>OX346247.1:101262896-101976646 GCA_947049315.1 Epistrophella euchroma | reverse complement strand
CGATTGGGTTGGTTTTATTTGCTTTGCTTAAATATCCCTCAACCGACAGCTGCTAGCACTCTAATTCGGACCAATACTAATAGTTCTGAGAATTCGAATTTGATTGAGTTCACTTTATTTATCGCTCGTGTACATTTTCGACAATTTTCTAAAACCGTTGTGATTATCGAAGGCAGCCTTGACCCTGAAACATCGCTAACCAATTCTCAACTAGTAGACTTTATTTCAAAGAATTTACAAGAAAAAATAGCAATTCAACGGTGTATTGGTAGCTACAAGGAACAACAATGGGATTATTTTATATTTTTTGTGGATTCTTTTGAAGCTTTTGGGTAGGTTCCTTTCACAATAAAATACTTTTATAATTTGTGCATCTTTTCTTGTAGTAATCTTCTTGGAAGATTTCCATTTACCAGTCATGATCGTCATTTTCACTTTCTCATCGTTTTGACCAAGTGTACCGAAAACTTCCAATATTTCATGGAAATGGTTTTTAAACTTTGCTATGATTTTAATGTAATCGATGTCAATATTGTCTTAGATCATCCGTGGCTGGGTGTTTCGGTGATTACGTATTATCTCTTTGCTAAAGACCAATGTCGAATTATTAAACCAGAACTATATTTTCAAGCCAATCAAGGATTTGAAAACTTGACAAAATTTTTCCCAGAGAAGCTTGACAATTTTCATGGATGTCCATTAAGAGTGACAAGCCGGCCCATACAACCACTTATGTTTTTCAAAGGCGATAGAAACAACCCAAAACCAATTGGAGATTGGACAAACCTTTCCGGAATCGAAGGAATGTTGCTGAGAGTTCTTTCGAATTCTTTGAATTTTAAAATTCAGCTTTTACCGGTCCCCATGGAACAGTCGCTAATCGTAAATTCAACGGCTTATGGATGTTTCTCCGAGGTTGTTTTGTATATAATTTCTTTATACTTTTTGTTCTTTTATTAAGTCACGAATTTTTGTTTACAGTTATTGAATGGAAAGGCCGATATAGCTATTGGAAGCTTCAGTGGTTCGGATCCTAGTCGTCGGATGTTCTCAATATCTAAAGTATATCATTTTGCACCTTATATGTATGTTATCCGTGGCGGAAGAATTCTTAACAGCATGGATCGGCTTCTGAGACCATTTAAATTTCGTGTTTGGATGTTAATCTTGTGTTTATTAATTTTTGCTGTTATTTTCGTTTTGATTATGCAATTTTTCAAACCTGTAATAGTTCGACTTTTCGTGTTAGAGTCTTCAAATCAAGCCCCTATGATTAGTTTGATTGCGGTATTTCTGGGTTACCCATTGACCCGCCCTCCGAGACAAACCTTCCCACGGTTTATTTTCGTCATGTGGCTCTTCGTAACTCTTGTCCTTCGAAGTGCATATCAAGGTGGACTTTATAATGCTATTCGGTTGGACAAGTTCTTAAAAGTTCCATCAGGCTATGATGATCTAATAAATTGGAACTACAAAATTTACCTTTCACCAGAAGTTGCTCAGCTTGAGATGTTCTCCATCAATAGACGTTCAATTCGAGTAGTACCAGGTGATTTTCGAACAAGATTTCACATTGTTGGAAGAACTTCAGCTAAATATGCAACTGTAGTTTTATTAGAAAACTATGTTAACTACATGGAGCAAGGTGGAAAATTTGGTATTCCTTTGTATATGCTTTCGGAAATTATTTATATAAATCAACTTGCAATGTTTTTGCCCAAACAATCTATATTCATGCCATCGGTGAATAAGAAACTATCGGGTATTCTTAGTTCCGGTCTATCGACGTACTATAGGAAATTGTTTTTGCAAGAGCGTGAATTTTTCAAATGGACACTAAAAGAACCACCGATAATGCCGATATCGATTATACGTTTGAAAACATTGTTTGATATTTGTTTAATAATGATTGGTTTAGGTTGTTTGATGTTTTTCTTAGAATTGTTGTCGATTCGTTTTAAAAATTTACGAAGATTTATTGAATTTATTAACTCATGTATATAATTTTATTTTAAATAAAGTGTGTTTCTATTTTAAACTTGAAAGTTTTAATAAAGAAAATTGTCTTAAAACATTAGAAACAGTGAATGATTGTTGAGCGGAGTACATTTTATGGAAGCAACAGGCCAGTTTTTGTCTATAAGACTGCCGAAAAATTACTGTTACGTCAGTCGGAAAATGTTGTTGATTTCAAAGGACAAGGCCATTAATCCATTATAACCACTCGCCGCATATTTTTAAAACTGCCAAACAAACTGAGTTTAAGGAAGTATTATAAGATGTGAGTAACCAAAAATGGAACTGAAAAATTGTTTAAAATTAGAACAACTAAAAAAATCTGATGATCGGTCTGATGGTCGTCGAAAAGCTATAATAACTCCAGTCGCCATCAAGTGTTTTTATCACACAAAGACGGGTCTGGGATCTTAGCACCTACGTGGGATATTCGCACCAGAAAAAAAAATGTTCCAAATAATATTTGTTTGAAAATACATTTATGCAGTATTATTCACACTTGATAGGACCTCCTAAGTAAAAATTTTGATCAAAATCGGTTAAGCGGTTAACAAGAAAGTCGAAAATAAAAACAAAACGGTTCAATGGCAGGTACCGTTAGTAACAGTTTTCGGTAGATTTTTTTTTCACGAAAATATTAACCATACACACAAAAAATTAAAAAAAAATCGTTAGTGAGATAAATAATTTTTTTTTAAAATGATCCTATGGAAAGTACCATTATTTTTTGAGCTAAAAAAAAAATCTCAATGTTCCTCTAGGGAATCACCCAAAAATCTTAAGCTCCAAGTTTGAAAAAAAATCGCTTCAGTGGTTTAATTAATTAAAGTAATTAATCAAACAACTTTTGCCACTTCTTGACAAGCGATGCACTCCATCTGATATTTTCTTAAAAAATCCAAATTCATGGAAAAAAATATTTTTAAAATCGAATTTTTAAAACGGCATAGGAAAAATTTTTAAGAAAAAAATTTGGTACGTCAATTTTAAGTATTATTTATAAATGTAAACATAAAAATTCAATTTCAAACAAATTATGCACGTATATTTGAAATATGGAACTTTCAAAAAAAATTTTCCTGGGGTAACCAAATAAAGAAAAAACTAATTAATTATAATTTTCATATTTATACATGGTGTAGGTCCGGAAAGTTCTTTTAATACAGTGAATAATAACCAAGCAATATTTAAAATTTTAAAAAAGTAATTTAAAACTTAGAAAAAAATTCCAAAATAATTTTATTTTGAGAATTTGGAAACGGATATCCACATTATATTTAAACTTATTAGTTTGTGTTAAAAAATTAATTTGAATCAAAAACTTTCGGGATTTTGGGTTTTCGGGATTTTGGGTTTTCGGGATTTTGAGTTTTCGGGATTTTGGGTTTTTGGGATTTTAGGTTTTCGGGATTTTGGGTTTCCGGGATTCTCGGATTTCAGGATTTTGGGTTTTCGGGATTTTGGGTTTTAGGGACTTCGGTTTTTGGGATTCTGTCCGTCTCTCTTGGCCATCTGCTTCGGAAAGCGAAGATGAAGAAGACGAAGAATTTTTGATTCTTGAAAAAAAGATAAACAAAACTTGATTTTTTAAATTTAGTTCAAGTTCTTTTCTATAAGATGGATACACCAGGTGTGATGGTGTGTTATCAAAAATCTTAGTAATCCCCCTATTTATGACACTATCGTGTTGTCTGTTATTTTGTCTTCAATTTATTTCACGACACACCAAAGTAACGAATTAACAATTTTAGGAATTTTTTTATATTTTTCCTTCATTAATTTATCTTTTTAATTTTTAATTGGCAACACAGATTATTCCGAAATTTTAATTTCAAATTAAATAGGCGCAATTTCTACAATTGAAACTGACATATCTGTCACAAATATCCCAGGGATATTTTGAAAGAGTGAAGTAAGCCAACTTTTAAATTTCAACTCCCGAGTTTTAATTAGTGAAATAAATCAATTTGAAACTTTCGATTTGATATCAACTCTAGAGCTAAGAAACTTTGGAGTTTTCGGTAGTAGTAGCCCATGGCGGAATAGTTAGTGTGTTAGACTATCATGTCAGAGGTCTGGCTGAGTTCCAAAATTCCTCAGATGCACATTTACTGTGCAAACTGCGTATCCAAATTTTTTTTTAGCTGCTTGGATATTTTTTTTTTTCATTCCGAAACTTCAGACTTATGCAATGTAATATTTCAACAAAGCATCAAGTTTACGTTGCTGATGGGTACGAAAAATGTAGGCATTACTTCCGCATCAAAACATTTTCTACATTTTGGAACTCAGCCTCTGTGTTCGGTTCCCAGCCGCCAGAACCTAAAAACAAAACAAAAGTTTCTTCAGGGCTACCGCCTCTTGTGAGGAAGTGACAAATCCTTCAAGAGTCCCTTCTTGACCTTATTTGATTTTGTTGATAAAACATGAAATACAGTATTATTTCAATTATTTTAGACATTACATGCACGAAGTTTAATCTAAATCGTTAAAGCCGTTCTCGAGAAAATTTTAAAAGCCGAAATTAGTGTAGACGATTAGAGTGACGAATAAAAAGTAATTATCTTCAATTGTTTTTACCGCCCCATTCTTGCAATTTTCTGCATCATTTTTTCAACACAAAACCCATTTAAAATTAAAGAACTTTTACTCAATGGTTTAGCCAATAAAAAGCAAAATAGAACGAGCTAATTGCCAACACCTGCCAGAAAAACCAATTGACTGGTTAAAAGCAAGAAAATAGAAAACTTTATTTAAGAGTGTTCTATCACATTCAATATAAGTTTGTTTATACCTTGAAATGTTTTATATACCTACATTTATTTCACAGAACGAAAAAATTGAATTATTTTTTGTTCGCTTTAATTTTTCTACTTTAACTTTCTATACAAGCATGCATCATTCTTCAATGCCTTAGCGTGCTGGTTTATTCCACAAATGTTTTTAATCTTCCACAACACGTTTTTACCTCAACGGAAAGAACATTAAAAGCCCCTCTTCTACTTGATGTCTCCAAAACTCTACCCACAGTGTAAATGCGCCTTAAAGATCCTTCCTGACTTGCTCTACCACCGCCGCCGCCGATACTATACTTGTGTTTGCCTCTTGAAAAACAACCCTCTTAGCTGAATCAAACATATATTGCTGCATCTCCACTTAAATAGGCAAACTCTGCTCCTACTCTGATGGTCTGATGGTTTATCTAAAGTCTAAAGGAAGGCTCGTCCTGCAACCTCTCTATATTCTGTAAGCACACACTGAGGCGAATCTCATCACACACACACACACAAGTGGAATGCAACAATTTATTTGCCAACTCAAGTGCAATGGTAGAGCTACGTTGATACAACATGTTGTGTACTGCATGTGGAAATTCCAAATCAGTTTTGAAAACTTTTTGAAGAAAAGAAAACAAAAAACACATAAAAACTCTCCACAATAAGTATTCAACTCATTGCGTCCTTTAACAATCCTTTCCAGGTCCTTTATGTATTGCAAGCAATTGGTAAAGTGACCATCTGTTCTGTTTCATACATAGCAGTACTGTATTTCAAGTAGTATTATTTGAAAATAAATATTTAACAAGCCGCCTTCTTTTTTTTCCACTTGATCTGATCTGGATTATAGATGATAACAAAAATTAATTAATTAATTAAGTTAAATTTTATTTTTTTTAACGCACCCGTACAAAATATTTATCTTTTTCCTTAAATTTTCTAATTTTGATTAAAAAATATGGTCATCCCAGTTAAGGCTTCTTCATCAAAACGAACGGTGGGCATAAGTATATAAAATTGGAAGCTAGACCACGCAAGATGCGGGGAATTGGAAAAAAGTAATGAGATGGATCCACCTTTTGCATGTGAGAATGCATACACAATTTTTTTTTTGCCTAACAAAAGGGCATAACGTCGACAATTTTGCTCGTTTAATTTTTGTTTTAATTTCAAATGAAGAGGGTTGGCAAAACAACCCTCCTCGCGTCTAAGAAGTTATTACAAATTGTAAGCTTAATATAGTGGACAGAAAGAAGTAAATGTTAAAAGCCACTCGTGATGGGGAGCACAAAAGCTGGCCTGGCCATATGTAGGTGCATCTATATGTATATTAAAATTATAAGAAATAATTACGACAGGGAGGAGTTTTAAATTCCTCTAGAAACTTTTGTAATAATTCAAAACATTAAAACAAAAAAACAAGCTAGAGAATAACTGTCTATTGTATTTATTTTATTTTTTTTTTATTATCATGAAAGTTTTTCTATATACTAAGTTAAAAGTTTTCGTGTTTAATATATGCGGTACATTGCACTTACAAATATTTTACAAATGTTATGTTTGACTAATAAAGAAACAATTAAATCGGCGCGCGGTTTTAAGTGAATAGCGATTTTATTTAGATTATCATAAATAAATTTAAAAAAACTGCTAATAAATAGATACCCTTACAAAAAACTAATAAATTCATTTAATTCTTTTGAATAAAGTAAAGGATCTTAACAGAATAATATTATCTATATTTTTAAGATTTATTCAAATATTAAGACCACTTTTTTTCATTAACGTAATAAGGGATTTTCTCAAGGGAGGGCAGCCAGCCAGTTGACCGCAAGTTTAAAATCATACGTCTGTACCTAAGGGGTACGGGGTATTTTTGCAAACGTAACCAAATTTTTTATTTAAGGATTGTAAAAATAGTTAAAAATCAAAACTGGGTTTTAAACTTAATATAATAATTATAGAAGCTTTGAACGAAAATCCTACGCACCCTTAACCCATAGACTACGTACACTTAACCCTACTTTGGGAGCAAGACAGTGTACGCTTTTTAGTTTGTTTTGTTTTTTAATTAAAAAAATCAAAAAAATTATATATTGTTTATTTTCTAATTTGTAGTAAGTAATCAAAACATTTTGGTATCCTCATAATCCAATTAAAATTTCTTATATGAAACATATATTTTACTTTGAATCCTGCTTCAAAGTCTAAATGCAACACACTAACCACAAACTACTCTACGATTGTTCCGTGTGTTTATTATTTGGTTACTAGAATCTTCATGAACTTCTCCCAGATGTGGGGCGAAAATAATAATAATAATAATAAACACTTAAAACCAAAATTTCAAAAAAAAATCATCAACCTGTTTTCAAAAAAAAATGATTTAAAAAAAAAAAATTTAAAACTTTTTTTAAAAATCCAAAAAATATTTTTTTGAAAATATGCTTCAAAGTCTAAATGCAACACACTAACCACAAACTACTCTACGATTGTTCCGTGTGTTTATTATTTGGTTACTAGAATCTTCATGAACTTCTCCCAGATGTGGGGCGAAAATAATAATAATAATAATAATAATAATAAACACTTAAAACCAAAATTTCAAAAAAAAATCATCAACCTGTTTTCAAAAAAAAATGATTTAAAAAAAAAAAATTTAAAACTTTTTTTAAAAATCCAAAAAATATTTTTTTGAAAATAATTGGAAAATATAAATATTTTAGATTTCTGGCTCATTAGTACGAAGTAAATCGTTGGGCATTCGTTAGAGCATATAGTTGCTTTAGTTTTGTCCAACACTGTATATCGCAAGTACAAAATGGACGAGACACGAGAATAGATAAATATCAGTTTATGACAGTTTATGGACATTGAGAGTAGGTGTGAATTAACTCACTTCCCCAAATTTACCCACTAGCAGAAGACCCCTGCCTTGAGGAACCCAATTGACAATACTTTTTTATAAATAAAACCTTTATAAATTTGCATTTCCAGAATCACTTCTTTCATTAAAAGTATAATTTTATTGAAATGAAAGTCATTAAAGAAATGCCAATTTATAACAATTTTGTTAACACATACTGTTAACGCCGCCGCGGCTTGGTGGGCAAGAGCCTTAAGGCCGTGTCAAACAGAGCGCGGTCCGGTGGTCTTTGTAAGAAATTACAAACAAAATTTGCCCGCCGCGTTCTTTCCTTCCATGTTGAAGTATTGTCCGTCCCGTCGGCCCGCGTTCTGTTTGACCAGGCCTTTATGCCCCCCGCCGCGTCGGTGGGCATTGATGGGAATACTTCGGGCGAGGCGCATTAATGCACGCCCACTTTTAATTACCGCATCCAAATTCGATTAAAATTGTATAGATAAACAAACATCTATATAGACCTAACCTAACAAATTGAATATATTGTATACTGAAAATTTTGTATAAACATTGCTTTTGGTTGTGGCGAAATTTCATATTAAGTGTTTTTGAAATTTAAATATGTTTCGCATAAAAATGGAATCAAGGTACCTAAAATTTAGATTTAATTAATTTCTTTCCTAAAAAGAGGCTTCAACAAGAAATCTGAGTTTTATATAGGAAATAGGTAGGTCTCTAAATAAATAATCATCACATCGATCAACTAATAGTGTTCTTAATATACAATAACATACAAAGTAGGTTCAATAATTTAAAGCGTTTTCTAATGACAATCTAATTTTTTATCAGAAAATGTGAAAGCTTTGCAAATAACAACAACTACCAAAGACCACCTGTAACATCAAATAAGCTGCTGATATACCAACACTACATCGTATTGAAGGTGAGGGAACTTAATCATTCTCGTAAATGGCTTTAATGAATGCACTTAGTGCGGGTGACATGCAAACGCATCATCTCAACACGATTCCTCGATTTGGTATAGTGGATGGCGATGGCGATGGCATGGCGCTTGGAGTAGTCACATCAAACACCAGCTTATTGTAGGTTGCTATAAACTATGGACAAACTGGTAATTGGTAATTAAAGCGATTAAAACTGATTAAGGTGTGCGTGTATGACAAGTCTGGCATAATATCATCCCCACTAGAGGGCGAAGCAGCAACAAAAACGCGAATGTAAATTCTGCAAGGATTTAGAAAACAAGCCATGAGCTGCAATAAATTGTGTTCTTGCGAGTCTTCACAGCGGTCATCGCTGTGCATGCTGTCGACGTCGAGGAAGAGGAGGAGAAGGGTTGGTTGCTCCTACATTACCGCCTTAGGGTAATCGGTCAGCAGACTGTGTGTGGCCAACACAATATATGAAGTCTTGTGTTTGCATTCGTGAAAGGTATTCAACTCGAATGGCATTTTGTGTCCTTAAGTGAGAATATCTATGCATGCGATTCAGATTTAGAGCGAAGTCGAATAACTGAGTCCGGAGCGGATACGGAACAAGAATGCACAAGCTACATACGAGTATGAGACCAAGTATGCCGTTGGGTTGTGTACGTAATGCATATACATTATACATACATATATGTCATATAACATACAGAAAGGATATAATAATTGCTCGGGCAATCGTAACTGGAAACCAAAGTGATGGACTGAATGAAGCCTTTTAAGGATAATTCCAAAGCGTTTTTGTTCGTTCTATAAATAAAAGGGAGAAGAGTTATTGGAAAAGAAGGTAAGGGCAAAGGAGATAGCAGCAAACTGAATGAAGACATATGAAATAAAAGCTACCACCGGAAATTTACACAGCACAAAGCCATTTGCCTGAACGGAAATTGTCTGTTTTCAATTGCAGCGGCGACGACTGTTACAGTAAAAGCGCGAATGACATGAATTGAGCAAACTATATCCACACAGAACGGGTTGAATTGAATAAGCGAGAGGGAGAGAGGACTCAGTGTGATGACGATTGGGAATTGTTAAATCGGAAGTGAATTTCTATTCCCTTTTTTTCTTTTTTCTTCAATTTTTGTATTCTTTAGTTCCGGTAATGGCGACCGATGGATGTTTTGGCATGGTAGGCGCGGGGATACAGAGGCAACGACGGGCTAAATCAATAAGTTAGAATGCCAACGGCATGATGGCACCCGCATGTGTTATTTGCAACATTAATCCAACTTGTCACCTGATACCTACAAGTTTTTTTTTTTAAAAGCAGTTCTTCATTTGACCGGACCGACATCGACACAGGACAAGAGAGTCATTAAGGCGTGTTGCTGGATGTTTGTTGATTGAGGGTTTCAATGAGCACTTGAAATTGGAAGTGATTTTCGTTTAACCATCGATTGATGGAATAGTTCAAATGGGGTTTGAGTTAGTTAAAGTTCTGACTTCTCCATATTATGCGAGTAAAGGTATACGTTTTCCTTGTACTTAATTAATGCAAAAAAAAGTAGAATGTTAGAAGGAAGGGTTTTAACCTCAAACCATGGGTTTGAAGAGGGTAAATCCCTCCATTTGTAATAAAATAAAAAGGAGGCGTACCTACATATTATATTGGCTCATGTTTTAAATGATTAAAGCTCAGTCTTATACTTGAATACCAAAAAAACTGTGTATTTTATGGATATTAAGCAGATTACAATTTTTTCCTGAATCTGCATAAGTGTATACACTAGTATAGTATTCTAACGCTTACTTTGCACTTTTTACTCTTTAATTGGAAATGCAAAAAGATAAAAAAGCACTTCAAAATCTTAAACCAAATCTCAATCCGGGAACTGATGGTACCTAAGAATGTTTTCAAACTATTCCTAAAATGTTTAATAAATCGCTACTTTCCGAAATATTTTTTCCTACTTTCGAATCAAGCTGAAAAAATTGTTTTAAAAATTACAAAAAGAATTTTAAGCTCTACTCAGTTACCCAAAGTCTTTAAAAGTATGTATTGTCAAATTCAAACTGTAATTTCACACCAGGAACATATTTATAACTGAGTTTCAGCATGGTTTTGTAGTTGCACGATGGACTACCTACATTAAACCTCACATATTTTTCAACTTGCATGATAATTATAAACAAAATAGAGACAAATTTCCAGGTGGATGAAATTTACACATATTTCACTAATGCTTTAGACTCTACCAACTCAACCAGAAAATTCTCGTTAAAAAATTAGAAAACTTCGGGTTGCATTCCTTATTGTTAAATTGGAACTTGTCGTTTCTAGTTAAAAGAAGTCAAAAAGTAGTGACAATTATTCAATGCCTATCAATTGTCCATGAGGGGTCCCACAGGGTAGCCATCTTGGTCCTCTGCTTTTCATGTTATTTATTGATGATTTTGTTTTCGTTTCGAAATTTTGTGAATCCTTAATTTTTGCTGATAATTTAAAACTAAACGAAATTCTAAAGTTTTTAGGTAGGTATCTTCATTCGCTCTTGATGTTATTTATGTATTTGCTTCGTTGGTAAGGTCGGTTCTTGAGTATCCTAATACTATTTCGAATTCATCTTATCAAATTTTCAATGAAATTAAGAATGTTGAAAGATAATAGAAAAGAAAATATGTTTTGTAATCAGATTAATAGGCCCTATATTTTTGATGTCAAAAGCCTCAAGGCTTGAAGATTCAAAATGTGTATTTTTATAGAAAAATAAAAAATACAAGTAGTTTCAAGCTTTAAAACTTCCTAAATAAAGCATCTATTTCTATTTCTTAATTCAATAATATTATTTAAATAAATTTATATTAGAATTCTCCTTTTCTGAGTTTTACAAAATTACTTTGAGTGCGCTAGTTACTTGACCCGAGGCCCAGGGTTGTTGAAATAAATAAAAAACCTTTGCCAAAAAATGAGAACTTGAAATAAAAAAAAAAATACATCATTGTGATTGGTTTCCAGCTAAAAATCCATTTTAAATTAGTTATACGGTGTAGTTCACCCTTTTGTCGTTCCTAACTTAACTATGTATGTAAGGTTCCCAATTGTTAGTTTTGCGATGTTGAAGGATTGAATAGTAGTGTACATAAAGTTAACATGAAGATCTAAACCTCTTACTAATTAAAAATTTCATGCATATATCCCAACCTCTATTGCAAGAACACCTCTTTAAATGACCAAGTTAGTACTTATTGACGTGAAGGTACAAAGAGTGAAAATAAACGAGGTAAGGAATTTTCTCCAGTTTTACGTTCAAAGTGAACCATAAACTCAACTAAAACTTTTTGAAAGCAGCTTTACAAAAAGTTGAAAAAAAAACAGCTCAAACGGGAAAAATAAAACAATCCTTTGTATGTACGAAATTAATTCAATTTTCATAACTTTCACAATAACGAGGAAAAATATAAAAATGTTAGTAGGTACATGTGTACGATCACAGAAGAAAATGCAAAAACGAATAGAGAGAAAAAATAAATAGAATTTATATCCTTCAGTTCAAATTCAGTAAACCGGAACAGCACCATACAATATAGCGCATCCTCGGGTTACAATCCTGTTATCCACTTCTTTTCGTTTATTTGAGAATAAACTTTGACGCATTTGTCTGTGTTAGATCTATTTTGGTACATCTGTGAGCTTCAGTTTTTTGGGGATATACGGCTTAGATGTCACAGAAGTCTTCGGTTTATTGCCGTTAGAGAGAGGTTTAATGATGCTTATATTCTTAGGTATGACATACATAATGTGTGTTGTGTATATATTAAACTGATTCAAACAAATTTAAATGTCTTTGATTTTCAAAGCTACTAATTTTTTAGTTAGTGAAATAATAAGAGTGTTAACATTTCAGACGTTTAGACTAACCAGTTGGCCTTTGAGCCCTATTTAATTGGACTTGTTAAAGTATTGATTCAAAATTGCTCTTTATCATAAAAACCTTCATATATTATCGTAGTTTTATTATTTTTAAGACCAACAGTAAAAGAGTGGTACACTTGGGCGTATACGCACTTTTTTATTTAATGGATTTTTTTTTTTTACAAAAAATGTTTCTTAAATTTTGTTTGTTCATGTTAAGGTTGTGTCATTCTATTGAAATATTATTAATTAAATTATTAACGCCGTTGCTAATTTCAGATTTTATGATAATTTTTTCATTGGGACAAAGGGTACATATCTGTTATTTTATTTAGTTTATTTTGAAAGCAACATAATTTTTGGCTTTCATTAATTTAATTAATTTAACTGTTGCAAATAACTTGTTTATATTTAAAAGAATGTATAAAGTTTTCGTATAAATTTTCGGCCTTTTTCTGCGTTTCAATTTAAATTTAGAAATTCAAAACATTTTATTAAGAGTACCTAATCTTCCAAAACTTAGAAAGAATTTAAAAATATTCTCGATAAGTAAATTTTTAAATTGAATTACCATTCACATTATAATTTTCTTATTAAGTTTAAGACCCCATATAGAAAAATGGGTCAGATAATTGAACAAACCACACCTACAGCATTTTGAAATTTAAAATTTTCAAAAGATATTTCGTGGGTTAAATTGTAAAAGTGATGTCATATACCTATAAAACTAGAAATTGGGGATATCAAAATGCACAAAAATTGGTTTTTGGTACACATTAACTCGTAACTCCTTTTAAAGAGGCCTCTTCGTTTAATTTTGTATATTCTGAAAAGAACCTTTTTTGCGATCTGTGAAGTCCTCATGACTTAATTTTAAAATAAAAAGTTATCCCATCATATTCCCTCTTTAATCCCATTCATCTGAGTTTTAATGTCAATAAAGAGTCCTTCAAAGCCATCACGTTGTGCTCCTTCCTCCATGCTGCCATGCTGGCAAAAATAACCCATTAACCAACTTTCTGACATTATTTTGTGTGAACATCGTTATTCCCTTGAGTTAAGTTCCATCTGGTGTTTGGGTTGCGCTTTATTTCATTATGAGAACATTTAACTGTTTCACAGAAATTACAAATAATTCATGTTACTTACTTTACTTCTATACATATTTTATAGAACACCAAGCCTGGGTTATTTTTTGATGGGCTCAGTTTGTATATTCTCACGAAATTTCGTGAAATAATTTGTCATCGTTTCCTCGCAGTGGTATGCCTCTCCTTTTTTTTTAAACAGACTTCAACATAGATACCTCTTTTTACCAACAGAAAAATTAAAAAAAAAATCGATTGTCAGAATTCATAATAACAAGCGACAACTTAATGGCGACGGAGAAAATGTCGTCGCCATCTACGTCGCGGTCGTTCGTTGGCAATACAAGGATGTTGCTTCTCTGCCTTTTACACGAGTACGGCTGTGTTTTGCAGTCCTTTATAATTCAAGGGCATACTTGGCGCTGATTATCCTTTCATTTTCATTTCCGTATGATTGTGTGTGCTCATTGGGTGTACTCCCCATAGCCAAGGGGTATATTAATTTTTTTTCCTGTCAAGCTAATAAAATAATGAGATTGTGATTCTTCTTTCGTCTTCGTCCTTTTTAATTTCAATCTTAAGGTAATTTGTGAATCTGCAAAATAAAATTTAAAAAAAAAACCTTAGGGTATTGAAAAATTGCATTTAAATTTCCCATCGATTTAAATTTAGCATTTTATAGCATCTCCAGATGTCTGCAAGGAATCTTGTTTCGGCAGATAAATAAAATAAAACTTATAAATAAACAATATTGAGCAAATTTCTACTGCATGCTTAGGCTTCATTAATTTGTTTTAAGCTACTGAGTCGCAACCTTTAAGCCCTGATTCTCATTTCAAAGTATAAAGTATAAAGAAGTATATTATACTCATATGAAACAAAAAAAAAGTGAGCTTAATTTTAAACACATTTTCTTAGCATTTAAAAGCATCGTTTTGCGACGTAGCTGCATACTTTATTTCAAGCTTTGTATTTACATACACAATTTACTAGGTCGGTGGATTTGGACTTGCAATTAAAGAAAAATATGTATATAATAGGTACAACGTCGCTGCTCCCAGACGAATGCAAAAAGGATAATTATGTCCTTACTCTTTTGTTTTTTGAAATAAAAACCTTTTGATATAATTTTATGCGCTGCGCCTGCCATCCCTCCAAGCGTTAGGATGAATCCAATTATTAAGTATTTTTTTTCATCTGGCGGGTTTTCTATTTAAAATGCTTTGCGATGGGATAATGCATTGTGTTGTAATACCTAGCTGTAATTTTAAAAATGTTTTGAGGGCAACTAAGTCAGTCAGTAGAAACTGCAACAAGTTTTAAGTACAAATAAAATTATGTATCCGCGTTTGGGAGGTTTTCTATCTGAAATTAGAAAGACAAATTGTCTGCGTCCTCTTACAAGAGTGACCGTTTATAGGAATATTATTTGTATGAGAAATTCGAAAAAAAATGTTAATTCTTAAAAATATGTCCGTAAGGGAATTATTCACTTATCGGAGCTGTCCGAGAGTAGAGCTTTCATTTTGTTGTCAACTTATTTTCTTAAAGGTTTTCTTTTCTTATTGAATTTAGTTTGTATGTCTTACTAAATCTTTTCGGGAAAATAAAATTTCCTAAAAATAATGGTTAATGATGGCACCTCGTATAAAATGGTTTTATTATTTTCGCTTTTCTCGAAAACTGTTCAATTGAGTTTTTTAGTTTTTTGTATCGACTATATCGAGAACATTTTGATATTTTAAAAACGTAATATAGAATTGTTATAGAAGTTTTCAAAAAATATTTTTATTTTGATTTAAAAAAAAAAGTTTCATTTTTTTTTTTTCGGAAATTCATTACTGCGTACGACTTTTGTTGATTTTTATTAAACTTGGCATATAACACTACACATGTTAACATTATCTAGCTGATTTTAAACGAAACTTGTACTTATAGCTAAGCTAGAATTAACGGAACCTCACCTTCCATACAATTGTTTAAGAACTGAAGAACTGTTAATGAAAATATTATTTTTCTAAAAATCGTAGAGATTTTGATTTAAATGTATCTGTGTATACAGGGTGATCGGTATAAGATGCACCAAACTGCTGGAGCGAATAGGCTGGGTTAAAACAAGAAAAAATCGTATGGGAGGGAGGGTCTATTTCCCCCCGTTTAGAAACTAATTTTTCAAAAACTAGTCACTTACACAACTTAATTTAAAATGAAACTCAAAGAAGTGATTTCTGGCTTTCCAAAAAGGTATAGCATGGCATTTTAAATTGTTTTAAATATTTTGTTTTCTGTTTTAAGTAAATTTTTTTGAAAATTACCCTTCCTGCCTAAACGGGGGAAATAGACCCCCCCTCCCATACGATTTTTTTCTCGCCTTAACCCAACCTATTTGCTTCAGCAGTTTGGTGCATCTTATACCGATCACCCTGTATACTAGTAAATCCACCAGTTAGCAACCATTAATAAATTTATTTATTTTTAAACTGAATTTTGTATTCAAGTGCTTTTATTCAATTCAAATCTTGTTGGATTCAAGATTTTCAAAAAAAAATTAGTGAATAACACTTTTAAGGACCATGAGCAATTTTGTATGCGCTCATTTTCAAAATTTGGCTGTGAGTGAAAAAAATAAAAACAATGGCAGCACTTACTTAAAAGTGTGTACCTGCATTTTATGTTTTTGAAGAATAATTTTTAATAACATCTTTGGAAATATTCTTGAGAAAAGTAAAATAGATCTACTACTGACGACACTAAAATAATAATAAAAAAAAAAATGATAACTTCCCATTGGTATTGGTTCCCTTTGAAACTCGACACCCGATATTATTTTTTATAAGAAAATTACCAATTAGAATTTTTTAAGAGAAGACCACAGTTAGACTGTTTGCTCTAAATATATGCGATACGAAAAATTTCAACAATTTTCAGCAGTTTCTTTTGCATTTTTGTTCGGCCTAGAAAAAAAACCATCAGTTGATTTTTTTTTACAGACCATACCATTTACGAATTATGGCATTTTGTGTAGACTTAATTATTCTGGAGTTGATACCATTGGTTGATTTCGATATATTCGAGCCAAAACACATTTTTTAACAATTTTTAGCAGATTCTTTTGGCCTACAACAGTTA
Source organism: Epistrophella euchroma (assembly GCA_947049315.1). Taxonomy (NCBI): domain Eukaryota; kingdom Metazoa; phylum Arthropoda; class Insecta; order Diptera; family Syrphidae; genus Epistrophella; species Epistrophella euchroma. The sequence continues at coordinate 101,959,913 of OX346247.1, read as the reverse complement.
ATTTATTTTTCTTATAAACTTTTTCAATTACTTATTATGGCGTTGTGTGAAGATAAAAATTATTCCGATATCAAAACCTTTATTTCTTCTCAAGATATTCGATATTTTTTAACAATATTTTTTAACAGTTTTTTTTTAACTTGAAAAAAATTGTCGGTTAAGTTTTTTTTTAAGTCTTACCAATGTTTCACTACGTCATTATGTATAGAATGAAACTATAGTCCGAAGTCGATAGCATTATTTGTTCCCGAGACATTGAACAAATAAGACATTTTTAAATTAATGTAAAAAGAACACCGGTCATTGAATTTTTCTGAGAACCCTGCACGTTATGGCCTTAATATCTGTAAAATAAAATTTATTCGTTCTCGAGATATCGGCAGCGAAAAAAAGCTCACGGATGTAAACATACGAACGCACGTACACACTACACAGTAATCTCTCTAAAAACGATGGACTCGGATTCCAGAGACCTCGAAACGTGGGAAACGTCAACATTTTCAATTCGACAAATCGGACCAGTGACAATAACTTCCAATGGGAAGTTAAAAAAAATTGATGTTGTAATGCATTTAATTTTTTTATTAATTTCAGAATTTAATGAAACAAAAATGTCTTTTATAAAAAAGTACGAAGACAAAAATTCGAGAAAGAGAATTATACAAATAATATCTTCAATATATCCTCACAGCCCCTCATACCTTCAATTTTCTCATTGAATATTAACGGAATTGGATACGACTTCTTGACATCCTAACATGTACATAATTTAGTTTGTAACATTAAACAATAAAATATTCACCCGAACAACTTCACTCTTTTGTGTCGTTGTTTAAAATTAAAATATCACTTTTCCAGACAATCATGATCTCATGACACCCAACACTCCTAAGATGAAGACTGTACGGTATTTTGAATCGTCTTTTGTTCTAATATAAATAAAAATATATAGGTATGTAGCTCCTTATTATTTCACACTTGAATTGTGAATTACCAGATGGCTTGATAAAATGAAAACGATATGTGACAAGAAAGCAGTGTGAAAAAGCATTAAAACAAAAGGACTCCTAAGGACCATTATACAATTCTTTTTTTTTTTTTTTTCTTCTCTATTTATTATTGCATTCCTCCCATGGAAGGATATGGAAGTTCCCCATTTGCGTTATTATTTTTTTTTTTTTAACTTAAAGACAGAAATCCGACCTCCCGTCGACGATGTGCATGTGTTTGTGCATTTAAACTCTTTTCTCTTATTTTTTTAATTTTTCTTTTTTGTGTAAATTTCTGTAATCAACGACAGTCAACTGTGATGAAATGAATGAAATTCGAGTGCAAATTGAAATGCATAGACATGCAGGAGTTTCGTTTACTTTAGTTTTTTAATTCTTCTTAATCCTTTGTAACAAGATTAAGCTAAAAAAAAAGAAGTAAAATAAAGGTATCCAAAAACTTGGCAGGGAATTAAAACAAAAATTCCCTGGATAGCGTGTGAATGTAAGAGAATTTGGCTACAAAAATATATAGATATTTAATTACGTTCAATGTGTCCGTGTGTAATTAAATTGAAATTTAACATTTAGAAAAAAATTAATTTCAAGTTAAATTCTTCAGGAGACTTACTCGTATTATTAATTAGAAGACATTTTTCAACAAAAAACTAAAGCACTTTTCTAATTAGAACTAGAAATGTTTGCGAAAAAGTATCTGGAATGATTTGTAGACAAATGACCTCTAGTCCCTCATGAATTAAAAATAAATAAGTTCCACAATTTAGGTAAGTGTATGTAGTAGCAATTTTCGTAAAAAAAATTGATTTAGTGGAACAACAGCTCATGAAGAACCAGGGATTAGTGACTTTCAACTCTCAACCATGTGTGCGTGTCTACAGGACTGGAGGGGTCTTACAGTTTTTTGCCGAATCCGAACGGCTAACGTGAGCGGAACTTTTCTATGACAGGAGATACTCTTGCAGGATTTGTCACTTCCTCGCAAGAGGCAGTGGCCCTGAGAAACATTTATTGATTTTAAGGTGGCAGAGGCTGGGAAGGGAATCAAACCCAGACCTCTGGCATGCCAGTCGAATGCACTAACCATTACGCCAAGAGGTACCGGAACCTTAACTGCCTGAACAGAATGGAGACGAAGACGGAACCGGAGCCGTAGCTGGAATAGCTGTCAAAATATTGAATACACACAAATTCAATGTTTCGAACACAACGGAACGTAGCTGCAGACGGAAGAGATCACCAACTTTTAACTTTTCACGTACGTTACTTTTGACGTTTCAAATTGTATTAAAAAAAGAAAAAACAACTTTTTGGGTCGGAAAAAAATATTGGGGTTATTTGTATCGCGAAAAAAATTATTTATTAAAAGGAAAAGTATTGGAAACAAAAAAATGTGAATTCTGAGCTTGTACACAAGAATATTGTTTTGTTTTTCTTCAAAATAATTTCGAAGCCGTACAGCTGCATTGTGGGCACGTAAAAAAAATAACGTACGACACTTTTTGATAGCTCTTCCAGTTCCGTCTGCAGCTACGGTTCCAGCATTATTTCTGTTTAGGGCGTTTAGGCAGTAAAACAGTATTGTTATATATTATTGTTATTGCTTTTGGTTATGAACAGTCCACAAGACAAGATCGATTGTTTTCTGTCAAAGCAACTTTTTCAACTCAACTTATTCACATTTATTGGCTGGCTGTGTGATACTTAAATCATTTTTCTGAGCAACCGGGTGACCTGACCGGTGCCGGCCAACCGGTTGCCGTATATGTGTTGAACCAGGTCTTATGCAATACGTATCCATAATATTTATAAATTAGTCTGTTTAAACAGAACCTCAATGTCAGTTTGGGCTTGAAATAGTTCTTAATTCTACTAAATACTAAATTATATTAATAAAATTAAAATATATTTCCTAAAATAAATTTCTTTCTTTCTCTCATTTCAGCATGATAGCTTTATGCACCTCATTAATTATATTTGTATATGATACAGAAGTATTAAGCATAAAATTTCTGTGGTACTATCAACTAAGTTATGTAGTTATATTAGGATGTAAGTACAAAATTATATATTTAAAGAAAAAAAAAAACACACATAATAATCTCTTTTCTCTTCTTTTCTAAGTAACAATATGCATAGAACTAGCAATTTGTATTATTTCAATGAGAGGTAGCATATTGGATTCTGAAGTCCGAACATCGATAAATATATGGATTTATATAAAAAGTTGTAAGTATTTTATTAAAGAAAAAATTGTCAAAACTTTTTATCGATTTTTGGCATGAAACAATTTATAAAAATTTTTTAGTAGAATAAACACTATGTAAAAACCAAAAATCTGGCAGATAAATGAGAAAAAATTGCATACTAAAATGGAACTTTCCTTTTTTCAATTTCGAAATTAAAAAATTGTTAACAAAATTGTAAAAATTGTAACTTAGCTTGCAGATTATTTTGTCATTGTTAAATTTCTTAACATGAAAATCTTATTTTCGTACTAACTAATATTAAAAAAAAATGTTTGTATGAAAACTTGTACAAAAGAAAGATACAAGATTTGAGTTTCTTAAAGAAAATAGCCTAGTCTTTTTAAAAACTAGAATATTTATGATACGAGATTTTGATTTTTATATTTTTAGAATTTCTTATGTCCTTAAAAATATAAGACATTTAAAAGTTTAAAATATCATTGAAATAGGCACTTATAGGTGCAGGGACATAAGGCCCTGGGACATTAAGCCCGAATTTTATTTTTGGGCCTTATGTCTCACTTTAGTGGGACATAAAGCCGAAATAAAATTTGGGCGTTAAGTCCCACTCAAGTGAGACCCAAGCCCCTAATATTTTTTGTTAAAAATGGGACATAAGTCCCAAATTTTTAAGAAGCATAGCAGAGTAAAAAGATTTCGCATTTCAATACAATGTTAAACAATAACTTTTTGGTGTTTTATTTGAACCTAAATTATAAAAAACAAAAGGCACGATTATGAAAACTCACCCGTTTATGGGAGGTGGAGGGGTCTAGCACCAAGCAAAAGAAACCTTGCATACACCCAACCTCGCACCTACCCCAAACTTTTTAGTGGCCCAAGCAGGGGTGTTGCAGGGGGCAGCATGCCCCCCTTTACATATCTCACTTTTTTTACCCCTCTGCTTGGCCCACTATAGGATTTGGGGTAAGTGCGAGTTTGGGTGTATGCAAAGTTTCTTTTGCATTCAAAGAATCTGGATTTAAAGAAACTTTGAATTCATCAAAATTGTGGGTTTTGATTTTATCAAATTCTGTAAAACTAAAATTATAATTATATTTAATCATTAAAAAAAAAACTTTGTTGGTCCTGAAATGTCCCAAGTTTTATCATTTGGAAATTCTTATTAAGTGGGACATAAAGCCCAAATTTTATTTTTGGGCCTTATGCCTCACTTGAGTGGGACTTAACGCCCAAATTTAATTTCAGCTTTATGTTCCACTCAAGTGAGACATAAGGCCCAAAAACTAATTTTGGGCTTTATATGTCCCTGGGTCTTATGTCCCTGCGCCGCACTTATATGCCCTGATGATGTCCTCGTTAAGGCGGAATTCGCCAGCCTCTTTAGTTTTTGATTTTTAATAAATAACATAATTTAAAATAAAATATTATATGAGGAAAAAACTAGTGTTTATTTTTAATCAATTTTATTTTAAATACTTCCACCATGTTAAACCCCTCAATCTATTAATTATAAAAATATAACTTTTTTAACAACAAAATTAATATTTTCAGTTGTGATATTATTTGATATTACGTGGTTAGTCTTAGGTGTTATATGGATTAAACAATACTACTTAGATGCTCCAATGGATGCAGCTAAGAAGATTTTTTTAGGTAAAAATTCTTAAAAAAAAAAAAAACAACTAAATATTCAATTACATAATTTGTTTATGCAGCTTTAGTTATATGCAATTGGTCGTTAGTGTTAACAACTCTTATAACCATATGGTGCACATTTGACACTGCCGGCCGATCGTGGGTCAAAATGAAAAAATACCAACGATCAATGAGGGAGACTGAGTCTAGATTTAATTACAAGCGAAGTAATAGTATGAATCGTAATTGGAGACAAAGGTACATAAGATTCAAATTTTCATTAAAAAAAATTAACCTTATTTTTTTGTTTGTTTGTTTAATTATTTTATTGCAGAAAAGTAATCCGAGCCTATCAAGACAGTTGGGACCATCGATGTCGACTGCTATTCTGTTGCATGGGCTCATCGGAACGAAATCAAAATTCATTCACAGATATTGCTCGACTTTTGAGTGATTTTTTTCGTGAATTAGATGTTGTACCATCCGATGTTGTAGCGGGTTTGGTTTTATTAAGAAAGTTTCAAAAACTCGAAAGGGAAGCAATTGTTAGACAGGTAAAATAATTTTAACTATATAAGCTTGGAAGACCTAAACTCAAGTTGTTTTAAAAAAGAAAACGATAGGACAAAATTTAAAATATACTTACAAATTATTTTTTTTTTTAAATCAAACTCTCAACCATAGTTCATTACCAAGCAAAATGCTGAAAAAGCTTATGTAACTCAAATTAAATTTATTTTCGTTTTTGTTTTGAAAACTTTGTGCAGCTTGTTTGAGTTACACGAAAATCTAAAAATTATATTAATTTCTAACTTTGCCCAAACATACTTAGGGCCAGTTGTACAAATATTTGATCCGTGGTTCAGGAATTTTAACTCACCAATTTCGTTGGATTAACTGTGGTTCAACAATGGTTTAGGCATGTTATTGGCTTTTAGTGCATATTGGAACCTTGAACCATCGTTGAACCTCAGTTATTCCGCCGAAATCGGCGAGTTAAAATTCCTGAACCACGGATCAAAATTTAAACCATGATTGTACAACTGGCACTTAAAGGCAAATATCTATCTAGATATGTACATTATTATATACATATGTTTTATCGTTAACTTCGTCAATATTGTACACAACTATGTACTGTACATGTATGTTTTTGCAACATTGTGTTGTTTTGCTATAAATTAATCTTCTGCCACAAGCTCAAAGTTGCAGTGGCTAAGCTGCTGCATCTGCATGATGGTAAACGTGTTTCCTTATGCATGGCAGCAGTTTCCGGCATGAAGGAGAAAGATGATTCAATTCAGATCACATTAAAAATTCAATGGGGGAAATACCAACGCCAAATTTGTTGACGATGGTGATGACGAAAACAAGATATCTCCTCTTGATGCCAAATAATTATGAACACCTAATTAATTATAAACGCCACACGGTTGAGTGAATAAAAAAACTTCGATAAATATCGGTTTCCTTATACTTATATTGGTTCCTAGAAGGCGATGGTATTTATGATGGCTATAGGGTGCTGAAAGAAAGATAATGTTTGATGGAAAAACTTAATTCAATCTTCTTAAAATATTATAGCCTGAACATCTTGAGCTTGTTTTATATAGTTTAAACACAAAAATAATCTTCATTATATGCTTTGAAAATTTTAACTTGAATATGTTTTGTGTTATTGAAAAATCGAACTCTATATATTTTCATTATAACAGGGGCCTATTTCACCAAACACTTTTAACTTTGCAACTTTGCAAAAAAAATAATTTCCTGTAAAGTAAAAGTGCGAAGTGTTTCACAAAATTTGCAAAGTGAAAAGAATTTTCAATTTTTCAGACAATTTTTGAAAAGTGAAAAGTAAAAGTGTTTCATCAATTTAAAAAAGAACTTTGCATTTAAATTCGTATTTTGCAAAGTTGCAAAGTAAAACTTCATCTAAATTGATACATTGTTCGTATCAATTATGCATTCAAAAAAAAAAAAAAACAAAAATCACTGACATTGACCCCTGTTAAATCTCTGTTCTGCAGAATTGTCCTTAGTGGGGTTATTAACAATGCATTAGAGAATAGTCGATATCCTCATTGGAACTTAAAAATCGTCGTACATCGGATAAATTTCAGACGCTTCTATCTGTTTCATAACCTCGATTTTTTTATTGCACCAGCTGCACTGCAGATGATATTTTCAAACATACGACATAAGCAAACTGCATTGTACGCTACCTGTCCAGCTTACCTTTACAGCATATATAAACTATAAATACTGATCTGGGCCACCAACCATCAAAGCATGCTTTCTATACCTGCTAACATCACCGGCTTCATCACCGGCCCGATGTTATGCACACAAAAGTTGTTGAAAGTGACTTTAACCCATATTCCTTTGACTGCCTAATTGTAGTTTATTTCCAATTAAAAAAAAAAACTCTTTTTTCGAACAATTATTTCCGATATCAAAGATAATTCTTAACTTAACTACTCTTTGGTCACTATTATTTACTTCTTCGTTCTCAAAATGGTTATTTTTTTTTATTATTATTTTCCGACAACTTTTCATAAAAAAACGCTTATTTGCAAATGAAAATTTCTCTTTGCATATTACTGAAAAACTTTTCAAAATTCTAAATATAATTTGCAAAGTTTTTTTTGTTTGGTGAAATGAAAAGTACAATATTTTTTCAAATTAAAAAAACTTTTCACTTTGCAAAAAGAACTTTTCACCTTGCAAATTTGCATTTGGTGAAACGTAATTTGCAAAGAGGAAAGTTTTCATTTCAATAATTTCCTCTTTGCAAATTTGCGTTTGGTGAAAAGAAATTTGCAAAGTAAAAGTGAAAAGTTGCAAAGTGAAAAGTGTTTGGTGCAATAGGCCCCAGGTGTGTTTTATTGGCAGTATTAGAGTTATCGCAGTAAAATTTGTATTGGTGAACTATAACAAAACCCAAAAGTGCCGATAAATAAGCCAGTAAAAATCTTATGGGAGGAACGATCTATTTCCCCCCGTTTAGGAAGGAGGGACAATTTTCTAAAAAATTGACTTAAAATAGAAAAACATCATTAATAAACAACGGCAACGCTTACAATGTCATGCTATACTTCTTTTTAAAACCAGAAATCCGTTCTTTCATTATATTTTTAATTCAAACTATTTGAGAGAATAGTAGTAGCCCGTACCCCGTGGCGTAATGGTTAGTGCGTTGGAATGTCATGCAAGAAAACTGGGTTCAATACCAGCCGCTTCCACCCTAAGTTTTTTTCCGGGCTACTGCCTCTTGCGCGGAAGTGACAAATCCTCCAAGAGTATCTCTTGTCACAGAAAAGTGCCGCTTAGCCGTTCGGATTCGGCAATAAACTGTAGGTCCCCTCCATTCCTGCAGACACGCACACAGGAATGGTTGAGAGTTGTAAATCACTGGCCCTGGTTCTTCATGAGCCGTTGTGCCACCAAATTTATTTTTTATTTGAGAGAATAGTTTTTGAAAAATTAATTTTCAAAAAAATTGCGTTGAAAATACTTTTTTTTTTTCAAAATTGTACGTTTTCAAGTAGTATTTTTGTTTTAAATATTCGATGCTCATATAAATTTCTAGTCAAACACTGAAAATCACATACCTAAAAGTCTTTTAATTTTTGAGAAAATTGAAAATAACCAAATCTACTTTACTACTTTATTAGTATTAATTAGGATCTTTGGACCAAAAAAGTAATGGATGGAATTCGAATTTAAGGAAAACTTACTTTTGTGATTTTCAAATAAAAACTGTAAAACATTTTGGCATCCGGTTTTTAGTGTTTAACTAAAAATGGTAGCAAAGAATAATGAACACAGTAACAATACCTTATAACGTAAAATTTTGAACAAAATCAGTTTGAACACAATTTTTTTATTTTTTTTCAAAAAATTAAGTTTACAAATTTTTTTTTGAAAATTTTTCACTAAAACAACATAATTTAAAATGAAAATAAAAGGAGAGATTTCCAGCTTTTGCAAAAAGATATAACTTTAAGCGGTTACCGTTATTTTTAAATATTTTTTTTTATGTTTTAAGTCAATTTTTTTAGTATATTGCTCCTCCCGTTATTTTTAATTTTCTCAAAAACTAAAAAACACTTGATTATCTATTTTTCAGTGTTTGACTAGAAATTGATAGAAACATCGAATATTAAAAACAAAAATAATACTTAATAATGTGAAATTTTGAAAACAAAAACACTATTTTTTTCATTATTTTTTCAAAATTTTGAGAATAAGTTTTTCGAAAACAATCCTCTAAACTTTAAACAAAAGTATAGCATGGCAATGTATGTGTTGCCGTTGGTTTTTAATGATTTTTTTCTATTTTACGTCAATTTTTAAGAAAATTGCCCCTCCCTTTTAAACGGAGGGAAATAGAACCCCCTTCCATACGATTGTTTTTTTTTTTGTCTGGACTCAATCTACATGCTTTACAATCTACATTTTTGTCAAACCTTAGGTGAATCACCAGTGCCATGTAACCGTTAAGAAAAACATTAGTTTTCTCTTAAAAAAAAACTCATTGAAGGCAGTGTTGGAAATCACACCTTGATATCTACAGGTCACATAAATAATTTAAATGACAAAATATCTTTTTCTGATACTCCTAAGTCCTAACCTATAATTTTACACAACAAATTCGAAAAAACAAATGTAATACAGGGTGCCCGGTAAAGATTGGATAATCCCGAAACGGCGTATAGCCCACTTTACGACTGCTCCGAAACCGGAAATAGAAAGGGGCTATCTCAATGGTTACTCAAAATATGTGCATTTTTTCGTTCAGTGTATTTTTTTTTACTTATACTTTACGTTTTTGAATACCATCACGACTAAAAATGGATGAATTCCAATGATTTTTTTTCGCAGAAATTTTCTGCACTATTGGTGCCAAAACATAATTGGTAGAAAATTTTAATATCTCTTGGACTTCAGGATTATCCAATCTTTACCAAGCACCCTGTATGTTACGAAAATAAGTTAACATTTCTTGCAATTAGATACAAATTTTTAAATTACTCTTTTTTTAATTTTTACAGAGAAAAAACGGAACATACGAGTTTCTGAGTGGAGTTCCAATCACAGAGCACACACAGTTCCTAGCTTTAAACGATACCAAAAACTATGATTTCTTTCAAACTGTCATCCACTACATGTACTTCGCACAAGGTGCCTACGGTTGGCCCATGTACTTCATAATACATCGGTCTGGAATTTGGCATCTCTTACCTGAAATGCGGTAAAGATTACGCAAAACATATATTCTCATATTCCTAAACCTTAATAATACACCCACCTTAAATAACAATATAATCTTATTTATCTTTATAATTGAAATCTATAAATCTACTCTTCTGTGCTTTCAGCTGCATGGGTTGTTGTTGTGGCCACAGCGATGATGTTGAAATTATTCAAGACAATTGTTGGTACTGCAATTATGCCGCCCTTAAAAAGACTCTACAAGTTGGTGACATCGAAATCATTTATGTCACGTATCATGTCGATGTTGGTGAGACACCATTCTTCGTCGCTGTCGACTACACACAAAAGAAAGTTGTCATCAGCATACGTGGAACACTGAGCATGAAGGACATCCTTACCGATCTAAATGCCGAGGGTGAGGTATTGCCCCTTAATCCTCCAAGAGATGATTGGCTGGGCCATAAGGGAATGGTTCAGGCAGCCATCTATATCAAGAACAAGTTGGAAGAAGAAAATCTCATCCAAAAAGCCCTAACACACAATCCTGCCAGGAATACACAAACATTTGGTTTAGTTTTAGTGGGCCATTCGTTGGGTGCTGGGACGGCATCCATTCTTGCCATACTCCTTAAGCCGGAGTATCCGACATTGCAGTGCTTTAGTTATTCCCCACCAGGTGGGCTTTTAAGGTAAGAAAGGATATTCGTATCTTCTTCTGTTTTTTTTTTTTGCACAGTTTTAATTGAATAATGTGTTTTATTGTTGTTGTCCTCAGTATGCCTGCCGTAGAGTATTCGAAATCCTTTATTACGTCTGTGGTTCTGGGGAAGGATGTTGTTCCAAGGATAGGACTACATCAGATGGAGGCGCTTCGTGCCGATTTAATAAATGCAATACAAAGAAGCGTCGACCCTAAGGTGAGTGTATATTTCTTGTATGTGTGTATGTTCTTGAATCTAAGTTTGTTGGACAAAATATAGAAATAAAGGATATGCATAGTTTGGTCTCTGCAGAATATATCAAACGTGCAAGGAATCCAATAGGATTTTTGGCATAACATATTTAGAAAATGTTTGTATTAAATTCATATACAGGCTTGCCGCTTGCCGAAAAAGAGATGGGTATAAAGTAGATGTATGCTTTCTTAAGCCGTCACGTGCCAAAAGCTTTGGGTTAAATAAATTCTTGCATTAGAAGACTGACTTGTTGTCAGAAATATATCTAAAAGAGGGGGCTGGCTGTGGAATGAAGAATTTGTCCAGGAGTGATGGATCATTAAATAATGTAAATTACGTTGAAAACCCGAAGCATTTTTCTTGTGACAAAGCTTTTATGCTAAATAGGATAAAGAAGAATTGGCTTTAAGCTTATACTCTTATATCATATATACTTGAAACAGAGCATTGCTTTATTTTTCATTTACTAATTGACATATTTCTGCAGGCTAGACCCATTCAAATAGTTGAGCATAACGTCGAACTAATAATTTCAGTGACTTCCTGAAACACGGTAGTTACCCGTGTTGCAATATGTTTAATGCGGCGTAGGAGTGGCACGCCGATGGTCGTTGGATAGAATGTCAGCATATGTCACCTTAAAACAGAAATGTTATTTACGGGAACTGCTTTTGCGCAACTAATTAGAATTTAAAAATCTACTATATCTGGCAAAAAAACTTTAAAAATAAATTTATTTTTAAATTTTGACCGTTACAGCGGGTTAAAAGTCTTATTTTAGCGGATTTTCTTATAACAAAAAAACCATGCGAGCCACAAAATCGGGGTTTGCGGGTTTCATTAAGTATAAGTACTTACATAAGTCAATAATCACAAGCATCTTCTAGAATTAAAAAAATCTACTTAGTCACCACTCGCTTGCCAGTTAAAAATTAAACATGTTCGAGAAAAGTGGCACCAGACTCTCACCACACCACCTTCAAAATATGTTGCCACCGCCACTCCACTTTTATGAGCGCGTCTTCATTTGTTAACATAGGTTTTATTAATTCCACATGCCACTTAGTCACCACTCTATACTACCACTCCACTTTGTCACCTTTTCAGTGAGCGCCCTGCTTTAGAGCTACAAAATATTTTGAGCGCCAACTTCGGACTAGCGGACCGGAAATGCACTTTTTAAACTTTAAATTCAAATAAAAAAAGAACCAGAAAAGCTATCCAATTAATTTTTGCACAACGAATTAGCATTTAAAAAACTAAAATTTTTAACACGAAGAGAATTATTATTTTCGTACTTATACTTTTGACCGATAATTTCAGACTTGTTTTAGCGGAATCTTAAATAATTTATAAACTATTTGGCTACAAAATCGCGATTTTCGTGACTCAAGAACATTTAAAAAGCTACAAATTTAGGTGTCAATCATTATTTAAAATTTGTATTATTTTAGATTTTGTCCTATAACTTCAGACTTATTAAGCGGAAACTTGAATTCTTGAATAACTAGGAAACTATGATGCGAGCTATAAATTTTTGGTTTGCGCAACAAATTAGGATTCAATTAGCTACAAATTCAGATATCAAATTTTTTTGATTCCGCCAAAAAGTGTCCGCCAAAGTAAGAGACGTCAATAATGACATAAAACATCAAAAATTCCAAAGGTCATTTAATTCTTTAGGAATTCAGTTTTGACCAGCAGCACTTGCCAATATTTATAAAGCAATCTATAGATAATGGAGTTGATAAGTCTTATTGAGCATCCATGAACATGAATGCTAAAAATTGCTTGGGGATAGTGGAGTATCATAAATGAATTGATGCTCGGGAAGAACATATTTAACCTACTCAATGTTACATTAAAAAGAAAAGATAAATATGTGGCTCTGGGATCTTAGTATCTCCATTTGCAACAAGTATATTCCATTTAAAATGTCAGTGATGGGTCAAGAAAGGTCAGTTTCTGTAATTCTGATCAGCCTTTATTTTTTCCTTTTTATTTTCAAAGTTTTGGTCAACTTAGAAAAATCATTAAAAATCTGTGGCTGATCCCAAACCCTAAATATGTACTTATCACAAATGTTTAAAAAAGATGATGGATCCCTAAGCTAAATTTAACAGTCATTTTTCTTTCGAGAGCCAAGACGGGAATTGAAAACAATTTATTATTACGCTTTTTTTTTTAATGTTCTAAATGTCTTAGATACATTTATGTGTTAGCTGTTATAGTATCTTAGGAAGTCGTATCGGAATAGTTTTTGTCTTAACTTTTCCTTTTTTCATAATTTTATCTTTTAATAGTGGAAGACTATATCATGTTCTATGATATGTTGTTGCTGTGGACCGGAGCCAACGTCCGTTGTGGAGATGTCTGGCAAGGATACCCATATAAACCAGTATCAAGAGGTTAGTGACCGCGAGTATTATCTTTATACCCATAACGCCCACAATATACATATATATAAGTTTATTCCTCTGCACATGAAACATGAACAAAAAAAAAAAATATGAATTTGAATAACAAAACATATTCTCTTTTACGTTTAACAGGAACGTGGTACAGCGAGGACGACAAGTGCTCATCCTACAGACAGTTCGATAGCTTTAACACTACATCAACCACTATATCCGCCCGGAAGGATAATACATATTGTTCGACACCATCCAAAGCCCGATGAGTAAGTTAACTTCAGTTTTTATTATGTGCGTTGTTGTTCGTGTTTTTTTGTTTAACCACTCACTGCCGCCAATACCACCACCACTACTGCTGGAAAGTGTGTTACTCGTGAATGCTATGCTTTTGTTAAAAATGTAGGTAAACAAAAAATATGTTCCACATCCCGTGAAGCGTTGGAAAACACTGTTTTGCAAGTGCTGGCTTTTTTTGTTGTCCGTTTGTTTGAAAACCAACAATAACTTCCGGTCATAACCATAAACTATGCTTATGTAAGGACAATAAAGTCTATTTACCTTTGAGCTTTACGATATTCAGTGGAGCATTTTTTGTGTTAGTTTCAGAAATGTTCGTGAAACAACTTTGACTTGTATTTTTGTATGGATGTAAAATTGTGTTTCATTTTCGAAATTCTTTTTGGTAAACTTCTTGTATTAACTAAATTGTATAGTTTAAGTGGGCTGTAGGTCAATAAGAAGATGTTTTTTTAATACGACAATTCTTCGAATATGTACATTATGTTCTTCATCAGGAATATTTAAACTTTATAAGATACAGCAATATCACAGTTTAAATACCACAAAAACTGTTAAATAAAGAGCTAAGGTTCCAAAATGTAGAAAATGTTTTGATGCGGAAGTACATTGTTCATACGCATCAGCAACACAAAATTAATGCTTTGTAGAAATATTATATTGCATAAGTCTGACGTTTCGGAATGCAAAAAAAAAATTTTAATCAAAGCAGCTAAAAAAATTTTGGATGCGTAGTTTGCACAGTAAATGGGCATCTGATGAATTTTGGAACTCAGCCTATATGTATACAATTTTTCAATCAAACATAACCAATATAACACGAACCAACTCCAACCACAATCACCATCACGACTTGTTGTGGTATCACAACGAATATTCCTGATAAAGAACATAAAACATGTTTGAAACGTCGTCGTATTAAAACAACATCTTCTTATTGACCTACAGCCCACTTAAACTTTACAATGCAGTTAAAAAAGAATGTTCACTTAAAAATTTCTAACAACCTACTTCTTGTATTAACGGTACCTACTGCATAAACGACTTTATCGTCGATTTAATATCCCATAAGTGGTTATAAAACCTTATAGTGACACAATATTGCTCAAATCTAATTATTTGTACATTTCCTTATGTGGAATGTTTTGATTTTTCTTCAATCCTACTCATATACTCTCATATGCATGGCAAACAACAAACTTGTGACAGGATCGACAATAAATTAAGCTCAAGTATTTTAAAATTTAGATCACCCTGTCACCTGTGTCAGCAAAATTTATTCAAAATTAAAAATCATTCAAAAATTTTAATTTCAATTAGCTATCAAAATCACGAAAACAGTTTCTTTATTTTAAAGGACAGAATGTTACCCTACGGAAAATAAATTAACTTTTTGATACCATCACGGTATTATTTTCAAGATTTTAAAAATATAATTTAATATGCACATATATAGGTAATTATGACTTTATTCGTAAGAATAAGATTAAAAACATTTTTATTGAACTTTCAGAAAGCATTTCTGCACTGAAGTTGGTACCTCTCGAAGCAACATGTACGTGATTGAATGCTAGGAAAGCATGAGTGCAACAAATTTTTACAAATTCTTTAATAAATTTCTTTATTAAAACTATCAGAGAGAAATCTGTCATAAATTAAATCTGATTGATTGATATCTGTCAAATTGTCATTCGTCAAAATGACATATGTATACATACATGCGTTGCTTTGGTTGGTTTTATGATTATTTATTGAACTTCAAGATGTCAAAATGAAAAATGCACTTCTGAGAAAGAACACATGCTGCATTTTGAAAATTTCACGTCGGTATTATTTGCAATAACTGGTTTTTCTTTAATATTTAAAATGTTGAAAAATAAATTAAAACTTTTGAGCGTCTGTCACTGCCAAATTAATATTTCTATCAAATCTTTAAACTTACATTTATTATAATTCACAGAATTTTTTTCGTTACCGGACAAAACAAATTCAAATTTAAATCGTTCCGATCTGGGGGTCTGTTGGGCGGTTATAGAAAATCTCATAAGTTTTAGGTATAAATTATGTAGTTAAGTTTTAGGTATAAATTATGTAGTTAAAATGGAATGACTTTTAATAAATTTGTGAAATTCAAAATTGGAAGTTTTATAAATGTCCGGAAATGATTAATGAATAGTTTGGAATTGTAAATTGTGAAATTTGTTAAATTGTTATGAGATTTGAAATAACTGCGATCCCATATTTCACGTTTTCAAAATATTTAAAACATGAGTAGTTCAAATACTGATGTGTGTTGATTGTTTTTTTTTTTTATTATTAGGTAATAGAATGAGAGCTGGTGAACGTTTTACTCAGTGTTTTATACCGCTCCAAACTTTGTTAGCATGGCATTTGTGTCAGTGCAAACTATATGCGATCACCATAATGCACTTTTAAAATGCAGAAAAAATGAGCGAAATCAAAGGGTTTTATATCGCTCCAAATTTTATGAGCATATTGTTTATACGTGTATATGCAAAAACAAATAGGGTTTTATACCGCTATGAAATTTGTTCACTAGTACTTGGTAAATATCCAAACTAAATTCCTTCAACCTGGCTGCAATACCTCGGCTCTAATACCTCTATAATGCACTATTAAACTGCAACACAAAAATATAGTTTTTTTTTTAACCACTTTAAATTTTGTGCATATAAATATTATTCCATAACTCCATCGGTCTGGCAGCGTTACCGCAGGCCTAACACTACCATAATGCACTTTCAAAGTGCAACGAAAAATAAAAGTTTTTCAAATCGCTCAAAATGTTCTTTTCACAAATAATTTGTATCTACCCAACCCGAAATTCTTTGGTCTGGCAGCGATACCGTGAACCTAACACTACCATAATGCACTTTAAAAAAAAAATTGTTTGTTTGCATTTTTCGTGGGACTGGGCTAATGTACTTTCATATTTTTTTAATTTAGTACATGATGGACATACAAACATTACAGTACATATATTTTCAAATGTTTTCTAAAATTTTTACTTCTTCGGTATCTTCAACAGATTGCATTCTGTTCTTTAAAAAAATCTCTTTAATTTTGTATTTCTTGTACATATTTTAGGTATATAAATAACTTTTTAGGTTCGAAGTACAAAAGTTCTTTTTTTTTTTTTAGATCCTTCCGTTCAAAAAGAAATATGTATGTATTCACAAAATTTATTTAAATTTGAATACATTTTGACACAGACAATTTCGAAGAGTATCAATTAAATTTTAAAAATTTTTAAGTATGTAGGTATGCATATGTAGGCTCATTTGTGAGGTGAACAAGTATGATTTAATGTATGTATGTATATGTATATGTATAAGTATATAATATATGAATTAGTATAGGTATTATAAATACCCACCTCAAATTGCCATACCAACTAATTAATACATTCTCAAATTTTTATTTTATGAGCAAATATTTTAGTTTAGTTCTATTTATCTGGGAATGATTCGCTCCTTCGAAAATTGGTTGCGTGAATTTTGCCTGAAAGTTTCCCTTGAAATTAATATGTATTACTATCCGGAGTAGATTTTCCAGGGAAGTCTGTAATTTTATTTGATTTTTGATCGAGAGAAATTTATTCCGGGGAAAACTTTCGGATGAATAAAATTTTGAGGGTAAAACAAAATTACCCTACAAATACCCGATAGGGCCCTATAATTTTACCTCTGCCCTACGAATAACATATGAACGAAATACTAGTTGAAAATAGTCTTGACAAACAAGCGTAACTCAAGTTTAAAAAAGGTGTAACTTACACTTTCAAAAAAGTATGTGAATTAGGGTGGTCGTTAAATCGTCATTTTTTGTTCGTCATTTTTAGATGGCTATAAACCAGGTTTATTAAAATTAAATTAAATTTGGTGGCACAACGGCTCATTAAGAACCAGGGCCTAGTGACTTACAACTCTCAACCATTCCTGTGTGCGTGTCTGCAGGAATGGAGGGGACCAACAGTTTTTTGCCGAATCCGAACGGCTAAGGTGAGCGGCACTTTTCTATGACAAGAGATACTCTTGGAGGATTTGTCACTTCCTCGCAAGAGGTAGTAGCTCCGAAAAAAACTTAAGGTGAAAGCGGCTGATATTGAACCCCTGACCTCTGGCATGACAGTCCATCTCACTAACCATTACGCATCGGGCTACAATATAAACCAGGTTAAGGTTAAGGTTTGTATATTAGTTGCTAACGGTTACTTCAAAATTCTATTTTTTATTTTATAAATTTATGTCGAAAGAGAGTGGCTAGCATAAGATGCGAAAAAAGCTAGAGCATGTGAAATTGACCTAGACGAGAAAAAAGCCGTATGGGATAGAGGTCTACTTTTTTCTATTAGGTGGGAGGCAATTTGTATTTTTTAATTTTTTTTTAAAACTTATATAAATGGAATTCGACTTAAAATTAATAAGAAATTTAAATACGAGGAACAATGTAAGCACATTATAATTTACCTACAATATTGACAACTAAATTATTAACTATTATTATACACACACATTACGGAATACAATTTTTCATATTTAATTGGAATGAAAAAGAAGTGAAACACTCCAAATATTAAATCGAAAATGACATAAGAAAATAGAATTTTCGTTTAAAAAAAGCAATTTATGTGAACTCCGCACAATCAGAAAACAAAATAGCATATTAAATCAACAGCTTATAGAAACTATTGGGGAAGAAAATAAAAATCTTAAAAACAAAATTGAATGTTCGTTTCTTTATTTGGAGCTGATTTAATGTACATAATTGAAATTAAACACTCCCCTTCTGTATAATTTGTATTTTATACAGGCATTTTATTATATCATCACTTTATTGCAATTTTGACCTCATTTTTGAAAATTCCTTCAAAATAAATCAACAACAATTGGCTTTTATTAAATATAAATTTAATTTTATGAAAAAAAACATTCTGTAGAAATTTTCTTATTATCCAGACACGTGCTGAAAAACAAGGAACCCGTCTATCAAGCTATCTGGGCCGACTCAACAGACTTCGATGAAGTACTTATCTCACCTGTTATGCTACAGGATCATATGCCAGATAAAGTCTTAGCTGCTCTAAAAAAGGTAATTAGCTATGTGAACAAACCGCCTGAAATTGTTTAATCAATTATTTAAAAAAGAAAAAACTATTAAATTAAAAATTAAAACAAAAATATTTAAATCTCCTTTTTTGTTCATTGTATTATTATTGTGTTATGAAAAAGTATTTAGTTTGATATTAATTTTAATTTAAACAAGAACAAAAAACCAAAAACATTAATTATTTATTTTGTTTAACTCCAATGGAAAATGTATTTTATGAATGCTTGTAACCTTAACTTATGTTTATTTGATATTTGTGAATTTTATTTATTTTAATTTATGTTTTACAAATTTTATTTAATTCTAATTAGCACTCGAACAAAACAAAAAGTTGTTGCACATTTAAAAAAGTATTTAATTATGTTAATGGTAAAAAAGAATAATAATTTAAAAATTTATCTTCAAACTTTTAGTTTAAGCTTTATTTGTTGTAAAAAAAAAAAAATATGCACCTATGTTGGTTGAATAAAATTTTAAATATTTTTATTAAAACCTTTTTTATTTTGTTATTTCTTGAATTTTTTTTATTTTTTTTTTATTTTTTTTTTTATTTATCGCAACATTTTATAGTTTGTGTCCCATTAATGTTGGTTGGCCTGGTTTTTTGGACCTAATGACTTAATTGCTTCTCTAGTCCTCTTCTCTAAACGAAAAGTGTATACTGCAAGTAAATTTTTCCAGTTTAAAAAAAACAAAGTAATTGTTGAAATTAAAAAAAGAACTTTGCACGTAATGTTGTCACCCAATTGCACTTCTTAAAGTAACAAAAAAACACTAATCAAAAGAATTAATATTAAGGATTCGCTTGATGAATCTGCTTGAAGATCTGCGTTTACTATCGCTCTTTAATAAATCGTGAGAAACAAAAAAACAAATCATAAATAAAAACCTTAATGGTGTTATAAATGCAATTTAATTAATTTAGCAAAAAAAAAAAATTGTATTTTGCTTAAATTCCTTGCTTTATATAAATTCATTCAAAATTAATTCATAAACTTTATAGTTTAATTTTTAATATATATTTATATTTTTATTTTTTGTAAAATATACACAAATCTACAAACAGGTCGCGATACATAAAGATCAAATTAAAAATTATGGCACCCAAACTCAATCGATGTCTAACGTAGATTTGAATTCAAAGCCCATTTATGACACCAGGTATTCAAAAAAAAAATATAAGTTTGTTGTTTTTTTTTTTTAGAAAATTTATACAAAAAATTGTCTAGATATGATTGTGTATTTTGCTGATTCTTTGGTGTTTAAATTTAATATTCATACAAATATTTTATTAGTTTTATTCGTGGCATTATTGTAATAATTTTACACTTTTTTCATTAAATTTGTTTTATAATCCAAGCACACATTTGATTAAAAGTTGTTGTAAAAAAGTAAAGAAAAAAACTTCTTTAAAAAGATATACCTACCCCAATTGACAGGGTATATATAGTTATAGTTTTTTAGATAGAACAACTAGAAAACAGCTATTATTTCCTTGAGCGCTATTCAACTAGATTACCCTTTATCCTTTGATATTTAGAACAATCAGCATAATTCAAACAAAAAATCATCGTCTGTGGGATCTGTGGTTTTTTCTTAAAAGGTTGTATGCTACTTTCGGACCGAATTTTGGAACCCATTTCATGAAAAAAAATTTTGAATGACCTACAGCTACATATTTCTTCTCTAAACAATATGTCAGCTGAACAATTTAACCCATATATACCTGTGTATGTACTTCTAGGCAAAGGTGTGACAATTTTATTTACATATGTTTTCAAACAGATAATCTAAAATTCTATATTATTGAAGCAAGTCAATAATAAAATGGATTTTTACAGCAAAACTAGTTGTACAAGGGTTTCGAGTTTAAGCTAAGTTTTTCACAAACCGTTATAATTACATAAGCCTAGTTTATACATGCGAAGTGAAATCCAAATCGAAATGAAACATCCATAAATCCCGCGTGAAAAGGTTTACAAAGATAATTATATTCACTTTATTGTATTTTTCACATCTGGAAAAAAAGCTATTTTTTTATGAAAATTTCACTTCGCTTCGATCTATAAACTGGACTTTAAACAAAATTTTTAAAATGTTGTTATTTAAACTTTATTTTGATGTATAAATCTTTGTTTGTGAAAAAAAAAAATTAAAACTTGAAACCCCTGTAGAACTAGTTTTGCCGCAAAACTCCATTTTATTATTGATCTGCTTCAATAATATAGAAAAAGCAAGTTTATAATATATGCCCGTAAGGATAAGGATGTATTAATAATGTTTTAAATCCTGTAGGTAGTTCTTTCGAAGAAATTTTCAAAAAATACGTTGGAATTTTTGCTGGAAAGGGGGATAAATTAAATTAAAATTTAATTAAAATATATTCTAGTCGAAGTTTCGCTAAGAGTAAATAAATAATAAAAAAATATTTTAGTATCTTCCTCGATTTCACCAAGTCCAGTTGCCCAGTATATGAGCAAACCTTCCCACCATATCGTAGCGGAGGGTAATTTTTCCAGAATTAATAAGAGACTTAAAATAGATATTTAAATAATATAATAAAATGGATGACAGCATCCCAGGAACTTTCTCTTAAGTTGGGCGCAGAGTAGTGTTAGAAAGCGATGCGAGAAATAAGTTGAAAAAAAAGGTAATACCATTTAAAAAAAAATGAAAAATCGGATGCTTGGGAGCTTTAAAAATTAATAATAATAGTTAATGAGTTGGTTAAATAAAATAAAAAAATTTTTACGGCCTTACCAAAAAATTTACTGTGGTTGAAAAGTAGAAAGTCTTTTTAGAATGGACCTTCATATGTGAGGGTGGGGCACAGGGTGTCCAAATGTAAAATTTCAAAGAAAATGTGCATACTTAAAATGACGAACAGTTGGGTTTAATGATGTCCTTGAAAACAATGCAATTAGGAAAAAACTAATTCATTTTTTTCCCAAATATCTAGAACTTACTTCAAATTTTGTTGTTGTGGTTAGTTACGTATTTAAAGGAATTTATTACGTTTTAAACTATTATTTGGTATTTTAAATTTCACTAAATAAATTATTGTACAAAAAATAAAATATCGTTCCTTCGTCTAAAATTCTGACATTGTCAAAATCGACGTTGTGGTCAAGTTCTAGCAAAATGTTGTGAGAGTACTGTTGTAGCTGTCTTGTTTTTGCGTATATCAGCTTCATGTTCTGACAGCCACATGGCTTCATGGGCGTTTTGTGTTTCCAATATTAATTTGTTGACAATCTTCGTTTGGTTTTCCTTTGCATGGAATTTCATATAGATGACATTATATGATGTTTAGATAAATAAATAAATAAAATTGGTGGCACAAACGGCTCATGAAGAACCAGGGCCTTGCGACTTACAACTCTCAACCATTCATGTGTGCGTGTCTGCAGGAATGGAGGGGACCTACAGTTTATTGCCGAATCTGAACGGCTAAGGTGAGCGGCACTGTTCTAAGACAAGAGATACTCTTGGAGGATTTGTCACTTCCCCGCAAGAGGTAGTAGCTCTGAAAAAAACTTAAGGTGGAAGCGGCTGGTATTGAACCCCAGACCTCTGGCATGACAGCCCAACGCACTAACCATTACGCCACAGGCTACTACAATTTATATGATGTTCATCTTTTTGAATTAGATTTTAATTAATTGCATTGTTTCAAAGATATTATTAAGCTCAATTATTCATACAACATTCGTTAAACCCCATTATTCCATTACTCTTTTAGTATGGGTCACTGTGGCGTATGTGGAACATTTTATTTTTCGGAAAAAAATATATTATAATTCGGCCTTTATATTTTGTACTTAAGCTTTTAAGCCAATCAATTACCGAAGTTATGGCTCATGTTCGGAAATTTTATAGCCAGTAAATTATTTAACATACTTTTTCTGCAAATTTTGAAACTCTCTTTTATTGGAAACCCATCATCAAGTAATTATTATGCTTTCAGTTTTCACTTCTTTTTGAATTTAAAATTTTCGTTATTTTGTTCTTTTATGCATTTTATTTTTTTGATAATCATAACCTTATGAGTTACGAATTGTATCTATGCTAAGTTTTATTCTTTCTATATCTTTTTGATATATTTTATTGAACTACTTACATATATGTATGCACATAAGTATAGATCTTAAAAGTTGAAATACTCACAATTTTTCCGTAAATTTCTTTATACATCAGCTCCGTACCAAAATGTAAAAAATGTTTTGATGCGGAAGTAATGCCTACATTTTTCATACGCATCAGCAACGCAAACTTGATGCTCTGTTGAAATATTACATTGCATAAGTCTAACGTTTCGGGAATTTGAAACGAAGCAGCAAAAAAATTTTTGGATGTGCAGTTTGAGCAGTAAATGCGCATCTGATTAATTTTGGAACACAGCCATACTTGTCAAAATATGAAATTCCTGAATTCCACTTCCTCAAACATTAAACGTCCCAAAGGATATTAAAATTAGTAGGAAAAAATAAAACAGGTGGAAAATGGCACAACCGATGAAGTGTTTGACTGTCAACTTTGAGCCGTTACCTTTTGCTTTTGGGCACCAGTTTTGACATATAAAACTACATCACTTATTCTTACTTTACTCTATACCTTTTTCCTTACTGCAGTTATATTTATAAAACTATTTTAACTAAAAAAAAAGGATGTGCTTCGATTGGCGAACTGCTTAAAAAACAAGATACAGCTTTAATTGGTAATAAGGTACTATCGCAAAGATTTCAAACACGGCCTAAACTAAAGAAATCGACAGATTCATCATTTTCAGTTAACACGACAGTATAAAAATTTATTTTAATCGACCATAGATCTTAGCTTACTGTATGTTAAAGGCTTTTTGGCTTATTTTCGTAGGTACATATTATCTTAATTTATTTTGTACATATTTTTTATTATAAACTCAGCTCGGCAGCCATATATAAGAAATCTATCATTTTTTTGTGACTATGGAATCAGTCTTAAATTTTTGAGTAGGTACCTAATTGATGTGTAAAACATATAAACCCAAAAATAAATTCTCCTAATACTTTTTTTGTACTGATTAAATTAGTAATTTTTAGCACAACATGAAAATATATTTTTTTAATTTTTTGAAAAACTTTCGCACTAAAAAACGCTTTCTACATGCCACACTTTTTGGAAATGACATAATGGCATTTTTTCCCTTTTTTATCGATCGATGTGAATAGCAAATTGAACTTGTCTATACAACGCATTTTTTAAGTCAACTTTCCATTAAACCTATATATTATTTGTTTTATTATATTAATAATAATTTGTTATTCACTTTAATTGTATAATCCACTGCAGTCTTAGTTCCATTCGCCAATTATGAGATACCCATTTAATAAAAACTAATCAAAATTTTGTACTTTACCTTCGTTAGGTTGTAACTACAAGCGGTCCCAGGAAACCCCAGAGACAAACATCGAATGCCTTTCAAACATTACCCAATGATTCAACATTAGATCAGCTACTAACCTCAAACGGTCTACACTCAACCACCAGTTATTGTTCAAACAATCAGAGGGCCCAAAGTCCTATTTCTAATATCACGAACTCCGTCTCAACTCCCAACACAACTCATAAGCTCTGCCTTGAAACATCCTTTACCAATCTGCAGAGTCCTATCGACATGCATCCTTCGCTTCCTTTATCCTGCGGTGCAGGATCAAGTAAAGCATCATCTATAGCGGGTAGTTTATTCGGTCGAAGCCAGATGAGCTCCTCAATGCAGCAGTACGACATATCAAGCATGATGGATGAGAGTCAAACGACGTGTGGCATGAATGGCCGTAGTCCATCTGTGCCTAGTGAAGCAACAACAGTTATAATGACCGATTGTCCACCCCTGGACTGTGCCATTCTGCACAAGCCGAAAGCGGTAGCATTCGATATGGCCTTAAACTATTCGGATATTACCAAATCACCTTCTCCAAAACTGCCCGCGAAGAGTATACTTCATCGACAGCAATCTGCCCGGGTGGGTAAGAAGCCAACGAGTCTGCCCTTGGCCCCACTTCGACGGGCCTCGGATTGTCCCAAAGCTTTGGATCTAATCCATGATGATTGGTTTGGATTGGCTCCACTGGCCAGTCCTGAAACACTCTCTGAGATCTCAAGTATTTCGTCCCGCACAAGTGCCGCCATGAGTCTGGCCAACAGTATAGAGAGGTATCTGCAGAACATGTCTATAAGTGAAAATGGCAACCAAGAACTGATGGAAGACATCTACGAGTCTCAACTCCATACGCCAAAAATTCTTCGCCGAGCTCCGAAACTCACGGAAAACCTTTCAAGTTGCGCAGATGACACCAAATACCAGGACCAATACAAACGGATGGGGCAAGTATTTGTGACATTCCCAAGGGTGATACCAATGCGAAATAATAGCCGTGATGAGTCTAGCGATGAAAGCTTTGAGTCTGCATTCAGTCACTCGAAGACTCTTCCTAATAAAAAAAGGAAAAAGAGCTCCAAATCTGCTGATCAGATCGATGAGAACGGGGGGTCGGAGACCACCAAAAAACTGGCTAAGAAGCTAACTTTCAGTGATAGCCAAATACTCGATCGAGAATGTCCAACTTCCTGCCCAAGCTGTCCATGTCGCAGTGGATCTACTTGCTGTCAGCTGGAGGACCACAGTCAATGCCAAAATTTGATGGCGCCACAGTCGCAAATCAATACTGGGTCACTGGACACCTACTACAGTGCCAATTCGTCCCTGGATCGATTCTCGACTCCACAAAACCTCATCCGTCTGCAGTCTCCACCAACGCCACAAACCCCATCATCGAATGGTCATGTTGCTGAATCGGTGGATCAACGCCGTCCCGGTGTGTTAGAATCACACTTCCCTGTCTACGATCCTATTGTAGTCGATACAACTTCCGAAGATGTTTCACTTTTGTCGCAGGAATCATCGCCAGTCCCTCATGCGACCAGCAATAGTTTCATTCAAGTACAAAAACGTTCGGGTCTAATGCGCAAACGTAATTCCACCGAAGAACGAATATTCTCACGGAACGAATCACTACCGCTGTTAGCTAATTTGTCAGAAAGGACATCGTCAGCATCACCATCCCCCAGTTTTGTTAAACGAAAAAGCTGCGTATATCCAGCTAACAGTAAATTCAGCGGAAGTAGCAATGGATCAACAGGTAGTGTGAAAGCTTTCGTATCAACGGCGGCGGCGACGACGTCAAGTAAGAATGAAAGTAGCGTCTAGGAACATACATTTATAGAGCTGAGACGGTGGAACTTAAATACACAATAGATTAGTTGAAATAGATTTTTGATAAGATTTTCTACTGACCACATCATTTATTATTATAGAACAATACCTATTAAGCATAAAAATGAACATAACTGTGAAAATGTTTCTTTTAGATAATAAATCTTAGAATCAAATTGTCAAAGTATATTTTTAGGTATACCAGCATTAGATATAATGCAACATATAAGGCGTACTTTTGAGTTTTAAACCAAAAGCTTCAAAGAAAGATGTGCTCCTAGGCAATCTAGCTAAGCTAGTCATATCCTTTTAATTATAGAAAGTACCTATACACTTTCTCTTTCTTAATAGATCATTCAGCATAGTGTCTCATCTAGCTATACGTATGTTTATGTTTTGTTGCTTGAATGAATCTTTTCAGTCGGTAGCCAAGACACTTCACTACACAGGTCAGGTTAAACTCTTAAAACTCCACCCCAAATCAACGTTTCAACTCATATCATTACCAACTTGCTTGTTTTTTGTGTATTGATTTATTGTGAGAACCGGTTCGCTAAAGAAAAGTAGGAATCGTTTGATGGATGAACGCTTTGAATAGTTGGAGATGAACTTGTAAAAATCTTTTTATCAATCAATACCCCAGAGCGTGAGATTTCAAGGAGTTTAATGGCACAATGAGCTGTCTATTTTAGCATTTTTTCAAAAAAAAAAAAAAAACAGTTAAAAGCCCTTCCACACTATCCCACAGAGTATTAATACACATGTTAACAAAAAAATTGGGATATAATTACGAATGCCAAATTTTTGAGAAGAAAATGATTTTTTTATCTTGGTTTACATACCCCCTCAGAAAATAGTCTAGCTTTGTTAAATCACACGATCTTGGAGGTCCAAAACGCGAAATTATGTGCTCATCAAACGTTTTCTTCAACAAATCAATTGTGGCATGTGGCACTGTGTGACATGTTGCGCCGCCGCCGGCCGCCGTCTTGTTGAATCTACAGCACCCCCACATGAAGGCGATTCAATTCAGGAACGAAAAAGTCATTGATCGCTCTATTACGGTCTCAATTGACTGTAAACCTCTGGCTGGTATTGGTTTAAGAAGTAAGGACCAATGATTCCACAAAACGGCTGTCAATATAAGCAGTGCTGCCCTTTGTTTGTAATAAAATGAGAGAATCAATCGATTTCCAAGTTCAAGTGCATAAGCATAATATCGACTAGGTTCTTCCTATCCAAAAATTTTCGGATAACTTAATTTGGTGTTGCTTCAGCTATTTTTTCAAAAGTGGTTCTCCGAACGCGGCCAATGACCTTCAATCCCAATTTCATAAATAAAAATGTTCTTGTTTTCTTTTTTCTTTTAGTACGGCACCAGAAGAAGGCCAATTTATAACAGTTATAATAGTTTGTCGCCATAAAGAATGGGACTTGAACAAAAAAAAAAATCGCGGCGGAGAGCTGCCCTTTGGCGTGGAGCTAATTGATAGTAGGTGTGTTCACGTACTAATCTGAAACTACACAAAATTACTTTTTTCTACCAGTTTTAGTCCAATCCTATTCGCGTATGCGAATGGCTAGAAAGCGTTGGCGAGAGAGTAAAATATTTCCCTTCCGTGACAATTTTTACCCGAGAAATTTCTTCTGCAGAAAATGGTAAAATCATTGTTCTGTCAAAAGGCAAATCTTGGAAGTAAAGGATGAAGAACGAAAATACTATTCGTTTTGTTTTTGGCATGTATTAAAAGTATAATTTGTGTCATTGTTTTCATCGCATAAACCACTGAAAAGATTTATTTGAAGAAGGAAAGGTCGAAAGTGATCGTGTACTTTTCGATTGTTTCACTTCTTTTTGGGATACATCCAATCCTCAAAATTTGACACATTGTCATTTTTAAGTCAGAAAGTTCACGAAAGAACTTAGTATCTTAAAAAAACTTCTATAAATTGGCATTTTTTAACCTTATGTTATTTTCCAGGCACATTGTTACTTCTCACTCACCTCTAGACCGGGATACTTAATTATGGAACACACAATCTAATCTAATGTTTTCTGTACAGAACAGATTCGCTGAACACCGAATCAAAATATAGATTTAAAGCAGAGTTCCAAATCTCATCAATGGTGACAAGTAACGCAAGGTTTTCAGTCAGTTGTAGATATTTTTAGAAAACCAAGAATTTTAAAAAGGTTCATGGTCATTTTAGTTGCAGTTGCTGTACCCTCCTCTTTTCCAGACCGATCCGAAACATATGGCGGAAATTTAAATCTTCTTACGTACATATTATAATCGTGGTTGGTTAAGTCTTGATTCAAAATTTTAAGTCACCGATTTCGGTGAATTAATTGAGTTGCGTTTCAAATCTGGTTGACGTAGGTCCATTATGAGATAACTTACTACGCATCACTTTCTATCTACTACTCATAAAATGTGACTGAAATATTGAAAATACCGAGTGCAGTACCTATTTCTTCTTTAGATTACCCCAACAAAAAAAAAAACTTATATTCCAAAATGTTTCCAACGTCGTACAAAATCTCTTTGTTAGGAAACAAAAAATTCAGCCCATGGTACTTTCCCGGTTATCGTTTTCTGAAATTCCATCATACAAACTTCTACGTATTATGTATGTCCTTTTCAAAAAACACTTTCTACTTAATACAAAAAGAAAAATGATACTAATAAAAAATAAATATCCGACCAAACCAAGAATTAAAAAGTGATTTAATAAGATTTAATACAAACAAAATAAAAAAATTAATATCTAATAATAAATTAGTTCTTACCCTTAAACAAATTGTTTTTAATATAAAATAGAAAAATAAATATTTGTGCCAAATAAATTAAAACCTAAAGTTTAAGATCAAAAAGAAAAACCATTAGAAAAATTTTTGATTAATAAAAACAAAAAAAAATCTAATTTCACATGTCAATTCGTATATGAACATACATTAGTCACGTACAGTTTTTACAATATAAAATTATAATAGGCAATTTACCATAAACAAAATTGACAGCAACATAAGAATGTTACATCACACAAAACAAAAATAAAATCTTAATCAGACTTTAGTCTGAGTACCTCCTTAATTAGATAGTAAATTATAGTTTATAAAGACTTATACCTACCTTGATTTTTTAAATTAATAAATTAAATTATTAGAAACAGAAAAATTTTTACTAAAAAATCCTTTCTAAAATAAAATTCTGTTGGTAAAAAAAAAGTATTATTAGAAAAAATACAACAAATTCATATATATAATTATATATATTATTATTTTCTATTACATAGAGATTACTAGTTATTAAATTTAATGAATTAGTTTATGGATTTATCAGTAGTTATATTATATAGAAATACATGTACTTGTACTGGAATATTTAATATATAAAAATAGATTATTTATATTTATTGTAGAGATCTCTATTATATAAAATACTTTTTCATAATTCATGAAATTAAATGAAAAGAAAGTAAACTAGATTTAATGCAATTGTATGTAAAGATTGAAGAAGGTATTGAATGAATATGAAACCTGAGAATGCTCTTTCTCGGAATTTGTTAAGATTAATAATAAAAAACCGTAAAAACTCATTCTATGCTACTTGTTTAAAAAAAATTTTAAATACATATTCTATATAAAAATTTTCAGATTTCTCCTCTCTCCGAAAGCGTCTGCCAACAAATAGTGCCTAGTTAAAAACTACCTAGTGCAGTTAACTCTGCCGATTTACTTTTTACTGACTAAGTTACCTATGAGGAATTTTTCAAATGATCGTTGCACCAGCTTCGTTCGATATACCTACTTTTATTGATCGTCAAACGCCCGCGTTGGGTTTAAAACGTTACTTGTGCAACATCGCCATCAAATTCCCTGTTTTCATGTGTATAAGTTCAACTCAACAGTGTCAGAAATGCCAATTTATAACAGTTTTGTTTATAAAACTACTGTTTATGCGACTCTGAAGGGCCATGGGCAGTCGCCGCGCCGACGCACAGTGGTCAGAAACAGCATTCTACCTGGACAAAATATTTTTTTGTTCTTAAACTACTTGTTGAGGGAGAAGGATACATTGTTGAAGTTTAACTAGGCAAAAAAAATCACAAAATTGGAGGGCTTGTTTTTGAACAAAAAGGGGGAGAAAAACGTAAGTTTCACGAAATTTTCCAAAATTAAAAAAAAAATTTAAATAGATTTTTCTATGCAAAATGTTTTTTTTTACATTTTGTTTATTTGGTTGCTATGCTGTTTGCAAAAAGGTCCATAGAAACTAATCTAATTTTGGTTGATATGCTATTTGCAAAATGTCCACAGCAAAAAATTTAATTTTTTATTAAAAAAAATGGGAAGCATTGAGTCGAACACAAGATCTACGACAGTTATATTTCCGGCCGGTGATTTTCACCCAAACACTTCCCGTCATTCCGAGATCAATAGCTACTGAAGAAATCAATGCATATCTGTGGCGGCATGTCAAGACTCTACATTAAACATTTAAACCTGCGTGTTCATTTGCAACATGATGAAACTACAGAGGCGTTTTCAAAACGTTTGTTGGACATCGGAAATAGAAAAATTGTTGCAGATGTTTCTACCGGACTTATTACCTTGCGTGAAGATTTTTGCAACTTCACTGCGTTAAAAGAAAAACTCATCCAAAGAGTGTTTCCAGACATTGCACAGCATTAAAAGAACCGCATTTGGTTGAGCGAACGTGCTATATTGGCTGCCGAAAACAAAGACGTGAATGATCTTAATGCGGCCATGTTGTTTCCTACACATCGGAGGCGATGTGTATCAACCACGATTTTGTAATTTCACCAGACCAGCGGCAAAAAGGCTCATTAATGACGTCATCGAAGCAACTATTCTAAAGGGAAATTATAAAGGCGAAAACATTTTTTTCCACGAATTCCCATAATCCCGAAAATTTTGCCGTTTGAGTTCAAACGCCATCAATTTCCGATTCGACATGCTTTTGCAATGACAATAAACAATGTACAAGGCCAGTCATTGCAAATTTACTGAATGAATTTGGAGTATTTGCGTTTTTCACACGGCCAATTTTATGTGGCCTGTTTACACGTTGGCAAACCATCAGCGTTGTTTGTGTTTGTGTATACCCAAATGCAAAACGCCAAAACCAAAAACGTTATTTACTACAAGGGATTAGAATAAACATACATAACTAGAAATATTTTATATCTAGAGATTAAATTATCATTTTTATTGTTATTATTTTAAGTAAGTAAGCTTAATTTCTCGTAGTCCTTCCGGAAGAACCTGTAGTAGCTGATATATTTTTAAGCTCTGCTGCATCATTTTTCGACAGCACATAGACTACTTTGCGTGAAAAATAGAAATTTAGATGAATAACCTAAATAAATTAAATTTTTACTCAGCGATTCTTCGTTTTCTTACCCGTATATCAAATCTTTCAACGAAGTCTGCCTAAAGATTTTTTATTTGAAAAAACAGGCACAGTATCGGATGTTATTGTACTACTCAATAAATTCTTTAAGTCATAATTTTAATTTTCTTTCCTAACAAAAGCAGAGGTTCTGCTACAATCCCTCCATTTTCACCTAAAACTCTATTAAAACTCTTAAGCTGGCCATACACGATAGAGCCAATATGGCTCGGCCATCGTGTATGTCAAGCTTTAAAAATTATATATTTAAGGTTTTTTCTTGGAGATAGCTCCCTGATGTTAAATTTTTGTGGTATGCAACTGAGTAGTGATATAATTTTGTTTACATGAGCAAATTTTTCTTCCATTTTTCAAATAATTCTATTTTAAAAATCCGGATACTCCCACAAGAAAAAAAAACGCTATAACTTCGCCAGTAGCATAAAGTAGCAAAAGATTTTTCACACTCGATTAGTTCAATAGTAAAGCTAAACAAAAATTTCAAATTTAAATGGACGACACTGGACGATCAAAACGAATCTCTAAAAAACTTTCTTTTGAGTTTTTTTTTTTTAAATAAACATGCTTATACAAACACTTCTTTTTAAAATTTAATTTCAATTATATATAGTACCTAGTTTCAGTAAAAAAAACTCCATGATATTATTTTATTTAAATCACTAAATAAGGACATGCGTTTAATTTGACGACTGAATTTTATTGATTATTTTCTTCGTATTCAGGGGCAGGCTTGCTAGATTGGGCTATTTATCGGAAATTGGGCTATCTTTTTCCAAAATTGCCGAAAAAATTTCAGTATGACAGCCCAATCATTATTGGGCTATAAATAGCTCAAATTTAATCTTGGGCTATATTTTATCATACAAATAAATCATATAAATAAAACACTTTTCTCCCTCTAAACATACCCTTAATGATAATTCCCTTGGAGATAATTCCAAAAAGCAAGAAAACCCTGAAAAATTTTCCAAATTTGGAGGAACAATAGAATAAGCCCCCTTAATTTGATTGGAGTTCGGTTTTTCCCTCCAAATTTTCAAACAAATTTGGAAGAATTTTGAACTGAATTGGCTCTTAACGTCAAAAATATTTCGGATAAATTAGTTTTCGGGTATTTGGCGTATTTCGTAATACAATTGTTAACTTTGCATAACCAAGAAATCGATTAACTGTACAGCATCGCTCGATACAATTATTCGTTTTGCGTATTGATGCTACGGTTTAAAAAATTTGCTGTTTGTTTGTTTTCAGCCTTAAAAGAAATGATAAGTAAATTGAACTAAAAAATTTACCATTGTTATAACAATGACCACGAGGATAACAATGATGTGATGATATCACATTTATAGACTGATTTTCAGCAGTTAATCTGATAATATTGTTAACTCTTCTTTTTCTTATGAACTAATTTATTTTATTTTTCGTTGTTTGTTTAAAAAAATTTACTTTATTTTTCGTTAGTAAAAATTTATTTTATTATCCGTTGTTTTTTTTATATAAAAACAAATTGTGATTGGAGTTATCACAAATTTTTTTTTTATTGGTATTGAGCTACTATTTGTGCTACTTTTTCGGCTCCGATTTCGGGCTACAAAAATTTTTAAATTGGGCTATGGAACAAGTTGAAGACATGGCAACCCTGTTCAGGGGCCCAACTATGTAAATCGATTCTACAATCCAAATGGCCGAATTCGCAAAATCACAACTCTGTAATTCTATAGTAAACGATAATCGGACTGGTTTATTGGAGCAATTAATTTTTGTTTTGGTTCGCGAAGTTGGTGGTACTATGTAAATCGAAAGTCAATGTCAGGGTTTTTCGGCATCATTATAGAAGAACAGAAATATCTGGCGTTGTTGCATTAAAAAAGCATTTCTTTCTGTAAGCCCAGATAAAAGGTACATACATAGATATTATTAAAAAAAAAAATTATGTATATTTAATAAAAGAGCTGAATATCCATAGACATGAATAAAATGCACGGGACAACTAGCTTATACAAAATCTCATCCTCTCAGTAAAGCTTGTAGGATAGAATAGAACAACCACCTAAAGTCGGTTCTCTAGATAATATAAGTACTCTATGCTGCAACTGCTGCTCGAGCGTGTTTCACAATAAAGCCTTGTGCGATGCTCATGATGCGAATCAAAATTTTTCATTGGTCCCGAAGATACAGGTTGCTGCAGATTTTTTTGAAGTTTTCTTTAAATCTCCTTAACAATCTCTTGTACCTTTAACACGAAGATAAAAATCGGAGGAGACTTGCTGTATTTTCCTTTAAACTACCTTGGTTGAACGCACACAAATGTAGTGTGAAGAGAAACGTCAAAAAATCTGACAACCACGTGTTGTTATTGTTGTTTTCGTTCGCCGCTCCGAATATTCGCGTTGGTTTGGTAGAGCCTTTAAATAGAAAACACAGCGTTAAATGAGTTTTAAATTAGAAAATTTTGTATTTTAATATTATTTACGCGACCAACAACTTATTTTCTGCGAATTGTCAAACGCCAATTCGCAATCCACAACAGCAGGACGCATTCCACAAACTAGCGAATAAAAAATTCGCTCGAATTTAACCTCAAACTCTCATTGTTCTTGCTTATGTTTGATGACAATTCGCAATTGTCAGCGACCAGCGACCACTCATGTGAATTTAATGCCAAATACAAGATACAAGCATTTGCAATTCGCAGTTCACTACTCGTGTCTCATGTGCAAAGCACTTTAGTTGTACGGAGCACTTGGAATCGGATTCACAAGTGCGACATCCACGTTGTTAACGCGATCACCACCGCCATCGCATAGGCTTGCGCAGGGCTTAATTGTTCCTAAAGTGATCGAACTTTTTATCTAAATTTACACAACGAAATCCAAATTTAATATATTTTTTTATTAAATAAGGGCCAATTTTTCAATAGTCAGTTAGGCATTCAGTTAGTACAGAATCTTCAGATAGAAGAAAAATTAGTTTTTCAATAGGCAGATATAAATTATTCCTAAGAATAAACTATCTGCTCATTTCAGAGTGATATAAAATTATTCCTAGGAATAATTATTTTCAATTATTTCAAACACCTTTCCTCAATATTGCTTTGAACTAAACGTTAAATAAATATTTAATTCTTTGAAATATATAAAAAACAAAAACAAACATAAATAAATTTGACGTTCAAATTATAATATTCTATAGATTATTTTTTCATTATTGAAAAATTCGATTTTGCTATCCGATTTTTAAGAATCAATTAAATTTATTTCTCGGGTAAGTAACTGATTGTTTAACTGACAATTGAAAAATCGGCTCTAAATCATATTTTCGACTAATTCAAAATACTCAAAGACAACCTGTCTTGCTAGTCAAAAATCTAATAAATACGACTGTCGCAGTTCTGACAGTACGTGAAAAGACATTAACTTTTCGAAGTTCAAATTTGCACGAAATAGTTTTGAAAATTTTAAATAAAACACTTTTCTTGTGAATAATTGTACAAGAATTCAATATAGAATTTTTGAAATCAATACTTGAGGCCCATCGTCCATTAGGCAACTTTTAATTGCGCAACTTTTTGTTGCTCGGAGTTGCCGGCAACAGTGAGCAACAAAAGTTGCTTGCCATCGCCCACTAGGCAATTTCCGAGCAACTTTGTGGGACTAGACTTTGACCTTTGTCGCCATATATTTTTTGTGATGGCTGCTTTCCGGTTGTCTGGCTATGTATAATCGTAAGCTGGCAATGCGAAATAAATTAATATTTATAATTATTAAATATTATAATGTGTAGGTACTTAAATTGTTGAAAAAATGGAAAGCACATTCCATTCCCATAAATTGGCCAAAATGACAGATGGTAAAAAGGAAATGCACGCCATTTTGGCATCCAATCGCCTTAAATGTGAAACAAACATACTTAATTACTCATTTTTCTCTTTAGTATAACAGTTCAGTAAGAAAACATAAACAATGAAAAGAGAGTTTGTTATGTGTAGTGTACAGAGAGGTGGTGGGTTTCCATTCCATTTGGTGGGTTTTTTTAATAGAAAAAGAGAGAGAAAATTTAAATTTTGGAAATTGTCCTGGGAATATTCACTAAATATCAATGGATTTTTTTTCGTAGTTACTATCAACACTAAGAATCGTTTAAAATGTCAAACAAAATCTTGTTATGTGCGCAGTGTGAACGATTCAATGAGATTTGGTAATCCCATTGCCGAAATCCGAGATTTCGGTTCAGTGTGAAAACCGTATAAGGCTCTCCCAAACCAACGCGATTAATCGCCGCGGCAAAAGAAAACAATAACAACAACGTGTAGTTTTGTTTGACAACCACGTGTTGTTATTGTTGTTTTCTTTTGTCGCGGCGATTAATCGCGTTGGTTTTGGAGAGTCTTTACAAAAATCTGCCGACTCGATACATGTTGATCAACATGTCGTTAAATGTGAACCCCCCTATTGGATTGGAACACTGATCTCTATAATACACTGGATCAAAGAAACTGAATAAAAAGAAATGAATCCTTCGTACGTTTCACCCTCCAAAACCCATTTGTTTACATTGTTGTATTTGTAATGAATAGATGTGAAATCCAACAACAATATAGCAGAGTGATGTGAAGATAAATACTGTGAATGTGTGAGTTGTGAAGATAATTACTGTGAATGTGTGAGTTTTATACCGCCATTTTTACACATACTTTCTCATTTTTTATCTGATAGAGCTTGTAGGCAAACTGAACTAACAGCCGAGGATTCATATCTTCATATTCAGTATTTTTGCACTGGATAGTGGATTCCCTACAAAGTATAACAGTTTTTCTACTTCCAATTGAAGATGACAAGTACGTAGGTAACTCAACACTTTAGGTATGTTCAGTGAGGCAACTCAACACTTTAGGTATGTTCAGTCAGGCTGAGAAGGCCAGTTCAAGTTGCTGAGATCTCAAAAATTCTACTACGACCGAAGAGGGGCAAAAATCAAAAGTGGAATTTCAAAAAAAAAGCAAAAGAACCATCACTTGTTTGTAAATTTGATTTTTTGTAATTTAAAATAATTGTTAAAGTGAATTTAAAATATTTTAGTTGCAATTTTGTAAAAAATTTTGCATTTCATTATGTTTTACAGTTATACCGTTATACAAATAGGCAACTCAACATTATAACAATTCTCAAATGGCATCAATGCGCTATCCAGTATATTATAGAGATCAGTGGATTGGGAGCAACAAAAATTTGCTGGGGCTAGCAACAAAAAGTTGCCTAGTGGGCGATGGGCCTAAATGTATTTACTCTAGCGACCGCAACTCTTCATAAAGTACGAAAAGGGTACTAGATTTTATTAGATTCCACTGCCACCTCTTGGCAAATAGAAAATTCTGAATAAGAATCGAAAAACAAACAAACCCATCAAAGAACTGTCATCGTGACTTTCCTTTTGTTGACATTTGTGTAGGTGAAGTCGGTCACCGTTCAGCGCTAAAGCTGCTAAAGCAAACTTGCCATCTCACTTCCACTTATGGCGGCTGGCCAAGCTCTCAAAATGACAGTTTAGAACTGTCAAATGCGGTGATGAACGCGGCCAGTTTGTTTACTTACATATCTATTTTCTATTCTATTTCATAACAATCTTGTAAAACTTGAAGTCCAATTCCAATTTCCTCAACATGTGGCTGTGATTAATTAAATAAGATAAGAATTCAATAAAAAAACAATGCTTTGATAAGCTTAAGTTTTTCCTTGTTTTTTGTGCAGAAAACACGCATTCCGTTCAATCATCCTTTCAAATGATGATTCTCCAAAGGAAAGCAATTAGATTATCCTCAAGTTATTCAGCTGAAAAGATCTTAAGTTTGGAAAATCGTTTCCGATGTTTACAATGCCTTCAAAATCTTCCAATTACAAAAATCAGCCAGCCAAGGAAGCCTCAACCCGAAGCTTCTGTTCTAGTTCCCGTTTGTATCGATGGCCAAGGCGAAACGTCAATTCTGTATACCCGCCGCTCGGGTCTACTTAGTCGACATGTCCATCAGATTTCGTTTCCAGGTGAGTACTCAAAATTTAATATTGAGATCTAACTGCAGCTAAAAATCTGTTCCTTTAAGGTGGAATCAAAGATCCTGAAGACACCAGCTTCGAGGACTGCGCTCTACGCGAAACCGAAGAAGAAATCGGTCTACCAAGATCTCGCGTCGAAATCTGGGGCACTGGAACAATGATTAGGCCACAGTTTAGTGCTTCCATCATGCCAGTCTATGCAATTGTAAGGAATTTGAACCTAGCAGAACTAAAGCTCAATAAAGCTGAAGTGGAGAGTGCCTTCACCATACCCATAGCGCAGCTTGCTTCACCGGATAACTTTCGGCATACACAATACAGGGATGGCTATAGTGGGCCAGTATTCATGGTGGGCAATCGTAGAATTTGGGGTATAACGGGGTTGTTGACGGACAACTTTTTAAAGTGTCTTTTACCGAAGGAAGAGAGCTGCAAGAGGCCAAGAATCAAGTACATACGCCCGTACAGAGCGAAATAGAAAATGTAATAATGTAAATCTTGTTTTTCTGTATAAAAAAAAGTAAAGTATGTACCTATATATTTGAGTTTCTTTTTTTGTTTTGTTGCTAACGGAGATGTTCGGTTTAGTGTAGCAACAAATAGAATTCCGTAAATGATGAGTCCTGACAAAGAATAAGAGAGGTCTTCTTCACAGCACTAAAATTGTTCCTTTTATTCTTAGAAAAAACTTAAATGATTGTAATCTTGAAACAGGATGATGGATAAACATAAGCTATTTTTTTTTTAAATCTTAAGCCAATTTACAAAATAACTAAAATATATAAAAAAAGTAGGTAATTTAAATGAAAAATGGAAAAGTTTTTAAAGAATGCAAAGCAAGGTGAGTACGGGTTTGCGCTAGTTTCATATAAAGTGGTTAAACTGGGGAATATTGAGAACATTCCTTCAAATTCCAAGGAAAGTAATTCACCATCCACTGAATTAAAAGATTTAAAAATTGTCAATTTTATGGTCTTGATTGGCAAATTTTTTTATCACAAATACATATTCAAAAATTACTAAGGGGTGTGCACAGATGCAATACCAACAAATGTATTTCAGAAGTATTTAACCCTTTTCTGCTAAGCTTTTCGCGTGAAAGTTTTATTTTTCCAATTTGCATACAAAATTTGATAAAAATAAATTTTAAGCAATTAAGCCAGGCCCGCACAATAGTTTTGATGACGATCCGATACCAGTCACGATACGATGTCATTGAAAAAATTTTTTCGGTGTTAATGGTCAAAGAAAAATTTCTGCAATATTTCCTTTTTAAAATTTTATTAAATGAATAACATCGTCATTACTTCAAATCTTTCTTAACATTTTTTATTTTATTATGAAAACATAACATCTAAATTTATGGTTTTGAAACTTGAGAACCACATATAGGGCTTATTGCAAACTAAATTTTTCCAGGGAATGTTTCCCCCTTTCTATATTTAGGAACATGAATATTCGGATCCTAAACAGAAATTACATGGGCCCTGTTTAGATTGTGACTGTCCGCTACGCCATGACGAAGGTTTTGTAGGCGAAATCGGCGGGGGGTACAGAGCTCCTCACCAATCTCACCCACAAAACCATCGTCAGTGCGTAGTGAACAGTCACAATTTAAATAGAGTACATGTCATTTATTATTATTGTATTATTCATACTAGAATGTCAGTTTATTAGACTTGACCATTCTTTATTAAGTCAATTTCATTGAATTTGTGAACAACAACAACTTAAAGGCGCTAACACCAATTGCTTACGAATTAATTTTTTTGGTATTTTTAATTCGTTTAATTTTTGTTTGGCTGGAGTCCATGCCATTTCTGTTTAGGAAGATTCACGATAGCAACAAAATTTAAGAGGAATTAATATATTCTGCGATAAACAGAATTCTCCTCTAGGTTCCCGACAAGGCTATATGGGCCTATCTTAAATAGGAATCTTGAAGGCATTTTAAAATTGTTTCATGACAGTCTAGACCAGAGCCCAGATAATAATTCTGTATACCAACGGTTATAAATCATCAACAAGTTTTCAAAATCTCGAATGTTCACATAGGTATATTTTTTTTTAAATCCGAAATATGACTTTTTGAGAATTTGATATGAAATTTGGACTTTTTAGAAACCTCTGTATAAAAAAATATGTTCTATAGGAGTAGTCTAGTAAAATTAGAATTTTACTTCGGAAAAAATCCTATCAAGCTGAATTTTGGTACACACCTTCTGTTTGCACTTCTAAATAAATCTAGATAGTTCCCCACCGATAAATGGCGGGCTTCCTAAGTGATAACGGTAAAAAGACCAAATAACTTGTTTTATTTCAAAAAAAATTAAAGCTCATACAATTTGCAATAAAAAAAACTCCATACAACTTAATTAAAAGAGCTAAGCGTTGAACATTTAAAGACCTGCTTATTTTCGTCTCTCAAATTATGTACTACTCGTAATTACAATATTTTCCTCATTAAATTTCCTTTTTAACTGTTTATATGCATATACAGGGTGATTCTCAAAAATCATTTAAAAATAACGGCAATACTTACAACGTCATGCTATACTTTTTTTTAAAGCCAGAAGTCCGTTCTTTTATTTTAATTAAAATTATTTTAGAGAACTGTTTTTTAAAAAAAATAACGGATTTCGAATTTCAGGAAAACTAACTTTTGTTATTTTTAATTTTCTCAAAAACTAAAAAAACGTTTAGACATTTGTAGTCGTATTAATAACCGTTGTTTAACTTTAGGCAGCTATCCAAGTTCAAAAAAAGCCTTCCTAATTGTTGCTAACTAAATTTTTATCTTACTTTAGACAACGTAATGAGCAACTATAAAAATTAAAATATACATTATGTAACTACATATTTCCTACTTATCTAATATTATTTTTTCATTTTTTTTCTCAATTTAAATTGGAGGTTTTTTTTTCGTATTTTCCTTCAAATGTGTATTTAATTCAAAAATGTATCTCTTTAAATATAAATAGATAATGTTTCAGTAGAAAGATAAAATATGAAATCTCTGTTGTAAAAAGTGCGGTGACAAACCTTTTTTTGAAAAAATTATAACGAAATAAAGAATAACTATAGACAACGTAATCGACTGTCTAAACTAAAGTCTAAACCGTGACAAATGTAATATTTTTTTTTATCGAATATAGCATATTTCCGACTGTTTCGAAATACTTAGACATAGTTTAAACAGTAAAAAAATCTAAAGGTGATATTACATTGTCATATATATATATGACCAATGCTAGTCATATAAAATGTGGCACAATATTTGTATATATGACAAGTATTAATAGACTATGCCATATATGTATGCCATATAATGTTCACCAGCTTTTTCTGTCAATTTTTGTTTACAAATATGAAACAGTTGCTACGAAAAATAAAATATTTAAAAAAATACGATATATTTGACCAATCACGTTTCATTAAATTATATATTTTTTTTTAATTCAAAATAGTTCATGATTGTCATATATATGGAGTCATATATATTTTGTCATATAAATATGACTATCACACTTATATGACATTTTTGAGCCATATTTATTTGGCAAACTTGCCATATATATATGACAATGTAATATCACCTTAATAAATACGACCACTGGTTTTCATTAAAAATGCTACTTAATAGCGTAAAATTTTTTACAAAATTAATTTGACCACAATTTTTTTCATTATTTTTTCAAAATTTTGAGTTTGAAAATGAATGTTTCAAAAACAGTTCTCTAAAATGATTCGAGTTAAAAACAAAATAAGAGAACGGACTTCTTCCCACCTCTCCACCTTTGATACGTACTACAAATTGTAGTCTATCAAAATAAGGTACGGAGAAAAATGGAGGCGGAACAAGACAGCATACTTAAAGGTGCTTATAAAATGCTGATGCTCGAAATGCATTTGATAAACAAACCTCACATCTCGACCTGTGACGTCAGTGGTCATCAGTGGCGGAGTGCGTAGTGCATACGGCTTCGAAGACTGAGCAAATCTGATGCGCTGGCTCAAATCTCGCATGATGTAGAAAGTTTTTCATAATAAAATTGGATTAAAGCTCAGCGCCACTAAAAGGAGACTGATGATAGGGCTTGGCACCCCTTGAAATAACTATATCTCAAGCCAAACAAAATAAAACTTAAGGTAAAATTAATTGTTTCTAAAATGAATTTAGATAAATGTACCTACATATGTATGTATATTATATGTATGTACAAAGTACAAGGATACATAATATCCCCTAACGTCAGTACACAGAATTTTTTTTATTAAAATCTTAGGAGTCACTTTTAAGAAATCTTGTTGGTTTTTTTAACAGTTATACATGGTTGGTACCGCATTATTTTTAGTTATAATTATAACTTTTTTTTTTTTTTTTATTTTTATTTTTCTAGATTGTTCCTTTGCTATACCAAGTTTTAAAAATTTGTTTTTGAAAAATTAAGTTTAAAAAAAAAAAAAAATGATATTTAATCAGCCCTATCACGAATTCCATCGTAATCGGAAACTTTACGAATCCTGAAAAAAACTATCACCGAATCCGTTCGTAATGGCAATTTGTATGAGATTTTCCATTAAGATGGATTCTGTGATAGTTTTTATCGGAATTCGAAACTAGTTTCCGATTACGATGGAATTCGTGATAGGACTGAATATTAAATTCCCAAAAAGAGTTATTTAAAGTTCTGGTATACAATATAGACATACTTTCACGTTATCAAACAGACAACTTAAATATTTACAAAAATTGTCAGAAAGTACAGATACATTTGCGCAGTTTTGCACGAATATTTCGAAATCTATATATAAATAGCCTTAAATAAATTTTGTGGTACCATTTTGTCCATTTTGTATTTGGCCGATTTCGATAAATTTTATATGGTTGGCCGTTGGACAATGGCGGAGATGTGCAGAATATACTTGAGACAAGCATTTACACACTGTGGGTCATTTTTTTTTGTATTTTGTCGAACACTGTGCACTTGCACATTAAAAAAAAAAATATTTTCAAAAAAATTGTTTGCGAAATTGAAATTTCTCCTTCCTATAGAGTGTGTCAGTTTTTGTTGGCCGAATTTCCCTTTGTGTGGTTTGGTTACTGTTGTAAGAGATCGGTTTTCTTTAAAATATATTTCCCATAAAAATGGTGCCCATTTAATCCTAAAACTTGGTTCGCACCTGTTCTTAATGATTTATACCAATTAATTAACATTATAAACTGAACTGAATAGATAGTGCATTTGCGTACCCAGAGCAGAGCACAAGTGCCAACGTTGTGAGGTATCAATGTCGTATCATATTGTCATGATCGCTTTTAAGTTCGAATTTCAAATCTGCATAATGCTGAATCGCATATATAGGACTATGGTGTTATCCGCTAATTTGCACCTGCATTATAATTAGACAAAGTGCTTACTAGAGGGCATTGACTCGCTTCTTCACGGATAGGATAAATTGCAAAAAAAAATTCAAGAAACTGAAGAATGCTTCTTTGTCATCCCAACCTAAAGCCATAAAGCTGTCTGGTCAAGTGGGACTTTATTTTTGAATTTGCCACAATTGGCTAAATGAATTAGCACAAAGGTTCACGAGTCTACTTTATCACTCAGCAATATTGCGTGACAATTTCTTCAGAACTTCATTGGCGAGATGGCAAATTGATTGACAATGCGTCTATCAAAATGATTTCGCTGCCCTAAGCACGTATGATTTTGTTTAATACTCTTGACTCTTGAAGTTGAAGAATTGCGTTCAAGAAAATGTAAATTTTTTTTAAAAGAAACTTGTTCATCTGATATTCTGTGCAAGTCTTTGGCAGTTTTTCAATGGAAGTGATTCTCCTGAAGGAGGATAAAAAAGCAGGCTTTGGAATCGAAAGCTACAAAAGTACGTGTAAAAAGATGTATGCAGAGAAGAGTTTTGTTTTCTTATTTGCTTGATACAAGATATTTGATTTTGATTCGGTTGACATTTTTGTTGATGGTTCAATGAATGATGGAGTAGGTGGATTGAAGCTTGTAAGTAACAT
The DNA here is from genome assembly GCA_947049315.1 of Epistrophella euchroma. Taxonomy (NCBI): domain Eukaryota; kingdom Metazoa; phylum Arthropoda; class Insecta; order Diptera; family Syrphidae; genus Epistrophella; species Epistrophella euchroma. Next base: position 101,916,264 of record OX346247.1, on the reverse strand, counting down.
CGTCATCATACAGTGGGACATTATATTTTGAAAGGCGGACAAAAATATTTAAAAGAAAATTTTAGTTGGAACTTTCTACACTACTTATCAAAGTTTTAAGTTGTACGTCTACATTTTTCATAACAGTGCTTCTACTCGTAGATAGGTTTTCACTTTTAACACAATATTTTTTTGATTCTACCAGACAAGTACTCATATCATCAATTTCTTTAAAAAAAAGGATCTAAACAATATTAGACGCGTTTTATTATCTTTGGATCTGGATCTGGATCAGGATCATCCCTTGAAAATAAAACGATATGGATCACAATGACAGCAGTGCTATATAACCATCTCTTTTTTACTTACGTTTTAATTATTTTCAGTTGTTTCCCGTCTCTTTTCTTTGCACTACAACAAACGCTACCTTACCATAAAACCTATTTACCAGCCAAAGTAGGAATTAATTTTTGGATCTTCGAAATAGATCCAGATAGAGAGCAGGATCTCGAATTGTTTTTGTACTATGTGTTGTAAAATGATCCTGATCCAGATCCGTAGAAAATAAAACGCAGCTAATGAACCTTTTTTTATTTTATTTTTTCAAAATTTCGAGTTTGAAAAATAATTTTTCAAAAACTATTCACTAACAAAACTTAATTTAAAATAAATATCAAAGAATACATTTCTGGCTTTTCAGAAAGGTGTAAAATGACATTTTAGATTGTACCGTTATTTTTAAATATTTTTTTTCTGTCTTAAGTCAACTTTTTAAAAAATTGCCATACGATTTTTTTCTTGTCTTAACCCAACATACTCCCTCCAAGTGTTTGGTGCATCTTATATCGATCACCCTGTATAACCTCTGTATGTAAATACAATAAAGGCATAGCATTCCGTTTAAGTTTTCTATGCCCAGTTTTTCGGTGTGAAATTAAAGTTAAACCCGAGTTAACTCACTAAATTTTGTGAGTTAACTCTTGATTTACTTCACAAATGCTTTTAAAAATTTATCCATACAGTTTTCTTTTAAAATATGTTCCCATATTTTAAATACAATATTGTTTGAACTACGCGGAAGCGCCAGATCGCAAAGTTATAACAAAATCGGTCGACCCATTAAGAACCATCTTAACCCTATTTCCGCAATGCGAATTTTTTGGTGGAAACCTGAAATGCAGTTTTCCTAAAACCAATATGGTCATTGCAGGTACCAAGTTTAATCAAAATCGAAGAAGCAGTTTTTGAGAAAATTTGAAGAAACCGAAACATTTGTGTGGGAGCGTTCTACATGAGCTACACCAAAAATTTGAATTTTACATCGCATACAAATACTCTGTACCGACTATGAATCAAATTGGTCCAACCGTTTGGGCTCTAGCTTAAATTACAGTAGAATGTTATACTTCTGAGTGTTATTTACTATGTTCTGATCAGTTTTATTTCAATTTATAAACTATTTTGTCCGAATGTGATTCAACGTTGTCGCCCACATTTAGTACACACGTCATGGAGATTTTATTTATGATTTTCTTTTTTTTTTTTGTTTAAGAAATCGTGATTTCGATTTCAATTTTCAGATGATAAAAATATTAGTAGCAATGTTATTCACGGTTTGGTTTGTTTTTTCTAAAATGCAAATCTCCTGTGTTTGTGAACGTTTTGTTGATGTTTTAACAATAAAAATGTGATTTACACTACGACTTTCGCTTTTTGATGTGAAAAATGATAAGCATAAAAATATTCTTGCCAATTTATATTATTTGGGGAACTAACTTTCCAATTATTTTATGAATTAATTTAGATCAAACCCGGTACAATAAATCTGTAGTAGGTATTGATTCTTAACAACTTCTGAAAGTGTTTTGACAATAAAGCCATGTATTGAACCAGCTTTTTAAACATTGGTAGCCCAATTTAAGGTAAGATTGTACCAATTTATTAAAGTACGGTAAAAAATAAAGTAAATATTTTTGAAAGTTGAGACCCTTGTACAATTGGCACTAAAGGGTCTTAACTTAGTGCCAATTGTACAACAACATGGTTCAATATTTAACCCATGGTTCAGGATTTTTAATTCATCGATTTCGGAGGATTAACTGAGTTTTCAGGTAGTGCGGGCATTTTCTAAAGATGGCCTTGTGACGTAAGGCCATTATGGCCTTGTGTCACTTTCAGAAACATATATTTCTTATTTACCCTGAAAAAAAAACTGTAAGGGTACCAGAGGGTTCGTTTAGGTTTTAGAGCTTTAAATCCTTCATTTTATGCTATTAACTGATTTCAAATGGAAATTCTTGCATTGAAAAAAAAATTAGTGTATAAAGAAAGTTAAGACTTTAGATAATTATGTTGATAGCAGCATTTGTCCTCAAAAATGAATGATGAATTTGGGGTGTGTAAAAATTAAAACATCGCACGAATTTTTCATTTTCTTCTCTTCGGCATAATTTTGTCCGCTATATATTTTCGCAAAATTTTTTTCCACTACGCTTTGAGTGAAATAAAATTCGAACGCAATATGGCGGACAAAATTTTGCCGAAGAGAAGATCAAATACGCGCGAATTTTTAATTTTCGCATTTACATGAGATTTTATAAAGAATAAATTCAAACTTTGTTTTAGCTGTCCGTTTGGGTTTGCTTTCGACTTATGGATTTAAAATTGTTTTACATCCAAAAGTGGTTAAATGCGTTTGTTTTAGGTTTCTTTTTGAAAAACATATTTACCAAACAAATCTGTTATTAAACCTTAGTGATACTCTTACTTAAAACTGATAGTTTGTCCCCTTTCACACGAGGAAACTGAGTTACCAGCAACTTTCAGTTTCTTTGTGAGAAAAAAGAATACCTAAATAAAATTTCCCCGGTGTGGTGCCTGGTCAACGATTTCAGGAGATTTTGTTGATATTCCTTTTCACACTACTGAAATGTTGTGTGCATCATTCAAATTCAACCAAGATACTTTAAAAGGAAACTACAGAGAATCTCTTATGATTTAGTTTCTTCGTGTGAAAGGTATTTTTGAGAAAACGCCCAACAAAATTTTCAGCAAATTTTTTCTTTGTGTGAAAGGGTACCTCGTATCTTGTGTATGATGATTTGTCACACCCTAATCTGCTTGCACAACAATTGGTGCGCAAGATTTACACTCAGGATTGATATTAAATTATAAGTTTATCATCATGCTTAGAAATAAACTCAAGTATTTTAAAATAAATTTCACTTGTGTCAACAAAATTATTTAAAAAGTTAAATTTATTTTAAAATTTTAATTTTAGTTTTTCTATCAAAAACTCAAACAGTTTTCTTATTTTAGAGGACAGGACGTATGTATGTACCAACGGAAAATAAACTTAATTTTTGATACCATCACGGTATTTTTTTTTCAAGATTTTAAAAATTCAATTTGGTTGGTAATTTATAATGTACTGGTAAGAATAAAATTGAAAACATTTTTAATGGACTTTCAGATCTTGTAAGAAAGAATGTTTGCACTGAAGTTCGGACCTCTCCAAGCAAAATGTAATACGCGGTTGAGCTTTTTCAAAAAATATTCATCAGATTTTCATTTTTGTATGTTCACAAACTACATTTAATGCATTGAATAAAATCAAAACAAAAAATGGACAAGTGGTAAAACGCAAATGAATCCAAACAAAATTTGTATATTCCTTATAAATTTTTTTAATCAAACTATCATAATGAAAGCTATCATAAATTACGTCTGACGGATAAATATCTGTCAAATTGTCATTTGTCAAAATATACACATGCATTGCTTTGGTTGGTGTTATTATTATTTATTGATTCAAGATGTCAATATGAAATATGCAGTGATGGAAGGACGGACATGCTGCATTTTGAACATTTCTTATTGGTATGCGATTATTTGCAATAATTGGTTGTTCCTCAATATTCAAAAAGGAAAAAAAAATTAAACACAAATTTAAGCGTCTGTCACTGCCAAATGAATATTTCTATGAAATCTTTAAACTTACATTTATTATAATTCACAGAATTTTTTTCGTAACCGGACGAAACAAATTCAAATTTAAATCATTCCGATCTGGGGGTCTGTTGGGCGGTTATAGAAAATCTCATAAGTTTTAGGTATAAATTATGTAGTGAAAATGGAATGACTTTTATTAAATTTGTGAAATTCAAAATTGGAAGTTTTATAAATGTCCGGAAATGATTAATGAATAGTTTGGAATTGTAAATTGTGAAATTTGTTAAATTGTTATGAGATTTGAAATAACTGCGATCCCATATTTCACGTTTTCAAAATATTTAAAACATGAGTAGTTCAAATACTGATGTGTGTTGATTGTTTTTTTTTTTTTTTTTTAAGATTTCAAAATATGTAGTTTGTTTTTGTTCTGTCGTAAATTCTATAAGGCTTTCTTTAGCATTTTGGTATATTATAATTTTATTTTTATAAAAAGACTTCTTGCTTGAACGTAAAATGATCTAAAAAAATGGCAAATTCGTGGATAGAATTAAATTTTAAAAGCCTTTTTATAATTTACTTTAATATTTTATTTAAATTATTGCATGGACATAATTTATGTACATAACATACAAAAATATTTTTTTAACGTTTCCAAATTTTAGTTCTTCGGTATTCGCCTTCAAAAGATTGCATTTTGTTCTTTAATCTTGTATTTATTTTTGGTATCAGTACTAACAAAATGTAAAAAATATTAAAAACAACATTTTAGGCTCGTAGTAAATAGGTAAGTATTATCTTTTTGATATATTATCCTTCCTTTAAAAAAGAAATACATATTCACAAATTTATTTAAATTTGAATAAATATTGACGCAGACAGTTTTGAAGAGTATCGATTGAAATTTTTAAGTAACTTTTGTTATTTGAAAAGGAAGGATTTAATTTTCGGCAAAAATTAGCTCCAAGTACTTAGAAATACATATGTATACGTGTACCTTGAACGAAGCGTGCGATATTGTCTAAAATATGCTAATAATTCGTATAGAGAACAAACGTTTGTTAGAAAATTTTTCTCAGCATGTAATCAAAATTTTCAATATTTAAATATTACCTAGGTAATTTTAAAAGACAATGCAAAAATAAATTATTTTTATTTTTAATAAAAATTTCAGCATAAATGAAAATAAATCAAAAGAGTTGAACTACGACGCCATCGATGATACACTCAATGCGTTATTATGGTTCATAATGATCGAATATTATCCATTTTATTTTTCAGAAACAAAAAACAACCACCTCAAATCTTTTTTTCTTGAGGTAAATTAAATTGAATTTACAAAACAAAAGAGCTGACCAGCAAACTCGATCATTAATTCATTAAAAATAATTGAAGCCGCAATTTATAAAGATCTGAAGACATTACACCACATTATCTGTGATGCCTCCGATCATGTCCCACTAACTGTTTGATTCTGAGAAACAATTTCATATCGATGAGAGTGTATTTGATGGGCTTTTCGGCGCAAGTGGTGCCCTTTGCAAGAGTTTATCCTTTCATTAGAGCATTTTTGCCGATATCAACATCGTTGAGTGGTTATGGCGTGTTCAATTTCGCAGTGTGCCCTTTTGGGTTGATCTTCAGTGTGTGTGTGTTTTTTTTTTGTTGTGTTCCTCACCAAAGATTTTCTTAATCATATTTCTCGATCGTGATTATTGTTAATTTGTCGAACAAGCAGTCAGCCAGCGAAAAGGATATGGTTATATGGTGTGTGTTACCACTTACCGCGTGTTGGCGCACCATATTTTTTTTTCTTTAATTCTGTGTTGTTGTTTTTTTGTTGCAAGAATAAATCTTCTTGTTATGTTGTGCGGTGTTTGATGTACAGATCCTCTGTATCGTTGGTTGTGCATCATCAAAACTTAAAATGCACGACTTGGTTGCACGGATTTACTTACTAATTGCAGCTAAACATTCATTTTAAGAACTATAACGATGTAATTTTGAGACATAGTTTTAATACAAAAACATACCTATTATTTTATTTTATTTAATAAATATTTAATGCAATATCAAATTACAAAAAATAAGGGATTAAAAGGCATTAACTATAGAACCATCAGCCTTATTTATTTTTAACTAAAATGTCTATCCACATTCAAAGAAAGTATATAAAATTTTAATGATCATTGGTTGGCATAAGTTATTGCAATCGTTGAAATAATAAAATTCAATTTATGTAAAAAATTGGGCCAAAATGATTTTTTTTGGCATAAATCAGATAGAATCCTTTGACATCAAAATAATGACTGATTTGGCTTTTTAAGTGCCTCAAAACTTAATATAAAAATTTTCAATGATGAGTTTTAATATGATAGCTTTAACTGGTGCCTAAGCCCGTAATTAAGGCACTCACTAATTTTTTCACAAAACGAATACTTGCCCTATGGACTGAGTGAAAATGGAGGCCCGTCACGATGAGAATTAATGAGAAACAATTTTTGAAGAGACGTATGGGGAGTGTCGAAAGATTTATTATATGAGATCATATGTGAGTTTTAAAAAGAGGCGCCATAAATATTTTTTTTTATTGTTTTTTTTTTTAGCTTTCCAACTTTATCGAATGAATTGAGTGAGTCAGTGATTTTTTTTGTGTTGTGTCCATTATTGCTGATAACAGAGTTTGATGATTTTTCCCAGTGTGATTAATTTAAATCTAAATTCAGTTGTTTCAGGAAAAGGACTTGAATGCGTTAGATATTTCAAATATGACCAGTTTATGTTAGAATAGAAATGGGATCGAAATCTTGTATGCATTGTGCTTTTAAAATACTCTACCCAAATTAAATGGTTTAACTAAATCCTGTACCTACCTTTTTAAGACTTTCGTCAGTAAAAATTCTGTGCGAAATGCTGGAAAAGAAATTAGTAAAAGAAAAATCTATTTAAAAACTGAATTTTTGCCCATTTTTTTTTTTTCAAATATAGATTTGAGAAAAGTTTATCTACATGCAGGCCTACAGCATTTCAATGTATCCCCTAAACAAAGAAAAATATGGCAGGAAATTTTTTCGAATGTACATTTAAAATATAATAATTAGATGTTATGGTAGTTAGATAGGTATATAGTATAGTTTAAAAAGAACAGCTTTGTATTGTATTTTCCGAATTTGATAACTTCAGTTTAAAAATTAATTTTTCAAAAACTGACTATTAAAACAACTTAGTTTAAAAATTACATTCAAGAATGGAGTGCTAGCCTTATGAAAGGGTATAGACTTTGTTCCAGGATGTTGTGGTTGGATTTTAAAAGGTCTTTTTCTATTGCAAGTCAATTTTTTGGAAAATCACCCCTCCCGATTAAACGGCGGGATATAAGGACCACACCTCACATATGATTTTTTTTTGGACCCAACTTATACCTACGTTGTAGTATTTTTATGCATCTTGTGCTAAACACCATATTTTTTACTACACTAACTAATACCTGTTGTGGGCTCTAGGTCTATGCTCTTTTTTATATTTAATATATGTATGCGACACGTTTCGGGTGTTATTATAAATTTATTATTTCAAAAGTTTGAATAATACATTTTAGAAACTGTAGGGTCTAAACAGATGGTTCTGGGCTCAAATTAAAGAAAATTTAGTTATTATGGATTGAACTGAAATAATTTTTTAACATAGAAGTATAGATATATTACCTATGTATGTATTTGCATTTTAGTATGTGAAATAGGAGAATAGGTATGTTTTAACATTTTAACGTAAAACGTTTTAACAGAATATAAAGAAAACTTAAATAATTAATAGATACGATAAATTTTTAAACACATAGAATTGGAACAGCTTGTTAAGGACACACATTTATAATTCACTTAAAATTTTATTACTATTCTTGCTAAATTTTTGATTCTTTTTTTGCTTTTGGGAGTTTTTTTTAGCATACTTTGGATATAAATTAAATTTTGTAAAAAGTACAAAACAAGACAAAAAAAAATTTTTTGGCATTATTCTATTTTAAAATACAAAAAACTTTCACCTTAAAAATTAATTTCATGTATTTTCATAATTATGGGCAAAATTTCTTTAAAATTATCAAACACATTTTACACAGCACAAAATAAAAACAAAACATATTTAAAAAAAACTGGCTACGCTTCTGCCTTGCTTTTTACTTAAAAATGTAAACAAATCACCCTTACAACAAGAAACAACAACAACGATACCCAGCGTTGTTGTTGTTTCTTGTTGTAAGGGTGATTTGTTTACACTTTTTATCCATAAAATAAGGCATTTTAGTTTTTAGTTTCGATATATTTTAAGCTCGATTCACAAACAATTAAAATACCGGTACCCGTTCATATAAAATTAATTAGTAAAATTAATGTTTTCCAGACCATTTTTTCATTTTCTCTTATGGGAAATACATTGAATGTCAAATCGAAAAAAATTGTATCCCCCTTTAGTAGTTCACGCGCTGATATGCAGGTGGTGTCGAAAGCAATTTACCTGGTGTCAATAGGGTTAAAATCGCCAATTACTTAAAAAAGTGTGAAAATTTCCCTGTTTCTCGAGTTCGATAACTTGGGTTTTTCATTAGGTCGCAATACACACCATAAACAACTCAGCAAAAAATCAGAACTACCGGATCTAACGCAAGATCTCCCTCCTGGGAGACGACAACGTTACTGGGAACTATCTTATAGTTACATAATAAAATAGTAAAAACATCAGTCGGTCGGTTTCACATTAATAAAGTGCGAGTTTAGATTTTCAATAAAAATCGCAATAAAAAACTATTTTCAAACTCAGGTAGCGAAAAATAAGTTTTTCTAAATACCTGCAAACATGCCGCTTTCGAAAAGTTGACCAAATTGCTTTTAAAAAGTCAAGTTTGACAATTTGCAAATACATATATCACTTTAACCCTAATGTCGCAATAAATTTGTTTACTGAGCTATGTATATAATCGTGCTATAGAAATGCTCCAATGACTTTAAATTACCATCCATTGCCACTCTAGTCTTGTCATTCTTTAATATACAACAACTAGCATTAATTTCATGTATACGTATGTATATCTTCTATACTATATACAATATACATACGTAGATATGACTTTTTATTCTTAATCGCTAACCTCGACTCCATATTCTGGGACAACATCTGAACTCTTAGGTCAAAACTGATCCATTCGTGGGTGTAGCCTCAAGGCATTCACATTGAATCGATTTTTCCTCTTTGTATAATTTTATTTTATTGAGAAAAATCTCAACTATCACGTTGCATTGCTGCTAAATCATTTTTCAATTTTTTTTTTCATTTTGTATCATATATGAACCTTCAAATGGCAGATGAAGAAAGTGAAAGGTGCAGTCGCATTTCGATAGAAAAAAAAATTAGGTAATTCTTTCATGTTTGAGAGTTACATACTATGAAATACCTATTGAAAATGAAAGTGGTGCCAATTAAAAGATTATATTAGGCAATATAAGGATAGAAAAAGTTATAAATTTGTACGAAATAAAATTTTAATTGGCTTTTAGTGCTGGTGCAATAAAAATAATTGACGCATTTTGGCTGGGTGTACAGTACATATACCTGTTCTAAAGGTTTCCTAGTTTTTCTTGAGTGTTTAATATTTGAGGAATTTATTTCGATAGATTTATTAAGAGCGTTTGTGGCCATTAGTGAAATCTTTAAATCTTGAATGTTCTTTGCATAATTCAATTTCAAATACATACATATGTAAATCTGCACTGTTTTAAGTTTATTTCTTAGGTAAAATCAGGAAAATATTTATAAAAAAATCAATTTTATATTTTAGGTCTCCGATTTCGGTAAAGAATTTTAAGATATTTGCAAAGTTCTTTATTTTGAAGTTTATTCAGAATATTTTAAATAGATTTTCTTGTTGATTTCATTATCGATTAACATAAATACTTCAATTTTCTTGCAGTTCAAAATGCCGAAATATGTTCTGAATTAATAAAATGCCAATATTTGTAAGTCTTGACTTAAAACAGTCACAGCCCTTTAAGAAAAAGTGATAAAAATATCGACTTTTTCGACTTTGTAAGGAGTGCAAAATGAGTATGTATAAGTATACTCCGAACGTTCAAGCGAAAACGAAATACGATTTTTAAGGTTTGCCTATAGGTATGTTCATAGTATGAAATGCTTAAAATAAGGCTACATGAAATTATACCCCAGTGAAAAATCACCTAAAATTAAGAATAACCCCGATGTTGAGGCATATTTCATAATGGAAAATTAAACCATTTTAAAAATGGAAAAATGACCCCAGTCCAATCTTAATAAAAAAAAGCCGTAAAAGAAATACTCAAACCAAAAGCGAAAAATTGCCCAAAAATATAAGCAGCAACATAAAAGTGAGGCCATTTTTCTTAACGAAATTTAACCAAAAAAAAAAAATGAAAAATGAAACCCATTCTCGAAATTTAATAAAATTTTTGCTGTTGTTGCTTTTCATATAAAGTTTTTGGGCCATGTTTCATTTTAGTTTAGGTCCATGAGTCAAAATCCATGTAGTTTTCAAAAAATAAAGTAAAAAAAATACATCGATTCATTTTTAAAAAGATCTTACGGAATAGGCAGAAAACTTGTGGAATTTGCCCCATTTCACCCTACATACATTTCTTAGTGCAACTTTTTTTTATTTTACTATTTTTCCTTATCTTTAAACAATTTTTTTCCGATGATTTATGAGCAATAACTAACGATAACTACCTACTTCTTAAAAGTTCAAATGGATAATCTACCCAGAAAATATTTACTACCGACCACTTAAGCTTAAAACAGAAATAAAGAGATTTTGCATTATCTCATCTCAACATACTCATTTAGCCTGCCTGAATTCTCTTCTTGACAAACGACGTGCAAACAGAGAAATAAAAAATTCTAATTTATTTTAAAAACGTTACCAAATTATAAGAACCAAACATATAAATACACTTAATATTAACACCTACATACAAATGTTTTGACTCCAAAGCAAAACAATTAGGTATTTGGACTTAAAAATTTAAAATGCATTAATTTATTCCTCCTTCAGAATAGGTACAAAATATTATAACTAAATGTTTAATACAGACGTATGTAGATAATATTAAATGATTTAAATTATGCAGCAACAAAAAAACCCACGAATTTCGTCCTACTTTTGACATCTAATATCTAAATATCGACAAAATTGTCTTTATTTCGGTTCGTTGACCATGAAAAATTATTTATAAAATCTATATTTCTGACACGATACTCTTTTAGATTCGTTCATTGTTATTCACGGTGATAATTTAACGACATATATTATTCAACTGTCATCTCATCATTATTAAAAGAAAATCAAATTTTGAATTAGCATAAAATGTTCAAAAGAAGAAGATCATTTAGCAAAGTGAAAAAAAGACCATTATCGTTTATCTACTTCAAAATATTCAAAAATTGGAATTAATAGTTTAGTTTTGCTAATATAAATTTATGTATTCAAAAAACCGCATGGAAATTATAAACAATATAATAATTATGTGTATTTCGTGGCATACGGGTGTTTAATAGTAAAATAATTTGCTTCCAAACCAGTGGCGTAGCTAGCCATTTAGGGACCCTGTAACAAAATTTTTTTTGGGCCTCCTTTGCCTCACTAGGGCACAGGCTTATAAAAGTTTTTTTTTTAGTAACTTAAAACACTTTATCTACAGCTGATCCCTCATCCCTAGTACATGTTTCTATGTGATGTTGTGGTAGTGTAGGACGATTATTATGAAAATTCAAAAGAAAAAAGTGGTTGCACGTTAAAGTTGCGGTAGTGTTGGTTTGTAGAATGCACATATTTACATACAGGAAGAAAAACTATCGAAAAGACACATGCGAAAAAATTGGTTAGGTATGCGTACATTTTAAATAAATCGACCTTGATTCTTATTCAACTCAACGATATTTTTGTTACACTTTCTTGTCGGGTGCTCTTTTATCTCTATATCTCGGAGGCCCCAATTTCTGGGGGCCTCATATCATTGATACAGCGGTAGCTATGCCCCTGTTTCAAACTCTATCACTTATCAATTACAGCATTGTGTAGAATAAAAGACCACGGTTACGTTGTGGTGATGTGCTTCGATGAATGCTGAAAATTCTTTAGATGTTTGTTTTATTAGATTTGAACAGATTTGATAGCGTAATAGGTATCACGACGAACCAAGTCGAATGGTGTGACAAAACTTACACAGTCGTTGTCAAAGCTTATGCATCTGCTACAACAGGGTGAGGGAGAAACTTTACTTATATTGCATACCTATGTCATTGTCGAAATTCTTACCTTTAGACGTTCGGTTATGTACAAGAGAGAAATCTTATAGAACTAATTACTAACTTCTTTAATACGCGTAGGCTAATTTATAGCAGACTTCCGTTTAAAATTATCTAAAACGCATCAGGCATTTAAATACAGCTAATAGTACCAGCTTAATAGAATTCAAGAATTGAAGAGTTAAATTTTATAAAAAACTTGCACGTATACATCTTACAGTTTTTCGTATGCAATTTTATTCTACGTAAGTTTTTAAGTCTTAGAATTAATTCCACATGCGTATCTGCAGTCGCCATTAGAACTGTCTTATACATTAAGTAAACTCTAGACACCAATATAATAATAGAAATCTGCTGCAGCGCTACGGTCATAGCTTAAAAGGAACAAAGTTGGTTGGTAATAATGCGTTCGAATACAAAAAAAAAATAATTTGAATTCAAAAAAAGTATCACCGCAACTAGAGTCCAACGAACTGTGTTTTTTTTTTATAAAATAAAGAAAACTCAAAGACTAGACTTCCATCGGCAGCAGAAATAGGTGCTGTGTTGTTGAGTAAAATCACTTTATTGCCAAGGGGCAAGTTCTTAGAAATCCACAGCGCAGCAGCATTTAAGCTGTGCGCAGGTGCATAATAAGTAATTCCCATTGTGAAACAGCCCGAAGGAGGAGTTGGCATTAAAAAATCTACAAAATAATAAGTAACTTCCTCCACATTGTATCTTAAGCTATATGTACCTACAATAATATACTTATGTACAAGAAAATATATATCTCCTCACACTCTCAAGCCCGTCATAAAGTTCTGTAGAGGTAAAAATGCTGCTAGCACGTCTAAGCCATAAATAGATACAAAACATGTGTTTATGACAATCCGATCATTCATTCCAACAAAACACGATTGATTGATGAAAACTGCACGATGTTTCTTTTTTTTTTTTTTGCAGTTTTGCATAACTAATGCTGTTTACACATTTAACTGCTTTATGCTTAGCAGATATATAGAGTTTCAACTTCATGCAAATATCAAAAGCTTGTTGTCGCATGTTGGTGGTATGTAATTCAATAGCGTTGGGCGCTGCTATCTATTAACTGAAAAGGCATTATAGTTATATCAGCACAAATTAAGCGTAACAATCGGGAGTGTTAAGTGACTGTTATGAGATTGAAATTATATCGAATGCTTTGAGACAGGTGGTTCGGAATAGGTTTAGGAGTCGGCAACCTTAAAGTAAAAAGAAACCACAGTATTAGAGGTTCTAATAAACTTTTCTGACTCATTGGCCAATTAATTTTTGTTTTCTATTTTTACACATACAACAGCTTTTATAAATAATGTTTGCAGATAACAAGGAATATCTTTTATTAGCATAGTAATACTTGTTCTATAAAATAATTACTCCATATTCATGTTTTCGTATCACCGATATATGTATTAAAAAAATGTGGTTCGTGACCGGAGGGTGGCATGCAAGAAGCGAATAAAATCAAAAATATATTATTGTTTAAAATAACTTTATTTAAATTTTGTCATCTTTTAAGTCTTATGCCTACATTTATAAAAGATTATAAATGTAGGCATCAATTAATTTGAGTCTACTTAAATTTGAAATATAAAAGAGAAGTCAATTTTTGGAGACGGAAATAAAAATGTAAACGAAAAGAAGCATGCGAGAAAAGTATCACAAAAGAAAATGAACATGTCGGAAAAGTTTTATGCGAGGAAAGTTTCATACGAGAAAAGTATCATGCGAGAAAGGTATCATGCAAGAAAAGTGTCATGCGATAAAATTATCATGCAATATAAGTATCATGAGAAAAAAGTAGGTATTATAAAAGAAAATTATCAGAGAAAAGAAGCATGCGAGAAAAGTAGGATGTTAAAATTGTAGCATTCGCGAAATTATCAGTATGCGAAAAGAAAAGTTTCATGCGATAAAATGATCATGAGAGGAAAGTATTATGCGAAAAAGTATTATGTGAGAAAAGTAGCATGCGAGAAGGGTAGCATCAAAAGGAAAGTAACTTGCAATAAAAGCAGCATGGGAGAAAATAATCATGCGTGAATGTTTCATATGGGATGCGTTTGAGAAAAAAATCATGCGAGAAAAGTAGCATGCGAGACTAGCTGTACCAGATTGTGATTTGGAATTCTGAAGTTAAATTTTTTTAGATGGACAATAATTCAAAAAAAAAAAAGCAGAACAACATTAGTCTTGTTTTATAATGCAAATTGTTGTTTTATTTAAGATAAACATTTTTTTAAGTGAATATAAACACTTAAAAAAATGTTCATCTTAAATAAAACAACAATTTGGTATAATTTTGTTGTATTTAACATTGACTTTATTTCTAAGCGAAGATAAAAATGCACGTAACACGGCTATTATAAAATTTCTATCAACCTTTTATAATTTTAAACAGGAATTATATGATTTCAATTTTTCTAAAAAGCCAGTTAATTATTTAAATTTTCACTCTCATCGGACGGAATGTGGCTGAAGGCCAACTAAATTCGGATTTATATGGTTTGGCTTTTCGTTGCACTCAACACTTGGCGAGAAATTGGTTTTTGCCTTGAAAATATGGTGAGACGTCCTAAAAACCAAATACAAATTAAGCCCTCAGAATGAAAACCCTGCTTACGCCACTGCCTACTTTATATGAAGCTGCATATATAAAAGTCAAAACGATAAAATGTCAATCCATTATTTATGTTTTCCCATTGGATTTCGATACACTTTTATGATTCAATCTCAAGATATCATTGGAGTGAATTAATCCGTTGTAAAACCTATCTTTGCAATGGTAACACCTTTAGCCTTGAGACAAACCTCAATTTGCAAACATTCATGTTCAATTTACCGGAATGAAAGACCGACGACGACGCACACTGGCCGGCTGCTGAACCGTTCTTGGACTGGACACGTTTTTAATTAATTTTCGGTGGCTTTTTAAAAATGTGTTTAACTGGAGATAGAGGTGTAAGTATAAAGTTTGTTTTGCTGCAATACCAACCAGCACCAACCAGGAGTGGTTTGGGGTGTTTGAAATCCTTAACAATTTAAAAAGAAGAAAAATTAATTTTTTTTTTTGTAATTTCTTTATTAGGTTCTATTGAAATTATTTTGTATTTAGTGCCTTATTAACAAAAACGAAAACCTACTAAAGTGAGTAGACATGCCAATTTATAACAATTTTGATTATAAGATTACTTTTTATGCGGCTCCGCACCACCCATCGCCAGGGCCCTACCCGCCAGGGGTTAGCATACTTCGGGCAATCAGAGTTTTCTTTTTAAATGATACACTAAATACTCTCTATTAACGGCGCGAAAATGTTATAACTGTTATAAATTGAAATTGACATAGAAGGGAAAAAAGAAATAGCAATTTAAACCAGTTTTGTGTTTATTAAGTTATACTTTTAATGCGGCTCCCAGAGGGCCAGGGCCCTCTACCACTGGTGGGCGTTCTTCAGACACCAAAAATATTTTTTTCACTTAAAGTGGCGGTAAACTGTTATAACTGTAATAAATATTGACATTATTTATCTATCCTCATCCACACAAATCATAAAAAACTTTCTCAGTTGTTACATAGGTGTTCAAAAAAAAAAAAAAAAATAAAACCTGATTTCAAGAATCAAGTTATTTAAAAATTTGTAATTTAAGAGTGGCGCCCGAGTCTTTTGTGTGTAATCCACATCCACCACTATGAGAAGTGTAAGTATAGTTAAATGTAATTAAACTGCTAAAAGGATTTAGATTGCGCATATGTGCAGTTAATATCGGTGGTCTGGTCACTGTGTTTGGGTTAATTTGTTTGACTACCCAACTTACAAAAGAAGTTGTTTATCCAGGACAGTTGGATAAGAGCTGTTTTTTTTAGAAATTAATTGCTAATATTACATAAAAGTGTTTAAGTACCTACATAAAAAACTTATTGATATCGAGTAATGGTAAATGATTTATTCAATATATATTATATACTATATACAATACACTGATGCAATCCTTAAATCCAAACTGTTGAAGCTATTTGATGGTGCAACACACAAGTCTCTAAAAAAGCCATCTGCACATATAAGAGATTTAAAAGCGAATGTCATTTGAAACTACGATGACAATTATCATCACTCCGTGTGTAGCATCTATACGAAGAATGGTCTACCAAGTGCTAGGGATATTGCATGTACAGGTTTCGAAGAAATGGTGATGGCCTATTGACATATCACGATTTCTTTAATGGATTTTTACTTTCATGACAAAACCTAAAGTATTGGCTGTTTTTTTTTTTTTTTTTTTTAACACAAGAGCCAATTTAAAGAATTGATAACTAATTTTTTTGTATAACTTAATGGAGTAAACATTACAGAAATACAAATTAGAATCAAATTTTGAGACACAGAGGAGTTAATCAAGACGATCTTACAGGTTATTTTCGATAATATCCATCAGTTTAGGACATTTTACGATTTTTCGAAATAGGTAGGTATAAGTGGTAGGAAAAAAGTGTTTTATTTTCTTTTTGGGAAATTGGCATGGCTTGATCGAAAAGTTCACTTTGAAATGTTTTTCGATAGCACTTACCGTTAGAGTAGTTGCATGGCCATATATTTCAGACTAATACGGCTTAGGTGTAAGCCCTCAATACATGTTATTTTTAATCTTATGTAAATAATTAAAAGTCACTTAAACTAAGCTAACTAAAGAATAGTAGTTTATGGTAAAAATCGAAGTTTTAGGTAACATAACACAGAAGCGTTAACATAACACAGAAGCAATTTTTTTAATGAATTATTGATTTTAACTCTAAGGACCAGTTGAACAAAACGCGGTTCATTATTTAAACCGTGATAGCACAGAAATTTTAGCTCTCCTATTTCGGAGGGTTAACTGCATGAGGTTCAACGAAGGATCAGGCATTTAATTGGCTATTATCACATACTTATGCCTTGAACCATCGTATCGTTGAACATCAGTTAATTCACCGAAATAGGCGAGTTAATATTATTGAACTGAATTAATATTCCAACCACCTGTGTACAACTGGACCTTAAAAACAAGTTTTAGGAGTTAATAGGTTTTAACTACACTTCTTCTGGCCTTATCGTATTTCCAACAAGTGCCTTCACAAAAAAAATTTCAAAAGCTCACAGATTCTATAACAAGTTCACAAGGATTTGGTTGTCCAGAAATCTTACAAAATGCGGAGTTGACAGTAGGAGCAGAAGTAACACAATGCCCCATCACAATAGATGTTATGAACGCAAGTAAAATCTAGTAACAATGAAAATTAAAATGCACAGACTTTTCTTTATGAAAACCCTTTTTGAAAAAATCAGGTTTTTTTTATTGCCATACTAAGTTACTACCGCTATTTGATACATTCTTAATAATTCTCTTTTTAATTTTTTTTTTTATAATTTTTAAAAAAAAAAAATGTGGTTAGAATTAACGAAAGTTAACAATTAAAAGAATTTAAATAAATGGGTAATCTATATGTGCTGTGCGCATCAGTATATTAAATCATTTTCCTATACAACTTTGTAAATTTGAGTATCAATTTTTAGGGCAAGTTTCACGTTGCATAATTATATTTATCGGAATATAGTATACTTAGTTTCTCATATTGCAAAAAGGCCCACTTTTTAAGTCTGAATCAGGACCATTTAAGTCATCAACAAGATAGACTTAATTATCAATCATTCAAGTTAATTTGTACTGAGATATCCTCGATATTGGCCACTTAAGTGCCACTTTATAAGACTGTGAAACCGGGCCTCGAGGTTGTTATGACCTCCAAATGCGTGTGTCACAGAAAGTGAAAGACAGATTAGCAGTGAAGCGATAAGTTTAAAATATATCAGTATACAATTAATAATTCCAAGTATAGGCAAGAAAAATAAACCATTTTGAGGCGTTTCTTTCATTTAAATCTTTTATGCCTTACGTTTGATCACTACAAAAAATCTCAGTTTAACTGAATTCACCTGAAAACATTACAAAGTATTTGAACATTCAATTCTTTGTAGCACATGCTATCACCAGAAGGTACTCAAAACTCTCAAAGCTAGTGTTTCCAGTTGTCGTATGAACACAAAATAAAAAAATTAAAACCAGATGACGATAAAGCCGAAAAGCAAACGAACAAAAATCCATTTCCCTGTCCATCGATCAACGATCCTGTCCCGTCAAACATTGAACACACCGTTTACGCTATCAATTAATCTCCAACGCGTAATGGGGAAATGCAAGCAATGTACGTCTGAATCAGATAACCCACCGTAATGGCCAAACCAATGGCTTATAGCTTAGGAGACGAGTTTTTGCTAAGTTTTATGTTTCTTCTCTGAGTTTTGCGCTAAAGGAGGAACATCTATAGCCTGGCCAATCCCGGAAGCAATCCTTACCTAGTGTGGCCAATTCAATCTGTTCAAACTGTAAGGTGACATTTCCCCCTATATGAGAAAAAATATAAACAAAAAAAAGTACAATAACAACAAAAACCACTGACCAAATGAAATTGGCTAACAAGTTAGATGACTTTGCTTACTTAGTAAGGCTGATTTACTCTAGCACATTAGGTACGTATATGTATGTCTGTATGTATAGATAGACACACACTCTACCGGGTTCATATAACTTTCTCCTATAGCGACAAGACTTTTTCCTTAAACCAATAACCAGTAACTATGTAAGTATATAGTAAACAGTTAAACACCCATCCCAATTTCAAATTGATATTTTCACTTTTCACACCTTTTTTCCTGGCATGTCTATCGATTGACACCAACTCGGCGATAACAAAAATGAACTTTTTAACAAACGCCAGGCGTTCGGTTCGTTTCTTTTAGGCCAAAACTTTACAAAAAAAAAAGTACATTACAGTCTCAGCTGCATCAAAGGTATTACTCGTATAACGAGATGCTAGGCTAAAAGTGAATTTCTGGTTAATTTGCGCGCATGCGCAGCTGTAGATATCTGCTGCCAAAGTGCCCTTGCAACTTTCACATGCGACCAAGCCGACAAGTCCCAAAAATGGTTGTACAATAGACCAAAAAATAAAAAAAATTAGTAGTCATAGAGATTATTTATGAACTCCTAACAGAGCAGCCATTTTTAACGCTGATGACGGACTCAGACTTTGGAGTTTATTGGCATAGATACTGTAACTATATCTAATGCGATGCTAGACAGACAGTCAGACGAATTGTAACATCAACTGGTTTCGTATGTTTTCTTTGTTGCAGCTGCATAAAATGTTGTTGTTGAAATGGTGGCGTTTTGTATAGATGAATTTCACCGGTATTAAATGGAGTGAATGAACTAAAACAGGGCTTCTGAATTTCTGGTGAACATTAAGCCGAAAACACATTTGTCTTATAGAGAGATATGTCAAGTGTCACTATCGCTGTAATGTACCAATTTCATATTACAAGCGCCATCCACCCCAATTTATATATTTATCCGTCGTTCTTAAAACACCTCCTATAAGTCCAATTTCATTTATTTTTTTTTGAATTAATTTTAGTTTTTGTACGTTTTTCTGAAAATCTATAGATTACGCTAGTAAAAGGATGCAGAATTTTATAATCTGCAACTTTTATTTTCACATTTTGTTCAGAAAAAAAAAATCGAGAAATTTGAAAAAAATAATGCAAATCTTTAGCCCCTTTCAACTCATTGAAAACTTTATGCCCGGTCCAAATCTTGAACACTTTTTGGAAAATGCTTAATACGTATACCATAAAGCTACCCTTCAAAATTCAATTTGATTGGAATTTTTTCGATTTAAAGTCTAATTTTCCTAGGTTGAAATTCATCTCGAATTATTCCATTAATATTTTCGTATAGATTTTTCCAACTTATATCTATTGCAGAGGGAACAGAGGGGACCGCAGTTCATATTAGAAAACTGTAAAGGCAAAAAATATACATAGAACCAATTCGTGAAAGTAACAGCGCCTTCACCACTAGCTACGCTACTGCAAACTGGCAAGCATTTTCAAAGAAATCATGATGCATCATTTATGTAATTAGAATGTAAATTTAAATCAATATACATAGTATTGAAACGTCGTTTTCAGATAATATGGGGCGTTAATCTTGCGTTAGCTATCTTAAACAAATATAAAAATTAATGCATTCGTGTGTAATTGTCTGTAAACAATGATAATTGCTGCAAGATTCTTCAAAGTTTAATAGTTAAATCCTTCAATCTGAATAACTAACAGTCTTCTATATTAACAAAGAGAAAAACAAGTATTGTTGCAGTTCATCCATTTCAGTCATTGCAAAATGTCTAAGAAAAAAATATTCTATATTTCTTTAATAACAAATTTTCTGGTAATTGCTTCTTTAGTAATAGAAAGCAAAAATATTGGAATGAGTCAAGCTGTCGAGAGAATTTACCATGAAAGTTCTTCAGCGACCGTGTTTTTTATTGGCATTGAAAATGATTTTTTGTGTTTCATTATGAAAAAACGGAGTGATATTTTGGTGGTAAATTTTAAAACTCCTTCATTGGCAATTATCAATAAAGATCTGTTTGATTCGAATGCTATGTTAGTTGTAAACGAAGCTTGCGAATACAAAGAACAACTTAATTTGCTAATTACAAAAATTCGTGTTCGAAAATTTGTGTTGATTTATGCAGAAAGCATCGAAAAACTTAACCAAAGCTTCAAGTTCTTTGCGATGAAGAAATTACAAACACATGCCAGGCCTGGAATTGAGTTATCCCTTTGCTTTGTTAAATTGGGTTATTTTTATACCATTAAATAAGCACCTAGATGGGAATGAGTATTTCTTGAGACCATTCTCACCAACTGTGTGGCTGTACTTAGGGATAACTTTAATCTACATAATTGGAATGAATGTGCTGAGGAATATATGCTGTGGTAGGCCTTTGAAATTTTGGCAATACTTTAGCCGTATGTATCTGACCATGCTTGGCTACTCATCAGAAAGACCGATTCAACGCGGATGCCGATTTCATATCCAAATTAAAAAATTTGCATTCATCCTGAATAAAATTTACCATCATTTATCTGACGTCGTTTTTGACAGTATTCATAAAAATCCATCAGTTTCGGTCGATTCATGATTTGATTGAACATTAACTTCCCTGTTTTGTTGGTTAACTACGAATGGCCACTGATATCGAATCCTGAAAATCATCCAAGAAATTTTGAAAGAATCGTTAAACCAGTTGACCGCTAATTCTTACTGAGAGAAGCTTATTCATCGGTGCAGGGTAATCGTGGCATAGCCATGGGATCGGATAAAGCTGAGTTTCTAAAGGATTATCATAAATCCATGCGTATACCCGCCTGGAAAAAGAATATAGTTTTCAACAAGGCCCTGGCAAGTTTTTCATAATTACGAACAAGGCTCTAACAAGGGTTACTATAGGCATTCGCTAGGCCCTCGCCAAGTTATGCACCTTTTTGCCTCGTCAGTTAATTTCTGTCTTAACCCTGACTAGTAAAAACTAGATTTGTTCCAAATATTTCAGTCAATGTTTGGTACCTACAAATTCCTTGACGACGGCCAGCAGGATGATACAGTTAGAAATAAACTGTTGCTATTTTTATCAAGAAAAACGTGTATTGAATACCCTAAATGTAATTAAGTTTCTAGCATACAAAATTTTATGTTTATTGTTTAATTTACCTTATAACCTATAACGTTTCTACAAGAGCTGAATTTTTAAGATTTTACTCCTTTCAACCTGGTCTAATACACCTTGGCTTGAGGAAAGGATGCAGCTTTGCAGTTGTTGTTGTTGTTGGTGTAACTTGGCGATAGAGTAAGCGCACATCGCTAGGCATATAGTTTGTAGGCCGAATTGCATGATTTAATGTTTCGTAACTCATAGATTTATGAACACCTTAAGACAAAAGAGTATAATAGGCATGTACTTCGATGAATGTACCTTCGTATATCTATGTACATCTACATAAAGATTTTTGTTGTTCGTACCAATTTAAGATGTGCAATATTTTTGGTTGAGGACCGCGCATAAGGCTTGGCCTCACATAGATCTCTACCTCAAATGGATGTCTTGCGTCTATAGACAGTGTAAATATTTTCTTAATCGCAAAGGGAGTGATGTTTATTCGATTCGATTGGAACTTACATCATCATTTTCATATACCTACTTTACGAGTGATTAATTGATGGCAAAGACGAAAAAAAAAACAAAATTTGAAGTCCTAGATTTTTGATGGGAACAAAATAAAATTATTGATTGCTTGCTATTGTTTAGACTTTTAGGCGACCTACATTAGAGAGAATCGTTAATTGATGTTATGATGCTTACACCTAATAATAATAAATTGATGTGTCATTGTTGTTTGAGTGTAATTTACAAAAATTGAAAGTTAGGCAATTTCCCGAATTGAAGAGTGAAGAATTTTTGTCAAGAATTCATCTTTTGTTGGGGAATCAAATAATTTTTGTGGTTTGAAGAGATCAATACTTGAACTAGGCCAAGTTCCCATTACAAAAGTTCAGTTTTTTATGAGACCCATAAAAACTCACTTATACTTAGGTACTTCGCGTTGCGGTCGTCGACCATTGGGAGAAGTCTCATTTAAATTTCTTAGAAAAGAAAATACATAATAAAACTTCCGTAAAGTTATTTTGTTAGTTTTACGAGTAATACTTTTATTTTTTAAAACTACTTACTGTCTGAAATATTATAGCTATGTCGTATAGGTATGCGTTTTTTATTCTCTTTTAATAAAAAGTAGGCCAGTAGTCTGTTAGGAATTAGTTTATGTTTGCCGTTTGGTTGTAAAAACACTTTTAGGTTATTTCCCGAATTTAATTTTGGGAACAAAACTTAGATGTACATTTAATGAAGCTATTTAAAAATATTTATTTGCAACTTCACGTATCTACTGATCATTGAATTAGCTTCGACGCAAAAGTTAAGCAACAGTTATCATTGTGAGGTCCGTCAAGTTGGGTCCACCACAAGCACAACGGAAATTCAAAAATCTAACTATGCAAGAATTAGGGGCTAATTTGAGGCTAATCCTCAAATTCTCTTCACCCTTTAGAGGGCAAAAATTGATTTGATGACGTCATTATGCCGTCAAGCTGGGCCCACCACAACGGAAACTCAAAAATCTAATTATGCGGGAATTAGGGGCTAATTTGGGATTGGAGCACTAAATTAGCCCCTAATTTCTGCATCATTATATTTTTGAAATTGTGTATTCGGAGGTGTGGTGGGACCAGCTTGACGTCAAGCTGAGTCCACCACAAGTTTTAGGGTGAATGAAATCGGGGGCTTGTGGTGGACCCAGCTTGATGGAAATAAACATTTAAGCGTTCGTTGAATTGAATCTATTTATTTTATTTTTTAATTTATTTATTTTATCAACGTACATATAATATGTGATGTAGGTAAGGTAGGTACATAATTCGTAGTTCTCAAATAATAATGAATTTCCACGTATGCAATGTGCAATGCAAGTCCTTTATTTTTTTTTAAAACAAACAAGCAAAAATATGACCCGTTATAATTTTCAAAAGAGCAACTTTTGACTGTCCCAGAAATTCCCGTTATGTCGTAAGGACAAACAAAATTGCAGCGCTTCTGGTTCTTCCAAAAATGACCGAAAAGGGTATTCATATTTAAATCTTATATAAAATGTTTGAAAGAATGAAAACCCTTTTTGCCATTTTTGGGAGAGCCAGGGCCTTGGCAGTTTTTTCGCTCCCACGAAAAATAATTTGAACTATGTATCTTGCATATTCAAAAGTTAATTTTGACCAAAATTTAAATATGTAAAGGACAACAAATTATTTAAAACAACTTTATCCCACATAGCGTATTAGACGTCGGGCCGGGCATCAAAAAGCACGGTATAGTGCTCGCTCAGCCAAGTTCTCGGCATTACCACTTTTTACAGGAACAAACTAACTGGCTGAACAGAATGGTGACGGAGACGGAACTGGAGCCGGAGCTGGAATAGCTGTCAAAATATTGAATACACGCAAATTCAATGTTGCGAACACAACGGAACGTAGCCGCATACGGAGCTGCAGCCACAGACGGAAGAGTTCACCAATTTTTAACTTTTCACGTACGACACTTTTGACGTTTCAATTTGTATGAAGGAAAAAATATTGTGGTTATTTGTATCGCGAAAAAAATTATTTATTAAAAGGAAAATTTTTATTGGAAACAGAAAATGTGAATTTTGAGCTTGTACACAAGAATATTCTTTTGTTTATCTTCAAAATACTTTGAAAAGATAACGTACGACACTTTTTGACAGCTCTTCCAGTTCCGTCTGCGGCTACAGTTCCAGCATTCTATTCTGTTCAGGCAGTAAATTGATATTCCCTCTATAACTTTATAGAGGTCTAAATCGAGAAACAGATTAAACCAGCAACAGCACCGTCAACAGTAACAGCGTCCGCCATTAATTTAGAACCAACGTATTTCAATTGCTCAACACAGATACGAACAGCAACAACAACGTCAACAGGCCTAAGTCCTAAATTTGCTGTTGCTGGTGTGGGACCACATAGAAAATGCTTTGATTTGATATGTAAAACAGATATAAATGTAGGTGCTGTTGCTGGTGGAAATGTGTTTAAGTAATTTTTGCTGGCCAGCGTGCTGTTTGCTGTTGACGGTGCCGGTGCTGTTACTGGTTTAATCTGTTTCACGCATAACCTTGCATTTGGATAAAAAGAAGACTAAGTTAAGTCACACTTCTGGGATAGCAAAAAGTCCAAGAAGTTAAGGTATCTGAAAATTGCACTTCTTTGTGAAATAGTTAACTACCTCGTATTTTATTATCATGATCGTTGCCGTGCGAAAAGAAATAAATTCTTGATTCTTTGTGCATGGTAGGTCACACTGGCCGTGCCGCTAGATACGCTGAGTGATATTTTTTTTACTGCTGTGGATGTCTGCTGAAACTTAAGGGGGTTTATTCTCCCGTCAATTTGACAGTTAATACATATAAAGAGACTATGAATTCTCTGCTTAGATTCACTTAAAAATTCTTGTTATAATATCTACTACATAGTCTTGGCGTTTATTATGATTTTGGATCCGCACAAATGACTTGAGGTCACATTTTCTCTGCTATAATCTAAAACAAAGAATGATTTGATGATGCCACTGAAATTTAATTGAGAATGATCACATTTGTCATTTTAAGTTGTGGTAGACAGACAAGTTGGGCGGACAGTTTTGGATTAAATTGCTAAATTAATTGTTTAAATTATAATTATTGTATGATGTACATATATGTTTATCTTGCGAATAAATCTAATTGAAAAAAAAACTAATAATTATGCGTTTTAAATGCTAAATTTAATTGGAAAATAAGCACCACCCTTACATATACATATATAAATATATGAGCTATTAATTTTTGTCAATGAGATATTAACTCAATTAAAATCCGAAGCAATTGGTTATTTGACCTGTAACCATCTTGATGTTTAATACAAAATAACTAATTGGAAATAACATGCAATATAAGAAAATTAAAAGCCAGAAGAGATGCCAATTTTTTAAGACAATATATATCCTCTACCCACTTACCTTATACCCGTTAAATTGATGCCAATTTTAACTCAGTAATGAAGTTCGACATATTTAGACCTCAGGTCAAACTTTGAGTGAGGTGATATTCAACTGGAAAACGAATTGGATTTTAGATTCTCAGCCGTGGAGTGGGGAGTGGAGAGCTCTTAAGATGCACAAGCACATAATCCATGGATAGCGTGTGTACTTTGTAGGCATCAGAACAAGCATTACACAAAGTAGGAATGGCAAAATAATAAATTACGACTTCGTTAGGATTTCTTTGGAATTTGGCAGGTCCAACCTCCAATAAAGGAAGCGAAGAAATAATAAGCAATTTTTTAGGAGTCAATTTTAAATGAATGGTAGGATGTGAATTGAGCAAGCAGTCAATGTTGGAGGTCTATAAAATTGGATGATCCAAAGCAGAAACAAAGAGAAGGTTCTTTTGAAATTAAAAATCAGAGTGGTTTAATGTTCCAAAAAAATATGAAACGTTAAAACATCATCAATTTTGTACAAACCGTTCTTATCTATCTATTATACATATTATACACATACAGGGTGTCCCAAAACTCAACGTCAAGCGGATACCGGATGATAGGGGAGGTTGTACCTGTTCTGGGAAAAAGAATAAAAAAATCCATCTTGCTTGGTTAAGTAATAATAGCAATATTAAGAAAAAAAATGAAAATCGATACCTAGCTCACATTTTTACAAACAGTGGTCACAAATTTTCAAATTTTGTAGTGTTTTCTTTTTTTTACGTAATCCTTAATAACCATGCTATTGATCGCAATCACAAGTCCATGACTGAGTCATGTAGTATACTACCCTCGGCAAGTAATTTAAAAAATTAGCTTTATCACCTGGTACCGGCTTGACGTTGAGTTTTGGGACACTCTGTATATAGTAAAAAACTTTTCATTGTAGATCATCTTGACCGGGACGGGTAAGGTTCCCATTCAACAATTTGTTTTTTTTTTTTAAACTTCCTCGAAAATGAAATCAAAGACAAAATACAAATTTTCAAAAAAAAACTATTATTTCAGTGAAAGTGTGTTGCAAAAAAAAAAAAAAACAACTTCAACCTCAAGAATAAATATGACTCTGCCCTAAGTTAAGGGGGGAGAATTTTGTTGAGCCGATAATGACAAATTTGAAAAATCAAATCAAGTACCAATAAAACTTTGTTTCTCTCATGATTAAAAAAGAAGAGAAAAACAATTTTTTACTTTTAAATACGAGTATGTACGATATTTGTAAAAAATCGAGTTCAATATTTCAAAAAAATTTGATATTACATTGATAGAGAACCTGAAAAAAGTGGGTCCCGCATTTCCGTCCATTTGTCTGTATGCCTGTTTGAAGCCTAAACCTCTGAAGCGATTTTCTTCAAACTTGGAATTTATGATCTTCAGGCGGAATCGAATGTTTTTTAGTTACAAAAATTACGATACCTGCAATGTAACCATTTTGAAATACATAATATTTATATTTATGTCTTAAAAAATAAAAATTGCAGTAAAATTTGAAAATTATAAAAGTACGTATACGCCCGAGTGGACCAATATTTCAATTGAATGAATTTCATCTTTTTACTTGCGATATAGGTACTAAAAGGCAAGGCAAGGATTCGTGCAAAAAATCGAACTCGAGATAACAATCAAACTTGACATTACGATGATAGGCAAGACGAAAAAAGTGGGTCTTGCAATTATGTCCATCTGTCTGTCTGTGGATACTCGCCTAAAGCCTAAACCCATGGGCCGATTTTAATTAAACTTGGTATAAAGTGTTTTCGGGACATTACCCCGACAAGTTTTTTTCCTTTTATTTTTAGGACGAAAAATAACGGTACCTGCCATATAATTTTTTTTAACATTTTTGGAAAATCTTATTTTTCTCAAAAATGGCTCGACAGATTTTTCTAAAAAAAAATCAATAAATTTTATTAGGTATATGCTACCTTTTTGTACAAATCAAATTTCCACGAAATGGTTTTAAATGGTAACTCCCATAGAACCATTTTTTTTATTTATGTTTTTCTAGAAAAGGAATAAACTGATTTTGATAATTTTTTTTATGGAGAATCTTCTAAAAAATTTTAATAGTATTATGGACCAAAATTTTGAATTTTTTTTTGATTTTAAAAAAAAGTTTCAAAAAGTTTTTTGAAAACCAAATATTTCGAAAACGACTTTGTTGATTTTTATGAAACTTGGTAACAAGCGGTTTTTTAACATTATCTAAAACATTTTGAGCAAAAATTTTTCTTATAGTCAGAATTAACGGTACCTTCCATATAAATGTTAAAAAACCGTTACAGGAAAAATAAATTTTCTCGAAAACGACTTTAACGATTTTGATTAAAATTGTTCTAAATACTCTAATATTAGTATGGTCTACGATCTGCCAAAAACAAAATTTACAGTTAGCCATTATTAACAGTACCTCTCATTGAACCATTTTCTTTATTTTGGACTATCTCATTATGTGTGTAACCGATTTAAATTAAGTTTTTTATACAAAAGCTTCCTAAAAATTAAAATAATACTGCATATCAAAATTTTCAAAGAAAACAAATTTTGGATTTTTAAAAAAAAATTCAAAATTTTTTTTTAAATATTCGATATTTCAAAAACAGGTAGATAATTTTATTCGAAATTTAATTTTTGATTCAACATAAATAAATAATAAAAAACAGTGTACCAATTTTTTTTCTTAAAAATGTTTACAAAATTTTATATATAAAAAATTAATTTAAAAAAAACCGCTCCTACGATTTAAAATTTTTTTTTCCCTAAAACTAAGATTAGTTAAAGAAATCAGATGGTGTACTTTTTTTGCTCTAAGAACAATTTAAGAAGACTTTTTTAATAAATTTAGTTCGAATTATGTTGATTTTTAATAATTTTTCAATTTAAGCTCTCTAGTTTAAACTGAAGGCTTCCATAAAAAAAATTATTTACTTTTATCACACTCAATCTTTAAAATTCGAAAAAAACTTTTACTACAAGAGCAAGTTTGTGCGACCCAGTCATGCGTTTTATTTTAAAGGACATCTCGTTTAATAAATAAATCTCATATTTTTTTGTAAATTACATAAATTTTACATAAATTATATATTTATTATTTATAATCCTTGATGGTCGAACCCTTCTAAAAGTTGTTCCTTTGAAAATAAATAAATTTTGTATTTTATTGCTTGAATTTTTATTTAAACATAACCAATTTGTTATGTTCCTTGTAACATGTTCTTATCTGTAACAATTCATTTTTTAATGTTAATGAGATTTATATTATATATCTAAACACAATACATTTTCTCAAGTACTAAGAGACAAAAAATCTGATAGAAGCATTAAATATTTAAAACTTAATAACTTATACAGTAAATTCACATTAAATTTAATTTAAAAAATAAGAGAAGATATCGGTCGATACTAAGAAGTCTTGTAGGACTGAATCAGATGGATAAGTACTGTCGAATTTTAATAGTTAGTGGATTTACCTAGCTAAAATTTTAAGTAAGCACAGATATTCGAAAGAATCGTAAAGGCAAAATTTTTATCATTTTGATAATATATTGATGAACAATTATGACACATTTACCCCGTATTGAAATTTTATTTTAGACATTTTTATTTTTTTAACCTCTAGATACTTGTTTTTTTTTTTTTTTCAATTTCCTACCATCAGCTGTGTTTATTGGAAAATCTATCACAAATTTTCTTCCCACCACAAATATATTGAGGATTGGTTTGAAAATTAAAATAAATATTCTATGTATTATGTTTGAAAACGAACATACCTATGGCATGGTATATACTATAGGTTTGTAATTGGTATCGTGCATTGAAGTGTGTTCTTTGTTCAAAGGTGTGTTAAGTTTTGTTATTAATGGATGGTTCCAAGAAAAAAAACAAAATGACTTTAAATATGAAAAACGATCGAATATCGCTTAGATTTAATTTTTGTAAACAATTTTTGCATACGAATTGCTTCATTATTAATGCCGATTCGACTCTTTACGGCCAACGTTCGATGCTTGCTCCTTGAATTTATTAAACAGTCAGACAGAAGACAAAAGTGCACATTTTATTTTTGGTCCGATGACGAAATCGAAGATTGCGTTTTCGATTTAATGTTAATGTGTAGGCAACTTGCGAAAATAAAGGAAGCTATGATGCATTGATATTAAAAAAAAAAAAAAAGAAATTAAAAAAAAAAAAAAAAAATAGGATAAGTGCATGATTGTCACTTGCTCCTTACATGGGTTTGATAGAAAAGCACTATAGCCACGGGCGTAGGCAGGATTTCTATTACACACATTTTATACTATTTTTAGATGATATCGCTCAGTACACATTATGTGAACAAAATAGTGATCACAAAACTAAATGATATTTTTAGCTATTTTGTTAAGAAATTTTATTTGGCCTTTGGCTTAGTGCTTATGTCTATTTTCTTTTTTTTCATTATGTACTCTCCATTTTATGACTCTATTTGCTGTCTAGCTTTGAAAGTATATAAGGGCTTTTTTTTGAGATTTAAAAAACTTAATTACATGACTTCGAGCAATCAGCACTTTTAAGCGACACATTGCTAAAAATAATAACAACATTATTTCTAGTAACAGATGAATAATATAATTTTTTAAAATTTCAAAACACTGTTTTACAAAATTCTGCAAATAATAAAAAAAAAGTTTAAAAATTTTTGTAAATTTTTCAAAACTTTTGTTTTATTTATTATTCCCAGAATTTTGTTAAAAAGAATTTTGAAAAGCAGAATACTGAAAAGAAGAATTTTGAAAGCAACATTTTGAAAAGCAGAATTTTGACAAAAGATTTTTGACCGAGACAACCCTCGTAACGTTGATGTTCAGTGTTTATAAAAAAGCTCCGTTTTATTATTTTGAATGAAGAGGTAAATTTTAACAGCTTTTGCATACATATTAGAGTGTCTGTTATTTCCCAAACTCACTTTTGTTTGGATCAGACACCCACCGTACAAAAAGTTTATGACCTACAGTAAATTTATGGACCAAAAAAAAAACTTGGCCGAGCTCACCCAGCCCCTGCCTCTAATTATGAATTTTTGACGTATATTTTTTTCTTCCGAACAAATACAGATATTCATAATTTTCTTGTTGATTTTTATTATATGATCATCCATTTAAAAAACGTCATTCAAAGTTTATGGAAGAAAAAAATCTATAGAAAATACATATTTTAAAAATTATTTCCTGTTTTATGTCAGAGGCACCATCAGGTTAATGACAGAATTTGTTTGTAAATAGAGTTTTTGTAGGGCATAAACTTTAGATTTAGGGGTTGTCTGATTAAAAAACTTGGTTCGGACAACCTAGCGTATATAAATGTAGCTAGTTAGTACAGAAATCTACAAAAAATGTGTATTCTTTGTTAATTTTGAAGAAATAACAAATGTAATAACGAATGACATGTTTAAAGAAAAATTTTAACATCGAAGATAGTTTTTAAAATTAATATTGTGCATTACTTACTCAAAAAAAAAAAATTATAGGGGCAAACGCCCCCTCCCCCCCCCCTTCTTACGCCCTTGATTATAGACAGGGTTAGGTATGGTAACACATAAATTCCAATAAATAGTTTTTGTTACATAAATTAAATATGAAACAAATAAAGTGTAAAAGGGAAATTTATAAACTTTTTTTTAAATTAAATGCACAATGATTACAATTCCTACATTAAAAATAAAATTATTAAGAAATCAAAACAAACAGTGTTAGTATGACTTCATGAAAATTAGGTATACCTACATTATGGTATGTTATCTATTTTTTTCGCCAAAGATCCAAAAAAGAGCTGATAATGACATTGAGAATGCTGAGCTTTCTGAACTTTTGCTCTCCTTAAAAAAGTAGAGCTCTCATTAATAATTTCACTTTCAACATGGGTCCAATTTATTCCAAAAAACTTCTACCTTTTTTTCCATTTTAATGAAGCTTTATAACAACTAAAACCAAATGAAATATGACCAAATATTTACAGTCAAGTCAACACAATGGTCAGCGTTATTCACAAAAGATCATCAAGAATGCACTCTCTGCGCTTTCTTCTCTTCAAGCTAAAGCCATCCATGGTCGCCCATCTGTAGTTTTGTGCGGGTAGGTCAGTGATCTGTGGAACCATATAATTGAATAGGTACCTGGACGAAAGTGCTGCTGAGTTGTTGAGTCATTTCAAACAAATTACAGCCAAAGGTATATTGTTGTGCAAAGAAGTCGTGTACATTGACCTTAAGTGAAGTGCGGTGGCACTTGAATATCATAGTGTTGTGGGGATCAAGTGGCGGTAGCGAGTAGCGACTCATTATGAAATTTGACATCTTGACCCACAGAATACTTTCCCTTGAAATGCCAACAAAAAATGAAAGTGAAAACAATATGTGTTTTTGTGTGTAAGAAAGACATTAAGTTTAGAAACTTCAGATTGAAGCAGGTTCAAGACATTAGTTCTCCCATATTAACTGACTTCAGAAAAAAAAAAAAAAAAAAATCTAGATCAAACGGAAATCCATAAACTTGTTGTTTTTTTTTATTAATGCAGATTAACTAACATTTTCCATGGTTTATCTATAATTTTCCATTTCCTTCCTTTGACAGGCAAACAAAACTTGGTATTTACCTAGTTGCCTACACTCTTGGGTCTTGAGGTAGTATAGACCACTTTTTACAAGTGGTCTTGATGGTATACCTAACCTATACACACTATGAACACTTTTTGCTTGCACAGCCATAGGTGAGATTTATAGGGAAATCAATGGAAGTTATGACTCACCTACATTTATCTGATGGATGAGGTTTAGGTTTATGTTTCTGTGGCTAGCATGATGGCTGTAGTTGATAATGTCGCTGTGGCACAGTTTTGCTCTTTTGTATCAGATCAGACAATGTTGATGTTGATGATAATGATGATGATGATGGGTGCCAAGATGCCACAAAGATTGATTGTCATATGGAAATCCGCATTATAGTTATTATACGATGGGAAGATGTGAGAGGCCTATCATTTATGTCAGTTAGTGTGATAAGTTTTTTTGTTTATTTGTTTCTTTCAAATATAAACATACGTATGTAGGTACTACACGAAGCTTAGCAATACTGAAAGAAAGTGAAACATATGGATACCCTACCTAAATTGCCGTCCTAATTAAAATGGACACAAGCTCCAAAATTAAAATTTAAAAAAATGAGCCTAAATGCAATGGTTAACTTTTTTTAAACTTGTTACCTAGCGCTTTTTGAACATTTCCCCGAAACAATTTTTCCACTTTTCTAGAACCAAATGTACTATAAAAAAACCTTTCATTTAAACTTTTGTAAGCTGTCATAAAAACATTATATTTCCCAAAAATATCTCTACAGACTAAAAAAAAAAACTGTTAATTAAAATAGGCGTAGACTACCTTTTGGTGAAAACAACATTTTGATCAAATTTGACATTACGATGATAGGGAAGACGAAAAAAGTGGGTTTCGCAATTCCTTCTGTCTGTCTGTCTTGTGGACTCGCCTACAGCCCACACCCATGGGCCGATTTTAATTAATCTTGGTATAAAGAGTTTTCGGGACATCCCCCCAACAGGTTTTTTTCATTTGCTTTTTAGGACCAAAAATAACGGTACCTGCCATATAATTATTTTTGTAGCATGTTTGGAAAATCTTATTTTTCTCAAAAATGGCTCAACAGATTTTTCTAAAAAAAATCAATAAATTTTATTAGGTATATGCTACCTTTTTGTGAAAATTAAATTTCCAAAAAAATGGTTTTAAATGGTACCTCCCATAGAACCATTTTTTTTTATTTTCGCTTTTCTCGAAAAGGAAGAGACTGATTTTGATCATTTATTTATAGAGAATCTTCTGAATAATTTAAATAGTTTTGAAAACCAAAATTTTCCAAAAACTTTTTTCGGATTTTTAAAAAATGTTTCAATTTTTTTTTTTGAAAACCAAATAATTCTAAAACGACTTAGTTTATTTTTATGAAACTTGGTAGCAAGCGGTCTTAAATATTATGAACTAAAAGTTTTCTTGTAGTCAAAATTAACGGTACCATCCATATAAATGTTAAATAGCCGTTACAGAAAATATAAATTTTATTGAAAACCAATCGTACGGTCTACGATTTTCCAAAAACAAAATTTACAGTTAGGCATTATTAAGAGTAGGTACCTCTCATAGAACCACTTTCGTTATTTTGGACTATGTCATTTCGTGTGTAACCGATTTAAATTAAATTTGCTCAGTCTTCAAGCTGTGTGCGCTACGCACTATGCTACTGTTGACCACTGACGTCACAGGTCGAGATGTGCTGTTTGTTTGTCAAATGCATTTGGAGCATCAACATTTTTATAAGCCCAAATGCATTTGATAAACAAACAGCACATCTCGACCTGTGACGTCAGTGGTCAACAGTAGCATAGTGCGTAGTGCACACAGCTTCGAAGACTGAGCAAATCTGATGCGCGGGTTCAAATACCGCATGATGTGTAGAAAGTTTTTTAAATAAAATTGGATTAAAGCTCAGCACCACTTTAAAGGAGACTGATTATAGGGCTTGGCACCTCCTTGAAATAGCTATATCTCCAGCCAAACAAAAATAAAACGAATTAAAATACCTAAAAATTAATTCGTAAGCAATTGGTGTCAGCACCTTTAAGTTGTTGTTGTTCTTCCAAATTCAATGCTACTAAAAAATTGTGTACCAATTTTTTGTCTTAAAAATTTTCACAAGATTTTATATAAAAAAAAAAATAATTAAAAAAAAAAACCGCTCTTACGATTTTAAATTGTTTTCTATTTTAATACTTGCCAAGTTCATTTGATCTTCGCACGGGTACTCATACTATTTAAGAGTTAATGCCATAGGAATTTGTTTAATTGTGTCCTGGATATCTGCTTTGGTTCTGAGTTTGACATAGTTCTATAACAAATCGATTTATAGAATAAAAAACCACAGCCAATATTTATGCTGAATGTGAATATAATTTATTGCATTTTTGGTGTGTTTAATAATTTATTGATTTAATTGTGCATTTTTGTGTAAAATTTTGTGATACAATATTATTTTAAAATGCTAACTTTCGTAAAACCAACACATATAGATGCTCACAAATAAACGCCAATGACGCTAAGATTAAGCCAATCATCAAACATATCCAGGCGAACTTGAAATGATGCAATGTCAATGGGAGTGGTGTACTTATTTCATCCGAAATCCCTGTTGCATTAATCAAATTATTCTCCCTTACCTCGGCTGCAACTTCACTTTTCCATTTTGTCATCAAGCCTGTCTCCATAGCCTCAACAATAAACTCATTTAAGATTTCCAATAAAGGTGAATTTTTAACAAGTAGAAACCCCAAATTGTATTGAAGCAAACTTCCTTCAACTATACGCATGGATTTATGATAATACTTTAGAAACTCAGCTTTATCCGATCCCATGGCTATGCCACGATTACCTTGCACCGATGAATAAGCTTCCTTCAGAAAGAATTTACGGTCAACTAGTGTAACGATTCTTTCAAAATTTCTTGGATGATTTTCAGGATTCGATATCGGTGGCCATTCGTAGTTAACCAACAAAACAGGGAAGTTATGTTCAATCAAATCATGAATCGACCGAAACTGATGGATTTTTATAAATACTGTCAAAAACGACGTCAGATAAATGATGTAAATTTTATTCAGGATAAATGCAAATATTTCAATTTGGATATGAAATCGGCATCCGCGTTGAATCGGTCTTTCTGATGAGTAGCCAAGCATGGTCAGATACATACGGCTAAAGTATTGCCAAAATTTCAAAGGCCTACCACAGCATATATTCCTCAGCACATTCATTCCAATTATGTAGATTAAAGTTATCCCTAAGAACAGCCACAATGTTGGTGAGAATGGTCTCAAGAAATACTCATTCGCATCTAGGTGCTTATTTAATGGTATAAAAATAACCCAATTTAACAAAGCAAAGGGATAACTCAATTCCAGGCCTGGCATGTGTTTGTAAGCATTCATGTTTATATCGATTTCATTGTTAAGCATTGCTCGTGTGATTGCAGGTATGAAACGGGATTTTACATTTTTGATTTTAACTTGAATGACAGTGGCATTGTGTCGTTTCAAAAATTCTACAAATAGATTTCCCACATAACCACTAAGTTGGGGTTGACCATTTTTGTCGGTAATTCTATAAATTCTCGGAATATCCTGGCTAAATGCATATCGAAATGCAAAGCCATTAAAGCTTCTAAGTGCATGTGGCACTGGTTTCGTAGCAAGTACTTCTTGAATTGAATTATTTGCGTATTGATAAAAAGCATACATTTTAGTTCCTGTTGACCCAAAAATCCTTGTGAATTTCTTCATCGCAAAGAACTTGAAGCTTTGGTTAAGTTTTTCGATGCTTTCTGCATAAATCAACACAAATTTTCGAACACGAATTTTTGTAATTAGCAAATTAAGTTGTTCTTTGTATTCGCAAGCTTCGTTTACAACTAACATAGCATTCGAATCAAACAGATCTTTATTGATAATTGCCAATGGAGGAGTTTTAAAATTTACCACCAAAATATCACTCCGTTTTTTCATAAAGAAACACAAAAAATCATTTTCAATGCCAATAAAAAACACGGTCGCTGAAGAACTTTCATGGTGAATTCTCTCGACAGCTTGACTCATTCCTAGGTTCTTGCTTTCTATAATTGAAGAAGCAAGAACCAGAAAAACTATTATTAAAGAAATGTAGTATATTTTTTTCTTAGACATTTTGCAATGACTGAAATGGTTGAACTATTGCAAAAGCTGCTTTACTCTTTGTTAATATAGAAGATACTAAGGACTTGTAAGTTATTTAGATTGAAGGGTTTAACTATTACATTTTGAAGAATCTAACAGCAATAATTATCATTGTTTACCCTCAATTAAACACGAATAATTGCACTTATTTTTATATTTGTTTAAGATAGCTTATGGAAGATTAACGCCCCCATATCTAATAATTCACCTTCCATATTTATCAATTTAAAGTTAAATTTTCATTTTAGAAATTGTGCAATATACATATTTGTCAATAGGTATATCGAAAATAAATGAATAATCACTTAAAGAACTATGAGCAATTTCCAAACAGTAAATAATTCTAGATGAATGTTGATTGTTTCAAAGCTTACGAAAATAGAAAATAAGTCTTTCAATTTGTTACGTATATTGTTGCTATCCTAATAATCGATAGCAAAAATATACGCACATTAAAAAAGACTTACGGAAAATTCTCCCCAATAATTATCCAGTTATGAACTTATAGACAAAATTTACCCTCGGAAATAAAAATCAAATATGTATAATTTATTAATCTTAAATTTGATTAAATTATTAAACTTCATGCAATCAACTTTTCGTGATTTCATATTATTTGATACACCCTTATTCAAAATATGTATATGAATTGCGTAAGTTTTTTGTAAGTTTAAGGGTCATTTTTTGCTGAAACGAAATTTTAATATTTAAGTTAAACATAAGAGCTTATGTAATAGTTTACGCTTAGGAAAATATAGAACTAAAGCGTTTAAGTTGAACATAAATATTAAAATAAATATTATAATAAGAAATAATTATTTTATTGGTGTCCTTCTTCTTCTTATCAATAAATAGTTAAGTTTCGTTTCGTTTCAGAAAATGGGCATTTAAAAAAATTTAAAATAATATTGATACTGAAACCGACAATAATCATTTCAATTTTGATTTCTATTCTGCCGCTGATTTTGTAAGGGCCCTAACTGACATTTTTGCATTTTTCGAAATAAAGAAGAAAATACTATATTGCAACCTGAATTTGAAACACAAAAACATAAATAAATATTTATTTTGTAGCCCAACAGGAGTGTTATTTTTTGAGACAATCAAAAAAAAAAAAAATTAAATGCACGAACTTGCTCTTGTAGTAAAAGTTTCTTCGAATTTTAACTAGTATCTACTAAATTAACACATAATTAATAATTATATGTAAAACGATAATTTAAAAAAAAAATCATTAACCCGTTTTCAAAAAACTGATTTTTCCAACAATATTTTTTTTTTATCTAAATCGATATTCTAAATCGTAAGTAAACATTTTGATCAAAATTTGTTAAACGGTTAACGAGAAAATCGAAAAAAAAAACGGTTCTATGGCAGGTACTGTTAATAACGGTAATTTTTTTTTCATCAAAATTCAGACCATACCACAACTAGTACACACAACAAATTAAAAAAAAATCGTTAGAGCCGTTGTTGAGATAAATAACTATTTCAAAACGGTTTTATGGCAAGTACCGTAATTTTTTGAGCTACAAAAAAAAACAAAAAATCAACTTTAACTCGTTTAATTTTAACTTTTTTTCAATTGCTGAAATAAAAAAAATCCATTACTAGACAAAACTATTCGACTATTTTTGAGGGCCCGAATTCTGAAAGGGATTGGCTTCTTAGATTTTAAATACTGTATTCAATTTAAAAAAATATTAATGTGATGGATTTGTTATGCAATAGGCCTTTTCTGCCTTTACTTCTACTATTTTTAGACATTTGCATTTCTTATGAGTTTTGAAAGTTTTTGAATTTGAGGAGTTTATAATTTAGATTTAGGGCTTATTCTAAAAACGTGGTTTAATATTCAATTTGTGGTTCAGTGATTTTAACTCACTTGTTTCGGCAGATTAACTGAGGTTAAACGATCGTTAAAGTTTCAAGTAAGATGTGATAATAACCAATAACAATCCTGAATTATCGTTGAACCTCAGTTAATACGCCAAAATGGCTTAGTTAAGATTGCTGAGCCTAGGATTGAATTTGAACCAAGCTTGTACAAACTCACTGTTAGATTCCTTTTACCTAACTTTATTTTGGGTAAGTATTTGATGATTAAATATGGCGTATTTACGAGAGGCATAAAATCCAAGGTTGGACTTACAAGTCTCAACCGTTACTAGCGTTAAAGTCCATTGTTCCATTGTGTTGAGGACTTCAAAAGGTTTTAAAGACAAATCTTGATAAAGTTAAGAAAATAATGCATGAGAGGAGATCTAAAAGTATGAATCCTTGCACGAATTTGTTTTTTGGTAATGATGACAGGCTGAAGAAAATCGATAATTAACATAGTACTTCGCTGGATTATGAAATTGTAAGTAGATAAAAGTCAAGTGCACGCTAAGCCAATATTCGTTGAAGCCAATTCATCACGTAAAAGTTAAAAGGAAGTTAAAGTTTAACCCCCTGTAGTCCAAATTCTAAGTGATGGTGTTATTTTGAAATTTTAGCACTTATTTTTGTGCGATATATTAAAAGCCGTTAACCAAAGTTTTGGTTTAAAAGGCAATGATTTTCTTCTTTTAATACTTACGTTATAGACGAAATTATACTCGAATTTCTAACAAAACAATAGCTTCGCTTTAGAAACACCAATTAAGTAAAAGATAAGATACTCGTAAGGTTTGGTTTGGTTTGGGTGAAGACATAAATTTAGAAGCAAGTAACTTCAAGTGGTAAGTACCTAATCTGTTTAGTACAAAAAATTAGCGAAGCACTGGAAAAAATTAATGCTCCTCTAGTAAGGACACACACACATATAAACTTTCAAGGGCGTTGTGAACCCTCAAGATATTTTTCGATTGAGCTGCAATTTAGTGTGTACTCTTTTAATGCATAATAGCACCAATTTCCACTATGTATAAAAAAAAAAAAAAAGTTTTAAAAAGTTAAGTTTCACCCCACTTTGATAAAAATTTAAGGGATGTATATTAATCCCTTAAATTTTTATCAAAAGGTAACATAAATACAAAAATCGCGATCTATATTCCATAAACTATAAGGTTATACCAAGTTATGTACTTAATGGAAATTTTTTTGTTTCAACTCAGTAGACTAAATCATTGTTGAGAGAAAATTGTCTACCAAAAGTCTATCTTCTCTCCATAATCGTCGCTTAAGATAAACACAAACGAAAAACAAAACAACATTAACTGCTGGGCTCATTTCCTTGTATGTACTTACTTTATTATTACACTTTAGTTGTAATGACATCAGTATAAAATGTTATTTATGCAACATAATCATAACGTCAGCCTTAATTAACTATAATTGCAGGTATGATTTACCGACCCACCCCCACCTTAATAACAAAAAAAAAAAACAACAACAAAACATTTCTGCGTTATAGAAACAACTCAATAAATACGAAAAGTTGTAAGTGCACCTCTGCACTGAATTACGTAATTTAAGTCCCCCAGATGGTAATTGCAAAGTTGGTACTACACAACGGCCGTATGACTCTATGAAACAAACAAATGCCGGCATCTTAAAGGTTTACGCAACCGCAACGCGATGAGAAGATAGTCACGACATACTTACGATAGACTCATTGTACTCGCACGCAGAATGTGTCTGTCATAAAAGATACAAGTTTGTCGTGTCGTATAATGCCCCATAGGGCTGATGAGGATACAAACATTGCGGTTGGTGCACTAAAAAGTGCAAAACTTGTTTTTTTTTTTTTTAAATATTACCTCGTATATTTTAAACAAATTACTTTTTTTAAACAAAAGCAAAAAAGATTAGTTATGCTTTTCATCTTTCGTGCGGACAGTTTAAATTAAAGGATGCTTTTTAAATATAGGGTGTGTTTTTTGTGCAAAATATTCGGTTAAAATAAAAGTGCACTAAAAAAACGCACATCGCCGTTTAAGAAAAAAAAACATTGGCGCAAAATTTTACACAGCCTGATGTTAAGGTATTAGCATGATACTACTTAACAATTTTCTAACTTTAAAACTTTTTACTAAAATATTCTTAGTTTAAAACATTTTCTAACTATAGTATCATACTAAACCTAGTTTTCTAGCTGATCACGCCTAAAACAGTGACAGTTCAAACCATTTTTGCAATTGTAGCTGCCAAAGTGACACTTGGATTTAGTATGATACTAAATAGATAAAATAGGATTTTGGCGATTTTAACTTTAGTAAAATGTTAAAAAGATAATACGATGCTTACTCGTTTAAAATTTACAAAAGCCTGTTTTTAACGTAGCATCATACTAAAAATGCTTTAACGTCATACTAAATCGTCTAAAATTTTGCGACAATTTTTTCAAATGCTGAATTCTAAACTATCGTCTTCATTTAAAAAAAGAAATGCCAAGGTGGCGACTGGGGTGTTCTAATTAGCGTTGTATGTCTAACGCATGAATTATTGGATGAACTCATAGTATAAGTTCATTCAAATAAGATTTTAAAAGCATTGTTTTATATTCGTTTAGTTCATAAGCGGATATGATTGTCTCCAGTAACTAAATGGAAATGATCTTGTGGTTTCAATGGCCTATATTTTTTAAGCGAATACAAATATCCAAAAAAGCATTTCTATTATGTGTTTATTCTTCTTTTTAGTCCGCAGTCGAAATTCGTTTTTTTTTAATGTTTGTCTCAAAATTATGAAAAATTGAATGAAGAATTGTATGGAACGTAAATGCGATTCAAATCTCAGAAGAGACGAACAAAATGGATCTTATGACTTGGGCTATTATTCTTTATGTCAACCTGCGGTTTAATCGTGTCAAAAGATTTTCTTTAAAACAAAATGAGCCGATACGAGTCAAAATTATAAGCTTGGTTTTAACTGTCGGATTGCCAAAAGTATTTTAAAAAATATGCACTGTCAGGCTACCAATCATCAAAATATCACAAAGCAAAAATTTCTTTGAGATGACAAATTCAGGATTATTTTAAAACAAATTAATATCATACAACTTTTTGGGAAAACGCTAGGCTATATGTACAAAGAAAAAAGTTCAAATGACTGTTTTAAGGGTTGTATGTAGATTATGTATACACGGGTGTCCAGTAAATAATGGATAGCCTTGCAATCAGACATAGCAGGCCTTAAGACCTTTCAGAAAATAGCATACAAAAAAATATTTACCATCTGGTCTCCATGGTATAACATTTTTTCAAAAAAATTTAAAAAATTACGTCTCTACTCAAATACATTAACACTAGGACCACCAATGAATGATTTTTGCTTTTTTTTTAAGTTTTATAATTTTCTTGAATAACTATTCTATAATAGACAGATAATAAAATTTAACACTTGTTGTTGCATTTTTGTTATTATAATCTTTTAAAATTAATTTTTCAATACAAAAATTACAAAATATTTATTTTTACAAAAGTTTGATCGTCTGTAAAACAATAAAAATGTATGAGAACATCTGTTGCCAATTACTTTAAAAAGTTGCCTGTTTATTGTACTCTTGAAAATGGTACAACAAATGGTCTAGCCTACAAAAATAACTATTAAAATTTGCTGTCACCATATTCTGAAATTCAAATTAAGTTACAGTGAATAGTTTATCATTAGACTAATAAAAGCAGTATTTGCAAATAATAAGATGGTCAAACTTTTGTAAAAATAAATATTTTGTAGTTTTTGTATTAAAAAACTAATTTAAAAAAATTATATTACAACATTTTTTTTATTTATAAATGAGAATAAGAAGTATTGTTCTTTTAATAACCAAATAAAATTATATAAGAATTTTTTTTTTAAATATAAAAGTTAATTTCTAATTTCAGAAGCCTATGTCTATTTCTATATTCAATACGCTACCGAATTTACTAACTTATAATTTAATATAATTCTTTCAAAATTTTAAGTATAGATTGATGGTTTAAGTGCTTTGCAACCTTTACTTATTTTCTACTTGTAAAGTATTATAAAATAAACCTCTTTGAAAACAAATTAAAATTTAAAATAAAAAAAATTATGAATAAATACCTACATATTGCGGATCGGAAGAAAGCAACACAACTCAACAAATCTCATTTTCCAAACCGACGATATATTCATGTGTACTAACGCCATACTTATGCATATGCATAACATCTGACTCACCTTCAATTTTAAGATAAATAATAACCATAAAGTCGCAATATCCCCATTAAGTGTTGTTCTATAAATAAGAGGAAGTAGAAATATGGCGAACAATAGTGTTTGCTTCTGGAGAAGCAGTTTACCCTATACCATCTTTATTTGGTTATGTTTTTCAGATAAAACAAAATGTAAACGAGTAAATGGAATTAATAAGTTTTAAGATTTTCATAAGCATCATCATCGAACGCACCTTAAATGGTACATCACTATGAAAAGAATAAATTTATTTTGATGAGATCGACAGTTTAAAATGAACTTCCTTTCACACAATAAATCGATGAATCGCTCTATTTATGGAAGAAATTTGTTTTAATTTGACGTCATGGCTCTTAATTTGTAAAGCTTTTATTAATAGAATATTCTTAAGATACATAAGTGTTCTCTACTGACCTCAGAAGCCATTGTGAAATCTGGATTCGCTTTTCCGTTTAAAATTAAATTAATTGATGCTGAAAATGTAGTTTATTGTTCTTACTCGTATAATGTACATTTTTGAGTTGTTTTATTTTAGTTGTAGCATTAATAGAAGGACAAATGTTATGGGAAATTATGGATTTATAGAATGAATAATTTATAAAAAGGACCTTAGATCGATATTATCGACAATATGATGTGTGATCAATATCACCGCAAGAAATAAAATGAAATAAAATTATTTAACTATTTGTTCAGAAATGTTATGAATTACTGCACATCCGATTATAATTTCT
Source organism: Epistrophella euchroma (assembly GCA_947049315.1). Classification (NCBI taxonomy): domain Eukaryota; kingdom Metazoa; phylum Arthropoda; class Insecta; order Diptera; family Syrphidae; genus Epistrophella; species Epistrophella euchroma. The sequence continues at coordinate 101,872,709 of OX346247.1, read as the reverse complement.
GTAGAATGATGGTAAGACGGTAGAAGTAGTAGTACCAACATATTTATAAAAAAAATTGGAAACTAGGTTTTCCATATGGAAAAGTAACTTTAGGCATGACAAGTATTTTTGTTTATAAAAGTACCGATGCGATGGGTAGCACTCTGATCGCTTTATAACCAAAAAATAAATAAAATATATTCACAATATAGTAGTTACGGAATGTATATATGTATGTTGTTTTAGCGTCCAAAAAAGTAAAGCAACTTTAACCTAACTTTAACCATTTGCAACAACAGTATCACTTTTTTCAAAATGGTGCTCTTTCTCACTGCATGTATGTAAAATCAAATTACTATTTTTGATTGATATTATATTCATGACTTCCCTAAAATTATGTCATAAAATAGTAGTAAGAGGGACACTGGGGCGTATACGCACTATTTTTTTATTAAGTTAAAACAAATTAATTTTCCATTTTTACCTACGCGTTAGTTTCTGTCAGTTGTGAAATAATATTATTTAAAGTAACACCACGTTTGTTAATTCAAATAATGTCACTTTTTTCTGATACATATTAATATTTTTCAAAAATGGTGGTCATGTTAAGTTGCACGGTGATCCTCTCCTTTTTAATCAAAAATGACTTACATATTACCTTACCTTAAATTTGGCATGAAATACATTTAAATATTGTAATATACATACGCTAAGTGATGCAATTTACATACGCTCATTAATGCGTAAAAATGATTTGGAGTCGATCCGGATTAGACATTATAGTTGTAGTAACTTTTTGTTGAAAATTTGTTCCCAAAAATATTAATGCAACCTCCCCAAACAAAATATTCTTTTTTAATTTGTTCATTTATCGAAAATGGTTCAATTCATTTTGATCGTTTATTTAATGAGAATTTGCAGGAAAATAACATTGTACCTACATCAAATTAAAAAACAATACATTTTTTGAATTTATAAAAAAGTTTCAATTTATTTCTTAGAAAATCCATTATTTCGAAAACTAAAATTAGGATTTTTTTTTAACTTTGTACTAAGCGGGTTTTTGAACATTATTCTTACATAGCCAAAAGTTATTTAATTAAATCAAATCAAAACGACTCCTTTGATTTTGATTAAAAGTTTTTGTGAGCTAATAGTACAATCCTTTAATATGGGTGCCGGCCGTTTGAACGAAAATTGTTTCGCAAATCTTACTTCGCAATTAACAAAATAAATTTTGATTGACTCGCAATAGTTGTTTCGCGAATTTTTGTTTTGTCTTTGGATCAAGCCGCAAAACGATCATTTCGCAAAAGTTCTTTCGCAGTTTTTTATATCGCATATTTATCAAGTGGCAAATTGTTGTTTTACAAGATCTCATTGCGCTAACTGTTAATTTCCGCTGTTCTTTATCTCGCCGTTTAGTTATTTGGCCATTTCCGTATCTGGCTGTTTGGTTATCTTACCGATATATTCAGAAAATAGCACTGAATTTTTTGTATATTTAAACGTAGGTTTTTTAATGTTTAAGGTGTCTGTTGTTTTCTCTTTTTTCAGAGAAAGTATGTGTTTTGCTTAATAGGAAACAAAGAGAAACTTTGTATTGAAGGTTTTCGTACTATATGAGTGTTTGAACAAGACAAAAAACTACGCTTGGGCTTGGTGCTTTGGACATGGATAAAATTAACAATTTAATTGCAGACCAAAGAAAATATTATAGAATCGATTCCTTTTCTAACTAATTTATTTTGGGGAAGAGAATTGAAAACATGGATTTTTGTGCCAAATGTTATAAATAACGCATTTTATTATTTTGCATAGTATTATTTAGCTTTTAAATTGTTTTGTATTTCGATATTTTCATTAACATGTACCTAAAATATCTAAAGACGAAATAATTTAAAACCTAAATAATACTATGGAAAATAATAAAAAACGAAATAATATTGCGAAATAATATTGCTAACTATTTTATTTATATAAGGAAATGCGATAAAAAAAATTAGCGAAGTAATATAATGCCAAATAATGAAATGCGAGGTACGGGAAGGCGATATAATAATTAGCGAATTAATTTTTTTGCGAAATAATGAAATGCGAGATAAAAATTTGCTATGTAAAATTTGCAAAAAAATGATTTTGTGAAACAATAGCATAGCGATATAAAAACTTGCCAAACGAAAATTGCAAAACAATTAAATGCGAAATTACTAAATTGTAAAACAAGAATTTGCGAAATGATCATTGCGAAATGAAAAACAGCCAAACATAATCCGCCAGGATGACCTCTTTAACATGCATTTATCAATAATCCATTTCTATCAGTTTTGCTCATAGATATAGTTCATCGCGCTGCGTTGGAATCAAAACAGATTTAGAATAGTCAGTATTTTACTTAAAATTGATAAGAGCATTGAAAATTAAAAAAAAAAAATAGTTAAAGACATTGCCCCTCACTGCTTCAGGCGGGGGGTAAGGAGTGGGGCATGAGCTGAGATATAACTAATTTATATAACTAATTTTTTTCTGTTAATAAAGTAATAAACACCCTTAAAGGCCATTATCGTACCTAAGAGCAAGGTCGTGTAACGTAGTCTTCTCATATCATATATGTATAATTTCATCACAAAACTGTTTTCCTGCTTTAGAAAAAATGCATAAGACGTGACATGATTTATTTTACTTTTTTATAGCACTTAGACGCACATTGCACCTGGACAAAATTGTGTGAAAAGTGAAATTTCCTTTGCCCATTTTGGGAGCACACGCACCTTACAAATAGGTGAAAGTTACACATTCTCACCTAGTTAACTTGTTTTAAGTTAATCGCATAGACTAACCCGGCAACAAATCCGCATTTCAACTGAGTATAAAATACAGGTAAACACTTTTTTTTTGTTGTTTAATTAAATTGGTACTAAAATGTGTGGAGTTATCAAAGTAGGTATCTTATAGGTAATATAAATTCCAATGACAGCTGCTATGAGTAGGAAGTAATTTGTGTTGAATTTAATGTGAATTGCCTCTTACTGATTCCTGAATGTTTTGGAATTTGAAAGAGCGAGCCCTTTCTAAAAAAGTTAATACTTGTATTTTTAGAAATAAAACTTCTTAACAGAGGTTTGGGTATGAGGAAACAGTCTCCATACTAGAAGTGGTTTCCTTCCACAGCCTTTTAATAATTTTTTTTATTTTTTTTTTTTTATTTATTTCAAAATTCATGTTAGCTTCATCATTCAAATCGAGAGATAATAGGCTACATTGTGGAAAGTTAGCTGAAGAGTAGTTTTAATAAAACATCCGATATTTATACCTGTTTTTCCTTTGTTTAAGTTTAATAGTAAGGCCGTACCCGTGGGGACTTGAGTTCACCATTTTTTTGGATCTTCTTTAGGAGAATCCTTTAAATAGTGGTAAGTCTTTTACTTGGCTGATTTATTTCAGTAGCATATAGAACTTGTATTATTAAAAAAATTATCGAACCCTTTACTGTTTATTATATTTTTCGGTAATTTTGTGTTCTTATTGCCCTTGACCTCACAAAACCAAGGGAATTGACACTTACCTCTTCCAAATAGTGCCTAATAACTAAAAAATCATTTTATAAGAATTTAAACTTTGGTATGTTCGTTCGTTCGTTCGTTTTTGCACTTTGTACTTTCTCTACTGAACTTCATTCTGTACATTCAATTTGCAATTGCTTCATTTAGCATAGAATGTGCTCCAAGTTCGATGCACCTACCTATATTATTCAAGGAGATCTGATGCAATTATTCAAAATACATTGCTAACAGTTTTATGACATAAGTCACACTAGAAGACAACACTAAAGGTTCAAATACCTATTGCTACTTTATCATCAACTAGATTTGTATGCGATGCCTCGCCGATCGCTGCCGTCAGCCATAAGACTATATACTTCGTCCATTGTAAGCTCCATGCGCATTGCTAAAATACCCGTAGCTTAACTAAAGGAATTACGTGTTGCATCTTTAAATATTGTTATTTCTGATGCTGCTTAGAACTAAGCTAAAACTCTTTGTCCCAATGGCATATCACGATTTTCTTATCGATTTTCACTTTTAGGCTACTCATGCCATTGCAACTCTTGGGGCATCTTATGACTGCTTGTTGAAAGAAGATTCATAAATATGCCCGAGCGCGAGGACGTATCTTTGAAGTAACTATAAGATGCCATTTATACTATAGTTGGATATGTGTATAGTAAGCTTACATTAAGTTACATTAGCTATTGTCTTTGAAGATAGCCTTGGTTATTGAGTTCAGATTTTGTACATATGTACATTACTGTTGTTTACATAAATTGTTTCTGATATTTTTTTACTTCTTCTGAAGAATTCAATAAAATATGCAAAAATTTAATTTTAATGTAAGATTTATGTACATATGTAGGTACAAACTGCAAGATATTGATTTATAAAGGTTTTATTGATATAATACAAAATAGTTCAAACAATATAAAAAAATTGCGCTCTTTATATTAAAATTCTTGGGACAGTTAAAAGAGTGGAAATCTAACAACGTTTATTTGGCGTTCATCAAAGGCATTTAAAGTTCAATACAGAATTTCAAAATTTTATTAAATACATGGATGTTCAATATAACGACGAAATGATAAAATTTACAGAGAATTACTTCTGTTTAGGTGGAGCGATTGAATATAATTCAATTCAAAGCTTCGTTCATAGTATAAAATTCACCAGTATAAATGCTGTGATTTTTATTACAGTCGGTAAAAATTGACAAAAATTTGCGTCTTGAAAGGATACGACATGTTATCTAACTTATAAAGCCCACTGTCATAGCTGGGCGTTTCGGAGCTTAGATAACTTGAACTTTTATTTTACAACCAAACGTTTAACTTTCATTACTTGGAACTAGGTACAAAATTTTAGTTTTTTCCAAATCGTTCATGGAAAATGAGTTTTAATTATGGATATCTTAACTTAACATTGAAATACACTGGTCAAAAAAATTAAGGGAACAAAAACAATTTCACTTTTTTTTAGTTTTGTTTGAAGAGCTGCATCTCTGTGGAAAGTGATCGCATTGAGATGAAACAAAAATCATTATAAAGATCAATATTTTTTGTGCTGAAAAATTTTAATAAATGATTTTTTTTAAGTTACCGTTATTCCACAATCATAAGAAAAAATTATTTTTTTTTGAAGAGTTTCATTTTCTTTGAAATTTTTTTTAAAGCTAGATACATGTATTGATTCGATAGCTTGTTTACTTACCTTTAATTCCTTCTTTTTTCGGCGCTCTACAATTTTTTTTCAGAAGAATATATGACTTTGAATGAAAAAATAGTTTTTTTGACTTTGGTTACAAATATCTCAGACATGAAAAATTTAAGGGCAATTTTGAAAACTGGAATTAATTAACTTTAAAACTTTGTAACAATTATTTTTTTGGGCTCTCACCGTAAGATCAAGGAAAGTTAAAAAAACGACTTTTTAAAGACTTTAAGTAAATATTTCACTGCTTTATAATTATTTATTATTGCAGGACTTTATTTAGTAACACATTTTGAAAGAACTATAGAATACTATAGCTGTAAAATTTAAAATCGATCCATTGAACCGTTATCTCGTACCGAATGATCAAAATCATACAAACCAATTAAAAAAATAAATTGTATGGTTCATAAAAATTGTGAAATCGTCATCAAAATGGAAAGGAAAAAAGCAATTTCTGTCCACTTTTTTCATAACTTTTTTTAGTTACAGTTCTGATAAAATTTGTTTTTTGTTTCATCTCAATACGATCACTTTCCACAGAGATATAGCTCTTCAAAAAACATTTAAAAAAAAAAGTTAAATTTGTTTTGTTCCTTTTATTTTGTTGACTTTTGTATTTAAAATCACTCAAAACAATGACTTAAAATATCACTCAAAATATTGACTGCTTTCAATGATTGCATAATTGGCCCCTAACATAAAGAATTTATAAAAACATAATCGACAACTTCTAAAACCGTCTGTTTGATAAGACCACGGAATTTTTGTTGATATTCTTTTGTATAACTTTAAAATTAAGGCCCCTATTTAAACCTTTTAGGTGATAGCCATAAAAGCATATATCTATTCATATACAACGCAGTCATGGATCATATATTTTATCCTTTCATAAACTAAAAAGAATTATTATTGATGACTTTTGCACTTTCACTTTTTGGGATAGAGATACAAAATTAAGCGAAAGTCTTCAATGATATATAATAATTACGTACTTATTCAATTAAATTGAAAAATTAGAAGTGCGTAGCATTTATTTCGTTTTGTTGAAAGTCACTTTGCGGTTAACATTTCTCTTTTTTTTTTTTCTTCAATTTCTGAGGCAAATCAAGCATGGAAATAATAAAATTTATTCTTTTATTTATATCAGTTGTGGCAGTGGCGGATTTTCAATTGGAAAATTCGTGACCAAAAAAAAAGGCCATAGTCAATGAACAGATAATGTACATATACTGCATAGGGTGCGTAAAGTTTTATTGAACACTAGTTAATGATTGAGTTTTAACTTTAGGTGCGTTTTATTAGTAATTCATAGCTAGCGCAGCAATACAAGTTCAATAAAACGCTATATCAACTTTTATATCCACTCTTTATTCTCTGGATGTGTTCATACCCTTTTGGGAGTGCGCACACTGGGTGCGAGTGACTCATACGTATACGTACGTTTACTTCCGACACGTACGAAATGAATCCGAAATTGTTGGGATTTTTATTCACGTTCGTACGTTAAAACATTGAAATGTATGGAAAGAGGACTTCGCGAAAGCGATGAGTCACCGGGACACTGCGTATATTTGACGGAGAAAAATGTATTCAGTGTGCGCACTCGATTCGTGCGACCAGTATTCACACGTTTAAGTACGATATGAATTCGTATGTTGACGCATCCAATGTGCGGCCGGCCTTAGACATTGGGAAAGAGGTCCTTGGCAATTTGATTAATTTTGATATGGTATTACGATCTTACAGTTGTGATCAAATTTTTTGGTACTCTATTACTAACACAGAAAAATTATAATTTTTATTGGTTGGCACCAACTTGTGTATTCAAACCAATAGGCAATAAATTCAAAAAGTACCAAATTATTGTAATTTTTTTCTTGGAAATTGAAGTAAATAGGAACAGGGGTGTCAGCAAGAATTTTATTTATCTACATACATATGTGTGTATGTAGATATGGGCTTCAAAATATTTAAGTTTTTTTTTTCTCGATGAAAAATATTAAATGATTTAATCTCAAATTAAAAAAAAAACACAGTTGCAAAAAAAATACTTATCTATCAGTTCTCAGTTTATTATGCAATCAAGGTTTATTTTGCATTTAGCATGCAAACAGATTGATAGTCATAATTAAGATAAGTCCAACCTTAGAGATTAGCATTCAAATATTATCTGATCTTAAGCATTGACACACATTCATTGGTTTTGAATATGAGCAAGTAACACACCTGCTGTTTACCAGAATTGATGTGGACATTATATTAGTTAACTGAGAATTATTATTTGTATTGTATTATTTATACTAGAATGTCAGTTTATTAGACTTGACCATTCTTTATTCCGTCAATTTCATTGAATTATTGAACAACAACAACAACTTAAAGGTGCTACCACCAATTGCTTACGAATTAATTTTGGGTATTTTAATTCGTTTTATTTTTGTTTGGCTAGAGATATAGCTATTTCAAGGGGTGCCAAGCCCTATCATCAGTCTCCTTTATAGTGGTGCTGAGCTTTAATCCAATTTTATTTGAAAAACTTTCTACACATCATGCTGTATTTGAACCAGCGCATCAGATCATCTAGTATAAATAATACAATACAAATAATAATAACTTAATAGTCTGGTTTGTTACCGATCTTCCAACCTCTCCCCCTTTGATACGTACTACGAATTGTAGTCTATCAAATAAGGTTCGGAGAAAAATGGAGGCGGAACAAGACAGCATACTTAAAGGGGCTTATAAAAATGCTGATGCTCCAAATGCAATTGATAAACAAACAGCACATCTAGACCTGTGACGTCAGTGGTCAACGGTAGCATAGTACGTAGGGTACACAGCTCCGAAGACTGAGCAAATCTGATGCGCTGGTTCAAATACAGCATGATGTGTAGAAAGTTTTTCAAATAAAATTGGATTAAAGCTCAGCACCACTATAAAGGAGACTGATGATAGGGCTTGGCACCCCTTGAAATAGCTATATCTCTAGCCAAACAAAAATAAAACGAATTAAAATACCCAAAATTAATTCGTAAGCAATTGGTGGTAGCACCTTTAAGTTGTTGTTGTTGTTCAATAATTCGATAACTGAGAATTGTTTGTTCATTAAATTATAAAATTTATTGAGAATGTATAAAAAAAAAATACCTGAAACATGAAGTGCCATTGAAGATTGTTTTAAAAGTGTCATATCACGTAGATATTAAGAACGAGATTGTATCTATACGGATAGTCAAACAAAGTTTTCACATTACAAAAATGTAAATATGTATATGAAATGAAATTACAAAATTTTGTAGCTATAAAAGTTTTATTTTTAAGAAATTGATGAGCAATCAAGTACCTATGGATATGTACATACATCCAAACCAGGGATATTTTTATTCTATATAATATTTATATTCGGTGATAGTCCCAGGCTGTCAATCGTTCACATTTCTGAGATCTCATTGAGCAAGCTCCATCAGCTCAACAGAGCAGGATGGGAAACCTGAACAAAAATCTCTTCCCTAGAGAAGTCAAAACCAATTTCCATCTCTTTTTTATTAACTATTCAACTGCGAAAAAAAATAATTTAGCAAGCGAATCCAAACCTATTTGTCTCAACTTTTTGACAGCAAAAGTGAGGTATCTCACTGAGATTTTCAGAAACCTGAAGTGGCTAATTGTTTCATATTTTCAATTAAGTCCTTTAAAATTAGTTTCGCTTTGAGTCGATTCCATTTGAGTGTGCTCATAAGGTTTCTAAGAAATTTCCTACCGAATTACGTGCAAATTTTGTTGAAAATTCCTCATTTAGAAATGTGAATTAGAGCTAGTTTTTGACAACTCCATGACCTCGGACTTAAATAAGCAAGCAAATAGATTACAAAGCTGAAATCGACCTAGGTCCATACCATGTAACTTGAGAATATCTATACATATAATAAAAGAGAAGACCCGAATTTGTCTATGCTCAATAGATTCTAAAACTACTTAAAAGATTTCGCTGAAATTTTCAAAGTTTGCCCTTACTGGTGGTGGGAAGGTTTAGCAAGTTGTTCGAGTAAAGTCGGCCTACGTTCACTTTTATTATATAAGAGTTTAGCTCATACTATTTAATTATCTACATACTATACAGGAATTTTTTTTATAAACAATCAAACGAACTTTGTGATAAAAGACTGAGCCCGAAAATGTAGAAAATGTTTTGATGCGAAAGTAATTCCTACATTTTACATACGCATCAACAATGCAAACTTGATGCTTTGTAGAAATATTACATTGCATAAGTCTGACATTTCGGAATGAAAACAAAAAATATAATCGAAGCAGCTAAAAAATTTTTGGATGCCCTGTTTCCGCAGTAAATGCGCATCTGGTGAATTTTGGAATTCAGCCAAATTCTTTCGAAAATTGAATTAAGTCGACAACCGTCAAATTTAGAGAGAGAAATATTGGAAAAAATAATTGATTATATTATATTTTATGATCTTAAATTACTTTTTCCGAATTTCAGGCAATCCAATGCAACATGTTGCATAATGGCGCATTCAAAATCGTTGGAAAAGCAAACAAGCTTGAGCATAAGGAAGTTTTTCTTTTTTTTTTTTTTTCAATAATTAACATAAAGGGTAAAATTTGGATGGATTGTTACTTTAAAATTCCGAAATGTAAAAATTTTGAAAATTATCGGTCAAACTTATACTCATAGTATGCAGTTTTTTTTAGCAATTTTTTTTAAAGTGCGAAATGTTTTGTTCTTATAATTCCGGAATTGTTGACAAATAGAATTGTTGACATTGGCGCCTGCCTAGCGACTGAATACATTCCCTAAGCGGAGTAATGGAGGTTCGTTAGCAGGATTGAGCCTGGCATGAATTTTGAATGTAAAACGTTTCGTACTTTTGCCAATATTGCTGAAAAATTCAAAGTTTTTTTTTTTGCACATTTCGAATATTTACAACCAATAATTTCTTAATCATAAAAGATTGTTCAATAAAATACATATTATGAAGTATAAAACTTAGATTCCATCAGTAAAAACTAATAAGAATAACACATTGCATGGTTAAACACAATAGCACATAACACATAAGCAACTATTGGGTTTTGTCTACCCGTGCGAAGCCGGGACGGGCCAGCTAGTTAATTATAAAATTACAGTTATTCAGTGCTAAAGTGCTTTTCATAATTAATTCGGAAGGCTCCGATCACATTCTGCTAAAGCTTAATAATGTCCTTCTTATTAATTTTTAAAAATTGTATAGGTTTCCTAGAAATTTGTTATTTCATTATCTAGAGCACTTTAAATTGCAAGAATATACAGTTTCATTCTTTCATACGTAACACCAGCTCCAGTCTTTGCCACTGAAGCCCTATGAAGCTGCCTTCACTTTTTAACATTAAAACAAAAATAAATATTGATCTTGCCTTAAACTTACGCTCAAATTTTCAATTGAATTCTACAAGTCTTTTTGAGTGCTTTTAAAAATTAAGATTTATTATAACATGCCTATCAATCATTTTATAAAATTACAAATTTCAAGACTTATGTCTTGAAACAAAACAAATTTCATACGCCTGCCACTTGCACAACGTACTTAGATTCACTCACATCAAATGTCAAAGTTAATATCTTGTTTTGTTACAAGCATTAAAGTTAGGGATCCAAAAAAAAAAAAGAAAAATGCATCGATCAAAGTTAAATTGTTTTTTAAAAAAGCTTTAAGATTAGTCAAGCCCAATAGAATTTCTCAACAACAACAACACAAAAAAAGTGATGATATTATGCATTAACCGAACTCTGGATATCAAGCTGTCAAAATACCATTATTCAGTCGATTCACACAATCCGATGGCTCGTTTGTATATTGTAGCCATCTCATAACAGCAGTTAAGATACAAATCATAAATCAATTGATACATAATTGTGATACACCGTCCCGTCATACACTTAAGCAGTGGACTCGTCGTTTTTTAGTTGGCTCTAGCCCCAAAGACTAATGAAGTTGAAGTTGATTAGCGATGTTAAATGATGGCTGGGAAACACTTGACGTGATGTGATCATGACAAAAGTTTGTAAAGGGCAAGCTCGAATTAGGTTTATCTTAAAAATTAATTTGTTGATTGATTTAGTCTAGACTTAAAGAACATTATTATGGAAATGAATAAGTACATTAACGATACATAAATTATCGACATTATGTAAGCTTTCGAGGTAAGGTACGCATTTATTTCATCAAGTAGATAATAATAGATCAGTTCATTCATATTATGTTGGCAAACTTTATGTATTATAGTATAACAACATCAAACATTAAAAGAAAGAAAGATAGATAATTACGACAAAATTACCTACTGTGTTCTGAGGTTGTGTTTTGTTACTTATAATAAAATACGGATAAGGTGTCAATCTCATGGACCGTCGCATATTATATCAAAAGCTGGATCGAAATGCCATAAAGTATCCCTGAACCAATTTGTTCTTGTTTTCAGGTGAAAAAGGCTACTGCAATTCGATACCTCATGTTCTGGCGTAAAATTCCAATCCCACTTTACATTACGCCACGGTTGGTATGGTTAATATGCGGGCTTTTTGCATTATTTCTTGTAGCATAAAATGTTTCTAAGTCTATTTAGGTTTGGCCCCAAGGCCGTCTACCGGATTGGCGTTGTTTTAAATATAAATAGGTATAATGTTGTCTATGAAATACACAGGTAAATAGTTTGTTAAATTTTACGGATGGTTTAGAAGTCTCCCTCGATAATGCATTTCCTGTAGTGAAGTGCGTTTACGGTATAGTAGTAAAGTTGATCCCAGCCTTGTTCTCCTTTTAAGATACAAATTGCAGCTTCCTTGTCCAAAACATATGAGCCGAAAAATCGAATGCTAAATTCCTTTAAAACTGGACATATTGCCAAAAAGTGTAATACATTCTCCCTTACTTTCATATTACAGATGTTGCATAAAATTGGTAGTTCTGGTCGGTGCGGTATATAATTAAAATTAACTAGCTCGCCTCTTATTTTTCGAATAACGCTTATTTTTTGTGTCGAAAAATAGTTTAGAAAATATGTTTGCCCTTCAAGTTGATAGTTTAATTTGCTATAGTATTATTTGTTCTTTGTGGTATAAGATATTGTCAGTTTTTCCTAATAATTCGTCAAACTGCCTTCTTAGAGAGTCGCTCTGCAAGTTTGGTGTTATGTTTAGGCTTACCCCACATTCGTCCGCAAGTTGCTGCCATTCTTGCACTATGTTGCCTTTTGTTCTTATAATATGCGTAAGCACTTTTTTTCCATAATTTTTGATTTTTTCAAAAACTGAAAGATCTACAGCTATCTAGTTTTTAGCATTCGACTAAGAATTAACAACGGCCATAAATAATGAACTAAAATTTAGCACTTAGTTACAAAAAATTTTGGAAATAAAATCATTATAATTTTTTTTTTTACAAAACTTTAAATTTAAGTTCAATTTTTTTATAACCTGTTTAATAAAAAGAACTTGTTTTATCAACAAAATAAAAGAATAGGTCCTTGGATTTTCAAAAACCTATAATGTTGTATTATAGGTACTTCCATTGATTTTAAATAATTATTAATGCACTTTACGTCAATGCTTTAGAAAATGGTCCCTCCCTTATAAACGGGGTGACATAGACCCCCCTATCATAAACGATTTTTTTCTTAGTACATGTCTGAAAATTACTTAGCAAAGTCATGGTCAGTAACTTGGAAAAATCCATTATACTTTTTACCTTTAAAGAAACAGTATTTTTCATAGTGAATGCAAACACTGTAGCAAATAAATTAAATTAGGAAATTCTAACCCTCGCCACCTGTTTTAACCCCATAAACTCCCTTCCAAATCATCAATGAAATAATTTTGAATACATATACTTATTTTTTCTGTTATTTCTAGATAAAATTGATCTATAAACTAAATTTTGTAGGCTAATGACCGATTTTTTAGATTTCTTGACATTTCTCCACCCCGCATCTTCCTTAGTGTTGCTCCAAGCGAAAATATAAATAAAAAATATTTTTTGTAGGAAATTTAATTTACTTTATTTTCTTGGTCCAGACTTTTTCAGTTAAGCCCTTGGTTTTCGAAATATTCGCGAACTAAAAAAGGGGACCTTTAACCCCCTCTCTAGGCTTAAGCTCGCGGCCTTGGGACTTTTGGTATGTTGGACCTGAGGGTCACCCCTACCACTTAAAAAAATAATCCAGACTACACGGTTTATTTCATTTATTTTATGATTTTAGGTCTTCGTTGACTGGACTAAATGCGGCTTGTCGTATTATCACCCCTCCGAACCTAACCTAACCTAGGCACAATCTAAACAAAAGTATATAGACACATGGGGTTTATGAGTTTTTGGAGTTTCCATAGAAATAAAGAGTTCTTAACAAGCTACATATTAACTTTTTATTTAATTTCCTTTGTAATGTATGCTAAAGATGACAATTCAGATAAAAGATAAGACAATGAATATTTTGAAATGTTACAAATGGCTGCGACTTTCAAACAATTGACCCTCTGCCAAATAAAACCCAAGCTGTAAGACACTACTTTTTCCCAAAATAAAAACCTCTTTAACCTACCACATTGTTGTTTCCTAAAAAAAAAAAAAACTAAAAACTTTTTAAAAACACAGTGACAACATGCTCCACTAATGAGCACGTCACTTGGAATTAATTTATGACACTTCCCTTCGATATCATGTCACTGAAAATGCCGAGTTAATTTCCATTTAAATTGCTTTTATCTGATCTAACGCACCGCAGCGCCCGCCGCCGGCCGCCGCCATCGGCCGTCGTGTCTTCGTCTTCGGTGAGGCTACAACGCAACGCCTCAAGTCGTCGACCATCGCTATTTCGTTCAAGTAGTTGTTGTTCCTTCAGAAGCTGCGGTCGATCGGTCTTAGTTCTTGTTTCCAACAAATTGACTTTTCACTATGTTGTTATTTCTAAAATCTACCTTCACTATACGTATTGACTCTCCAATGTTGTTAAGTTCCTTTCCAAATTACTTGGGTCAATGTCCAGGTTCAGCACCACTGACTGCCAGCACTAACCGAAGACGGACGCCACACCAGAGGCCCTCAGGCTAAGGCACGTTCAGCGTCAAGTCAAAACCAGCCACCGAATTTCCCAGTATCACAATTTACAATATATACCTATCTACCGATGCAGCACATCACATCGGCCGACCACATTAAAAGAGCCATATTATATTAAAGATAATTAAAAGTTCATGTCTCACATGTTTCGTTGCTCGTTGGCGGCAACAATTATAATAAGAAAGACTCTTTACTTCTTTAAAGGCTCTGATATTTTTATTTCTGGCTGGCTAATAGGGGTCTTCCAAGAACTAAATGAAAATAAAAAATAAAATTAAAAAAAAACAACAAAACAAAACAAAACAATGAAGAAAATAAGTCGGTTAATTAGCATTATCTTGGGGTATTTTGGGCTGAGAGTAGTGATGGTTTGCATTTGATAAAATTTAACATACATTTCAATTCAGTTATAAATAATAACAACAGTTTTGAACATAACAGTTCTAGGTTTTAAAATTGTTTTTTTTTTTAAGAAGCAAAAAATAACACTGATTTAAGATTACAAGACCCAAAAATAAATAAAACTTTTGATGAATTGTCTGAGCCGTATTTAAGATTTGTGAGGTCTTAAGCTGAGCCTGAGGTTGGGTTTTAAAAATTGTTTTTTATTTTTTTTTTTGATTTTGTAAGAGTGTTGTAAGAGTGCATAGTTTGAAGAGGGGTCGAAATGCTGTAGGGTCTAAATAATGTTTCGAAAATTCTGTATGGTTAAAATTCTGTATGAGCAAAATTCTGTATTTCAATATTCTTTTTTTCAAAATTCTGTACTAAAAAATCTAGTTTTGATATTGTAAAAAAGTGCACACCTTTTATGCATTTGACAAAAAAAATAACAGAAAAGTGCATTACACTTTTTTTAAATTAACAAAATACAAAACTAACAATTATATATGTACATACATATACATAGAATGTAGTAGCCGTGGCGTGATGGTTAGTGCGATGGACTGTCATGCCGGAGGTCTAAGGTCCGATCCCCAGCCTCGCCACCTATTTATTTAAAAGAAAAAACGGCTGCTGCCTTTTGCGAGGAATTGACAAATCCTCCAAGAGTATCTCCTGTCACAGAAAAGTGCCGCTCGTTAGCCGTTCGGATTCGGCAATAAACTGTAGGTCCCCTCCAGTCCTGCAGACACGCACACAGGAATGGTTGAGAGTTGTAAGTCACTAGGCCCTAGTTCTTCATGAGCTGTTGTGCCATCAAATTTATTTATTTTTATATACATAGAATAAATTACATTCTAAGGTAACAAAATTTGAAATGTTGCTACAAAAAGCAAGTTTTACTTAAATTCGAATTCAATCCGTTATTTTGTTACTCCAAAGTTTATATTACCACTTAGTTAAGTAAAGTAGATTTTGTTATTTTCAATTTTCTCAGAAACTGAAGACATTTTAACATCTAGTTTTTAGTACCTATTAATCACTATTAAAAAAAAAATTGTTTAAATACGATTTTCGTTTCAATTAATATTATTTTTTGTTTTTTAATTTTGAGTTTAAAAATTTCATTTAAACCATTTTATTTAAAAACAGTAAAATAAAAAATGTCTGGCTTTGAAAAAGGGTTTAGAATGGAATTGTAAGTGTTGCCGTTGTTTTTTAATGATTTTTTTCTAATCTTAGTCGATTTTTTTTTTAAATTGGACCTCTTGCCTAAACAGGTAGAAATAGATCTCCTTTCCTATTTTATTTAATAAATAATTTAATCAATTGAATTTATTGGTGCACTGGGGCGTATACACAATTTTTTTGTTTTATTGAATCTTCAACAAATTTTACTACAATTTTTTTTTTTTGCACGTAAAGTTGGTTTTCGATTGATTTCGATTGAAAAAGCTATTTTCAATAAAAATATTGTCACGGTCCCGAGTCTGCGGGCAAAAGCTAATTTAATAAAAAGATCTTGCTTCAAGATAAGTGATCAATGCTATGCCCAAAACAGCTGTGGTATTGATCTCTATTCTCTCCAGACATACGAAACCCTATTTTCAATCAGCGCAGCGGGAGAACCACAAGTATAAGCAGGAGCAGTGAAGACAAAATTTTGGTAAGGTTAGGGGGTGGCAGATTTCAAATAGCCCAAGGAAGCAAAAATCCTAAATACCCCATTGAGTATGCCTACCCGAAAAAATAGCTGAAGAGATTGAAGCAATCAAAAATACGACCAATAAATGTCGTTACATATCTCTTTTAAGCTTATTCATAAGAGGCTAAACGCGTTCTGCATCAGCTTATATCAACCTAATCTAGGATGTATATATACTTAAGATTTCGGAAGAAGCACTCTACATCCACTTTTGAGGTTCCAGAATGAGCTTTTAGCACCCTTATCAATAAATTCGAATTGGCTTTTGCTATATATTATCCATGGGACATAGAAAAACACAGTCCGGTAAGCCGTTATAAGACTTTTTGAATCTGCCCGACTGATCCCAACTGACATATGGGTACCTACATACATACATATATTTACGAAAGGGTATAATGTCGTTAATTTAATTGGAGCTTCGAAAAGGGCCGTTTTCTTAAATATTTGAATTTTTTAGTTATTGAATTTAATTTTAAAAATCTGTCTTTCAAAAGATTTTTAAAAATGATGAGTTTCTTTGGTAGAATATCTGCTGTTCGAATTGCTATTTCTCCCAACTCTAACATTGACACACTATTGTTCATAAAGGTACCAAAAGAAATTAAGTTTTATTTTTTTTTTAATTTATAGATTATAATTTTGTTTCTGATTCTAAAAACATCACATTGAAAAATAAATTTAATATACTCTAATTTGTATACATTTAGGTACATACATACAAACACAGATAAATATTAGTATTATATTATATATAAATACTTAAACATCACAATTACAATCACAACACATACATATGTATACGTAAATGAGTTTTAGTCTGCAATCTAATTTTTTCAAAAAAAAGGAATGAGTGCCCTAGATTGATCTTCGTTTTCATCATCATGATTTGCCTCGTTGTTATCCTCTTTGTGGTCTGCATTGTCATCCTCATTATCATCCTCATCATCATCGTCATTCATATTCAATTCCCTTGCATTATTCAAGACTTTATTAGCAGCTGCCAATATTTGGTCTATTCTTTTTTCAAAATCACTTAAATAATAAAGAATATAGATATTATTATGTTTCTCACTCCTAAGCTGGCCATTCTTGATTGAGCCATTTGGCTCGGTGCCAATTGAAGTCATGGAAGCCCGAACATAATCACGCAATGCAATTTGGCTTGGCTAAGCCCTTTTTGGCTCGATCGTGTATGACCAGCTTTATGTTATTCACATCATCATTCTCGTGTAAAACTTACATATCTCTTGCCGATTTTTCTTTCTTAGATGATTCACTTTGAACTTCGTCTAGTTTTTTCCGTTTAAGAGATTTACAAGTCTGATGTTGAACTTCGTCTTCCGGCGGCGTTGTTTTAGTTGGACTATTTTCTCGATTTTGATCTTGATTATTAGACTGGCTTAATAATTTTGAAGAAGTCCGTAATATTTCCTTGAAGAACTGCTTTGTTCTCTCGAAAGAAAATTCCGGATCGGCATTTACTATGACAGATGTAAAAAATGATATGATATTCTTGTATTTAAGAAATGCAATTTTGGCATCTTCTATTTGACTTGTTGATGCTCCGGTCCAGGAACAATTTTTTAGGAATTCTTGCTGGAAAACTGTTTCTATTAAATCATAACAACAATCCCAACCTTCACCGATTCTTGATCCATTACTGCCAATTATACTGGACATTTTTTCAACCTATAAAGACAAAATAACGATAAATCATGAATAATATCAAGCTTTAAGAGTTCGATTCACAATGCCTTAGTAAAGTTTTCATATGAGCGTTATAAGTAAGTGAAACTATATTCGCCGATCGAAAAATTATAAGGTGGAAGCCGTTAATAAGTTGTGATAGTTTCGAATTTTTCGTTCGATGTTTTCTATGTTTTTTTTTTTATTTTTGTTTGCTGCCTTGCGAACTTGGTGTCAACTAAGCGAAACAGCCTCTGTAAAAGGTGTAAGAAATTCCTATTGTAAATGTTTTACTGCTTCATAATTAGCCGTTCGTTGGTCGTGAATTAGTTGCGACAATTTTGAATTTGTCGTTCGCTGTCTTCTATGTTTTTTTTTTTTTTGCAAAATTGTCAAATTGGTATCAATTTATCGAAGCTCAAGGCTTCGTATATTGAATGGTTTATTGCTTAATAATTTGCCATTTTGTCAGTCTTGAATTAGTTGTGAGAATTTTGGTCGTGCGATGTTTTCTATGTTCATGCGATCAAGTCTTCATTGTTTTTATTATGACACCTACAAACTTTATTATTTATTTTTTAAATTGCTAAAATGCATATTTTTGGACTGACAGAATTTACAAATATTTAACGCAAACAATTTTGCAAAAACTTCTCTTAAAAAATCACTTTTTATTTTTGTTTTTTCAGAGTCAATCAAAAATAACTGAGAACTTCCTCTTACCATATCAGCCTTAAACTCCGAACTCATCAGCATTTTCTCCAATCGATTAGCTTCCTCGCATGTTGAAACTTTCTTAAAATTCTCGATGCAAAATTTCTTTGGATAAATATCCGTATTAATCGATGAAAGCGAATTCGAATATTGAATTTGTGTCAAAGTTTCCAATTCTATAAATATATTCCTAAGTCCATCTTGTATATATGATTTAAGTTCATTTAGTTGTTTTGAAATTTCATCCTGGTGATTTTGGTGGATTTTTAAAATCTTCGAAAGAATTTTCGATGATGATTGAGCATTTGATTTTTCAGTTGAATGGCAGCCAATACTATCACACTCACTGTCCCAATCAAGAGCAATATCTTTATCTATTTTATTCGCCGATTCGGTAAATATTACGCGGGGTAATGGCTCACTATTTATGATGGCAGTTTCAGATGTTAAGTTAGCTGGTGAGGATGCAGGATTTTGCATGGCTTGTAATCTACAACGGAAATTAGAAGCTGTCGTAGTTTTTTGGAAGCAATTCCATATTTCATCGTTGATAGTTGGCAATGATAGTTTCACATCTGCTGATGCTGTGGAATTTGTACATCCCGTTGATTGAGTTACAGATGAGATATGTTTCGGAGGTTGAGATACTTCTAATGTTGTCTGCAGGGACTTGCATTCTAGAGACTCTTCCTCACTACTTTCGTCAGATCTCAAAATAATTATATCTTGGTTCACTTTAGAATCTTTGGAATAACCCTGAAGCAATAGCTCCTCTTGTTCCTCTGCAAGTTCGTAAGTAGCAATTCTACTTTTCTTCACAACACACGGTCTTGCCTCCCAAAGTGCTTTATCAGGCAAATAAAATTTATTTTTCAGCAAATTTGTTCGTTTTTTTGTGCTCCACGATAATGGCGGATACCAAAATACACCGTTCACTTCCAATCCCTCTGGGATGATTATAAAACCAGGTTTTCTAAATTCTTGGATTATTTTAAATGACATTCTTTCACTTTAAATCAATTTAATTTCTTTTTTGACACACCATCACCAACACCAACCATTGCAAAAACGCAAAACAACTGCGGCGCAACTCAGAAGTCGAAAACAATAATAACATAAGTATATCGGTATAAGGATGCTTTTAATTTATTTAAAGGAAAAATCGATAGACAACGTTGTCAGCTAATTTAAGGCAACAGGCAGTAGGTAATATAGGGTAGACATTTGAATAACATATGTATTTATGTTATTAGCGCTTAATATAAAATGCCGAATATAAAAAGACAATAGTAAGTCCCTGACGTAGTATTAGTTTTTGAAGCGTTTGCACTTTTTTTCTAAATACTTTTTTCACGCCAATTGAAGTAGGTACGCCAAAAAATTAATGTTGAAGCAATTTAAAGATCATTAGACGATGTTCACATTCGCATAACATTGGACTCAGATTTACACACACAACCGATTCACTCTGACGTTCAGCAGTCGATAAAATAAAACACAAATTTTTACTCGCGGGAGAATTTTATTAGAAATTTTTCAATTACAAAATGAATAATTCAATAAAAAAATAGTTTTCCAATTGAAAAAAAAATTTGGATTCTGTAGAATTTACTAAGTGCCAAACATAAACTAAATAATAATAAAACAAATGTCAAAAAAAGGAAACGTCAAAAAAAATCCACAAATTTTTAACAAATTTAAAAAATTCTGCCTCACTTGTCCGTCTCTATTCTCACTACAAAGTGGGAACGAGAAAAAGTACATACATAGACGCCTCTACGAGGATTAAGTCCAATGTGAACGCCATCTTTCTCATTCACAAATTTTCAGTGGGAGTGAGATAAATATAGAGAAAATTAAAAACAAAGTCCGACATTTCAGTGCAATGTGAACACCGTCTTATGAAATCCTAAGATTTCTAACTTCAGAAAGCAATATCTGCCCACGATATACAGAAACAAGGTATTTCGGTTAATATGGGACCCAATTTCAACTGACATTTGATCCGCTATTTTTAATCGAAAAATTGTGTTCAGCGATGAAGCTCATTTTTTGGTTATAAAATATATCAATAAGCAAAATCGTCGTACAGTAAAACTCGCTTAAGAGAAACCCGCTTAAGTGAAAAACCCGGATACCTGAAACATATTTTCAGTTCAATTTTAAATTTTTCACTGAAAAAAAAACTCTCTTAAATGAAAAAGAATTTAATCGCACAGAACGAAAAATTCGTTGAATGCTTTCGTTTCTTCTTTATTTTCCATCTTCACCACGAAAATGACATTTGAATTTCTGATTATTTCACAAACGTTTACAATTACATTTTATAAACAAATTGCTTTGTCCTCTCAAACAAAAATCCAAAACAGCATTTCAAATGGCTCAAGTGGTATACATATTTTGACATTTATTAAAAAGAAAATTACATTTTCATAATTCAAAGATAAATAATGGACAAATACAATTGTTTCTAGCATCAATTATCCGCTTAATGGAATTTTTAGATCTGCTTAAGTGAAATTTTGTTCACTTAAGCGGGGTTTGTTCAAGTGAAAAACCCGCTTAAGTGAAAGAAAGACTGTGACATTTTGCAGTTTCTCTTAAGCGGGTTTTATTGTATTTGGATTTGAAGTACCTAAAGAAAATCAACATAAAATTATCAAAAAGCGCTTGTTACTTGTGCACTTTCAAACTTATAAACTTAAACAGTTATTTATTTAAAGGCTAATGGGGCTTTCTTTTTAATCAAAATATTCCCTTTTTTTGTTGATTATTTTTATATGAGACAAGTATTTCTTTCCTTTAAACCAAACAAAAATTGAATTTTATGTCGACTTGAGGTCGATTCTTCAGATGTCGATTTTGAGCAAGATCTATACACACTTGTGCCAGGAAGAGCTGATAATTATTTAAGGGCCAGTTGTACAGTTGTGGTTCAAATTTTGATCCGAATGATGGAAAAATTCCTCAGTAGAAAAGAGGCATTCACATACTATTGCAAACACAAATCAAATGGCGTTTTTAGTTCTTTTTTCTAGTAAAGATTTAAGATCTGACTCCCAAATCGGGAGTGGTTGTGGTTAAAAGGAAAACCACATAAGTGTGTCTTCAAAACAAACTACAAAACATAAACTTTAAGCTTTTTGAATAGCCCTCTTTCATATATATTTCCAAAAATATTTCTTTCTACAACTCCCCAATTTTTACTAACTTTCCGGTTAATCTTTTTTTTTGGTTTTCAAAAAACTAACTTTAAATTCACAATTTGCTGCTACAAGAGATAGGTATTTGAAAGTTTGTTCATAAACAGATTAGGTATACCTTAGTGATTCTCTTCAAAAGATTTCGGGTTCTACATCCACACCACATGCTCATGATTGTTTGATTAATACCTACCTTTTTTTCTTGCATTTTTTATTTTATGCCAAACTCATTTTTCAATCGACCTTCTGATCCTAAAATTATGCTTATTTAAACACCGGCAGCTATATATGAGATGTGCTACCTGACCTGGTAGCCCTGGTAAATTGCACCTTTGTCCTCGTGCTGATTATCAAACAAATAACACTATACGGTATACACCTGCGCAGCATTAGCCACTTGAATATAGTAGAAGGTGTCAAGCAACATGCGTCCGCATCATCAAGTGGAGAAGGCGTCATCTTCATCCAAAGCGGTTTACACTATACTCCAGCTAATGATAACAGCGCAGTGTAGCAGAGAAACGCGACGTGAGACGTTTTCCTAATCCTCATTTGTGTGTCGTATCTATCTTCTATATAATAAACAAACCTGTTAATGGTTTCTGAGAATTTTTTCTCAATGACCCTTCAGAGACGCATCAGGGAATCCTCCCAATTAGAAGAAGTAGATTTTCGGGTTTATACCTTTCGAGATTATGAGCATCTATCTCTTTACAGGTAACGCAAACGCATATTAAATTTTTGTGTGTGTAAATTGACTGTCGGTTACCCTATTGTATTTCAAAGATTATTTTTGTTGTTTTTTTTAGATACCTATACTCTGAGCCATCTTTGTATTGTTGTTGTTATTCTCACCTGAATGTGGAATCTGAATTTCTGGATGGATGCTTAGCGATAGATAAAAGGAAGGGAAGTCTATTATGAGGCGAAAAAGGTTTTCTTTGTCTGCACTTTAACCTGTCAGAAAGTTGAGGTAGGGGATATGTTTGGGAGAAGTATACTTATACTATAATAAAGTTTTAAATTATTATAAATAATAAACCGGAAAATTCTCATGGTTCTTTTCAAAAAAATATGTTAGGGGTCCATTGAGGGAATACTTGTGAACCTTATTCAAAAAGGGAGAGCTATATCTACTTATATCTACTTCGCCTACTATACACACAAATTTTATCATATTAACAATGAGATATATAGTAGTCGAACAAATCGTCTGTAATGTGAAGAGGCAATTTATGTTTCTTAATTTATTTTTTTTTGATTCTGCGGGGGACTAAAAAAAGGGCTTTTGAAGATAAAGGCTAGATGCTATAAATTTTAGTAAGAATCATCATCTAAAATCGTAAAGCAATTGTCATTAAAAGTAAGTTTTAGAATTAGACATCATGATGCAAATGTAACTTAAAGGGGGAATTTTTAGTTTATTTATTTGATGGATACTAATTAGGTATAGGTACCTATTAACCAATGATAAGTATTCTGGTTGTATGTGCCTAACTATAGTAAACAGGATTTTTATTTATATTCTCGACGATTTTCTAATTTAAAAATGTTTTCCTAACTATGTCTTATGCAACTTCATTGCATTGAAAATTGAAACACAAATTTAAGTTTAAATGATTGATCTTCTTAGATAGGGGGCTTAAAGCCACGCTGGCTTCTGAAAAATATTACCGACAACCCTTTTACATTTTTTGACTATAGAAACAATTTTTTTTCGTTTTTGAAATATTAAAAGATGACCAATGTTTAGAAGTAAATAAAAAGTGAAAAAGATCAGCTTTTCAAAAACATAGGTTTTGCTTTAAACTCCTGTGATTAGCATACCTCGTAATGATAAGTCCTTCGAACTGTCTGAATGAGCAATTATAGGTATGGGAATTTTGTTAGGGTGCCATTTCGATCATCAACCTCTTACAGAGTTGTCGCTATCTAGAATTAAAGTTTAGTTCGTTTTTCTCAAATAACATCTTGTGTTTCTGATTCAATCAAAAAATGTTTAAAAAAAGCCAAAAGTAGGTACCTATAGATGCTTTAAATTACAGAAAGAATATTATTTTAACTAAACAGATATACAGAAACCAGATAACAAAATTATGATAAAATTGGTACTAATGTAAAGAAGCTACTCGAATACGTTAATAATTCGAAAATATTTTCTCAAAAATCATCAAAACTCTATTTCCGCAATGCGAAATACGAAAACAAATGATACAAGCTTGAAACGCAGTTTTTTTTACAAATACTTTGGCCATTAAAGTTACGAAGTTTAATCAAAATCTTTAGAGCTCTTTTTGAGAGAATTAAAAAAAAATTATATGGCAGCTTCCCTGGATGACCTAAAACAAAAATTGCCCTAAGAAATTAAATAAATGTATAAAAATACCCTATATTAAATTTTAAGCAAATCTGCCCACTCGTTGATGGCTAATACAATACCACAGTACACGTATAGAAGGTAATATCTTCCGAGTTTTCATTTTCGTTTAGTTCTGCGCTTGGTTAGGGCTGGAAACGAGACCGAGACTAGTCTCGCGTTAAAATATCGAACCACATATCAACATAGTTTTATACTACTGTAGTAGCCGTGGCGTGATGGTTAGTGCGATGGACTGTCATGCCGGAGGTCTAAGGTTCGATCCCCAGCCTCGCCAACTATTTATTTAAAGAAAAAACGGCTACTGCCTCTTGCGAGGAATTGACAAATCCTCCAAGAGTATCTCCTGTCACAGAAAAGTGCCGCTCGTTAGCCGTTCGGATTCGGCAATAAACTGTAGGTCCCCTCCATTCCTGGAAACACGCACACAGGAATGGTTGAGAGTTGTAAGTCACTAGGCCCTAGTTCTTCATGAGCTGTTGTGCCATCAAATTTATTTATTTTTTTTTGCACTGCGAAAATTCGTTTTCCGATTTTATTTTTTGCTGTGGAAAAAGTTGATTTTAGACCTCAGGAAATCACCCTGAGGTAATATTTGAATTTTGAGAGGTTTTTTAATCCATTTAAATAGGAGCCATCCTTCAATGTAATTTGAGAGTGACTTGAAAGATAGGCACCAAACTATATTTTGACGTTTGGATAATATTTTTTTCCAAACTACACCTTTTTCCGGATACAAAAATAAAATTGGACAAATTTCGAATTTTCTGAGGTAAAATTTGAATTTCGTAGAGGTTTTTTAATCCATTCAAAACGGAGACATCCTTCAATTAATTTTGACAGTTCATGGCTTGAAAAAACCAGTTGGTTTATTTTAAAAAATCGAGCATTGTATGTACTGATTTTTTAAATTTTATTTGTTTTTGTTATGAAATAAATTAATTTACACCATTCTTCAAAATGTTATTTCAACTTAAATCAAAATGGAGCATTCAACTCAAGTGAAAAAAAAACTTGCGTTGAATATCAAGGTCTGATCCAACTCGATTTTTTGATGCTGCATATTAAAGTCGTATTAAACTCTTAAATACACTTGATAAGGATATAGGTATATTTAGAACAATTACGTGCATCCCAGTCGTATAGTTTTTTATATTTTACAATTTCACTGTTTGAAAGAACAACAAAAGAAAAAAACAGACTCACGAGTCTGTTTTATACATTTTCTTCATGCTTCACACAAGACTCCACACCCCGCATTTTTCTTACCAACAAACTGCCGAGATATCGTAATCTATCTTTTCAATCTAAACAAGCGTCTTATCTTACATCTTTTTACCACCAAAAAACACGAAAGAAACCAAGGCTAAGGATGAGACCAAGACCGAGACCGAGACGAGACTGGCACATTAAAATTTTCACGAGAAAAAGGCGAGACCGAGATCGAGACGAGACTTGGTTAGGCGAGACCAAGAACGAGACCGAGACGAGACTGAAACTTTTCGATTTTGACGAGACCGAGACGAGACTAACAAAAGTCTCGCCTGGTCTCGTCTCGTTGCCAGCCCTACGCATGGTCTTTTATTGTGGACGAGGGTCACTGCGATTCGGAAACACCTGTATTTTGTTTTTGTAAATTCTGACAAGCAGGTCACTATAATTTTCGAAGATGCGCAATATATTACCTTCAATATATGTACAGTGGGTTAATACATAATGCGCGAAAATAAATCAATCGAAAACATTAATCAAGTCTGAAAACAATCAGTTTTTGTGTTCAGGTTCATATTTGCCTGACAAAATATGTTTGAACAAATTTTAAATAGCTACATATCTAATATGTTTGCTGATCTGATGGATAATATGACAATTAGTTTTTAAGAGGATTTCAAGTTGAGATTATGGTACCTTTATTTCAACTATACCTGCAATATATGCATAACTACAACCCTCACTGACTAAAGGTCATCTTTACCTTGTGACGTGAGGGTAGTTTTGTTACATTGTTCCCAAATCAGTAAGGCTTGGTACAATAAGGATGCTTAAATTTTTGTTTATTATCTTAATCTTATCTTAAAATGAACTCAGCGGGTGTTTTAATTATTTCTTAATGATCATTGAAACAAAAAAGGCTATCGCTCCTCAGATATTTTCACGGTGTTCGTTTACCTAGGTGCCGTGACATAAGGCCATGCGACATAAGGCCATATTTTGAAATATGGCTATATGACGCTTTCATAATGTGACATAAGGGCATATTCGAACAAATGGCTTTGTGACGCTTACCTAAATTGACGTAAGGCCATTATGGCCTTGTGTCACTTTCAGATGCACATATTTCTTATTTACCTTAAAATAAAATCTGTAAGGGCAACAAGGGTTCATTTAGATTTTAGAACTTCAAATCCTTCATTTTATGCTATTAACTGATTTCAAATGGAAATTCTTGCATTAAAAAAAATCAGTGTAAAGAAAGTTAAAACTTTAGATAATTATGTTGATAGCAGCATTTGTTCTCAAAAATGAATGCTGAATTTTGGGTGTACAAATTAAAACATCGCATGAATTTTTTCATTTTCTTCTCTTCGGAAAAATTTTGTCCGCTATGTGATCACCAAATTGGTCTTTTCATCGGCTACGCTTTTAGTGAAATAAAATTCGAATACAATATAGCGGAAAAAATTTTCCGAAGAGAAGATCAATTTGGGGTGAGACAATTAAAAATTTGTGCAAATTTTTAATTTTGACACCCCAAATTGATCTTCTCTTTGGCATTTTTTTTCCGCTACTCTTTGAATGAAGTTAAATTCATATGCAACCTCTATAGTGGACAAAATTTTGCCGAAGAGAAGATCAATTTGGGGTGTGAAAATTAAAAATTCGCGCGAATTTTTAATTTTCACACCCCAAATTGATCTTCTCTTCGGCAAAATTTTTTTCCGCTACGCTTTGAGTGAATTTAAATTCGAACACACAATTTGATGTGAGATGTTCAAGTGGAAAAGTCTCAAGGATTATGAATAGTGTCTTAAATTTCTTAAAATACGCTATTTTAAGAAAAAATACTTGGCCAAGGAAAGGTAAAAAAAATCGATAGATTTTTGCTTGAATCTTATTTACTCTTATAAGTTCTAAGTATTCCTATTATTATAATTTCAACTATTGGCGTTAAAAATACTGCAAGCTGCAAGGAAAAGCTACGTCCAACAAAACTGTCAAAAAACAAAATAATTTTTTTTTCGTACCGCGAGTATCAAAATTGCTTTATTATGGTATTATATGTCACTTAAAGAAAGTGTCACGATGCCATATTTAGATATGGCATTATGTCGCAAAAAAATATGGAATTATGACACTTCACCAAAGCGTCAAAAGGCCATCTGTTCGAATATGGCCTAATGTCACTTTACGAAAGCGTCATAAAACCATATTCCGAAATATGGCCTTATGACGCATGGCCTTATGTCACGGCACCGTTTACCTATAGGTTCCCACATCATAGGATTTCGCACAAGGGGCCAAATTTCAGATAATATTATGTACCAACTACATAATGTATTTACTTGTGTACTGTGGCTGCTTTAAACATCCAAATGAAACTTCTAGGTATACCTACCCTAATGTTTACAGTTTCATAATGTTTTGTTTACAAACAATCTCCTACTGATTTCAAGTGTCGCAACATTGGATCTTTATTTCAGATTTACTTAATGACTTTATCAGCAGGAGGTAGATACATTTTATTTAAAATATTTTTACTGTCCAAAGTTAGACCGCACTTGAGAAAAAGTAAAGATTTTTAGTTAAAATTGAGTTTGTTTAATGTTTACAATTAGTAGACTCAATCAACTGAGTTAAATAATATAGGTACTATGCAAACAAAATAGATTTCTTTACACTGAGTGGTTTGGCATACAAATCGACTAGGTTAAATGGAACTTGGTTGGGACACATAACTCGAACTCAAATCTAACATGAATCTTTTGCTGAGTCTTTCCAATAGAAATGAATAACTTCCATTGGTCTACTATTTGGGTTTGTATTTGTGGTTTGTTTTTGTTTACATTTTGAAAAACTCTTTATCATTGATGCCACTTGTTATGATCGAGTGAAATTAATAGGAAAACATTAAAATATTTAGCAAATAAATTTGTTTTATGAAGGTAGTAAATGAAGAGTTAGGCTGACTTCTAAATTCATCAGGTGCGCATTTACTGCGCAAACTGCGCATCCAAAAAATTTTTAGCGGCTTCGATTTAAATTTTTTTTTTTTTTTTTTTTGCATTCCGAAACGTCAGACTTTTGCAATGTAATATTTCTACCAAGCATCAAGTTTGCGTTTCTGATGCGTATGACAAATGTAGGCATTATTTCCGCATCAAAACATTTTCTACATTTTGGAACACAGCCTTATTTGACAAATTTGTTGAATTGTTTGAGAAAGTAGAAATAAATATTCTAATGCTCAAATTCTCATTTTTTTGTCATAATGTTGATAAATGGTAATGAAAGAGCTCATTTCGTTTCCCGAAGTTGAATAAAAATTGATATTTCTTAAGGTTATTAACTTAAAAAGCATTTTTATCCAGGCTAAGGTAATGTAAAGAAAATTAGTCTTGATGGAACATTTAGGCTTAACAATAAACTGTATACAGTTTGGTTGCTATGGATTTTACTATTTATTTTTTTATTCAATAGAGAAAAATTATTATTAAACTATTTTTTAAGACCATACCTACCTATAGATTAAGAAAAATCGCGCCTATTGTTTGAGAAGAATGTGTGAAAAAAAATACTGATTATATCGCAGACCTCCCAAATTGTTTGATATACCACAAAATGAGTAGTATTTTTTTTTTAGATTTGCACTGTAAAATTTGATTTTGTCATATTTTCAATCTAAAGTTAAATTTACTTCTTAAATAAATATATGACGTACATATAACCTGATTTCATTGCTTATTCTCTTATTAGTTTGCGGTTGTTGTTATACAGGGTGTCCCTTAATTCATGCAAAATATTTTGGGAGATGATTTCTGGGATTATTTTGAGAAAAAAACAACTGTAGGGAGAAAAATTCTATCGCCGTTGGCGGGAGACGCAATTTCTCAAAAATTGACTTAAAATGATAAAAGAAAATTATAAAACAAATTATGAAAACCAACTTTTGTGAAAACTAATACTGCATTCTTTTTTTCAAGTCAAGTCACGGAAGTGAATAGTTTGAGAAAGCAAATTTGAAAGTCAAAATTTTTGAAAAAAAAAATTGAAATTTTTTTCCAAACTGATTTTTTCATTAGCAGTGTGTTCGATAGTGCAGTTTGCTAAAGTTAATTGTTCGAAAACATCATTTCCGCTGCAGCTGTACAGTAAAAAAATTGAGGTGACGGAATTTTTTTCGTTTTTTTTGTAATATTTTTTTTTCTGATAATTAAAAAGCTATTTTGAATTATAATTATTATTAACAGTTCCCGAAAGGTTTTCAATAAGCTTTTTTGTAATAATTTTTTTTACGGGATCCATTTTGGTTTTTTTTTTTATCTTCTATTCGAAAATGTCAAATGCGCTTGCCAAAAGCATTATTTGACATTCATCAAAAGGCATGTCTGCAATTTCTGCGTCATAAATGATGATCATTTGCCGGTCAAATTTGACTTTGATTTGACATTTTCAAAAACGACCTTTCTTAGCTTTTGAGAAATTAAAAAGAAAAACAAAGGTTTTATTTGTTTTGTAATTTTTATAACGATTAAAAATACCATTCATAAATCAAAACCCTTTCTTTGGGTGCTAAAATCAGATTTTATAATGTTTTCTTAATGATAACTAACTTCTGAATAATTTCTTTAATAAAAGCTTTTAAACGTCCATCGGGAAATTTTTAATTTAACTTAAAATTTAAATGTTTTTTCTATCAGACTGACGTTTTTTTCTAAAATGTTAAAAAACTATTATCATCTTATTATTATCACATTAACAAGGTGAAAAACTGGCAGGCACCTACAAATTGTGTATGAGAAATATGGCTACCAAATTTTCGATAAGAACTAGATACCACCGAACTGGAAGTAGATGGCTATTTTATTACAAATTAAATCTTCTTTTCTGATTTATCATATTCTCGATTTTGTATGAGTAAAAATATCGGATGAACATATACAATTAATTTTCATTGTAGGTATGTCACGCAGTTGTTCCTATTAAACTATTCTTAATGTCAGCAAAACATCGCCCACTCACATACTCAAACAATTATATGTATTTTCCATGCTACATAAACTGTTGCAAATTATAAATAAAGTCTCAACTTATGGCTCAACTCTATTAACTTCAAAAATAATTATGTTAGCAACATGTTGATAACAAATATTTCCACTCCAACTTCTTTCCAGCCAGCAACAAAATTAAATCAACATCAAAAATTCATTCAAACAACATTCGTTTCTATCCGCTGCAAATGCTCAAACACAATCAGTTGTTCGTCATACGCCGGTCAGTAAGTTTGAAATTTACTGTTCGTCTGTTAATCGCGATTCAAAGAAAAAGTTTAATTTCATAATAAATTAATTTAACAATACAATCATATTTACTAAGAAATAATTAAAGTAAACAAAAGTTTTTCAGTTTAATCGTGTTAATCAAATTATTCAACAACTCACTCAAATTCAAAGTGGTTTTTTGTTCGTGTGTTGTGTTTGTGTTTCACAAAACGAGTGATTTTTTTTTTGTTGTGTCTGAATTCATTTTTGGTGCTACAAATTGTTGAGTGTAATTTAATCTATTTTTTTTTTGAATTATTTAAAATAGACAAAATTAAAATCTGCATGTTGCAACAAATGATAAACAAAAAACGGGAACAAACGTCAAGAAGTCATTGATCTTTAGATAGGCGCGATTAAATACAGGCGCGGTAGCAAACAAGATGATAGCAAAATAGTTTGTTTTCTTGACTGTATACTGTGTAGTGTAGTGTGTCGTCAGTTGCTGTGCTGTTTTGCTTAATAGAAAACAAAACGAACCCTCCTCAACCCCACTTTCAATTTGCTCGGGGTTTTTTCTATTGTTGTTGTTGTTTCCATGGTTAGTTGTTCGTTTTTTCTGCAAACTAATTTGCATGTCTGTCTGCATCGGTTAACTCGTTAGTTAGTTTTTTTTTTTTTTATTTTATTTACAGTGACTGACCGACTCCTCTTTCTTGTTCTTTGGTAAAATGTCTGTGAATGATTAGAGTGGCCGACGAACTGTCTGATGACAACGACACTGACACCAACACCAAGTGCGTGTGTTTTTAGTGTTTGCAATTTTCATAGCTAATTTCGGTGAGCGCGATTTGCTTTTCAAACAAGTAAATGCTCGTGTGTCGTGTCTCGTTTTTATTTTAATTGAGGACTGTCTGTCAACGGTATTTTGTTGTGTGGAGTAGAAACCGTAGGTATAGGTAGGTAGTTTATTTTTAAATGCAAATCCGTTAGTTAATTTAGTTTTTTGTTTTTCTTGGTGGATAATTGCCAGGCAGGTAAGTAATTATATTTAGGTACCTTTAGGTATTCCAATGTGAAAAAGAATGTGTATTGAGGTTTTTAGGCTAAGAAAGTGAAACTCTAATTAAAAATATATACCTACATGTAGGTAAGATATCTACCCACTAAGTGTTTTATTTAAGAAAAGAGAACTGAAACGAAAATCTTTGTATTTAAGCAATAAGCGCCAGATGACTTAAGTAAGAGGGTAGTTTTTTTTTCAGTAGGTAGGTACCTAAGTTAAGAATGTCAAGCTTATTGAATTTTAATAAGTGATAAGTTTTATGAAGTAAAAAAAATATACATAGAAAATCAAAGAAGGGAGTCAAAAAATGACAAATGTTGAATACCTTACCTACGTATTTTTGAATTAACGCAGCAGCGTAGGTACAAATAGATCTTCTTTTAATACCAACATACTATACCTTACCTACCTTCCTAAGATCCTGGATAAATAATCTACATAGTTTTTAATGAGGTTCCACAAATGTTGCATAATTACTAAAAAGGTAACTCTAACAAGAGTTGCTATCAAAATTAGCTACATAGGTCCTCGCCAGTTATTTTTTTTACCATTTTGCCTCGAGAAAAACTTGGTTTATTTGAGAATTGATCCTGGGACATTCTACTTACCATTTCCTTACAGTACGATAAGCTTACCACTGGGCTAATTTGCATTACAAAAGTTGAGAAGTAGGTACGTCGTCGGTACATAAAATGCTGAACTTTAAACCAAAAAAATTGGTGTAGTGACTTACAACTCTTAACCATTCCTGGACGAGGCTAAGGATCGAACCTAGACCTCCGGCATGACAGTCCTACGCACTAACCATCATGCCACGGCTACTACACTTAGTTTAAGCTAGG
Organism: Epistrophella euchroma; assembly: GCA_947049315.1. NCBI lineage: Eukaryota > Metazoa > Arthropoda > Insecta > Diptera > Syrphidae > Epistrophella > Epistrophella euchroma. The sequence goes on along the minus strand of OX346247.1, from coordinate 101,839,897 downwards.
TACACTTTAAACCCACAGTCCACCTATAGAAGGTAATGTCTTCCAAATTTTCATTTTTTGTTCAGTTCTGCACATGTCTTGTATTTTGTTTTTGTAAATTGTGGACGAGGGTCACTGCGATTCGGAAACACCTGTGTTTTGTTTTTGTAAATTCCGACAGGCAGGTCACTGTAATTTTTGAAGATGCGCAATACTTATATTACCTTTGAACTTTGCGAGTACTTAAGACGATTATGAAAAGATTACCTCGTCTAGATTTTCCCTACTGATGAAATTTCCAGGCTTGGTCTAAACTTTCCATTTTGCTGAGAGGTGTTACTGAGAATTAACAAATCCATATGATTTGATAATTTTAAATGGACTTCCGAAGCTTTTTCCAACAGTTTTTTTCAAACAACGATTTTTGCTAAAAAAATGGTGACTCATATATACATATATCTAAATACATACATATTTATATAGATTTTCCCTACTAAAAAAATTTCCAGGACCTTGACTTAACTTGGAAAAAACTTGCCATTTTTTCCAGACGGAAAGCATAACTATCTAGATACCTATTCAGGTGCTCTGAAACATTAACTGACTACTATATCGTTTGGAAATTCAGAGCTACTCGATCCTTTTTCATTCCTTTGACTCCATTTATGTTATGAATTGAACCGTTCCGAAATCAAACCGAAAATAATAAATTTTTTTTTTTTTAGTTAGATCTTCCTTAGAATTTTGGTGTATAATGAGCAAGTCAGCCTAAAAAGTTATTTTGCATTCTCTCAGAACATATTAAGCTCCAATCTCTATTTTTTTAAATTCTCACGTAGATAGGCCACCTTAAAAAATAACGCACTCCACTTACACGTCATCGTTGCATCCATCCCACTAATCCTCGTGCTGGTTCTAGTTTCTAGTGGATTCTGCGAACTTTCAAAGCCAAATTTGGATTCTCCACCTCTGCCTCCCGTACTTCGGTGTTTCTTTCACATGTGTTTACTGCACATCAAGTTGAAGACTCTAGCTGAACAAATTCATGACCAGGCCAACGCAATTGCCATCGCCTTCACCATCATCCATGACTCAGTCAGTCAGTTAGTCGAGTTAGTTCATTCGATCAAAGGGGATTTGTTTTGATCGACTGTTTGATTTTCTATATCAATCTTTGTTGTGTATAGTTATAGTGCACACTTCTTGGTGCAAGTTAGAAGAAGGATAGTTGGTACTTGGTACACGCGATCACCATCACTATTATACTATACCAATCCATCCAACAATATTGCTAGAGTATATTTCTATCTTTGAGAAAGATCGTGTACCGTCCGCTGTTGTATATTATTTTTTTTTTTTATCAACTAAGCCTCATCAAACATAACTTGTTTTGATTTTGTTACCGATTTTGCTACAAATACCGTTTGTTGTTCTACTTGCTACGAAAATAAAAAAAAAATAAAAGCAACTCACACACGATCGCATAATATCTATATACGGTTATCTATCATTTTATTTTGATGTCGGATTTTCTACATTTTATTCTTTATTATCTTGCAGTTATTTTAAATTATTTGAACGTATTTTTATCGTTTACTTGTGTGACTAATATTTTTACACCCGCAAAATATTTATAAATATTTTGATAAAAATTGATAAAAGAAATCTCTTGAGTGATTTGAAGCCAAACAAAAAGTGTGATAAGGAATTTAGTTGTGTCTTTTAAGATAACAAAGTGTATCTCTGAGTGTACTTTTTTAATTTAAATTGAGTTAAAAATTAAAATCTGCTATACCTTCAATCCTTGATATCTTACTGCCAAAGGAAGTGCTCATTTTGGATAAACAAATTAAATAAAGGCTTATTTATAATATTTTGTTTAAATTGGTAAGTAACTATACCTTTATTTTTTAAGTTTTTATTTTGTATTCAAAGTTAAATTTAGTGTTTAGTGTATGTATCTACTTGAATTTTCAATATATAATTATGTATGAAATATGATACAAATACATTAGCAAAAAATATTTTAAATTTAGACAAGTTAATAAGCCCATAAATACGAGTAGGTATCAGTAAATCTCATTAGGTACCTACCTATAGTTGCAGTGTTTTTAAGTGGCTGTAGAACTTAATTTTCTAAAATAACGACAGAAATTGAGTTTAAATAAAATATCTATGTATATTGATTAATTATCACATCCTTGGTTAATACACCTAAATTGTTGACTTAAAATCTCTGAACCACGGATTAAATATTGAACTACTTCCCTTAAATTCGTTAGGTAAGCTCCCCTTGCTGACCCTTAAGCCTAGTACGCAGATTGGGAAAAAAATTTTCTTTTCATACAAAATTTTTCCCAGGACAAATTTTGTCTTCATTAATTTTGCGCGATTTTTCCAACGTTTTTGTCTTTTCCCGATCTGCCAATAGCCAAAAGGTAATAGGTTAATCCGCATAAAATTATTCATTGCCTGAACTATTCACACTGCACACTCATGTCTTGGCCATAACATTCTATCACAACGAAGTCAGTTAATTTTCTGGTAACTTAAACACTAAACGCCCTTAATTTATAAAAAAATCAATTTTATTGATATCTTATCTAAGTGCCATTCGAGTTTTGTCAAAAACAAAAATAATAAAAAACACATGCTCTTTCGATGTTTTTTGTTTGAGTTTGTCTACGATCTAAAAATTTAAATTTTGTTTGATATTTACTTTAGATTGTAAATAGGTATGTAGGTAGGTTAGGTACCTCTATTTGTCTACTTACTGTGTACATTTTGCAGAGAAATCTATAATCAATGTGACTATAGGTATGATGCCATAAAACCTTTTATTTTTATTTGCTCTTGCGTCTTCATTAACACAACGATCTTTAGCAATGACGAATTATATTATCATCGGATATAATGACAGTTGTTGTTGGCTATATGTTCTTGAGTGTGTAATTGATTTATTGGTCTATCAATGTTATCACTTAAGAAATGAAGGTTTATTTAAGTGGAAATGATAAAATATAATCGGTTTTTATCTTCGTCTATGAATAAAAAGTGCATACTATGATTCATTTTAATTGGGGAAGTTTTCTTATTGCCAAAGAGTTAACAATAAACATAAATTATATACCACAGTCCTATGGAAAATTAATTTATTGTTTTTTATCGGTGATTCCTTTTTGATTGCAAGACCCCTATGGAATAACAAATAAAGTTATGAGCATCACAAAAAAAAAAAAAAAAAACACAATTCATTAGGGGAATTGTTTAAAAAATATGACTTAATTTTCAGTCTCCACACTTCACAGTTGGTAATTTTGTTTTTATTCATCTTAAATACATAATTTATTGAATTATTGCTTCAATCTTTAGTAACAATGTAACTCTGCTCTCGTTAAAAAATATCTAAAAAGCTTTTATCAACAATCGATGCCGCCAAAAAAAGTACTGTGAAAAAACACCAGCTTTTCTATAAAAAAAAAAAAAACAAACTACATATACCTAATTATAAAATTATAAAAATATATAAAAAAAAAGAGGCTGAGTGCGATCCACACTGGTGACCTCTCATTGGTGCCCTTTGAAACTTGATAACCGAAATTATTTTCACCATAATTCAAGACACTCGAAAAACTCATCAGGTTTGCAATCAAGTCAAGTCCAAAGTTGAGCTTTTGCTCCAAATATATGGGAGACGAAGATATTTTTCAGCAACTTTAAGCAATTTCTTTTGCAGTTTTTTTTTGTATAGAAAAAATAACGGTCAATTAATTGTTTTCCAAATTTTATCAGCAATCAATTACCTACGGCATTGTAAGTGAACTAAAATTATCTTGAATTCAATTTTATTGTTTGTTCTTGTCATATTCGGACCGAAAATCAATCAGTCTCTATCAGATTTTTATAAAAAAAGTTGATTTACTAATAATTTTTCAATACGTCAGTATGTACAGACTGAAATTGAACCGAAGAGGATTATTTGCTCTCGAGATATTCGAGACGTTTTTTTTTGAAAATGTATAACATTTTTTTAAACTTACTTTAATAAGAAAACCGTTAATTGAATAATTTTGGAAACTATTTCTGCATGTTATGGCCTTATTATCTCTAAAACAAAATTTGTTTTAAGTCAATACCTTTATTCGTTCTCGACATATCGTCGACGAAATAAAGATCACGAGCTTTTGAACGAACAAGGAACGTATGAACGTCAACGTACTATATACATTACACATCTCTATGAAAACAACGGATTCGGATTCTAGATTCTAAACGTGGCGTAATGTTTAAATTTCCGATTCGACAATTTGGACCAATTGCAAATTGCAATAACTTCCAATTAGAAGATAAAAAATAAAATAGGACAACTACACGGCGCCAAATCGACAAGTCAATATTTTCTTCGACTTTTGTTCAAGGCAGTCAATTTTTTGTCATGTAGAGATCTCAAGATTTTTGCAGTCGGTCAAAAAATGTTTTAACTTTAAAAAAAATTCGGTATTTTGACCAGTCGATTTTTTGTGTTGATCTTTCGTACACAACCCATTATCCGTAAAACACAAAGAACGATTACGGGAATATATTTAGTCAGCAACCAGTCTGACAAAAATTTTTCATTCACAAACTTGTGAATAAACAATTCAGTGCATTAATTCGACTAAAATTTCTTTTCAAAATTCTGTTTTTATTAAATAAAGCATTTTTCCGACAATTTTGAAATACTTACACACTGTTTAAACAGCAAAAAATCTAATAAAAACGATAAATAATATTTACTTTTCGTACCTACATACTATGTTTTTTTTAGACTTTTCGTCAAAAATTTTGTAGTTAGTGAGTTTTATCTTTGATGCGACGTACTTGACAATATCCTTTTCTTTGAAAATCAATTCAAGATGGCGAACCTACCACTGGATTCAGGTTTAGTTATCCTTATCACCATAAGGCATAACCATATATTTTAATCTAAGTTAAAAAGGTATAGAACCTCTCATTCTAAACTGATCTATTTCCGGTACTTAATACACATAACATATCATGACTTCGAATAATTTGATTCAATACTAATTTTTAAATTTGGAAAAATGAATGGTATACCTACAACAATTAGGTACAATGTTCCAAAGGAAGTCTATTACTAACTATACTAATATAGAAAATGTATATTACTTACTGACATCCGCTAAAAGTACATTGTTTATTCTATAAGCAAGGCGTTCATTAAAATTAACATTTATTTCCGTGTATCTTATTTCCCATCACTATTAAGAACAATGCAAAAAAAAAATAAAAGAAGATGCGTGCCAACGCCATCATAATGAATTAAATTGTAACCAGAATGATAGTCTTTTGTTCTCATTTACAACAATCAAATCATTTCACATTAAAAGCTAGATGTTGCAAAAAAAAAAGTAGACACAAAAACACTTACACACACATAAAAAACCTTGCTAAAACTCAATTATACAGTTCAAACATCAAGCATAATGACAAATATGGCTTATAATTTTGTTGTATTAGTGTTGCTATTCTTGCTACCAAAGTTTTTATCGCATCACGTTTTTTTTTTTTTCTTCAATCAGTGCTGGATTTTATATAAATTAAAGAGGCCACTCTTACTAAAACTTGCAAGCGGACAGACAGGTTAGAGAACTGATATACAAATATTGGGATATACAAATATTGTTAATCCGTTTACCTACAATACCTACATCATTTCTACGAAATTTTGTCTGCTATCATTGATATATTTCCGTGATCCAAAAATCTAGTATCAAAAATTACAGCTTTTCTACGGAGTTGCCACATTAACAAAATTTATCGAATTGAAATAAATGTTTGTGTTGGCAAATATTGCAAACAGGGCCCTAATTCATAAAAAAATGACAGTAACAATTTATTCATAATTCGAATATAGACCAAAAATGTCAAAATAATTGGTCAAACTTCACAAACAATTCTACAGTTTTTTCGCACTTGTTTAACAAATTTTGTTAATGTCAGTTAAATACAACGAAAAATTTGTAATAATAAAACTTTAACAAATTTGTCGTGACATTTTTGTCGTTGTAAGATTTTGACACATTTTGAAGTGACAATGCATCAGACTTATAGACTGAGGAAAACCATCAATTCTTATAAACTGAGGAAAACCATCAATTCTTCTTCATTACCATAAGAGTTGATCTAAACTAAATTGCATATATAAAATAAATAAATTTGATGGCACAACAGCTCATGAAAAACTAGGGCCTAGTGACTTACAACTCTCAACCATTCCTGTGTGCGTGTCTGCAGGAATGGAGGGGACCTACAGTTTATTGCCGAATCCGAACGGCTAACGAGCGGCACTTTTCTGTGACAGGAGATACTCTTGGAGGATTTGTCAATTCCTCGCAAGAGACAGTAGCCGTTTTTTTTCTTTTTAAATAAATAGGTGGCGAGGCTGGGGATCGAACCTTAGATCTCCGGCATGACAGTCCATCGCACTAACCATCACGCCACGGCTACTACAACTAAATTGCATGTTACAAATTATTGTCAACTAAATATGTAGGTACTGACAAATATGTATGTAAGTTTTATATTTTATTTGTTTCAGTAAAAAATTTGTCAAAGAATTAATGACAATTTTCAGAAAATTTTTGACAAGTTTTTTATGTTCCAAAAAGTCGAAAATTATAACATATTTATCGAAAATTTGCCAATTATCTATGGGTCAAAAATTTAACAATTATCAACTCTTAACAAATTGTCACCTATTACTTGTCACACTTGACAATTTCAGTGAAACAGGGCCCCAGTTTTATTGGTAGCATATAATTTTAATGTACCTTTTGTCTTTTGTTTTTGAAAAATTCAATTCAAGAATTCATCCGAATGAAAATTCCCATACGAATCCCTTCGCCTTGAAAGTTTTTCTCCTGATGTGCCATAAGATGGTTTAATCCGACCCTGCCATATAAAAAAATAAACATTTCTAATTCATTTTGTTTATACAGTTGATTTAAATACCACTTTTGGTTGTAGGAATATTTTATTTAATTTTCTTATTTTTTTGTTTTTGTATTTGCAATATTTCACAGCTTAGAAGGTGAGTGTATATAGTTTAAAGAACTTTTAATTTATTGTCATGCATGCTAAATGACGAGACATTGAAGAGATTATAAGGTTGAATAATAAGGTTCTTTTTATATGACCGCATTAAACACTATTATTCTATTTCGATAAAATCTATTAACATATAATAAGAAACGAGTTACTATTAAGTCTATAGAATATCATACCCTACATTGAAAAAGTCATAAAGATACATTTTTGGATGTAGTTCTGAATTTTTTTTTGTGATCTGATATGCTCTTTTATACATACGTTTTGTATGTTGATTAATTTAAATATATTTACATAGTTTGATTTGAAAGATATTGATTTCAACAAACTCTTAACCATATATATGTACGAACATACCTACTCCAGTTTATTTGTTAGGTGACTCACATAATGAGTTGTTTATTCGTATCAAACCGTTTTTGTTTTTTAGAAAATAATTTTCAAGGAAATTATTATTTTATTCAATACAAATTAGTACACTATACATATAAATTGACATTATAGTATGTAAATTAAAAAAAAATTGATATGAGTTTTTGATCCCAAATTCATGTGAAGAATTTTCAATTTTAGTTTTGTTATGCTTTCGATTATGTATTCTTAAAAATTTCTCTCTTCATTACAAATAAAAGACCTAGTTAGTCGATGCTGAGGAGGGAAATTCGATCCAGTTTTAGTAGCTTTCTTTATCCGTAAAAATTGAGAAAACCTAGTTGCCAGCCCTAGCCTTAATAATACATATAACCCCGACGACGATTTCAGAATTATTTTCAGATGTCGCTTAAATACCGCTCATTCAAACTTGACATTCCGATGATAGAAAACCCAATATTGGCAAGAGTACGATAACTTAGGCGCCAAGAAATGATAACGGTTTTTTGTATAACAGTTTAATGCAAGCAGTTTTTATTATGGGAGGGGGGGGGTCTATCTCCCCCCGTTAGGACGAGAGGGGAAATCTCATTAAAAAAGTACTAAAAATTATATACATATATAAAGAGCAATAAGGTTACATAAATACCAAAAACGTAAAAAAGTAGTTTTGGTAATTTTTAATTTTCTCAAAAACTAGAAGACATAAAATAATCTAGTTTTCAGTTTTTGATTAAGATGTAATTGGAGCAACGAATTTCAGAAAAAAAAAAATAATGTGTTATTGTTTTAAAAAAATACACTTTAAACATTTTTTTTAATGTTTTTTTCCCCCAAATTTTAAGTTTAAAGCCCGTTTTTTTCAAAAACTATGAAAAGATTTCACTTGATTTAAAAACTATCTAATAGAACAGAGTATTGGCTTTTAAAAAAGATATAACGTTTAATTATAAGTACCTATTACCGTTATTTTTGTATATATTTTTTTTTAATTTTTAGTACTTTTTTTTAATGAAATTGCCCCTCCCGTCCAAACGGGTGGAGATAGACCCCCTCCCCCTCCCATAGTAAAAAATGCTTGTATTGAACTATTATACAAAACTCCTTATCATTTCTTGGTGCCTAAATTATGGTACACTGCCCCCAATATTTTATCTGTTTGTCTTTACGTTTGTATATGTATTTCTGTACCTCGACCTAATGCCTAAACCACTGAAGCGATTTTCTTCAAACTTGGAGCATAATATTTTTACGTGATTCCATAGAGTTAAATTGAAAAAAATAACGGTATCTGCCATACAACCCTTTGAAAAGGTTTATTTATCTCGAAAACGGCCCCAAAGATTTTGTTTAAAATTTTTGTATCTACCTACCTACGGTTGCAAGTATGGTCTGTATTTTGCTAAAATAAATTACTAAAGTCAGTTATTAACGGTACCTGCCATTCAATAGTTTTCATTACACACGGAACAAATTTCTCGACAGGAGAATCAATGACGATCTGACAACCTTACCATACGTTGCTTCTATGTATGATGTATTCTTTGTTAAAAATTGATCACACAATTAGGTCTTTCGAATGCCCCCAACAACAGCCATAAATTTCAACTCTAATAGTTTATAATAATTAGACAAAAGAGCAAAGCGACATTTTTCAAATAGATTTAATTTACGAATTAAGAAAATATTAATGCCATATTTTTATTCGTCAAATACTCTTATCTCACCGCCTTTTGCAAAAATTTAATTAATTAACTAAATTAATTGTGCACAAAAAAAAAAAAAAAAAAAACTCCTCTTTACACTAAAGCAACATTAATCAATCCAAATTGCCACAATTAGCACAAAATTCGCAAACCGACAACATAACCTTCTCACATTAATAAAATTGCCTTCCATCTTCAATAATTCAAAAATTTGTACGAGTTTAAGTTTGCTTGCTGAGTTGGAACTTGGAAGGCTGGAACCTCGAGTAGAGTACAAAAAACGTTTCCGCGGTCTCGCTTGACATTTTCTCTGTAGATACACCAACGTATGATGATCATACTGATGATGATGATGGTTCTATTGACCTTCCTTGGTAGTGTCATTTAATATTCCTCTTGCTCCTCCTATTCCCATTGACATACCCCGACTAATTAAGACATATTAATTGAAAATGGCAGGCAGAAAAGATGGCTTCACCCTGTCGCACTCGCTCCTCTCTTAATCATTCTTATGTTATAACGCAGAGTCGCAGAGTGTAAAATTATCAGCGATTTAATTATAATTTTGATTTTCGCTCCTTATTGCGTCATTGGTCTCCGTGAAAAGTGTGTCATTCGCTGTTTCGAACGTGGTAGGTAGGTATGCATGCTCCAACTTAACTGCTTCATCAGAACAGTTCAGAAAACCCGTCCAAAAATAGATCGTGATTCTTTGGTGAGTGAGAACGTGGATCGACACACGGTCAAAGTTATTATTTTATATTATACCTACCTACATATACCTTGACGATACCGGTGTGGTGATGGTGGTGCAACTGGTTTGCTGGTTTTGTTATTTTAGTTTTGTTGTTGTTTTGTTAATATTTTATTTTCTGTTTTTGTTTTTTTTGTATCTTTTTGAGGTTATTTAAAAAATGTCATGAAATTTGCTAGAGAAGATGGTTCGAGTTGGAATTTACGCCTCCGTGTTCATTTCAAAGGCCAAATGAAGCTTTGTTGTACGTCTAGTTTTGGTATAGGTAGATGGGTAACATTGGTACAAGAAGAAGTTGTGTATAAGTTTGTTTTCAACAAGTGCGCAAAGTAGTTTTTGTTGTGGATCTTGAAAGTGTTTGGCTATAGGCGAGGCGTTGTTCGGCAACAATAATACTAGGCGAATCCAATTAAGGATGACAAATTGAATTTCGCAAACAAGGAAAAAGGAGTAAATTATGAGCGCCACGAAATTGATTAGGGGCGGAAGGTGTGTTGGCGAGGAGGCGAACTTGATCATGTCCTGATAAAATGAAAAAAAAAATAAGTAGATAAACCTTGCACTCAAGGATAGTATTTCTGATATAAAAACAACAATAACAAAATACATACGCTTAAATTAAACTTGGACGTATAGTTATCTCTACCTTTTCGAAGAAAATGGTTAAATTGGGGATTAAAGGGGATTGCACATTTTGACCTCCGCACTGATCATTTGTAATCGTTAGTGTTAAATTAATTTTGTTTTAGAAATTCTATTAACAATCTCTTATAAAAAGTTTTATCAAAAACGATTGATCTTAAAAGCTATAACGATTGATCTTTCAATTTATTAGAAATCCTTAAAAAATCACGTTTATAAAGAATGTACAGTGGTTCATGGCTATAAAGTGGCTAAGCATTGAATTATGTAAGGCAGTGCTTTAATAATACCATTACACACTCAATGTGGAAAAATTCTGAAATAAAAAAATTGTTAAAAAATATTATTAGATTTCTGTTAATTTTATAATATACTAGTTGACCCGACAGACATTGTCCCGTCTTAGCTATGAATGTTCAAATTTGAACTGGAAATAATAATAATAAAAAAAAAATTATTTCAAAATCATAATGCTTATTGTAATGCTTTTTGATACACAACATTATTAGTTTTCTTTTCTGACACATATACATATAAATGATCTTGTTGGTTTTCGGACATGGAAACAGGCGAGATACAATTGAGTCCATGTGAAAACTTAAGCGTAATAATTCACAATAACAAAATAAACAAAGCGTAAGGAAACACTTGGAAACCAAACCAGATGTGTACCTACTTCTAGAGGATTTACCATCAAGTGAAGAGGCAATTAAACAAATATTATAACCCATACAAAAAATCTAGCCAAACGTCTTATGTACTGATATTTTTTTTGGTACCTTATAATCTATTACACTATATATTATATATTATAGTCTCATACATATAAGAAGAGCGAGAGGTGAAAAAATCCTCCTTGTTAATCATTGCCTGTTTCTAGAGAAATATAAAATTACAGACCCTTGAAAATACAAAACAATCATTAGCAGAGTCACTGTGGCGTATACGTACTTTTTTTTATCAGTATACAGGGTGTTCGGTATACGGTGCACCAAAGAGCTAGAGCGCAGGTTGGGTTAAGACAAGAAAAAAATCATAAGGGAGGGGGTCTATTTCCCCCCGTTTAAGCGGGAGTGGTAATTTTATAAAAAAATCGTCTTAAAATAGAAAAAAAATTATTGAAAAACAATGCAACACAAACTATGTCATGTTATATTTTTTTTAAAGCCAGAAATCCATTCTATTATTTTGTTTTTAATTCGAATTACTAGGGAGAACGGTTTTTAGAAAAATTAATTTTCAAACTCAAAATTTAAAAAAAAAGGAGAAAAAAAATAAGGTTCAAACTATTATTTTTTTTTTAATTTTACGTTATTAAGGCCCATTTGCTGAAACGAAACTTAAGTATTTAAGTTCAACATAAGAGCTTATGTGACAGTTTACGCTGAGGAAAAAGTAGAACATAAGCATTTAAGTTGAACATAAATATTTAAGTTTCGTTTCAGCAAATGGCCCTTAGTCATATATATTTGTTTTTATATTCGATGCTCCTAATAATTTTCAGTCAAACACTAAAAACCAGGTGCCTTAACCTTTTTAAGTTTTTGAGAAAATTAAAAATAACGATTACATATCTACTTTACTACTTAATTAGTAGAAACAGAATCTTTGGAGCAACAAAATAACCGGTTCAAGGAAAACTTACTTTAGTTATTTTCACTTTTCTCAAAAACTGCAATACATTTTGACATCAGTGTTTGGCTGAAAATTGATGGGAGCATTGAATATTAAACACGAAAATATTACTTAATAATGTAAAAATTTGAAAAAAAAAATACACACAATTAAAAATTAAACACAATTTTTTGATTTTTTTTAAAAAATTTAGGTTTTAACATTCATTTTTGAAAAAAAAAACGGTTTACTAAAATAACTTATTCTAAAAAGAAAATGAAAGCAGAGGTTTCTGGCCTTACAAAAAGTTATAATATGCCATTGTAGTAGCGACCGTTGTTTTTTAAACAATTTTTTTTTTGTCTTAAAATATTTTTTTTAGAAAATTTCCCCTCCCGTTATTTTTAATTTTCTCAAAATCAAAAAGACACCTGAGTATTTTCTGTTCCGTATTTGACTAGAAATTTACAGGAGCGTCGAATATTAGAAACAAAGCTACTACTTAATTACGTAAAATTTTGAAAAAAAATTAGTTTGAACACAACTTTTTCATTTCTTTTTTTTTTTCAAAATTTTGAGTTTGAAAATTAATTTTTCAAAAACTGTTCTCTGTAGTAATTTGAATCAAAAAGAAAATAAAAGAATGAATTTCTGGCTTTAAAAAAGTATAATGTGACATTGTAAGTGTTACGGTTGTTTTTTAATAATTTTGTGTCTATTTCAAGTCGATTTTTTAGAAAATTTATTTTTTTCTTGTCTCTTAACCCAACCTACTCGCTCTAGCTCTTTTGTGCACCTTATACCGAACACCCTGTATAAATGATTTTGATAGTTTTCCGAAACAGAAACAGGTGACATACAATTGGAGGATTCACAGCTGTACCGAACCAAGTCATAAAAAAAAAAAGAAACGTTTAAAACTAGTATTAAATGTTGCGTATTTCGTTCACTTTATTTTTAAATCAAAAGAAAATTTAGAGAAAATTTAGGGACCTTATAATCTATTACATGTGGATATAAGAAGAGAGAGAGGTGAAAAACTTCTCTTTGTTTGTCTTCATCTTGGTAAAAATACAAAAAAATCATTAACAGAGCCACTGTGGCGTATACGTACTTTTTTTTATCAGCATATTAATATATAAGTTAGATTGAAAAATATTTCCATCATTAATTTTAAATAGCTAACCCACTTTAAATCAAAATGAGTCTTTATGTGAGTTCATTCCGAGTTGTTTGTTTAAAAAAAAAAATTAAAATCGACTGGCAGCAAAAAACCCACCACATTTGGTGAATTTAGTAAAAAAAAATCGGACAAAGGTGGGTTTTAGTGAAGAACTTTATTTTTTAGTATAAGGAATTTCCTAAAAGTATTTTTTATAAGTCCGTGTACGAATTGGATTAAAGTCGCGTTAAATTTTATTCGAAGATTAATTTTTGACGCTAGTGAGGTGAATCTGTACGTATAAATGTCAAATTTTAATCTAGGATAAAATTTAATTGAAATTTCAAGCTAATTCGCACACATCCTAAGGATCTGGAGCTTTAGATTTTATTTGATAAAAGAGATAGAATTTATTATTTTTTTTGGAAAGTATGCTCAAAAACTTTCAACCTATTAGGATAAATGGTGCAGTAATCAAATTATAAAGAAAAAGAATCAAAAAACTTTTTCACTTGAGCAAAAGGTCGAGAAAATCACCCAGTAGTTTACATCGCAACCTTGTCGACAGAAATTAAAACAGACAGTCGCTTCAACATAATTATATCTGCAATATAAAAATTTTTAGTAGATGGTTAATATCGATGGTTTTATCTTCTTCTTGGCTGATTTATTTCAGTAGCATATAGAATTTTTATTATTTAAAAAAAATCTTCGGATTAATGTGGTTTTGATGTTATTCTGAACGCGTTCTGTGTGTTGCAAATTCGATAAACTAAACTTCCACTGTCGTTATTTATTATTTTTTTCTTAAGTTTCAATTTTTTCGGATAAAAATAATACAACTTTTTTTCCAAAACCAACACAACCTAATTTAATTTTGATAGAACCATATTGCGCCCACTTATAGACTTTTTTATAAAAGAGCTTTCACTAGAAGCCTTGGCCTTTCACTTTCTATTAAGATTCCAATACAAAATAATAGAAATAAATTGCCCAATAAGATACTCAAGCAATACTGAGATTAACAATAGCAAAACTCAACAAAAAAGAACTTGAAAAAACTAGGCCAACAGTTGAATTTGAATTCCCTAACGCAGAGCACAATGCAAACACCCACGATTCACAATCGTCGCAAGCTATACATCTAGAAAAACCTTTACAATTCTGACCTCATGGGTCAAATCCCATGCCAGACACGACTGACTAAACAGACAAAGCAAAAAAAAAAAACAAAAAAAACTATAAGCTCAGTCGAAGGATAGAATAACTCGCCACCGAGTCACTGGCCCCAGAGCTCAATTAGCAGTCAACAACTAACCAAGAGTTGAGTGGTCTGAGCAGGGTGTAAGTCGTCGAAGAGCATTTTTGAACCCCCAACCAGACAGCACGACGAGTATCAACTAGGTATACATTTTAGCTTGTATATCCAGATCCACATGTTCATTTGAACGAGTGCATAAATAATCCAATTTAATTCGATTCGTCTATGGCTGTGCGAACCGAACATGTTTGCTCAACAAACACTTCAACAAAAAAAAAAACTATAGAAAAAAATCTGGTCGACTGGTCTAGTAACCAATAATTTTCTGACTTCGCACAGCGTCAGTGGCATAGCGCGGTCAGAATATGATGTGGTGCTTCTAAATATTGTCCAGAATCACGGCAATTATGGGAAGATGCTGCAGTATTAAACATTCACATGTCTGATTAAGCCCAACCGGTCATGATATTTTATATACAGGTGAACCCAGTGCCGGATTTATCAGTCAAGCAAAAACTTTTTTCAAAATTTTGATTCCAAAAACCAATTAGGTACATTGGGTGTTTTCATAATATTTCAATTTTCCCTGCTCCAAAATCCTTTTTCCTCTCTCAGTATTTTAAAATTCTTTGTTTAATGTCAAGAGATTTTTGGGATTTGGGGTTTTGGGGATTTTGGATTTTAAAGAGTTTCTAGATTTAGGATTTTTGGAATTTGGATCTTCGGATTTTTTGTTGTTAAGGATTTTCTGGATTTGAGATTTTCGGGATTTTAGGTTTTCTGGATTTGGATTTTTGGGATTTGATATTTTAGTGATTTTGGGTTTCCTAGATTACGGGTTTTAAGGATTTTGTTTTTAAGGTTTTCTAACGGCCATATTATTGACTTTCTTCAGAGCTAGTTTTAAGGAAAAACTAGTTCTATAGGGTCATCGAGTTTTCAGTTTATAAAAAACAATTATTGATTTGAGTTAGATGTCAAAATATGTTTGAATATTTTGATTTAGATGTCAAAGTAATAAAAGTTTGTGAAAAATTAAAACTCGAAACCTGTATAGAACTAGTTTTTTGGTAAAACTAGCTCTTAAGAAAGTCAAAAATATAGCCGTAAGTATGTACATAAAATTTTTTGTTTTTTTGAATTTTAGGTTTTCTAATTTTTTTTTTTTGAGTTTTATGGGTTTCTGTTTTTTAAAATTTTCTATTTTTTGGGTTTTCGAGATTTTGGGTTTTCTAGATTCCCGATATTTTAAGGATTGGTTTTACTGTTCTTAAAATTATCGGAATTTTGAATTTTCGGCTATAAATTTCCTGGATTTTATGTTCTCGTGATTCCGGGTTATCTGATTTGGGTTCTGCATTTTATAATTTGACTTTTTTGAAATTCAGGTTTTTTTTTGGATTTGGGTTTTTCTCGATTTTAGAAATTTGAGTTATATTACGTTTGAAGTTTTTAGGATTTTGGGTTCTTTCGCTTTTATGTTTTTCGACACCAGAGTTCCAGCCTGAAGGGTCTTTGAATATATTCATGAGGGACGGTGAAGTAGAGAAAGACCTTGAATTAGGTGGCGATGTCACGTGACCAGGACCTCAACCAAAACTTGGCGTTTAAAATAAAATAAAGTAGATCTACTCTAATTTTGTTTGTGTAGAAAAACGATAGTTGGCAATGTGTGTACAGGCCCCTCAACAACTTATTTCGGTTCTGAATAAATCTAAAAATTTGTCTAACAAGTTTGTTCGCGGCTCGACGTAGCATAACTCAAGCTATAGTGGTGGTCCAACATTTGAATTGTTCTTTCAAATTTGGCTTCGTTCTCGAATATTTTTTTCTTTTTCTGATTGGTCTTTCTTCTCAATCTTCATCCAGACGCCTTCATTTTGGAATCGTTTAAGACAGAGTAGCTTTAGGACCTTTGTGCGGCTTATTATGGATTCAGTCCAACCGAAAAAAATCACCTCTAACTTAGGTATTTTAATTTATGTCCTTCATTGGACCACATCGAAGATGAGAATGGTTGCTGCTGCTGCAGATTCTCTCGTCGTTGTCGTCGTCGTCTTCCTTTTCGAAGTTTATGTTCTTATTCAATAAGTGCTTTTGGATGCGCTGTGATGAAGTTTTTTTTTTATTTGTATGAGATTTTCGGGGAAATGGCGGTGTTCTTTTTGAAATTGAAATTTTTCTTCATTCTGTTCGATTGGATATTTTTTTCTTTAAAACTTATTTGGCTTTTATTGCTTTCTCAGGTGCTCGTGTTACAACACTACATGACGACGGCGGCGACACGACGGTCTTTAAAAACAGCAAAAGGGAATAAGCTATTGATGAAGGTGGAGCTGATTTTCTCAGAGGATGCAAACCTCGAACTGAGGACGAAAGGAGATTTGTAATCTTATTTCGGGTCTTATGCTTGAATTGATTATTGCTTTTGGTGCGTATCTTCGTACTAAATGCATCTTTCTGTATGAAATTCCTGGAATTGGATGAAGTTCCTCTTTGGTTTTTTTTGTATTTTGGGGGATTTTTATTTATTCTTTTCGTATAGATAAAGTTTTATATGTGAGATTTTTTTTAAGGAGAGAAACAGTTTGTAGCATTGGAAAATGGAGATAATTTGTTGAATTATATAATACATTCGATTGGTCATTGCCCTCGAGGCGATTAGTGTATTTTTTTCCATTGAAGTAATAAATTTAAAGTTTTTAATACCTTGTAAAGGATTTTTTTGTATTGAAATGATGAGATGAGATTTTGTTTATTTTTTTTTGTGGTTTTAAAGATTTAGTCAGAATTTGTCTTTTTCGTTTGCAAATAAAAGACTTAAAAATAAAAAGCTGTCAGATATTAATATGTACCATTTACAAAAAATTGATTTTTTTTTTTTTTGAGAATTACTTCCACTAGAAAGGATCAGATTTGTGTAAACAGTCAAAACCTAATTAATATCAAATCTTAGATGTCAAAAAATAAAAGAAATAATAACATTTTGTGTTAATAATAAGCAGCTGTTACCCATCCGATTTACTGAGGCTCCCGCAATCTACTTCCGTTTCAAAATCGTAGTCAAATCTATGCGAAATATGGATACCTACATATGTACATATTATATCGAAGACATAATTTAAATGAATTTTATGACAAATTTAATGTGAAATTTACATACAGTCCATCCGTTTGAGCTTGATTGTAAAAACAGTCATACTTTCCACATGTCAATATAATATAATTGACTTTGGACTGTGCTTCGAACTAACCCTGCCGACTCATTTTGACATTTTAGTATTTTATTTTTCGCTGATAATAGAAAATGGAATCAGAATTAATCAAAATGAACAAAAGCCGATCTAACCAGTTTTTTTACAAGTCTGCATTCCTTATTGTTAAGATTCTTCCCGCAGGTAGACTGTGTTGCTTAATTAACAGTAATCAATACAGTTTGACAAAGTGTTGGTTAAATGTCTATAGTTTATTGCAGATAGCAATATTTTTTTTAATAACTTTACTATCGCTGGTAGTTTAAAACTATCGATAGCTTTATATTTTTTGTTTGCAAATAAACAACTCTTTTATTGCTTGTGATAATTTTGATAATATCCTAATACTTAAAGGTTTAAGCAGGGCACATACTTGAACATTATCTGGCGAATGAACCGAAATCATTAAATTGATATATTTCTATAAACCACTTTTTGAATATTTGTAAAACTGGCGGCTGGTTTTAATGATTGTACAATAACGTTAACTTAAAAAAACAATCTAAAAACATACGCCTTAATGCTTGTTCTTTCATTTCAATACGACCATTTTCCACAGAGATACAGCTTTCAAAAAACACTAAAAATAGTGATTTTTATTGTTCTCTTAATTTTTTTGACTCTGTGTATGTATCTAACCTCAAAAAATTTATATTGACGAAATTAAATTTTTTGTTAAGAGCGAGCAAGAGCGAATGTAAAAAAAAAAATGGCGTTGTTTATCCCTTTAATGCGACTCAGAAGCCTGTAACTTTGTTTTTAACTATCGGATTGTCAACATTAAGATATTTAGGGAAAACTGAAATCTCAGGCTAGAAATGTGTAAAAAAAAAAACACTTAAGTTTATGCTAAAAACGTTTAATAGAAAATGTTTAATATAGAGGGTTCACAAATGTACCGAATCAAGTCACAAAAAGTGAATTCGAAGATATAAAGAGATTTAGTAAATATATACTGCCATTAATTAGAACCACAAATTTCAAGAAGGGAATAAACGACAAAATTTCCAAAAATGACTTTTTGATGCAAATTTTTTTTGTAATGGTAGACGCATCTGTTAGGCTTAAGAATGACACAAAAAGCATTTTCACTATCGAGATATACTTGATTTTATAAAGCATAACCCTTAAGAAAGAAACAAATCCTGGAATTATTTTCTTCTTAGAACTAATTTTTTTTACTTACACATGGTGATTCACCTAAAGTGTGACAAAAAGCTAGAGCGTGTAGGTTGAGTAAGGACAAGAAAAAATTGTATTTCAGGGTTGTCTATTTCCTCCGTTTAGGCGAGAGGGGCAATTTTTTAAAAATCGACTTAAAATAGAAAAAAAAACCATTAAAAACAACGGCAACACTCACAATATCATGCTATACTTTTTTTTTGAAGCCAAATCTGTTCTTTTTTTATGTTTTTGATTCCAATGGAATATGAAAAACTCTCTTCCGTAATATGTGTATGTATGTAGAAGTAAAAAATGAAATGAACTCTTCAATAATTTCAATTTTAGAACATCCCAAGAAGAAGCATTTACTATTTTGACAATTAATCCAACACATACTTTTAAAAGTATGTGTGTTTTCAGAGTGCACTCCTAGCACTCTTTAATGAAATCCGGAGTGTAAAAACACTCCTAAATCATCACTCCGAACAGCAAATGGAAGGTTTTTGGAGTGTGGATGGAGTGAAAAAAGAGTGCTAGGAGTGACCAACGGAAAACGACATTAGTTTTTCAAAAAATTAATTCTCAAACTCAAATGGTTGGGTACAGCTTTGAGCCCTCCATATATCAAAAAGTAAAGTTTTCTAGAATTGAATGTCAATTACAGAACAAGTTTCTGTGAATTAGTGGAAAATGTAATTGGTACTCTAATTTCGAGGGCTGGACGTACTAGTAAAGACCGTTTAGGTCGTTTATGCCACAAAAAGTAGCTTATCGTCGATCTGAAGTGCCATTGAACTTTTATTTATTTATTTAAGTTTTTAAAAAATAAATAGATGTAGCGCAATTGAGAGTTATCACAATTTTTGTTTCGTTTTGGAACAATTTTCAACTGTAACACTGATTTTGAAAATTAAAAGATTGTGCGACCCACACTAGTAACTGTCCCATATTAGTGCCCTTTGAAACTCGATACCTGATGTCCGGTTCAAGATCTTTGAAAGCCTTATCAGGTGCGTGGAATCAAGGCCAAAGTTTGCCCTAAATACCTATATATGAATGACGATAAATATTAACTCTACAGTTTTTAGCATTTTCTGTTGAAGTTTTTTTGTTTGCTTGAAAAAAAAATTGTCAATTGAATTTTCTTCCAAATTCTATTAGTTTATCAATTATTAAAAAAATTCTTTATAATCAATATAACCTTTGTTTAGAATAATTGTCCTTCAGAACATCTACTGTTACCATAACTTTTAATATTGAACTAAGGTTTAGTTATACTTAGGTTAGGTTAGGTTAGGTTGTTGGGCTGATAGAGGATCTTGTTTCTATCACACTTAGATCAATGTAGATCCCTTGTGATACCCTGGAGGATTGAACGCTCCAAATAATGATTTAACCTATAAGTTTCATGGACCATCAAGCCATCTGGAGGCATTGATGAATTTCGATAGTTGCACACCAGATAGGTTGGAGAGCTCTTCTAGGTTATTGAAGAAGTAGTTTCCTAGGTGTTTGTTTCTGAGTTGCGAGAGTGCTGGGCAGTGACACATGAAGTGAGAAGAGTCTTCGTGTGCTTCTTCATCGCCACAGCCTATGCATAGATCATCCGTGCTGAGCCTCAACTTTTTCATGTGGTATTTCAGCAGATTGTGTCCGGTGATTGTACCTACGAGAGAGTATAATGATTTTTTATTTAGCTTCAAGATCCTATCTGTCTTCCCCTTATCAAAACACGGCCAAAGTTTTTTGGTATTCGTGCAGGAGTCGAGTAGGGTCCACCTTGCATTTGTTTTCTCAAGAATTTTCTTTGCCACAGTCTGTTTGAAGGAGCAGATTGGTGCATAAATGTTAAGTTCTGCTTGGTTTGGATCAGCTAGTGATCCAATTCGTGCCAATTCATCTGCTTTTTCGTTACCTGGGATTCCTATATGGCCAGGAACCCAGCAGAGTCTTCTTTTGTGCTGCGAGCCAAGAACCTTGAGCTCTTCTCGGCAGCAGAAAACGAGTTTAGATTTTATTTCGATGGCAGAGAGTGCTTTTATGGCTGATTGGCTGTCAATGAAGAAGGTAATATCAGTTGGCGGTATGGCCAGCATTGACAGCCGTTCTGCAGCTTTAGTTACTGCCAGAACCTCAGCTTGGAAAACACTGCTATTGTCCGGGAGTCTAAAGGAGCTGGCTAAATTTAGGGTTTCCGAATAGAATCCCGCTCCAACTCCACATTCCATTTTTGACCCTTCGGTAAAAACTGCTACCGTTGGGTCATGTGGTTGAGTGACTTCCCACTCCTGCCTACTAGGGATGCTAGAAGTGAATGGTCTATAGAAGTCTAGTTGGGGAGTAGTATAGTCTGTGCAAACATTACTACCTATATACTTGTTTAAAATCTGAGCGTGGCCAGTTTGACTGTGTTTCCAGCCATTTGTTTGGCTTAGTCGTATTGCACTATTTGCTGCAGATTCTTGTACAAATAAGTCTAGGGGCTTAAGATCAAGTATGGCTTCAAGCCCCGCGGTCGGGGTGGTTCTCATTACTCCTGTGATCCCAATGCATGCCATTCTTGTACTTTGGTTAAAGTTTTAAGATTGGAAGCTTTTTCTACTCCATTCCACCAAACTATACAACCATAAGTTAGTATCGGTCTCACTATTGCCGTATACATCCATAGAATGATTTTTGGATTGGGTCCCCAGGTTTTTCCGAAAATTCTATTGTTATACTTAATTTCAGGTTTAACTTTTTTTTATGATCAAATGTTAGACTGGCCGTACGGGTAACAAAATCTTGTATTGCGTGGGTCTTTATTATCTAAAATGTATATATTAGACTGGATTTATAGTCACTTCACTAAGTAAATTAATGTTGATATGATCAATTAAACCCACTTACCAAACCTTTTGCCAATCATTCTACCTTTCCAAGAATTTAATGGCTTTTAACGCTGTTATAAAACAACTTGACAATATCTTTGAACTTATGAAAACAAATTAACAGAGGAAGATCTTAAAATTTGATTCCAAAACTTTAACATGCATATAGGTACAAGGTACAACTACCTATATTTTTTATGATCCTCATGATTGATTTCTAATTTATATTCATTATATGCAAATTTTTCAAAACAAATTTTATTTATGCATGGATATTTTTTTTTTTTTACTAATGTTTTCCTTTATTTATGTTTCTCTTTTCAGGTAAGTTCTTATATGATTGCGAGTTTCTAAATTATTATTCAAAAATCTTGATGCTTCCAAGTTTGGTTTATTTTATTTTGTTGGGGTAAGAAGATTAGCATTTGTAATCATGTGAACGTAATTAAATTAAAAATTTAAAAACCCTAAACAGTATGTGTTCCAATTTCTCAACTGTGAAATCAGAATCTTTCGGATGTGATGATGACATAATTATAATTCTAAAATACGACGACCGAAGGCATAGTTCAGCATTTTCTTATCTCATATACAATACATATATATTTGTATGTACATAAGAGCTTCGTATGTTTACTTTTATATTTGAGCAGAACTATACAAAGATAAATCCTTGATATTTGATATTTACAATGTGCTTAAGTTTATTTTTTTTTTTGAAATTTAATTCATTCAACTTATCTTTGCATCATTCAAAGGTATATAAAAATAGAAGCTTTATTGTGCGATGGAATGCGAAAATTCTAGGGAGTTCACATTTGCCTTTTTTTTCTTTTATGTATTTTTTATTTTGGAGATTGTTGCCCCATGAGCTTGAACATGAACAACAATAAAAAAAATTAACCCTAAGCAATAAAAGATGACTCATATTTTGTAAGAGGAGATAAAATTAAAAAATCAGGAAATTTAAAAAAAAAACTAAAAAAAATCTCGTTCGGAGAGTTCTATAGTCAGACCACATCAACATTTTATGAATCATTCAATTTGATATGAATCAAACAGGTGTATTTTTTGAACTTTAATTTTTGTACTCTTATACGACAGATAAATCAGTCATATGATTTGTATTATTTTAATCGTCCAAGAAAACATTTAAAAAAATAGGAGTGTATTTGCCTATCTGCGTTTATGCGAACCATATCAAATGAAACATAAAAGTACCATATGGAGGGTTCACAGCTGAACCGAACCAAGTCATACAAAAAAAAACTCTAAAACTAGTATCTGGGGGCACGGTAGTGCCCCCTGCCAAGACGAGCAAAACGAGCGGCGGACACTACCTATATTTTCTCGTAACGCTTCGTCGGATTTTCAGGCCCTCATAACTTCGATCTGGATAGAGCTAGAGAGCTCAAATTTTCAGGATTAGGTGTAGTCCGCGGGCTAACAAAATACACCAAATTTCATATTTCTAGCTTTTATACTTTGGGTGTAATTCATACCCAAAAACGTCGATTTTGTCACTGACCACTCACTCATCAAAACCTAAAGGGTACTTCCCGAAGTGCTAGAAAGCTGAAATTTGGAATGTAGACTAGGATTTGCATACAAACAACAAAAAAATTAAGAAATCTGTAACTTTCACCCTCCAACACCCCAAAAGGTGAGGTTCATAATAAAACGTCTAAAACAACAACAATTTTCACAATCACACATATGTAACAATGCAATGCAAACCCCGCCTATAATTGATGTGAGGGTTGTTTTTTTTTTATTTTATATTCACGAACACAAAAAACAATGCCCAATATGGCTTTGCTTGAAATAAGGGTTGTTTATATATTGTATGATCTTCACCACGATCGCTGAACTGTCGTCTCGTTCAGTATGAAGTATCCTTGGAATTTTATGTATGTATATGTACCTATATTCAGGGGTGTGCGATAGGAAAAAATAATGAACTTTCATTTATCGCTTCGGTCAAAATAAATAAAGAGATTTTACATTGACGGATCATTTTTTTAAGGTTTAAGTACCTTATTACCTTAATTTTTGCGAAGATAAAGGTTAGGTATGTAGGTAGTTACTTTATTCCGAGGTATTAGGCCTATTGCTACAATAGTAATTGGGAAGTAGTTTCATTGGAATCAGAATCCCACCGTGAAGTATTTAAGGGAGGTTCAGATGTTTTTCTTATGGATAATAATTGATCCTACAAAAAGAAATGAAATCCCACCAAAAACATTTCATGTAAAAAAAGGTCACCAAGACTCACATGCACATAACGCTTTCGCTGTGAAAAAGTTATGAGATCTCATGAAGAGCCAAGCCCATAATTCTACAAGGCCTAACTTTACAAGACCTAACTCTACCAACCCTACATCGTGGTCAAAAAGTATGGCTTGGCCGTTTCATAAAACTTTTGCATAACCGACTTACAAAAAATCTATGAAAGTTTCTGTGTTTCGGCTGCGAAACGGCCAAGCCATACTTTTTGACCACGATGTAGGGTTGGTAGAGTTAGGTCTTGTAAAGTTAGGCCTTGTAGAGTTATGGGCTTGGCTCTTCATGAGATCTCATAACTTTTTCACAGCGAAAGCGTTATGTGCATGTGAGTCTTGGCGACCTTTTTTTACATGAAATGTTTTTGGTGGGATTAAATATTGCGTATATCGTTAATTTTATTTTTAAAAAATTAAAGAAAATATTGAGAATAAATTATCAAATTGCCTACAATACGAGTGAAATATTAGTTTAGTGATTAATGGCAGTGTATTTGCTTAAGCCTAGTACGCAGGTCGTGCTAAAATTTATCTTCCATACAAATTTCCTCCAAAGATAAATTTTAACAGTTCACGCGCTAAATTCAAAAAGTCTCCACTTAATTTAGCGCGCAAAATAATGCTCAACGCATTCTTTCACAGATAAATTTTGACATTTGTGCTTTAAGCAAACGATTGTAGAGATAAGAATTGTAGGGATAAAATTTAGTTTAGCTTGAACTGCGTACCTGGCTTTAACCTGTTAATATCTTCGAATTTATGTATCTTTTTCTGACTTGGTTCGATACAGCTGTGAACCCTCCATATGCAGAAAAGGCTTGTTTTGTTGAGCTCTTTAAGAATTGTATGTAACACGGTAAATTAACTTGTATGTACGTGCAAATTCTGCCAAAAATATTATTCATAACTAGGTTATTCTAAACCTTTGGGGGGTCGAGCCCTCCATTCTGGTGTGCTTTCAATAAAGTTAAATGGAACTTAACGAAACTTGACAAAAGTTTTTACCTTTGACTTTAAAGAATTTCTTAGTAAAATATATTGGGGTTTTGACAATATTTGTGATGATTTTGTTTTCTATTTTAGAGATTTCTAGGACTTCCCTTAGTACACCATTAGGGCTGCTTAGTTTAGAACCGTACTGGGACTGGGACCGTACTAAAATTAAATAAATTTGGTGACACAACAGCTCGTGAAGAAGCCGGCCCAAGTGACTTACAACTCTCAACCATTCCTGGTGTGCGTGTTGTTTGACAGGAATGGAAGGGGACTAACATTTTTTGCTAAATCCGAATGGCTGATGAGAAGAATGGTACTTTTTCATGGCAAGAGATACTCTTGGAGATACACTCTTTTGTTTTTAGGTGTAAGGAGCTGGGAATCGAACACAGACCTTTGGTATGACAAGCCACCGCACTAAAATTTATCGTTTTTTAACGCCTCGCCCTACCTAAAAGCTTTGGAACTTTCCAATTTTGTATTAGGATTTGAAAACTAACAAAATCTGAAAAAAAATAAGATTATTTATGTAGGTACGATGATAGGGAAGTCCGAGAAAGTGGGTTTCCCCATACCCATAGTAATGTCGATTCTCATGATTTTCATGATTTTTGACGCTTGACTGATGATGTCATGAACCTAGTTCAAAATCTCATAATTTGTTGTTTTTCCTTTGTTTTGCGTTTTCTACTCGATTGCAGGTTTAAAGCAAATCCAATCTTTTTAAACTATGCAGATAAGTAATAAATGTCCTTGCAGCTTTTAAGAATTATAGGTCCTTTTTTTTAGTTCGATATCCAAAGGCCTTACAGCATAGTATAACATAACATTTCTCAATATTTATTTAGTGCTTTGGAAAAAGTCATCAATATTTATATCATACCTATGGATCATGATTCATAAAAGCAGGAAAAGCCTTCATTCTATTCTCCAAAAAAAAAGCGAGACAAAAGTGAGCGATTTTTTAATTTGGTCTACCATATTTTAAAGAGAGAAATAAAAGTATACTCAACGACAACAAACAAATTTTAATAAAGTTTAATTGAAGTTTTGTAAGGTCAACATGTAAATATGTTTAAACACAACAGTTCTAAAACAGTCAAATATAGAAGAGTTTTAAGCCCCCTCTGATCTTAACCTCGAAACAATTGTTTTTTATACATTTAATGCTACCTTCTTACACTATAGGTATAGCCTTTATGTTAAACGATCCATATAATTGATTTAAATACCAGAAGCTCTAATAGCAGCAACTAATAATTATTAATATAACCTCGAAGCCGGATCTTAAAGAGGCTTAGAAGAGTTACTTACCAAGTGTTCACAATTTGTCACTTCCAAACACAAGAAATACTTCTTGTCGTCTATGTTTTTTTTTTTCCACACACAGACAAAAACAATTAAATAGTAGAGGTGCCACTGTACACAAAAGTCAACAGCACCATCAGTCTCTATATATAGCCTATGCGGTACACATAAGAAATAAGATACTGATGCACCCAACGACAACGTCGAGATCGTCGTCGTCGACTATACGACAACGACATATGGCCGGCCATCGGATTGAATAGAAAGTCTGTAATTAGTTGGTCAAGTGTGGATAAGATCAATGATCGCTGATCTGGGATCGAGCTTGTTGTGTTTTATATCTTTGGTTCACACAGACAACACAAACACATCTGAGCAACAACTTATAATGTGGACATCTATCTCTTGGTGAGTCGCGCTTTGGAAAGAGAAAATTGATTTCATCTCGGAGAAGACTAAGTCATCTAAACAGTCTAGTCTAACTAAGAACGACGACGAGGACGTGACACGATCAAATGACACATCTGTGGAACTTAGATCGCATAAGCTCACATTCTGCAGGCTCTTCTATGATGATGGGACACAAAGTCTCTTCCCAATATTACAGTCAAGATTATAAGAATCATAGATCGCGTTCAGTGCGACCACTTTTACAACCATTGATGCGTCTTAAAAGTTTTAAAGTCAGCAAAGAATCTTCATATCTAACACGTTATTCTCCTCTTCATCGTTCATTATCTAAAGAATTTAGGGTTAATTATCATCAGAGATGCCAGAAGTAGGTACTATGCGATGACCACAGTGTAGAGTAGATGCTGAAGCTATAGTGCATTACTGTAACATCAACTTCCAATATAATATAAGTACTCGTCTTCGGTAAGGAATTCAAAAAAAAACAGAAAAAAAGTTAAAATTAATTTCCAAAGTGATCATAAATTTGCAAATAAAGCATTTTCATTACTTTGGTGTAAGGCAAGGTAAATTTAAGCACCTAGATTAATGCATATAGAAATATTTATAAAAGTTTGTATTGCTGATAGATACAAGATACGAAACTGCAACTTCACAGCTGCACAGTTCCTAACAACTTTCTCTCTTCCGAGGGTAGGGGGACGGGGAATGTATACGACTGTTTGTGATCACCGATGCAAATCTATCTATTGAATCACATGTGAGTATCTTCAGGGCTGGACTAGGTTGTATGAAGGCCGTTGAATTGTTAAGAAAATCTGTTTTGCATTATTCTATAGTCAGTATAATATCATAATGAGTAAAAATATGTGTGGTAAGAAATTAATACCTAGTCAGTTATGAAATAGCCACCATCTTGTAAAATCGATTAACCTCCTATTTTTAACAGTTTAAACAAGTATACTAGAGTAAAATTTTAAAGTAATTTTTCTGACAAAGAACGGCCTCTTTAGTTAGTACATAAGATGATAAAGGACGCCAAAATTTCCATAACCCAAAATTAATCTTGTTCAAATTAATTTCTACTTCTGAAATTATGTAAGTATACTATCTGTAAAAAAGGCCTATGTCAAACAATATATCAAATTTGGCAGCTTTGGCTTTATACTTCTTTGCTCTAAAGAAGAGAAATTTATATAAATTGACTACATAACTTTTTAAGAAAAAAAAAATTTAAGTTCTGCTGTTCTTCATTCCCCGTTAAGCCTAGTATGCTGCTCATGCGAAACGAAATATCCCATACAAAAATGGCGCAACGAAATCATAAAAGAAAAATTTCGTTCTGCTTTTCGTTCTGCGGTACATTGTTCGATGAACGAAATCGATAATTGTAGCAGATTATTTGGAGAGATCTCCCTCTGTTTTCGCACATAATGGCCGCGTTCATCACGACGTTTTTGACAGATCTAAAAATTCAGATCTGAAAAACGTAACATTGAACGCACACTTAATGGCGGCTGGCCAATCAGAAGCTCTCAAAATGACAGTTTAGAACTGTCAAATGTGGTGATGAACGCGGAAAATAAATTGCCTGTACCATTAATTGTGTGCGAAAAAGTTACATTTGCTCTCTATTCTTGTTTGTATTTGTTGTCTCTATCATCACGACATTGCTTTCTGTGATTTTTATGCGTTTGTGGTTTTTTTTTGTTTTTGCAAATGGTGACACTTTATCAAGGGGTAATTTTTCGTTATAGTTTTCGTAAGCATTTCGTTGTCATGTTGGAGATCAACTTAAAATTTCGTTTCGTATCAGCAGCGTACTAGGCTTTAAAAGTAGGAGGCCCTAAACTTTATTAGCTTTAGTAGTTAATCCAGCACTGAGTTTGATTTTTAATGAGATTATACATTGACTTTACAATGAAACACTTGATTTAAGATTGTACGTCACAATGAATTCAATATTCAATTTCCACTTACCATTTGCCAGGGTAAATCACTGGCGTCGATTTTGTTTCTATTGATTCTATACGAAAGAGCGCAACTAAGTTTTCAAATGGCTGGCACTGGACTTTTAGAGACCCTCGCCTTGGGGCTATATTATACGAAAGCAGCAGGCAAACTGCAGTTCATTGAAGCGTACGATGACAGAAAAGAGGTTTCACTTTTGTTATTATTCTGTCGATTAAGAGTGGTGTTCTTTTTTTCTAGGTATGTACTATGTTTGTTTCTAATTTTAAATTTTTTATCTATATATGTTTTTTTTGTTTTCTTATATACGGGAGCTAAGTTGTAATTACTGACTTTATAACTAACTACCAGACTTGAATGATAGATTTATTTCATTAATAATAGCTTGAGGCAAACAAAATATAAATAGAATTTTACTTTAGTAACTTTTGTATATAGTGGAGGTGGAAAACTTGCGTGACTTGAAATGAATACGCTCGGGGATGGTTTCGAATAAAAAATATTTGCAATTAGTCAGAAGGTTGGATAAAAAGGTAAAGTTTATTTCTTCGTTTCAATCAAGTAGTTAACTTAGGAATTCCTATGATGCATGAGGTATGAGAAAAAGTTATGGGTTAAGTGGAAGAAAATTCTGACTCGAAAAACAAGAATACAGTTCTGATGGTAGAAGTATCAAATCGAAACTCCAATACTTTAATTCAATTTTCTATATAAACGATTCATGCGGTTATTATAAAAACAATTCCTGGGCCCCGGTCGAAAACTTCCAGATTGATGTTTAAAAACTTTAATCTTGTTGGGATATAGTTCCCATTGGATTTTTGTCACAAAATGCTTGTAAGCTAAATTTAAACTGACAGAAATTACGTGTGGACGACAGACAAAAATTTGTCTGATTATGTATTATAGGCACAGTTTTTCAGTGAGAGATCATCCTAGCTTCGGGGTTCAAACATTAGTTAAGGCCGGAAACATGTTTTTCAAGTAATTTGGATCCCGATATAACTCAACAAATTTGTATTAATTGTATTATTTGAATAGGTATCTCTGCCAATAAAAATATTGAAATCGATTAAGGACACTACCTATGGAAAAAGCAATTTCCTTAAGGGCGCCATTTCGATTTCGATAGAAAAACGTCGATTTTCATAGTGTTTCCCATCGATTCGATTATAATAGATTGACAACTGAAAATTAAAAATTATTATAAAAAATTATGAATTAATTCAATTTCAATTTATTTGCAGGATTAACTTCAAAACTGAAAAGCTGCCTCTTATGATCCGTTGTAGCACAGTAAAAAATATTTAAAAGAAAGGAAGTTTATTCCGAATTTCCATTATAGTTAAAGTCTGTGCATTTTTTAAGAGACAGATTATTTGATGAGACAGAAGGTAATATCTTCCGAGTTTTCATTTTGTTCAGTTCAGCGCATGTCTTGTATTTTGTTTTTGTAAATTTTGGGTCACTGCGATTCCGAAACACTTGTGTTTTGTTTTTGTAAATTCTGACAGGCAGGTCACTGTAATTTTCGAAGATGCGCAATATATTACCTTCAATATGTGTACTGTGAACTTATAGGTAATATTTATTTAAAAATTGTTTTCGGTAATATGTGTAACTATGTAGAAGTAAGAACTAAAATGAATTCTTCAATAATTTCAATTCCAGAACATCCCAACAAGAAGCATTTACTATTTTGACAATTATTCCAACGGACGACTTTTAAAAGTATGTTTGTGTTAAAAGTGCATTCCTAGTAGTCCTTATAGAAATCTGGAGGGAAATAACACTCCTAATTCATCACTCCGAACA
Organism: Epistrophella euchroma; assembly: GCA_947049315.1. Classification (NCBI taxonomy): domain Eukaryota; kingdom Metazoa; phylum Arthropoda; class Insecta; order Diptera; family Syrphidae; genus Epistrophella; species Epistrophella euchroma. The sequence goes on along the minus strand of OX346247.1, from coordinate 101,809,226 downwards.
GCAAATAGAAAGTTTAAGGAGTGTTGGTTTCGAATGGAGTGAAAAAAAAGCGCTAGAAGTGACCAACGGAAAACAACATGAGATTCGTAAACTTCCTCGAATATAGCCAAGAAACAATTGTAATTTGTTTTTCTAAAAAAAAGTTGAACAGGAAAAAAATTGTGTTTTGCTCAGCACGATACCAACTAGGCCAAATGTCAATGTCAGCATCTTACAATAATACTTATACTTTACCTGAAGGCTGACGAAAAAATTAAATAATTTGTAGCATTTTGCATTTTCTTGCTTTCGATAAAATGGCGGTTAGGGTTCGATATTATCTTAGTTTTGTTAGCAAGTTTTGCCGTTGTTCTCTAATTTTTTGTTTCGTTTTATGTCAGTATTTTAGAAATTAGAATATGTATTAAGTATTTTTATTTTTAATTTAAACCAACAATTTTGCATTCTCTATCTATCAATTATGCGTTTTTGTATTTAAAAAAAAGGAATGTAGCTTTTAATAGATTAGAGCTTGGGTTGGGGCACATTCCGAAAGTTTTTTTTTTTTTTTAAAGCTTTTATTTTTTAGTCTTTCCTTTCTCTATTCCCTTTAAAATTCAAAAGCGTGTGAGTTACTTTTCAAAATATATTAAAAAATAGTATAAGGTAAGGTACTTCTCCACTTAAAACACAACCAAACTTTATTGCTGTTATTGTAATTGACGTCAGGCTGGTTTCCGAATTCTGGTTTTTGCTTTTTATTTTCATTATGGGGAAATTTTCAGTACTGGATGTTTTTCCTTGAAATGCTCAAGTATAGGTACTTGTTTTTGCGAGAGTATCTCTTGTTAATAAAGTATCTTTCATCCTAGCCGCTTGGATCTAGAAAAAAATTGTAGGTTCTCTCCATTTCTACTGATATTAAAAGGCACGAAAATAGTAATGGTTGAGAGTGTAATATCACACGAGTGAAAAAATGCAAGAAAAAACCATCTGCGTACTGGCCTAAAATATCATTAACGATTCACTTGGTAATAAGGGAAAGCCGTGAATTCGTATTAATTTGAGTATTTCATCCTATCGTTGAAAACTCGACGGATTTTTGAGTGTATTCAAAAAAAAAAAAAATAGACAAGTGAACTTTTTCCACGGAGTTTTTTGACAAAAATTATAACTGATTTATAAATTTAATGAAAACTCACTGCAAGTCTACTTGAGGGAAGTATAAACTCATTCTGCAGAAGTAAAATTGATCATCAATAAATCAAGTCAAGTAGCTAGTGAGTGAGTCACACATCTCACACAATCTTTTGTCAATATCAATAGATACTACAACATCAAATCATCATTTCAGTTCGAAGACCTTCAAATAAATCTCGTCTCTTCCTTTTCGAACACAACGTTAAAGCCAATGACTCAATAAAATTACCCCACCTCATCCATGCTCTGCATTTCAAGTTGTTTGGGTCCTTTGGCCAGTTCATTTCTATGTGCCTATACATAATATACTTTGAACCTATAGATATGTATATGTACCTTCAAAGGTTCTTCTTATGCCTCAAACAAACATTGGTAATTACCTAATAATAGTCAAGCCGACAGGATGATGTGTGATTGCTTTAAGCCAGAGTCATTCATATTGCCAGTGTTGGGTGTTCTGTCTAGTGTCCATGTCGAAGCCACTTGGCGTAGTACCATCATGTTTGCGCGTGTCTGATGGAGTGAATGTGCTTTTGAGCAAACCGCTGTTCCATCGATAAACCGCCATCACGCCGCGCAGGTCGCCTCGTCCGCCGCCGCCGTCACTGCTGCCGCGCTATAATGATTTGCATCCTTTCGTGGTTTTTGCATTAATGAATGATGACCACCACAGCATGCAGCGGAATGATGTTGTTTCCATGCAAAAAAGATGATGTTGCTCTTTGGTTTCATTAAATAATGCCCCATGAGGCAGAATGTGGTAAAGGCCATAGTCAGTCAGTCGTGGTGGTGTGGATGCTATAGGTTGTTTCAGAACAATTCATTAAGTGTATCTTCTTTGTCCCTTATACTTACTCTTATAGAAAACAGATTGCAGGCCAGACCAAAAGACCAGGCTATCACAGCACAGCAGAGTATTTTTTTGAAAAAGGAAATGCTTCACTGATGAAAAGAAGCGAAAGGATTGTAAACACAGTGGCGTCAATCTGTCTTAAGTTCGAAACTTTAGAGGTATTTGTAGGTGAGAATATAAAAACTCATTCCCGAAGATTTGAAGCTGCGGAACGTTTGAATCTTTCGGTTCGCCCTCCATTGTCCGATAATGTCATCATGCCCCTCTCTGAAGATGAGAATTTTAATTTGCTCGGCCCTGGTTCTTCATGAGCCGTTGTGCCACCAAATTTATTATTTTTTTTTATCATATGTACCTTCAAAGACTATTCAAAATATAGACATCTTTTATTTTCTCATTGCCAGACCCCACTGTATTTTTCTCAGATTAAATTAAATTTGCCAACACTTCATTTCGATCATGCAATCAAAGAGCTGCTGCACTTTTTGATCGATTGAATGACTTTGTTATATTCCCTTCAGATATATAAGCACTTGTGCAACGTTGGTGTGCAAATTTATCTTATTGCAAATTCAACCAAACTGAGGTTATTATATTATAAACTCTTTGGTCCGTAAACCGTAACCTAGACCTTAGGTACTTTGTTGAAGTTCGTATATCTACGAAAATCTTTTGCTTCTCAATTACATTGAGTATATCGATTACGTTGTTTGATGTGCCTTTGGGTGATCGTGTTTAAATTTAAAAATAATAAACCTCAAGTTCAGTTTCTGAGTCTGTCTCACACACTTGATGAGAACATAGGGCTTGGATTTAAGTGAACACAAAACCAAGTACATCAATGATTAAAGTTACAATTTTTGCCGCATTTTATAGATGCAACAAAGTTACTTAAGAAGATCGCTCGCTATATGCAGGTACATACTTATGTTATTTTCATTAAAAATGAATTTCAAGTGGATGGTTCTTTAAATATTAGCTGTAATTCGTTTTAATAATTTTGCTGTCTCGAGGATTTTGAATGTTGACATAACTTAAGGTATTAGCACAAGAGTGTCGTCATTAATTGGAAACGATCAGCGTTTACATTGGATATGGTATACCTTCTTAACATACAAACAGCGTTGCCTTACTTAAAATGAAGAAAATTTCAACAAAATTTTAAGAAAATTGGTCCAAATATCGTAAAAAAAATGGGCAGGAGAACATATTTTTTGACAATGCACGAATAAAGAAAATGATTTCCGTTGATTTTCTCTGTTATATTATACCCCGTAATTAAATTGATTACAGTTTTTTCAACAAAATAGAAGAATTTGTGTTTTTTTCATATGGCAACAAAATTGGCACGTTTTTTCCGAAAATATGGCACATTAATTTTATTTCGGGCGGCAACGCTGAATACAAGTCACTTTTAGAATAGTTTATTAATGGCCGATTTCATCAATATTTAACAGGCTTTTAAATTTTTAAATGACATATTTTGTATGGAACAAACGTCATTTAAAGATTTAAATAAAATAAAAGAGCTTTATGAAATCACATATAATAGAGTTACATAAACTTTCCAAATTTATAATAGATGGCGCTCATAAAAAAATAAAAAACAAACCGATCGATTGAGTTGAATATTAAACTGTTTATTGGAAATATTCAAGTTTTCCGGTAGATGGCACAGAACACCACAATATCGAAATGAGTTTAAACTAAACAAAAATAACCATCCAAATTCCTAAAAATAGCTTAAAAACCCAAAAATATCAAATGTATTAACAAAAATAGAAAACAATTATACATATATTTTTTTTTTTCAAAATTTAAAACAATATATTTCTAGGGTGGTCAATAATGTCCAACTATAAATCTATCATATGGATCAATCAAATTTAAATAAAATGCACGAACTTGCTCTTGTAGTAAAAGTTTCTTAAAATTTTAAAGATTGAGTTTAATATAAAACACATAATTAATAATTCTATGTATATGTATTTATCCATTTAATAAATTGAAGAATGGAAATTCGAATATGGAAAAAAAGCATGAAATACATTCTTTAAATTGATAAAATAAGTACTTAAAATGTTTTAATCTCAAAATGAAGAACGCTATCTCAATTCTTAAAAAAATTTGAATTTTTGCAGAAAAAAATTTTTAAAATGGTTGGAGCTGTTTTCTTAAAAAATAATTTTTTATATATAAAATTTCTTGATATTTTTTAGAAAAAAAATTGGTATGCCATTTCTATGGATATAATAATATACAGCTAAAACCATAATTTCAAAAATATTCACCAACCCGTTTTCAAAAAAATGATTTTTCAAAAAAAAAAAGTGAAAAAATCCAAAAAATATTTTTTTGAAAATAATTGTAAACAGTATTATTCACTCTAGATAGGACCTCTTAAGTAAAAAAATTTGATCAAAATCGGTTAAGCCGTTAACGATAAAATCGAAAATAAAGAAAACGGTTCTATGGCAGGTACCGTTAATAACGGCTTTTGGTGAATTTTTTTTCTCACCAAAATATGGAACATACCAATATTAGTACACACAAAAAATTAAAAAAAAAATCGTTGGAGCCGTTTTTGAGACAAGTAACTTTTTTTAAAATAGTCCTATTGCAAGTACCGTTATTTGTTGAGCTATACAAAAAATCTCGATTTCACCTCTAGGGAATCACCCAAAAATCTTATGCTCTAAGTTTGAAGAAAATCGCTTCAGTGGTTTAGGCTGTAGGCCGGGGTACAGACAGACATACAGACATACAGACATACAGACATACAGACATACAGACATACAGACATACAGACATACAGACATACAGACATACAGACATACAGACATACAGACATACAGACATACAGACATACAGACATACAGACATACAGACATACAGACATACAGACATACAGACATACAGACATACAGACAGACAGACGGAATTGCGGGACCGACTTTTTTCGTGTTCTCTATCATCGTAATGTCAAGTTTGATTGTTATCTCGAGTTCGATTTTTTGCACGAATCCATAACTTTCCCTATAGTACCTTTATGGCAAGTAAAAATAATCGATTTTTGGGGGCAGCATTCTTATAGCCCCCCATGTTTGAAAACCAAATTTTTGATAATAATTTGAATATCGATTTTTTCGATAGTAATTTTAATGGATGGTATGTCATCTTTTAGAAAACAAATTTTCTTTAAATTTTTCAGTTGGAAAATTAACTTTTCAAAAGCTATTTTTTTCAAAAAACTTTAAAAACAATTATAATGGATTTTTGTCTAGTGTTGGCATTGTTTTTATTTTTGTAACTTTATTCTTTTCAATTTTAAGACAGTTTTTAATAAACTGACCACATAAATGTAGAATAATAAAATCCCCCTCTCATACAATTTTTTTTTTTTTTTTTTTTTTCTTTTCTTTTCTTAACCCAACCTAACCTACATACATGCTCTAGATCTAGCTACCTGTATATGCAGTTAAACCCGAGATAAAACTTTTTGAATCATAAAAATTCTACAATTAATCCAATTTTTTTTTAAATTTAAACTCCATTAATTGTGACAACATTGTTGCACTTGATTTCAGAGGCGAATAAAATAATCTCAAAAACAACTATAAAGCCCCTAAATGAATGCGTGTAACCCGTTCAATTATCCCGCATATAATGAGTTCATAATCCCGCATCATTTACGACGGCAAGTAGGTTTTCCTATCTTGGGGTTTTATATTTTTTTATGTGACAATGAAAATTCATCTTTATTGTCCCATCATCATGAAATGAGTTCATATAAGCTTCTTCTAAAAAAAATGTTAAAATCGCTTTCACTGACATCCAAGTCGGAAATGGTCTTTGATCTAACATTTACACCTCCTTACTCACTTCACTTTTGTATTCTTCTTCTTTTTTGTTGCTGTTGTTGTCGTTGGGGTATGAACCAGGTCAGGTTCATATAAAACTGAATTGGAAATTAACCTCAGGTCATTGGCTGCTTTATCTATAAACCCAAACGTGATACACGGGTATTTTCAAGGTAGGTAGGTAAGTTGAAGTTGACATTTTTTTTTTTTGTATCATTTTTTATTTCTAACTTTCATTAAGCCCGGCACTGCTGCCGCCGCCCGTTTCTTTGTTGATAGAGTAAGACCAATGACCATTGTTATTCCAAAATAGAAAGCAAGGTATATAATGAACTGTGTCGCGCTGGTAACTATATGCGATGAAAAAAACACCATTTAGCATTTCGAGCTCGAACTCTGCGGTGATGTTGATAAATTCAAAATTAACAAAGAGACCAAAAAAAAAAAATTGAATCTCATTATAAATGCATACAACATGATTTGAATAATGTAAACTTAGGTTTGATCAAGGGATTAGCTTAAGAAATGACAGTGTATATGATGACGGCGATGTCTTGTCTTATGATGAAGGCTTCCTGACAGCCGTAACTGGAGACATCTTCTTCATGCTTAATTTTGAATAAATATCTCTACAAAAAGGAAAAAAAAAGAATTATGATAATTTTTAATTGAATGGTTAAACAATAAACATGCAAATCATGTTTCCGGGAAAACAAAATGTCAAACTATTCAATTTGGTAGTTTCTATGTATAAATTGTCTGCATAAAGGGAATGTGACAAAAATAAATTATATATTATTCCAAAAAAAAATCACTGTTTTAAGCTACAAGACTGCACTCGTCGTAAGTTCCAGTTGCTCTCTTCGACAAAGATCTGATAGTGTTATAAACAAAAAAAAATAATGTCGGAAAGACTGTAGGTACTTTAAATGCTGCCATTGACCCCCCCCCCCCCCCCCAAAAAGGTGAATAAAATTAATGGAATTATGTTATTTGATAACGAAAAGCTTTGGCCTATTTGTAATCTCTAATAATCTAATAATCCGGATGTCTGCTCACTGTCAGCCAAGGGTGTGGGTGCCACAAACCCCCAATTTATAACAAAAAATTTGCAACTTCTTATACTCCTTGATGATTGTGAGTATTAGATATTATATGTTTAAATAAAGTTCGATGTTATAAGAGATTTTTGCTTTATTTTGGTGTTTTTTTTTTTTTTTTTTTGTTAATCCTGGAGAGAAAACACAAAACACGGGTAATAATAATAATAATAGTAGAGCTGTGTTTACTTTGCCCTAAAATATGTCTAATTTTTTTAATTTTTCTTTAGCTGAACAATTTATTTACCGCTTTTTTACAGTCACAGTTATTAAGAAAAATCTGTTTTAAAGCACAGGGGGGGCTTGTAAGTCCTTTATTATGTTAGAAAATGTTTAAAACTAAGAATATTTTAGTAAAGAGTTTTGAAGTTAAAAAATTGTTAAGTAGTTTCATGCTTATACCTTAACATCAGGCTGTTTAAAATTTTGCGCCAATATTTTTTTTTTTTTAATTATCGAAATTTTTATTTTCAAAAAAAAAAAATATATTTTTAGAAGTGATAGAAAATATTAAAGCGAGGTCAAGAATTCCCAAACAGATACCAATTGAAAGGCCTAATAAAAATAAAAAAAAATATATCCTTTTATTTTAGACTAAATTAAATTCGATAACATATAGCTTGTTCATTAATTGATCATATTTAAAAAAAAAAAAATTAAAAATTTGGTTATGTTTTGGGTCCCAGTTAACACAGTTAATTTTTTTTTTGTTTTTTGAAAAATCAATATTTTGAAAATAGGTTGATGAATGTTTTTTAAATTATAATTTTGGATGAATTATGTAAAATAATTAAAAAATGGCTTAGGTGTCTAGGTACAAATTTTTTTTTTGAAATTTAGGAATATAAAAAAACCACAATTATTGGCACCCTGATACAATTATTAAAACCTTTCAAAACAGAACAAAAATGATATTTAATCAATGGTTTACTGTTTTATTCATATAGCTATTTAAGATGTTTTATTTTAAATAAAAAGTAAGAGATAAATAATGGTTAAAATATAAATAAATAAATTAATTAATACAAATGTATATTTTTGTAGGAACTTTAATTTACTTTACTTTTTTAAGGTTTAAAGGAATATTGCTTTTTATTTTATATTTTAAACCTATTTTTTTACATTTTTGTAAGCAGTTTTTTTTGGAAATATTTCCACTTTTTATATCGACTCAGGCTTTCTGAAGATTTTTTTTCGGCATTTTGATCAAACTGCAATTAGTAACGGTTGAGTGATACAACTATTGGCACTCATAAAAATATAACTATTGGCGGTGCCAATTATTGTAGCTACATAGGATACAATTATTGGGACCCCCTGCCAATAATTGAACCCTAGTTGTTTTTGGACCCATTTATTGGCACACCTTTTATTTATAAAACAAAATATATTTAAAAACAACTTATTTAATATATTATTATTGTAAATAAAAAAAGTTTTCATTAAAAAATATATGTGAAAACAAACTTACAAAATTGTGTGTCCTTAACGAAAACAATGGAAATGTCGATGTTTTTTTTTTTGTCAAACGAGTTAACTCTTTCACTTATAAATCAGAACTGGGAAGGAAATTATCCGAACTCAATACATAATAATATGATAAAAATATGTAAGTTGGAAATAAAAAATAAATCGACCTAATCGGACAAAGGGGTACTGAGAAAATCACAATTAAATGATGGGGTGCCAATAGTTGTGTCAAAAATTTGGGGTGCCAATTGTTGTCGTCGGTACGCTTTATCTCATATTTTTAAAAGAATTCAGATGACGTTCTTAATTATGAGATTAAGACATTTTAGGTACTTGTTTTTATAATTTAAAGAGTTTCATTTCCATATTCGTGTTTCTTTTCTATGTTCTCTTATTTATTTTATAAATAATTAATTATTATTTTTAGTTATAAGTATAAATGTCCTTATAATTAACATAATCCTCAAAATCCCAATTACATCAGTCGTGCATTTTATTTAATAAAATGTACAAGTTGACAGATGTTAAGGTCTCCCCGATGATTGTTGCTTATTAGATGTCTCATTCGCAAATTTCCGATTATAACTAATAATTTATTTTTTTTTTGAAGAATTTTATTATTCATAGTCCGATACACAATTAAGGCAGTTACAGTTAAGACCAAATAAAGAAAGATTCCTAGAAATCGATCTCTATAAAACAGATATCCAATTGAAATAATTTTTTTGAATCTTCGACTTTCTTCGAAATGGCTTAAGGTCTAATTTAAAAGATTACTGCTCAATTGAAAGAAATTGCTTTGTTTTAACAGTAATGAGTAATGGCACTTTGCACCCGAAATAAGGAGAACGACAAAGCAAATTTAATGAATCAAACACCTGAATTGAATTTCTTGATCGACTTGTTAAAAGCAAATGGTTTCAGGTTACCTAACTTTCTCATATTCCCTCAGAGTTCAGAGAAATATTTTTGCAGTTTGAAACGTTTGTTGAAAGTTTTTTTTTTTCGCAGGAAAAACCATTAACCAATTTTAGCCTAAATGGCAACAGAGGTTAAGCATTTTCTTTCCAATGCTGCGTTTCTAAAAGAAGCGCACCAATCGATCATTCATTATGTATTTACTTATTTCTTTAACATACATTCAGCAACCCAGCATCATAACCATCCATTGAGTTTGTCTTGAATATTCCCCCGCTTTTCTATTCTTATTTGCACGCCATATTTCACTCTCCATCGATTTATCACATTTTTTTTTGTTTTTTTTTTTGAGAGTTAAAGTAACGCAATTAACGCAAAATATATTTTAAACTTTCTAATTTCACTTTTTAAACAAAAAAAAAAAAATACAACAAACATAAAGAGAACAAAAAACATCACAAGCGCAAACCATAGAAAGAAAAATAGATATTTGATTACCATAAAACGAAGGCGGGCAATGTATATAGCTTGACTCTGGCGCTAGCCGCCGCCGCATCCACCGCCCGTCTACCTTTTTCAAGTCATTTCTTTGGGTGTCCAAGCCCACCATGACAAACAGCCGGTGACAGTTGTTGTAGAAAAGGTAGCTTAGCGCCAGTTTACACGATCAGGCCAACACCGATTTTCTGTAGCATGTTGTCGTTGTCGTCGTTGTAGACGTTGGGGCGATAATTTATCGCCACAAGGTCAAATTTATGTCGCTTAGTGTAGCTGTTTGGGTGTACCTACTACTTGCACCGAGCATCAAGACTGCGCGAAAGTGTACTTAATGTCCTCACTCCTTGGTGGTGTGGTGCCCGGTGCGGTGTTTCTGTCCGGCCTGGCTAAAGGAAACTTATTTATCGCAAACAAATTATGTTCATGCTGTGGTGGAGTGCAACCAAACAACAAGTCGATCTAATGTGCTGCAGCAGCGGCGGCGTGCGCTCGCCTTGAACAGGATTTTTTTGTTGGGACAACGACGACGACAACTCCGCCGATGGTTGTTGTTGCACGAAATCTTATTGGGCGCGTTTAATCTCGGATTACACTCTGCTAACAATGGTATTGCAGCTCAAAAAACTATGCTGGTGCATTTAAGTTTCAAGAGCCCATCACACATGGTGGTCAAGAATATGGGTTCAAGTTGACCAATACGATGAAATTGGACAGCATAAAAGATTTTGTGCAAAGAAGGTTATGTCGGAAGTCTAGATCGTGAATGAGATACCTAAGGGTAAGGACGCATTCTACAAATATATAACGCGGATAGTATGGATTATGGTTTGCGAATTAAGTGCACTTGATAAGCACACAATTTATGAAGACATTAATCGCCGTGCGGTGCCGGTGTGTGTTATTTAGGTGTATACAATACATAAGACAGTTTCCTTATTTAGAGTTGAAAAGATCACTGAAAATTTTCAATGTTTTCTATGTTTTTCTTAAAAACTAAAAGACATTTAGCATCCAATTTTTAGTGTTTGATTAAAAATTGAAGATAGCATTGAATATTAAAAATAAAAATAGCCGCGTTTTATTATCTTTGAATCTGGATCAGGATCATCCCTTGAAAATAAAACGATATGGATCACAATGACAGCAGTGTTATATAACCATCTCTTTTTACTTACGTTTTAATTATTTTTAGTTGTTTCCCGTCTCTTTTCTTTGCACTACAACAAACGCTACCTTACCATCTACCCGCCAAAGTAAGATTTCATTTTTGGATCTTCGAAATAGATCAAGATAGAGAGCAGGATCCCGAATTTTTTTTTGTATTACGTATTGTAAAATGATCCTGATCTAGATCCGTAGAAAATAAAATACAGCTAATACTACTTAATAACGTAGAATTTTGAACAAAATTAGTTTGACCACAATTTTTTAATTTTTTTTTTCCAAAATTTAAGTTTGAAAATTAAGTTTTGAAAAACTGTTCACTAAAACAACTTAATTTAAAATTGTAATAAAAGCTAAGATTTCTGGCTTTACAAAAAATATAGCATGTTGTTATAACAGTTACCATTGTTTTTTAATAATTTTTTTTTTCAATTCTTTTAGAAAATTGCCCCTCCCGTTATTTAAAATTTTCTCAAAAGCTAAAAGACATTTTACCATCCGGTTTTTTATTTTTGACTAAAAACTAATAAGAGCATTAAATTTTGGAATCAAAATTAGTACTTAAATACTTAAAATTTTGAAAAAAATCAGTTTGATTTTTTTTTTCATTTTTTGTTTTTGAAATTTTGAGTTTAAAAATTAATATTTAAAAAACTTTTCTCTGAAACAGGTTTATTTAAAAATAAAATAAAAGAACAAATTTCTGGCTTTACAAAAGAGGGTATGTTATGGTTTTGTAAGTTTAACCGTTGTATTTTTAATAATTTTTCTTATCTCAACCCAACCTACACGCTCTAACTTTTTGTCACACCTTAAGTGAATCACCCTTTATACATATTTTAGACATTTTTAAAATTTTAATTAAATTAAGTTTTACCTGATAAGAAATATTTATAATGCCAATAACTCTAAAGAAATGTTGTTATACCAGTGCAACCTGCAGTTGCATGGCTTTTGTAAGTTAAAAGTCCAAAAAAACTGACAGTTCTTCGCATATCTACCAACAAAAATAGTAGAAATCTGTAGTTTTTCTTATTTTTTTTCCCTAATTTTACGCTATAAATATTGAAATCTATTTCCGATTTGTTGACAACAAAACTGAGTAAACATGTTGGTTTAGGTAACTGGTTTAGATTACTATTAGATCACATAGTATAGCGTGTGTTGCTTTTAAGTCGAAAAGATGGTTCTGTTCTTCAAAAATTAGATAAAAAATCATATTTCAATTTTATCAAAATTCCAAACTAATCGGTTAAGAACTTTTGGAGAATTTTTATTTAGAACAAAAAGGAATTTAGCTACATGTTTATTTATAAAAATTGCTATTTGGCAAAACTTTCAATTTGTACCTGAATTTGTCCTTACCAGTGTTCACCTTACGTCAAAGTGTGTTTATAGACCGAATAAATATTTAACAACCGCAATAATATCGTGTCCCTGTTAATAAAAATCTCAAAAAAGGCACGCGTTTAGCATTTTATGTATACTTAACCCAGAATCCCAGAATAAGAGAGAAGTCAAAATGACGATCATGCATATTGACAGGTCAAACAATCAGGTTAGTTACGGACGGCTGACGTTCTGGGCTTGGTTAAATTTGGCTTTGTATCTCAAGAGCTCTTCTTTCTTTGTGTGATGGCGTCAACCAGTCAGACAGAAGGCTGGTTTGTGTCCCTTTAACTTCTCATGATCATAAAACTGAAGTTATCCAATCTTTCAATTTTCAAACTCTTTTAAAAATGTCTTTCATCAGTAAAAGTTGATTTTCAAACATTAAAATTGTTGATATGCAGGTTACAAAATATTTTAACTAAAGGTCATGGATACAAAAATTGCGAATCGTCATGCGATATAGGGAACAAGTTGAAGCATCTCTCAAGGGTACATCAAATGTACTAGAATTGTATGTTCTGTAGGCATGCCACAAAAGTTATCCCCTATTTAATGCTTAGGACTTGAGAGATCTATAAAACAAAAAGATGTGATGTGAGCAAGGTTAATCAGATGGAAGAATTCGTTACAACTATAAGTAGAGGTGACGCGCGGCGGTTGTATAACCAGCCAGCCAACTCCTTAGAATAGGCATCATCAGCTTCAGCACACAGACTCTATTCCTATGTACAATAGTACATATACGCAGATGAAGAATTGAAGAACATGAGAATGCAAAGTGAAGCCTTACAAATATCATGGCTTTGCTATTAAAATTATTAACTTATCGCCAAGGAATCGTGTTCTTCATTAAGTTATAGGCCAGGCTAAGGCTAGACAAGAAAACCCAATGATGCTGAAACAAAAAGAAAAAAACAAAAAAAAAAAGACTATAAAGACTGTTGTTCTTCGTTTCGAAGGAAATATTTCATCGACACCAAAGACCAAGGTTATCAATATGGTGATGATGCGATGGTGAGTAGTGTTGTTTGAGTCGCTCTGGGATGGCAAAATGAAAGGATCTGATTACCTTGTACATATCCCTACCTTTCCAACTTATTTGCGATGAGTAAGAGATGATTTCATATGGATTACTCTTGTTCTTTGTGATATGTGAGAAGAAATGTTTTATGTTTCGTAAAGGAACATGGAAGAAATCAAAATAGGGTTATCTTGGGTTATAAGGTTTAGGTTTCTGTTGTGTGGTTGGTGTGTATAGAAGCTTGCACTTTGGTCTAGAGTTTATTCTCATTGAAGCTGGTTCAATGTTCGAAATTCATAGTATGTGAAGGCCATTTAACCGTATGCTAAAATTTGTATTGGTAAATGGCCAAGCTTTCAACTTATCTTATGCAGGTTTGGTTAAAATTTAAGAAGGCATTGAAACTTGTCATACTGAACTACTTATTGCTTAATAATTTGCCGTTAATTAGGTATGGCAATTTTAATTTTGTCGTGCAATGTTTTCTATGTTTTTTTCAAAAACTAAAAGACATTTAGCATCCAATTTTTAGTGTTTGATTAAAAATTGATCGGGACATTGAATTTGAAAAACTTAAGTTTCGTTTCAGCAAATGGGCAAATAACAAAATAAAAGCTGAGATTTCTGGCTTTACAAAAAAGTATAACATGTTGTTGTAACCATTACCGTTTTTTTTTCAATAATTTTTTTCTGTATTAAGTCAATTCTTTTAGAAAATTGCCTCTCCCGTTATTTTTTAATCTTATCAAAAACTAAGACATTTTACTATGCGTTTTTTTTATTTTTGACTAAAAACTAATGAATTTTTGAAACAAAATTAGTACATAATTACGTAAAATTTTGAAAAAATTTTGAGTTTAAAAATTAATATTTCAAAAAATATTCCTTTAAACAGGTTTATTTAAAAACAAAATAAAAGAAAAAACTTCTGGCTTTACAAAAGGGTATACTTTTTAATAATTTTTTTTCCATTTTTAGTCATTTTTAGTTTTGAAAATTGCTTGTCCTGGCAAAACGGGAGGAAATAGACCCCCCTCCCATACGATTTTTTCTCATCTCAACCCAACCTACATGGTCTAGCTTTTTGTCATTTAATCGTATGCTAAAATTTGTATTGGTAAATGGATAAGCTTTCAACTTATTTTATGCAGGTTTGGTTAAAATTTAACAAAAGTTCGAGAAAATGGTTAAGTGGTAACTATACTTAAATTCTAAAACTTTTTCATTCATAATATGTGTTGTGGTTTAATGATTGTAAAGAATGATTAAGGGGAGAATTGTTCAGTGCTGAAGGCAACATTGATTTTAAACCAAGAATTTCTTAATCCTCTACAAATAAATCTCTTCTGGTCGAGTTAACTCAGAAGCAGTTTTCTAGTGTATGTTTTAACTTTAACTTTCAGTTTTTAAAAATCTTTCTTTCAAAATCTAATCAAAGTGGAACCCAATGGAAATGTGCTTTCACTTTAAAAATATAGAGGGCGACACTATTGTATTAGGTACTATGGAAAATGCGATTTGCATAGTGTCGCCCACTCTATTTTGTTACTGATTTGATATGTATCTGTTAGAAATATATCCATACAGGGTATCCCCTGATTAATAAACTACATTTTGGGGGATTATTCCTGGAACCTGGAACACGTTCGTATGTTCGTGCGTTCGGAAGCGGTTTTTTTTTGCTAGGCCAAAAAACTGCAAAATAAACTGTTAATAATTGTTGAAATTTTTCGTGTCGCACATATTTAGAGCAAACAGCCTTACCTTGATTGCACAGCTGGTAAGTTTTTTAATTGTCGAGTGTCAAAGGGAAACAATGGGAAGTTATCAGTGTGGGTCAAACCCAGCCTCTTTAAAAAAAAAGCAATTAGATTTGAAAATATTTGTTTTTTTTTTTCATTTATTTTTATCTCCAGAAGAATTTGCGTAAAGTGAACCACACCGCATGTTCCACGTGTTGGAAGGAGATCCACTTTAAATTTCAAACATGTCTGTCTGTTATCTTGCATTTGCATCTCGTTTAAAACGAACTCAAACTCATTTTACCGCATCACGTCATCGAAGCAAATCACGGTTGGAAAAGGGCTTACTATTGTACTGAATTTTGTACTATTTAATTTTCCCAGTACGCAAGTACCACTTTTCAACTTTCAGTACTATTTCAATTACTGACAAAAGACCAATTCTGAAATTTTCATTAACTGAGTTTAACGCATCACTCAAGTGCTAGTTTGGCTTAAGTCCGATGAAATTCATTCGAGATTTTCATAGAAATTTCAATTACGATAATCTTAAAATTCAAATACAGTAGATGTTTGGTGCATACAAAATAGTAAAAAAATATTTTTTCGTATTTAAAAAAATTGAGGAAAATAATCAATTTTTTTAAACTTTTTTAAACAAGCTGATTTAGTTTGTATGAAAATCGAAACAAATATTTAAAAACCAAATGCTGTGCTATATACATACCTTTTGTGAAATCTAATATTTGATGTTGTTTAAATGAATGTTTTTAAGAAATTAAATTTCAAAGTCAAAATTTAAAAAAAAATAGTAAATGGTAGAGAAAAAAACGGAAAAAAGGGTTTTAATTATGAAATTTTTTTTTGCGTCATAAACCAAACAAAGCAAACAACTAAAAAAAAAATCATTGTAGGTATTGGTCTCCAAGTTGTGTATATATATGAAATAAAAGATAAAGACTTTTATAAATTATAAATATAAATATTTATTTATTCAAACTATATCACAACTTTTGTTTTTTAATATTCAGACCTATCGATGTATCCGTTCGGAAGAAATTCCGATACGAAAGTCAAATCCGATCGTAACTTAGATAACGTTCATTTGACATTGGGTCAGCTTCAGCTGTTTTGTTTCATAAGCGAAAAACTTTTATCTGAGAAATTGTTGAAAAATTTATAGATTTGTTTGCAAATAAATGAATAGGTAGTGTCGCTTTCGTTTTGGAAGCCGAAGGCTTAAACATTAGGACAAGACAAAAGGAGGAAAGACGAGTTCCACTCGAATATAAAAAGAAATTCAGATGCAATTGTATGGGTACCATAAAATTGTAGTATATCCACCAATCGCTCTTGCTTAGCCCTAGTCATTTTCTTCTTTCTCAAATACACACTTATTACACTAAAGACAACAAATACTTTATAAATAATTTTTCAATAACAATTTTGAAAAGTTTCCATTTTTATTCCGCAACTATTCCTTGTCGGAGACCATCGGAAGAAATTTAACGCGCAGCTGTCAAATATTCTTTACTTAACGCATTGTGTTGCACTGCGATGAAGTGCGTTTAATTTGTTCGGATTTTGAACAAATCGGAGAAAATTTTCTTCCGAACGAATACCTCGATAGATCTGATTGTTTTTGACGCGTTTCGGAATTTTATATCATAAAAAGTTCCATCTTGGGGTTCTAAAAATGGAATTTTGACTTCCGAAACCAAAATAATATTAAAAAACAAAAGTTGTGTCATAGTTTGAATAAATAAATATTTTTATTTATAATTTATAAAAGTTTTTATCTTTTATTCCATTTGTTTTTAACTTAAAAAAAAAAGAGGGAAGATAGAACTTTCCTCCATGCATTTTTTTCTTAAAATGATCCCAGAGATCATTCCTGTCCTAAAAACATGTGAACGTTTTATGAAATTTGAATATATAAAAATAAAACTGTAAAAATTTTCTTCCGAAAAAATATGTTTTAAAAAAAAATTCTCTCCGCGAAAAAATAAGTAAACCAAATATTCCTCAAACATGGGTCAAATATTCCATTATCTTTCCAAAAATATTCAACAACATACCTACTATGATTCGGATTTATCTCAAATTATTTATTAAACGTTAGATTTTTCAGAATTTGTTGACATGATTTGGAATGTATCTGGCCCATGCATGCGCTGTTGCACCTCGTTTGCAGAATGCTAGACCAATTTTTACCAAAGATTCACTTCCGATTTTCTTGAATTTTTAACAAAATATAAACTTGTTTTCTGACATAAGTACGAAAATGCATGCGATGCTGCATTATTGATCTCCAAATCGAGATGGTTGCAAGGGGTCGATGGCTGAATACTCAAACCACATCTTCCTCTAACGATGATAACGTCCAATTAAATATTAAATTCCTGTAGAATTTACGATTGGAAAAATTTCGGTACTATTTGTTCATTTTCAGTACTATTTTTTTCTGCTTTCAGTACTATTGCCAAAAGTCGATTTCCATCACTGAAGCAAATTATGCTCTTTCGACGAGTACAGAACAGAACAGAACAGAACCTATGATTTTCCGAAATCAGCAACAAAATCTAGAGTAGGAAGTCAACATGTTGACAGGCTCTTGACAAGTGCATCAACTACTCTAAAGCCACATAGTAATTTTTTTTTTTTATTATTATTTCTAAAGAACAGTTCTTCAGATGGCCGCACAAAATTCTTGACTGAATTTGAATTTTTCATTCTTTAATGAGATTCTAATCTTGCTATTCAGGCAGTTCGAAGAAGATGAAGAACATTTTGTATCTTTTAACTACCTATGTTATGCGTTTGTGTAGAGCTGTGTTGTAAAGAAGTGCAACGTTGCATGGGTATATCCCATCATCATCAGCCGGTTATTGGTTTACTTTATAAGAGATCAGATGATGACTATGCGCCAGTGCACCTTTGATGATGTCATTTTATAGAGAGAGGTCTTGAATACGTACAACTTGAAGAATCAAGTTAACAATACTACAACTGGAAATATTTGGCTTAGAAGTTTTAACATTTTTTTCAATTTTCTACTTGAACTTTAAAGTCTGGGGGTGGACGACGACAGTCATAGAAGCCATAGAAAAATATCGTAACACTTGTCTCATCATTGTCGGCTATTAACAAAGACTCAAGAATGCGAGCAACACGAGTAAACATTTGAGATGAAGCGCCCACATCTTGAGCTCTTGTAATGTTTCTTTTGTTTAAGCATGGGAAATAGACCAGAAATATAAATATGAATTCGTGTCTTTTTATTTTAAAGTTCTTCAAAACTCAAAACAATCACGATAGCCAAGGGCATGGTTGCCAATTTAGTTTTTATATCAAAACTTGATTTTTTTCTAATATTTGTATTAATTTAAAATATTGTTTTGTCATATAGGTGAATAATTTTGGTTGTTTATGAATTTGAAATGAAATACTTTTAAAATGTGAGGTCCTTTTCAGTAAAGGCTTTTCTTTAATTTCAATCTTAATCTATTTAACACTTTGTAGTTTTTGTATTATTAATTGACTTTTATTTTTCACTTCGAGATATTTAAACTCACAAATCAACAGACCCAACTACTTTAAAAATAAAACGCACGACTGGATTGCACAAACTTGCTCTTGTAGTAAAAGTTTCTTCGAATTTTAAAGATTGAGTGTGATAAAAGTAAATAATTTTTTTATGGGAGCCTTAAGTTTAAACTAGTATCTATTATACATTAAAAAGCTTAAATTGAAAAATTGTTAAAAATCAACATAATTCGAAATAAATTTATTAAAAAAATCTTCTTAAATTGTTTTGAGAGCTTAAAAAAGTACACCATCTGATTTCTTCAAATTACCTTAGTTTTGGAGAAAACAAAATTAAAATCGTAGGAAAGGTTTTTTTTTTTAATTAGTTTTTTATATATAAAATTTTGTAAACATTTTTAAGAGAAAAAATCGGTACACAATTTTCTTAGTATTTTTTTATTTCGACTTAAAAATAAAATTTCGAAAAAAATTATCTACCTGTTTTGGAAATATCGAATTTTCCAAAAAAAATTTAGAAATTTTTTTTAAAAATCCAAAGTTTGTTTTTTTGAAAATTTTGATATGCAGTATGATTTAAACTTTTAAGAATCTTTTGTATAAAAAATTTATTTTAAATCGGTTTGACACATAATGAGATAGTCTAAGATAAAGAAAATGGTTCTATGAGAGGAACCGTTAATAATGGCTAACTGTAAATTTTGTCTTTAGCAGATCGTAGACCATACTAATATTAGTATTTAGAATAATTTTAATCAAAATCGTAGGAGTCGTTTTCGAGAAAATTTATATTTTCTGTAACGGCTTTTTAACACTTATATGGAAGGTACCGTTTATTTTGACTATAAGAAAAAGTTTTGTAAAAAACATTTAAGATAATGTTAAAAAACAGCTTGGTGCTAAGTTTCATAAAAATCAACTAAATGGTTTTCGAAATATTTGGTTTTCAAAAAAAAATTTTGAAACTTTTTTGAAAATCCAAAAAAAAGTTTTTGGAAAATTTTGGTACACAAAACTATTAAAATTTTTCAGAAGATTCTCCATAAAAAAATTATCAAAATCAGTTTATTTCTTTTCTAGAAAAACGAAAATAAAAAAAAAGGTTCTATGGGAGGTACCATTTAAAACCATTTTTTGGAAACTTAATTTTTACAAAAAGGTAGCATATACCTAATAAAATTTATTAATTTTTTGTCAGAAAAATCTGTCGAGCCATTTTTGAGAAAAATAAGATTTTCCAAAAATGCTTAAAAAAAATTATATGGCAGGTACCGTTATTTTTGGTCCTAAAAATAAAAGGAAAAAAACGTGTCGGGGTAATGTCCCGAAAACACTTTATAACAAGTTTAATCAAAATCGGCTAATGGGTTTAGGCTGTAGGCAAGTCCACAAACAGACAGACGGACAGAATTGCGAGACCCACTTTTTTCATCGTCCCTATCATCGTAATGTCAAATTTGATTGTTATCTGAAGTTCAATTTTTTTTACGAATTCAAAACTTGCCATATAATACCTATACATCCCAAGTAAAAAAGTAGAATTAATTTAATTGAAAAAATAAGAAAAAAAAATGTCAAGTTTCTTTAAACTTTTTCTAAATTTGTATTCAAAATTTTTATTGAATATTTGTACATACATAACTTTTAAACCATAAAAAAAAATATAAATTTTCTATTAATAATTTGTAATGGTATTGTAGTTGTTTTAAAGAAAACCATTGATTTTAATTTTATTATGCAAGTTATGGCAACCATAATAAAAAAGCCATTGAACCACAAATGGCGGTGCGGTAAATTCACCTTTATTGTGTGTGCAGGTTTAAGCTGATTATTGATTTTTTATGATTTTACGAACACAACCCCCTACGCATTTAGTTTTATTGTTTGATCAAGTAAATGGAGGTTGATTGCTTGAGCGGTTTTTAAGCTTAAAAATTGCACTCAATGGTTGTCAAATCGATGCAACTTTGTTGAAATCGCATTTGGATAGATACTCGTATATAAGTATAAATGAAGCCACCGACCAGCTGACAGTGTAGGAGGAATATTTTTAAAAAAATATGTACATATTTTTTTTTATTATTTTTAGTTCTTCTTCAGTTCTTGAACTCTTGTTCATGGACATTAAAAGAATTGATGTGTGTTTACAGGTAGTGGTGTATTTAGGTTCTCTGCTGCTTTGTGCTTTTTAAAACCTGCCACTTCTGCAAAAATGAAAATTGTAGAAAAATTTGTTAAAGATAAGAAAAGTGCGTATACACCCTGGTGGACCACTATTTTAACTGAATGAATTTCATCTTTTTTATTCCTGTTTATTAAATAATCTCATTTTTTTTTTAATTTCCACTATTTACAATGTATCTATTTTTTACAATATATTGAATAGTCGCATAGAGGTCGAAGTCTCTTCCCTTAAAATTCCCTTTGAATTTTATTTAGATTTTGTATTTTGTAACTTAGATAAGAGAACAAGATGTTTTTGTTATAACTTGGATTGCTGTCTGAGTTCAGACAAGTTTTATAAACATGATCGTTAGGGTTTACTTATTCAATAGTTTTTGTATTGTGGTTGAATTCGTTTGCACCTCACTGTCTTCTTTAGGCATAGGCAAGGCATATCTTAAATTGGGTGTGGGGTGGCCATGAAATTATGTTCCTAGGTCTCAATGGAGTCATTCATATCTTGACTGCAGTTTTTGTCTGCCGCCATTAGCTTCAGTATTTTGATTAATCGATATTGATGTCATATAATGTCTAACTTGGACCCAGTTGAATTGAAAAAGTAAATCCATATTATGCTGCAGTTTTGTTATTCAATTCAGAAAGGGTCGTTTTTTTTTTTTTAATAATAAAACTGGTTAAATGGATAAGTGATTGAATTTTTCCAACTAACATTTTTAACTAAACTTAACTTAGAAACTTCGCACCTCAAACTGTAATTGAGATTGAAGCCAGCGCAGGTCTAGATATACCTAATCTATAAGTATATAATCTTTGGAGAAAAACTTAAACCTTTGTTTAAAACTTTTATGAAGATTTCCGTCTATTGTAAAATCAAAATTCACAATTTTACGTGCTTTAATTAAAGATCCATTTGATGACATTGAGGAGAAATATTGTTGATACAGTCTTTAGCATCTTCATTATCTTCTATTCTATTATTTATCGTACCTAGGAATATACAAATTTTATAACACGGGTTTTTGAAAAGCAATTTTCTTAATAATTTTATTTTATTTTTTTTTAATTTTCAGATAGCAGTTATTGCTACTTGTATATTTGCAACATCAGCTAATTGAAACCATTTTCGTTTTGCTTTGAGAACGTGAGAATTTTACCTTTTGAAAAACAAAAAAAAATAATAATACAATAATATGGGTGAGAGAAGAGGAACTAAAGCTTTGGAACTATGGTGCCGACGAATGACCGATGGCTATCCAGGTGTAAAGATTGATAATATGACCACATCGTGGCGAGACGGTCTGGCATTTTGTGCGATGATCCATCACTTTAGGCCTGATTTGATGTAAGTATACCTAGAAGTTCTTTTTTTTTATTATTTTTATGATTGCCTCCTTTTTTTTGTTTTGAAAAATATTGAACTAGATTGAAAGTTTACTAGGGCAGTAAGATTAAAAAAAAAAAAAAAAAAAAAAAAAACTATGAGAAAATGGAATTAGAAGAACGCAAACGAAAAACATAAAAAAGTTGATTAACCTGTTAATCTTGAAGGCTATCATGATGGAATATAATCATAATGAAGCATTAAATATTTGATTTGAATTTCTTGCACCCTTTAAAGAGAAGAAAAGAGAAGTTTACATCAATTTGTGGTTTAACTAAATTTTCTTTCTCACTGGGTCCTATAAAAACTAAGAATTGGTACGTCTACATACTAACATAACTCATAACTTCTGTGCCTGAGTGAAACTTATTTATGTGTCTGAAGTTAGCACCGCCATTTTCGATTTTAAGAAAAACAAAATGGTTGTGCTGTATTGTGCTCAACTTGTGCCACCTTATGCCGTTAATATTTTTTTTAATTCACAAATTTTCAAATTTTACGGATGAATTTTTTTTCCAAAATTACGATTTTCAAAAAAATTAAACTTTTAAGAATTACTTTTAAGAATAAAAAACGCATATTTGCAGCTTTTAGAGCCAAGAATAATATTGCGAAGATTGAATTTAGCACCGCAATTTTTAATTTTCATCATTTTTTGAGCACAACATTAAGTCTTAGAAAAACTTAATTAAAGTAAACTCGGGAGATATGCCACCTATTTTTGTTTTTCGAAATAAGAAAGATTTTTATGCAAAAATAATTTTATTCTTAAATCAAAAGCAGGAACATAAGTTAAATTTATAGGTTGTTTTTTTTTTGCAAAAACAAAAAAAAATGAAAAAAAAACGAAGCAACAAAATGGAGGGTGATATGGCACCCGCTGCAGGGTGATATGGCACTCTTGTTTTTTTTTTTTAATTGTTTTGTTCAAATTTGTTGTATGTGTTATTGAATAAGATCAGCATGAATCGTGACACTAAAACTGACAATTATGCACATAAATCCATCATCCGGTTTTGCTGTCACCAGCATTATCCTCGCCATAGTCTACACAAATTTTCTCCCTGAAATCTTCAGGCCCATTTACTGACATCATAACCAGAGTTGGTACTCATTTTGAGATATTTTGGTTTTTTAAGCACACTTCTAAAGAAAATTTGGTACAAAAGTAGGAGCGGGGGAAATGGCACTGGTGCCATATATCCTGACGTTGCGAGGTGTCATATCCCCTTTTTGACATTAAGTACTTCTGCTTTTCCAAATAACATGAATAAACACGTTTGCTTAGTTAGTTAAATAAACAGATAAAAGAAATTATGGTTAACTGTTCTTTTTTTGGTCATATGAACACCTGGCGTCAAATACTTTCGTAGCTACACGTATTTCAGTATCACACAAAAAACATTTTTGCTTCAAATATACCTACTCAATTTTTGTTTTTTCATTCGGTTTTAAACAAATATTCTTAAGGGCTATTGCGATTCTGACTGGAAACAATAAGAGCTTACGTAATTCTGCATGATATTTTGTTTTCTTTGTCTCAAAAAGAAGTCATTAAGTGGGTGCCATATCGCCCGTGATGCCATATCACCCGACTTTACATATTTGGTACTATAATACTGCATTTAAAATTTTGTTTTTCATTTTTTTTTTAACAAAACAAAGAATCTAATTATTGAAACTTTATACTTTCTTAGCATTTCTTGTTAACTATAGGTATAGGTTGTCTCTAATAGCTTAGCTAATTTGGTTTGATCTGCAATCGTGCATTTAATTTATTTTCGTTCTTTTTCATGATACTTAGTGCAGACAGATACGTACAGTTTTAATAAACATCCAGTAGATAATATGTATGTATATTTCTTTTAATATTTTTGTTTCTAATCATTACTACACAAGCAACCGAATGGAGACTTCGCGCCATTCGCTATACAGCTGCCATACCCATAACCGTAACTGAATGTAAACAAAACGTATAATAAATTAATTAATGTTTGTCTCCAAAATCGACCTTCAATAGTTTTGTAAACAGATTATACCAATATTATTGTTCGAAATATTTTTCATGTTGGGTAAAAGAAATAAATAAAAAAAACCTGGTAATTGAAGTAGAATTACAATCAAAATATTGAATTAATTTCGTGTTCCTCACCTTGATAACCAATTTACGCCAGAACATATTGCTGCCTGTCTTTATTTACCCACACCACATATCACTCTTCTTATAAAATCACTTCATCAATTTAAAAAGAGTTCTCAAAGTTCATCAAATTCTACATCTTGAAAAAAGGTGTGTAGTAGATACAGATCCATCTCTGTCTGTAATTAAATAATCACGGCGACATTTTTATTACTGAATATAACAAGCCCAACTATAAACATTCCATCATCAAAAAAGACGATCCAACAATCAAAACAAAGCTTAATCTTCCGCTGAAAATGCAATATACCCATGGTTATATTAAAAAGGTCAACAACACAACAACTTTGACGGTTTGTTAGCTGATGTTTTCAACGGTATAATTATGTCAGGGAATCGAAGAAACGAAGGGACGTCACTGCTTACGTCAACTTCAGTGGTTATAGTGTTATTTTGAGAATTTATAAATATGTATAATGATGCCAAGCCCTCGCATATTAACTTTGGGAAAATGAATATTCACTTTGAATTGGTCTTATAAGAACAAGAATTAAGTGATCTCTAAGTGTCATTCTAGTTAATGAACGTAATTTTTCTTACAATTTTATCAAAAGTGCTTAAAGCTACACGCGATTTCTTTGTAACAGTGTGTTGGTTAAATGTCATCGTAAATATGATAGTGTGTGAAATTTGAATAAGCCCCTGGGGTATCAAGTGTCAAAATAAAAACCAATGAACTTGCTATTGAACCTGCTGCGGCTGATATATGCATTCCATTGACCACGTTTGTTGACGTTTCATTGAAATTTCTTTTTCTTTTCTTTTGCTATTTTCTCTCTTTGATATTATTTTTTGTTTGTTTGTTGTTTTTTTTTTTTAAGTGTTTTGTTGTTCTTGTGTATAATAACGGAATGATGAGTGTTGTTTTGTCATTGGATAAATTATGGGGCATTTTGATGGTCATCTGTCATTAGTTACTTACTAGTCAATTATTGTAAGCAACATAGGCTGATGAACCGTTTTGACATTTACTGTCAGTCATGCTTATTGCTCATGTATGTCTATGATCATTAGACACAGGAAGACAATTCTAGATAAAAATGTGTAATTGCTTCACTTATGTATAGGTAAAGTTATGCGGGTTTTTTATTTATGTAACTATCTACTATTTAAAATCGATTAAGGTTATATTGCTTTTAATCTCAAATCAATATTGATTTCAGCCTTTAATTAACTTTGATGGAGGACTAAGTTGAAGATTGAATCCCAACCCAATTGCCTACAAGTTTCAAACTTCATGAACTATAGAATCATAGATACTTTTTGTTTAAACTGCCTTCCGTTGTATTTCTATGCAACAATATTTGTTTATTTTTTTTTTTATAAAGAAAAACTGGCTGAAATCAGAGAAGAGCAACACAAGTATGTGAAAACTGTAGAACAAGATATATATAATTTTTATTAACAATTAGTTTAGGGGGGTTCACATTATCAATTTTATTTTTGATAAGCACGGCATGATTGGCTTGATTTTGGTAATGGTAGCAGCATGTCATGCATGCTGGATGGAAATCAAAATATTTTGATATTTTGCACATCGTAGGAAAAAATATTAGAATGAGTCTTATTGGTAACAGGGATAATGTAGGCGGATTTAATGAGCTTAATATTAGTTTTCTGCAGATCCGGTATCCGGAATATATAAATTAAGTTTATTTTCTCATTTTCTAAGATTTCATAGATATACAGGGCCGGTGATCGGTATAAGATGCACCAAACTGCATTGTAAACTAACAGAAACCGATCATTTATAGAAAATAAAAATTAAAATTCTATTAATTAGTGGGACAAAAGGTGAATTATACGAGTTTGAAAAATCAGGGTTATGATCTTTGATCAACTCTCCTTCGTGTTCGTATCAAAGAAAAAAAAATAGAGTTTGTTTAAACTGCTAGAGGTAAAAGTATAAATAATCTGGACTGGAGATAGAAAAATGAGTTTTTTTTGCAATTACATATTAGATTTTCAAAATTCCTAAGAAAGTCAAAAATATAAAGCGTACAGCTTGGAAAATTCTAGATGAAAGTTTTTAATCCAAGGTTACATATTTTTAAGACACTTTAAAAACTTTTAATAATACGTACATATATGTATGTATATATGTAATGTACACGATATTAAGTTTTTGAAAAAAAAAAATTTTAAAACAAAAAAGTCAGTAGGTATACCATATTGAAGAATTTAAACTAAACTAATGCCGGATTTACACGAGTGACAAAATGTCATTAAATTGGTCATTTTATACCAATTAACTGTCATAAAACAGGATTATGACAATTTATTAGTATAAAATGACAAATTTAATGACATTTTGTCACTCGTGATGTAATTCCAGCATAATTTATAAAATATTGAATTTTAAAACAAATTTTTCACAAAGTTAGCTGATCCATGAGCTTTGACTTAACTTACCTAATTTTTAATTCTATAAAAACAATAATTTAGTGGATTTTATAAACCACTCATATATGAGTGAGTTTTGTGGACTGTTGGCCTTTATATGTATAAACGGTAACTGATCAATACTTTGATCAGGCTTGAAACAGCCCCTTTGCGTTTATATATAAATATATATGTATCTATATACTCTACAATATCTAGTACTGCTGGGCATGTCATTAACGTTGGTACTTGTGACGTCAATTATTTTCAACTAAAAAGTCACTTGCACTAAATCAATTATAGGTTAAATTATTTGAACAAAAACTGAACAAAATTTTAAAAATATCTAAGACTTATTTTGTTTCATAATTAAATTATACGATCAGGTATGTACATATGTATGTATTTCAGAATCAAACAAGTTTACTAAAAAATATAATTAATTTAATATATCGTATTAAAACTGGTTGCGTATCGTATATACAATTTGAGCCTTTGTTTCACATCCACCCACACAGAAAACTCAGCAGCCCGTTCAAGACCACACGTGTGATTTGTGCGGTTAGAAAATTAACAAAATAAATTGACCCATAATAAAGTTGCATTTAGCAAAATCTAACTTATAGGTTATCAAACACAAAACATAAAAAGTCACAATATCTAACAGTAACCATTCATCAGAGCAACCTTGCAAGGTCGAACGATTGGTTCTATGAATTTAATTTAGAATTAACTTATACCATTCACTATATGGTCAGTGTTAGAGTCCTGCTCGATCATGGGGCTTGGGTGCACCAACTGCAAGAATCAATTAGACAAGATCTAGATCTAGTTACCACATTATTATGTATACAAAGCCTCCGCTGGCTGGCTGCTGATACCACCATGGTCATTAGGTTTAAAAAGTACAAAAGTGACAACAAGTTTAATCAACTATATGCACACACAAAAAATGCACTCGGCCCCGCATAGAGCAGGAAAGTCAAGAAATCCGCTATACACTCACCGCAACACCGCCAACGCCACCGTGCGTCGCGTCGTTATAGCCAACTTACAGTTCAATTTATTGGTTAGGGTAATGTTTTGCCAATTGGAAAATTGGCTCCAATGGAGTGTGTTTGCTCATATTTTCCATGCGGGAAACGAGTTCCATTTGCGCGAGCTTCTTTGAAAAGATGGAAATTTCAATTTCAATTTACCACACTTAACTAATTTTTAAAAATAAATAATTTATTTTTTTTTAGCGTTTGACACACATTTGGTTCGTTTTAACTTATTATTTTTTTTTGATTTTATTTTCTCGTTAGAACGGGGTTAACCAGTTTGGTTGGAAATTTTAAATGGCACCTTTTTGAAAGCCTTGTTTTTTACACATCAAAATATAAGCAATTACAAAAATTACAATTCAAATAAATACATATGTATGTATGTACCTAAACTTCGCAGTTATTAATGGAGAAGCACAAAGGTATAGAACAGAATCAAAATATTTATTTAATAGTCATTTCACGATTCTGTTTTGTTATGTTAAATTTAAAGTGCCCTTTTAGAGGTCAAACCCAGATTGAGTTTATGTGGAATTAAGAAACAAAAAGTGTAGAAAATAATTACTTTCGTTCTATTCAATTTAGTACCTAAATTTTATTTAATTTATTTTAAAGTGAGGTAGTTATGCTTATTTAAGATATTCTATTAAATCAATTGGCTTAAATATGAAATATTTTTCATTTTGCTGACATAAGTTAAAAGTTTTAATAATTTGCTAAGATTCCAATTAATGTGAACATCAAGCCATTTGTGCAACTGCTAGTTTTTCTGAATGCTGTGCAACAAAGTGAAAAGGAAACTATGAACAAGAGAAGGAATTTGTTAAACATCTCTAATGACACAATCCAATTGACTTACATAATCGTTTAAAACTTCACTAATAGCTCCTGGTGTCCATTTTTCACCATAGCCACCATAATTTATTATGCAACCTAAATTATAATCGAAACAAAATTGCAACATCCATCTGCGCGCATAGTAAACTAATATCCGGTGATTATTTAGAAGCAGTTCACAGTAGAATATTACTAACATTTAAGTCGAAATGGCTAACATTTTATACTTGTGGCCTACAGCGTGCCGGTGATCGATTGATCGATCTAATGAAATCATTATTTTACCATTGAATTTCAGTTGTTGTTGAAAGAGCAAGAAAAAAAAAGAAAAAACACGACTCCGGGTGCAATTGCGCCTTTAATGCTGGCTGGCATTTCGTGCTGCTGAACAATAACACGCGGACAAGCGTGCAGTCCATCTACAAACCCAATGGTGCAAATTTACCTCACGATTATAGTTTAAAAAAAAAAATATAAATAAAAACAAAAAACATAGCGAAAACTATATGGGCTAGTTCAATTTTATTAGCCACAAAGCAAAAAAAAAAAGTATGAAGCAATTGTACGGACATACCACCGAGCAACGCGACGAATTCGATTACACAACTCAATAATTACACCACAATCGATATTTTATAAAAGTTCTTTCAAAATGCTGCGCCCCTTCTTTATGATGGCATCTTTTTTTTGTCCAGATATACATATACTGGAAGCCATGAGTTATAACTTCATTAATACGAATAAAATTTCATTCCTTTTCATAAAATTTATGATAAGAAGAACTTCTTTTTTTTTTTTTTTAAATAAATGGATGTCCATGGCGGTTAATTTAAATAAATTACTTAATTTAAGCTTGGGTTCTTAGTTACGGTATGTGAACTGTAAAGGCAACTAATGGACTCTTAAAAAAATTCGACAAATATATAATTTAGGAAGAGGACGGAGTGTCAAATGCCTCCCAAAAACAGTTTTTCTTTTAAATCTCCTTAACAGACGAGAGGGGTAATTTGTTGCTTATAAAATGACCTTTCAAAACATCTTATCTTTAATCATTAAGGCAAAGTTCGTAGATTAAAAAATACACACAAAGAATTCAGTTTAGAGGAGGTTGATTTTTAATTCATCATTGAAAATTTTTAATTTAAGATTTACGGCACTTAAAAAGCAAAGTCAGTAACTATTTTGATGCCAATGTGAAGCTGACGACTCAATTAATATTTATTGCGAAAAACAAATTTCGATTGGGTCCCACCTTCCATATAAATTGACTTTCATTTTTTCAATGATTGCACTACCTTATCCATCATCATTATAAAAATAAAAGACATTTTATGAGAAAGGTTGGGCCGAAATCAATTTTTGTTTTTGCCAGATATATTAATTCAGTCATAATCTTTATTTTGGCATCAAAATAACCATAGATTTTGCATCCTAAATATCTTAAAATACGTCATTAAAATTTTCAATGATGAATTTCAATGATAGCTATAACTGGCGCCTTAAGATTGTGAGATATTATTGATTGATATATGTTATGAAAGCAAAACGAAGACAAAACTGCGACCGTAAATATTTCCGGAATTTTTCCGAAATTATGTATAGTAGGTGATGATAGAATAGTTTTTTTCACAACTTTTAATTTTTCTTCAGCCATTATCAGTGGCGTGTTCAGATTTTCTGCCACCCTGGACTATTTTGATTTCACCGCCACCGCCACCTGCTCTCACTAGAATTTTGTCACATCATTGACATAAAATCTTAATCAAAGAAAATTAAAACTCATTCAGTTCGCTACTTTAAAAAAAATTTAAATTAAGAACTTTAAAAATTAAATAAGCATTTACCCGCGGAATCGGTACCGCACCCATCTTTTTATTAATTGAGTAAACTGTTTATTATAAAAGCTTTTGAAATTGACATAAACCATACTTAGGTGTAAAAAGAAAATAGTTTTAAAATTTTGTTAAAAATCATTAAAATAAAAAGTGCGTATACGCCCGAGTGAACCAATACTTTAGTTAAATGAATTTCATCTTTTTTATGGAGTATTTTGTTTATAAAATAAATCTCATATTTTTTGAAACCATACCTATAAATACATTTTTAGCTCTTTACAAAAACGGCAAGATTGAAAATATCGATTTATGTGGATAGCTTCGTTCTCTCTGGTGTTTCTATACTATATTCGTGCCCTGTTTGTTATAACAACTCAAGACTTCCGTGCGCTACCTATTAGTTATTTTTTATTTTTTTGTTCTTATCCAGATGAGTTGTTTTCAAATACAACATTAAAAAACCTTTTCTCAGAAAAAAAACTAAATTTCTTCAACTTCAACTGCAGTTTTCGCCATTTCAAACTCCGCCTAAAGACTTTTTTATAGTTACTATAAGCTGAACCGGAGAACTTCGTTCAGCCGGAAAGTAGGTAAATTTCGGTTTTTTGCGATTTTTCGACCGGTAAATATTTTTATTTTCGGTTCCGTAGTGTGTTTACCTGGTTCAATCAGAATTGAAAAAAAAATTATAACAAAAAAAAAAAAAATAAGAGAAATTCGATAACTTTTTCAAATTTTTAAACTTTTTTTTAACAAATTCAAATCTGGTTTTGTAATTAATGCAAAACTATAAAAAAAAACTGGATAAAATTTGTTTTTTTTTTTTTTATATTGATAATAACTATTTACATAACATTTAGGAACAATATATTGTGTTCCTTTAATTTTTTTGTACGACTTTGATCATTCGTTATAGAAAAACAAATAGATAGATCAATTTAAAACTTTATACAAATATTGGTCTCAAAAATGCCCAACTAAAATCAGTACTGCAATTAATATTTGTAAAGTAGTGAAAGATTTAGTAAAAGTAATTTCGCGGCGAACATTATCCCACTATTATAGCATATTAGAATAATTACCGCAATTATATGTCTGTATGGAAAATTCCCTAGAGGGGAAATAGAGATTTTTTTTTAGCTCAAAAAATGACGATTTTATAAAAAGTTATTTATCTCAAAAACGGCTCTAACGATTTTTTTTGTGTGTACTAGTAGTGGTATCGTCTATATTTTGGTGAAAAAAAAAATTACCAAAAACCGTTATTAACGGCACTTGCCATAGAACTGTTTTTTTATTTTCGATTTTCTCGTTAACAGCTCAACCGATTTTGATCAAAATTTTTTACTTAGGAGGTCCTATCAAGTGTGAATAATACTGCATACAAATATTTTCAAAAAAAATATTTTTTTGGATTTAAAAAAAAAAGTTCAAACTTTTTTTTTGAAAAATCATTTATTTTTTGAAAACGGGTTAATGAGTTTTTTTTTGAAATCATGGTTTAGGCTGTATATTATTATATTCTTAAAAATGGCATACCAAATTTTTTTTCTAAAAAATTTCAAGAAATTTTATATATAAAAAATTATTTTTTAAGAAAACCGCTCCAACGATTTTTGAAATTTTGTCTGCATAAATTCACATTTTTTCAAGAATTTGGATGGCTTTCTTTATTCTGAGATTAAAACATTTTAAGTACTTGTTTTATCAATTTAAAGAACGTGTTTAATGCTTTTATTAAATGGATAAATACATATATAATTATTAATTATATGTTTTATATTACACTTAATCTTTAAAATTCGAAGAAACTTTTACTACAAGAGCAAGTTCGTGCGAACAAGCCGCGCATTTTATTTTAAGTAGAAATCAGCATCGAAAATAAAATAAAATTAATTGCAAAATAATTGTTTGCCATCCCTAAAATTGTATCACCTGTGCGATATCACGTCGAAAGACTAAGGATCGACATTTGAAACCTATCTTAGGTTTATATTTTTTTTATTACAAACTGGATCTGTCTCCAAGAGCATCTTTTGCCATGAAAAAGTTTTCTCACTTTTGCCATTTGGATCTGACAGAAAATTGTAGGTCCTCTTCATTCGTGCCGACACATAACGTAGATATGCAGGTTTTGGGTTGTAGTAAGTCACTATACCCGCTCTCTGCATGAGCTCTGCCACCATATTTATTTATTCAATAACAACATGTACGTGCGACACATCCATGAATTTATTCATTTCTGCAGTGTTAAAACCTACCGTCATAACCAAGGTGCAAAATGGACATAAATCTTATTAATTACAAGCACTAAGAGGGAGGAAAGCTGAAATGAAGTTGCTTTTTTTTCAATTTGTGCTCATTCCTCTCAATCTTGAGTCTTTGCTGGAATATTAGATTGTGTTGTATGTATGTTGTGTTGTGTTAAGTTTAGTTCAACGACGAATACACTTACGGGGACGACGTTCGCTACGCGACGAGAGGTTCGTATAGGAAACAATTAAGTGTTACAATGTTTCACAGGAAATTGACTTTAGTTTTGACCATAACCATGCCTCATAAGATAAACTGTTGAAGATGAAGCATTAAGATAACTAGAGGCAAGAAACCAGGAGTGTTGCAATGGACAAAATCGATTACCTACTAATAAACTACATATTTGGTATACCTATTCCAAGTTTCATGAAATGCACAAGAAAAGGTGTTAACAAAAATTAAGACATGGCATTTTACTTAGGTAGGTATGGCGAAGATTTTCTGATGAATAAAGATCAGATATAGATGTCCATCAACTTAGCAAGTAACTTTTTCCGTTGCAGATTAAAAAGTATATGGTAATTAGCTACTACCTAGTTGCTAATTAGTTACGCAAAAACAAATTAATTGCTCTGTTGGTTTGTGAAAAAATGGGTGTCCTGCTAAGTTGACGTCAACTTAGCAGGTCAGCTTTCTTAAAAATAGGGATAATCGGTCGAGAAGTGGATATATATTGAATTTGAAAAGTACTTAATTGCTAATTAATTACGCAAAAAACTAATTAATCGCTGTTTTGGTTTGCGATAAAATGGGTGTCCTGCTAAGTTGACGCCAACTTAGCAGGTCAACTTTCTCAAAAATAGCAATATACGGTCAGGGAGTGGATATATATTGAAAACTGTTTAATTGCTAATTAAATAAATAAATTTGATGGCACAACAGCTCATGAAGAACTAGGGCCTAGTGACTTACAACTCTCAACCATTCCTGTGTGCGTGTCTGCAGGAATGGAGGGGACCTACAGTTTATTGCCGAATCCGAACGGCTAACGAGCGGCACTTTTCTGTGACAGGAGATACTCTTGGAGGATTTGTCAATTCCTCGCAAGAGGCAGTAGCCGTTTTTTCTTTTAAATAAATAGGTGGCGAAACTGGGGATCGAACCTTAGACCTCCGGCATGACAGTCCATCGCACTAACCATCACGCCACGGCTACTACAAATTGCTAATTAGTTAAAAAAAAAAAAAAAAACGAATTATTCGCTGTTAATTAGTTACAAAAAAAAAAAAAAAAAAAAAAACGAATTATTCGCTGTTTTGATTTGCGAGAAAGTGGCTGTCCTGCTAATTTGACGTCAACTTAGCAGGACAACCACTTTCTCGCAAACCATAACAGCAATGCCCTAATCGCATAAGAAAAAAAACAAAGCCCGGCCGAATAAACAATCACGTCATTTTTTCAATAACTGTCTTGGGCATTTTTCATTTAATTCTATAACCAGAATTTTTGGCGCGTTAAGAATTTTGAACCCAACCCTCATAAAAAAAAAACATTATATTTTTCTTAAAACTATTTTTCGATAAATATTCTAAATTCTTTTCTTCTCAATTCTTTCTAGTGAATTTGAAAAGCTAAACAAAGGTGACATCTATTATAACAACGATTTGGCATTCCGCACAGCTGAACTGCATTTGGGTATACCAGCGCTATTAGATGCTGACGATATGGCTGCCTATGAAGTACCCGACAGATTATCTATTCTTACATATCTGTCACAATTCTATCAAGTATTCGCCGCCCAAGGTAAGTCCGGTTTTATTTTATTTATAAGTTGCAACCACGAATAATGTACCCAACTTATAGTGAAGAGGGAATATGTATCTAAATTTGTGTTGCTCATTTAAAATTGGGGTGTTCACAAATGGAAAACAGAACCCTTCCTTTGTTAAAAAGTGATTTGCATAAATGTTCGTTAAATTAAATTCCATTTCACCACGATAGGAAGCAACGTCATCTAAGCGGAACTTTATTCTACACCGAATACCCCAAATATCTGCCTCATAAAAATCTTTTGGGAATACAAATAAAATATGTAAACTATTTTACATTCGACCGGTTATTTTAGTTTTGATGACATTCGACATCACACGATTGAGGTTTTATTTTACTAAATATTTTTTATTGTGTTTATTTGTTTGAAAGGTTAAATTAAAACTTTTAACTATTTTTTTTTTAATTTACGTTGATAAGTACCATTTCTATATTAAATATTCAATGCCCTTAATAATTTTGATTCAAACACTGAAGAAAACCAAATGCTTAAATGTCTTCTTGTTTTGGAAACAACCAAAAATAACGAAATCTACTTCACCAATTTTTAGTTACTTTAAATAGTAAAGCGTAAAGTAGAAAAGGCATTACGTAAAAAAAATGCGAACATTTTGCGGTTTTTTCGATTTTTGACGATGTTGTTGTGTGCTGGAAGTCGAAACCTCGGTTTATTCAAAACACAAGCACCATAAACAACTCAGCAAAAAATCAGAACTACCGGATTTAAAACAAGGCGTCCTCTTTTCAAAGAACAAGATTACCGAGTTGTAATTAGTGAAGTAGATTTTGTTATTTTTAATTATTTTCAAAACTAGAAGACCTTTTAGCATTTCGTTTTTAGTGTTTAACTCAAAGTTATTAAGGGCATTGAATGTTTAAAAAAGAAATGGTACTTATCAACGTTAATTAAAAAAAAAAAATAACTAAAACCGAAAAACTATGTTTTTTTCCTAATTTTTGAGTTTGAAATGCAATTGTTCAAAAACTGTTGACTAAAACAACTTTATTTAAAAAGAAAATTTAAGAATGAGTTTTTGGCTTTGACAAAAAGTATAGTATTTTATTCTAAAAAAATTCGTTGGATTTTTATGAGTCGTTTTCTATTTCAAGTCAAGTCCCAATTAAACGGGGGGATATAGACTACCCCCTCCAGAGGATTTGTTTTTTCTTTTGACCCAACTTATGCGCTCTAATATTTTTATGCATCTTGTGCCAAGAACCATCTTTTTTTTATTATACTGAAAATTATACCTACTACTTGTTGTTATAAATTTATTGTTGCTATATTTTGAATAACTGTATTTCCGAAACTGTTGGATCTACACAGATGTTTCTGGGCTCAAATTGAAGAAAATTTAATTATTTTGATATCGTAGATCGAAGTTATAGTCGAAAAACTAATCCTTTGGCCAATAACTGAAAAAAGCGCGAAAATTTCGCGTTTTTTTTTTATTTTTGGCCATGATACGTTTGGCGCTCGAGTTCGAGACTTGGGTTTTCATAAACGACTTAGCCAAAAATCAGAACTACCAGATGTAATGCACACGCTGATGTATAAAGTTACTGGACTATAATAAGTTCAACTTTTTTTTCTAAAAAGTTTTAACAAAAAATTATTATACAATAAAAAAAAAAATTTTTTTAACCGCTCCAACGATTTTCAACTTTTTTTTTTTTTCTTATAAATTAAAACTTTCAAAAGAAATCAAACGCTGTACTTCGCGTTGGTGTCAAAAGAATTTTAGAAGTCTTGCATTTATTTTATTTGCTATACCTTTACCATTAAGGCGCTACCGAAAATTTCACTCCAAGTTGTATAGATTTTTGTAGGTCCGTAATCTGGGCGGTCTTTTTCTGTGATGTTTAAACTTTAGAATTAGAATTTATAAACATTTTGCGCCTTCTCAATTTTAATGAGTTAGACGACCATAATCAATCGATGCGTAGTGTATAGATTGTTCGTGTTTTCATTTTCATCAAAAATAACAAAACCAACAGTCTACTTTTTATTCCTCTAAATAACACAACATTTGAAGTGCCGGGAGCATTGTTGTCGCAATTTTCTACCGACAATTTACTGAATGAAATCTCGCCTTAAAAATCAGAAAAGCTAAAGCAGCCCGACGTCATATTGTCTAGATGGCATGCATATCTGATTTTGCATTGTTATATTGTTGTATTTTATTTTTTAAAAAATAAAAATAAAGCAAACGATCTTTTCGCACGTTCTTACTCTTGATTTGGAAAGGTTGCTAAAAATCTTAAAATTTAGAAAAAAATTTTGAATGGACATAAAATTTGAACAAATTAAATGAGACAATTTTTAACATACTCTAATAAAGAATAGGTGAAAGCCATTTTCAGATAAAAGTTCTCATTTTATCTTTTACTAAAATAATTTAAATTAAAAATTACATTAAATTGCAAAAAAAGTCTTCATGTAGATTCCAACCTTTGGAAAAATTTCTAAATTTCGATTTTTTTAAATTATTTTTTTTTCTTACAAAACTACAACTTGCCCTTATTTTAACGAACCATATTGCAAGTTAAACAGAATTGTGCAAGAGAAACGGAAATGAAAGGGAAATGTTTTTAATATAAAAAAAAGAAGAAACATAGTTAAAATTGTAGGTAGATTGTCTAAAATGTTTTATTGCTGAAAACAAACAAAATTACCAGTACCAAAACCTATTTACTACCTACCTACTTTTGACTTTAGATGGGGATCAATGCACTCTAACATAAAGCTAATGAGATTCACTGGGATTTCATATACATATACATTATAGTCATTGGTACATTATGCCTGTACGACTATGTAGATTTTTGTAATATATGCGTTCCTCCTCAGGGCAAAAAGCAATGCAGCATTAACAAGAGTGTTTGGCGCTTGAGGGTAATGAAACTGTAACTAGGTAACAAGGGGCTTTATTGTTAAGCCCAAAACAGAAAAAAAAAAACAGGAAGTTGTATTCATTGCTTTCTGGTATAGACGACGATGACGATGATGGGCTCGATAGCATTCGTGTCGTAAAATTGATGGGTGTGGTTCTTGATGCTTTTCGAAAAATCAATGATTTGAATTCAAGCCCGCTTAGGGCTCTTAAGTAATTAAGAAAAGTTTCTAGTTCGGTGGTCTGTGTCAAGTCTTTTTTGTTTGTTCTATTGTACATGTGAATACATAAATAGATAGCGGAAATGTTAAGGAAAGAATCGTTTTGCTTTGATGATTGTATTAGGTTAAGCCTTTTGATTTTTAGATACCGCCATCAATGTAAACGCAACCTTTTTAAAGCTCGTTAGGTTTTCAAACCTAGTACCTGCCTATAGAAATAAAATTAGGTTACGGTTTCTTGTTTTTGTTGTTCCAGATGAGCCTGTTAAATTATGTTATGTAGAAAAGTGATATCAGGGAATTCATGTCAGAAAAATAAATAAAATTTGTTGGAAAAAAAGCTCGAGAAAAAACAGGACCTATAGTTCCTTTAAACTCTCAACCATTCATGTGTGATTGTGGTTAGGCAGGAACGATGGAGACCTACAATTTTCTGCCGAATACGATCGAATAAAAAGAGAGGTCTTTTTTATGATAAGAGACCTACAATTTTCTGACAAATTTGAAAGGATAAGAACAGACCCTTTGAAGATTTTTCACTTCACCGCAAGAGCTACTGACTCTTTCCGAAAAAAAATTCTAAAATGAACTTTGTGTCCTGATAGTCCAACGCAAAAACCATTACGCCAAGGGCTTATAGATCAACCCCTCTTAAAAAGTTAAAAATGCATGTAGCTATTTTAGTAAAAATAAAATTAAAATAAATCTGATGGCACAAGAACTAGGGCCTAGTGACTTACAACACTCAACCATTTCTGCGTGCGTGCATCTGCAGGAATGGAGGGGACCTACAGTTTTGTCAATTCCTCTTAAGAGGCAGTGGCCGTTTTATTTTAAAAATTATTAGGTGGTGAGGCTGGGGATCAAACTTAGACCTCCGGCACTACAGTCCATCGCACTAACCATCACGCCACGGCTATATTACTGGTATGTTAGTAGGTATTAAAATTTTAACTTATTATAATATAAACCACAGTCTAGGGGGCTCTATCAAACAATCTCTTTGTTATTGCTAAATCTAGTAGTGCTTTTCTAAGCTTATGTTTTAAGCAATTCATTTTGTGATGGAATACATCAACCTCCAGAGATTTAAGTATGAAGTATAGAATGAGATTCCCGTGGAAACTATGTGTCCATTAGTGGAGAAATAGGTTTTGTGGTTATGTTTTCGGAATGACAAGATGCTGATGCCTACCGTTAAGGCTACGCTATCGGACTTCACTTCATCATTATCATCAAATTAAATGCTACCACACACAATAATATTATACCCTAACCTATAATTTATTATTTTCCATTATTACATGCCCCATATTGACCTTTTGCACGTTATGGTTGTTAAAAATTCTGCTGTTAAAACTGCACCATATAAACTTTAAGTATATACTTACTGATATATGACTTAACACTAATTACCTCAATTTCAAAGAGCATACTCAGGGAAGTGAATAAAATTTCACATCATTAGTTCCACTTAAGTCAAAAGTTCTTCCTTAACCTAATGAGGGGAAATAAATTCCGTTGGGAAAAAATTAAGCAACAAAATTTGATACAACTTGCCATCTATCGTCTATATTTTATAGGAGTAGTATATATTGGCCATCGCAGATAGATAGATGGGTACCTATGGCTTAGGTATATTATGCATATAGTAGCTCACGATTTTTCATGGTATAAAAACCATTTTTAATTGCTATACACACTGTTCCGTTCCGTAGACAGAAGAGGGTCTGTAAAACCTCTCAAGACAGCCAGTAGCGAGACCAAACAAAATTTAACTCTCACAGCAAATTCTTTCAAGGGCCATTCAATTTTTTCTAGTTAGACGAGCAATGATTTTGGTGGCGCTGTGCGCCGCCGCGGTGTGCGCATCAATGCGCTTCCTATGTGGCAAGTTGGATGTAGTAATTGGTATGATGGTAATTAACTGCCTGCTAGTTGGTTGGTGGTAATTCATTGGATAATAAATTCCATAAGATTGAAATGCGCAATAGTTGAATTATTTTTTTTTTTTTGCAATTTTTTTGTACCTATGTATTTTAACCGCGTGAAGCCACCAAGTTATAAAAGATGTGTTATGGGAATTTTGTAATTGTTTAAAGCCATTAAAATTGTATGAGAGTGAGAAATAGTATCTGCGATGCTTGGTGTGGAACTAAATGTTTTTGAATTGCTTTTAAACGTTGCAAGAAACAAATATAAAGCTATGGGTTAGTCATTTTTGTACTTTTTTACAACGTGTTTTTTTTAACTCGATGCTTATGTTGATAAAAAAAAAACACTTTTTAGCTTAAGTCATGGGATGATATTTGGTCTTAATTATGATATAGCGACAATCCAAAAGGATCAGCGATCATGCTCTTTGAAAAAGAAAAAAATGTGATAAAATTATCAGCTTAGATAAAAATAATAACAGGGAATTTTGTTTTGCAATCTTAAATTTTCACAGCAAGAGTGAGAAATTTAGCTATAGTAATAGCGTTTTGATTCCTGAGATTGCTAAGAGCTCTGACCTATGAAATATGATACGTTTCCAATGTCCATTTGAGAGTAAAAACACTGATAGTACAACTCTCAGCACCGTTGCCGCCCGAAAAAAAGTTCAGAAAAAACGTGGCATTTTTGTGCCATATGAAAAAATACCATATTCTTCTATTAAAAATTATCGTGACACTTCGGCAACGTTGGCTCTCAGGCCATTCGAGAATAAAACGCAAGTGGACAAGCTTTGAGTTTGTGTGTAATCAGGGATCAGGCTCTCTGAGAGTAGCTCGCAGAGAGCAATTAGTTCACAGAATTTCAGCGCAGTTCGTAATTTGCAAGTAAATTTCGAGAGTTTATTAGCGAAAAAACTCTCTCTGTGGAGACACACATTAAGAAACCCGAACTCTTAAAAAAATGTTTAGGATAGGCAAAAGACTCACACTTGGCTGAGTGTGTTTGTAAACTTACAAAATTTCCGTTGCTGACAGTGAATTCACATTCAATTACAACTAGAAAATTTGGGGTAGTCTTAAAACTAGACTGACTAACTGGCAAAATACTATTTGTCAGAAAGTTACCTAGAAGCTACTTACAGGTTGTTTTACTACTTTATTACTTTCTTAGTGAGGATCTTTGGAACAACAAACTGCCGGATTAAAGTCGAATTTAAGGAAATCTTACTTATGTTATTTTCCTCCTGCCTATAATAATAAACCCCCTCCAATGATATTTTTTTCTTGTCTCGACCCAACCAACACGCCTTATAGCCTTTTGCGTAATATTATGCAAAACACCCTGCTTCCTGATGTACTGTGTCTGAAGCCATATTACAAATATGTATAATGTTTTCTATATTATTCTATACCTATAATGGATGATTCTTTTTTCTTAAAACTCAGCTGATGTCAATGTCACTATTTTTGTTAGTTAAATAAAGTTATAGCCTTATTTTGTTGTTTAATTTATATCATCAACGTGAATTTTAAGTTCAAAGTCCTCGTTCGTAACACCTGACTGAGTTATAGTGCAGTTAACTGTTTTTAAACATGTCATACCTACATAATGTATATCTGAATTGAAAACTCCCTTGCTTAGGTAAACATGCACTGAAAATAAAATAAGCGGAACGCAGCACTTAAATAGGAAGACACAACGTACTTACAAATTAACTTTTACCCCGCATTCAAGGCTCGTTCGTTACTCCCACATATCATAACTATCTTACCTCTTTTTTTTTTACAAATTACAGACGAAGATACAAAATGGAACTTACTGTACGACGATGACGGGTTCATCCTATCTCTACACCCTCATTTAACCTTCGATAATGTGGTCGAAAAGACAATAATTATTCGGTTGCATTTCACATACCCACCATGCTGACAACTTATCTAAAACGTGTGTTTTTTTTTGTCCAGGCCTTGTGATTCTTTAAACTTTCCTCCTCGTGTACTCAGAGGAATAACAATTAATTTCCATTTCATTAAAATTACTTAAAGAAGCATTTCGGTGTTCTTTTGTATTTATTGGCGCGCTTGCTTCTCAAAACATCCATATCGTTATTGCCTCATATCCTTGCAACGTAACTATCGTCACGGCTAAGCCATCATCATCGCGGCAAGTCTTCGTCATTGTCATCACAGAGAAAGTATAGAGATTTTCAAATGTCACGACGACGACGTTGACTGTCAGATGGTAGACAATCTGTTTGTCACAGAAACCAATAGTCAGGAAGTTAGTGCTGAATGCTGGGGCAAAATTCGCTCGACACTGAATTCTTTGCCCATCACGTGTATCCTTTATAGCATCTGTTGTTGTTCAGGTTTGCTAGAAGTTACCAAGTCTTTCAATTACTTGTTTATACAAATTTCGTGTTATTTTTATTGAAACAAAAATACTTTCATTTAATATTTCACATTAAGATCATATAATTATTTTAGTTTTTTGATCCTTTTTTAATATCATGTGCAAACTTTTCATTCTAATTTTGCTTGTTTTATAAATCTCTACTATATTTCTAATAAAAGTGGTTTTCTCGATTTTGTTTTCATTCCTTGGCTTTGAAGAATCATAATGTTTTTCATTTGCAACACTACTTTCCAGACTACGATCTCGTCGGCTATAAAGTTTTGAAGAATTCAAGTATAATCACGGTTTATTTTGTTTAAAAAGACAGACATGCCTTGAACCTTTTATTGCTATGAGACATTTTGTTTGGTTTGTTATCCATTCCGGAAGGCACGTTGCATCTTTCGGGTGTGGATTCCAAACGGAAAGTAAACGTGACCATGGAAAAGAAAGTAATTTATTCTTTTCTTTGTATTGTTTAATTTCTTATAATAGCTTTAGCTTTGATTTTTGGAAAGGGAAATGGTTTTTGTGCAAAAGGTAGTCGAACTTTGTTTGTTAGAACGTTAATCGTGATGTGAAATCGAAAATGTGATTAAGATTTCATAAATTATCGTATTCGTTTTAATACAAATGAATCAGTATCAAGTAATTTGATCTTTTGAGAAACTTTCGAAAACTTTAGGTAATCGATTAAATCTGTAAGGTAATAATATTCACATAATAAGTTTATTGATTTTATATGAAATATCGTTTTAAGTTGAATCGGGAGTGTTCCATTTCTATTGAAAATGGACACTATGCTAAATAAAGGAAAAGAAACAATAAAAATACAAACACGAAGAAAGCTCAAATGTCAATTCTAAGTTGGGTGGCAGAAGGAGTACCTATAAGTTAAAATTTGGTCAAAATGAGATAAGTACATCATTCGACTCTAAAATTGATGTGGCATTTTTGGAAAAAGCAGTATAAGTCTAATGCACACGCACAGCACAGACAAATCACTATAAAAGGTAGTGGTCAAAGCAGCATAACTCTATGAGACATAATTCTGAGAGATTAAAGGAGTATAAGTCAACTTTAACTAGATATTATGATCAATTGAGGGCTATTGTTTTTTTTTTTTTAACTGACTCGTAATATTTCTTCGACTTGT
The DNA here is from genome assembly GCA_947049315.1 of Epistrophella euchroma. Classification (NCBI taxonomy): domain Eukaryota; kingdom Metazoa; phylum Arthropoda; class Insecta; order Diptera; family Syrphidae; genus Epistrophella; species Epistrophella euchroma. The sequence goes on along the minus strand of OX346247.1, from coordinate 101,765,929 downwards.
ACTCAAATGACCAAATAACTCGGTCATGCCAGTGTTTCTTTCTCACATGTTCCATAAGTAGTTAATATGGACCATGGATGATTAAAATTATGTTTTCCATTTTCCGAAAAATTACAATTTTTGACATATACTTTCTACCCTCCATCACCGTAGAATTTTTCTCATACAATTAATAGTCTGGGTCCGGGGATTTAATTCTATGCGAAAAAAGCGCAGAAACCTTTCCAAACAATCTGCTACAATTATCAATTTCGCTAGTCGAATAGTGAACTGCAAACGAAAAGTAAAACGAAACTTTTCATTTATAACTTTATTGTGTCATTTTTGTATAGGGTTTTTCGTTTCACACATCACTAGCATACTAAGCTTTATTATTCATTTACAGCCTGGAGAAAATTGAAGGTGTCACTTTTATCAGGAACATGTTTGCGATGTTTGGAAATATTCATGTTCAGTAAAATTGTGTAGGGTGTCAAAAGCCCCCAAGAAAGCCCCCAAGGTGCAATATCTTGAGAAACAAACATTAAATAATGTATAGTTGAGTATAAATTTTCCACAAAATAAAACTTAAAAATTTGTCTTCTTGATAAAGATACAAAGTCGTGAATAACTTGTCATTTTTTGCTAATGAGTTAAATCATTGTGGAGTTATTTCACGGAGCCGCATTGAAAGAGTAAATGGATTTTTTCTTTAGATTTCTGTTTGCTAAAAGAAATAATTTGTAAGTTTTTAAATGCAATATTATTCATTCTACATAGAAGTAACAGATTGCAAAATGTTTGTTAACATCAGTCCACCTCTTAACGAGATAAATAGCAACTACCTAAAAATAAGCTTTGATGGATAATCAGGTTTTTTTGGTCACTCTCCTTCTTTAAATAAATATAAATTTGGTGGCACAAATGGCTCGTGAAGAACCAGGGCCTAGTGACTTACAACTCTCAACTATATTCCTGTGTGCGTGTCTGCAGGAATAAAGGGGACCTACAGTTTATTGCCGAATCCGAACGGCTAAGGTGAGCGGCACTTTTCTATAACAGTAGATACTCTTGAAAGATTTGTCACTTTCCTCGCAAGAGGTAGTAGCCCTGAAAAAAACTTAAGGTGGAAGCGGCTGGTATTGAACCCAGACCTGTGACATGAAAGTCCAACGCACTAACCATTACGCCACGGGCTACTTCCATTCTCCTTCTTCATGCAAATAAAAAACGTTATTTCATAATTTTACCCTACTGATACTAATATCAAAAATAAGCAATTTCATAAAAAAAAAACCTTAAAACCCTATCCGTTATGTGGTTTTTATTAGCAAAGCCCTTAATTGTCGTATTTATAAGCGTTCGTTGTCTAACTTTAGGAAGCCGTCCAAGCTATAAATAAACATTCTTAATTGTTGCTAAGTGATCTAACTTTTTATCTAACTTTAGACGCCAGAATCGATTATCTAAACCTTGATAAATAAAGCATATTTTCGGCTATTTCGAATACTTAGACCCTGTTTAAACAGTCAAAAATCTAATAAAATCGCTGCTTTCCTTTCGTAGTGTATAATTTGAGTTACATTTGAAAATCTGTAATCCAGATTGTCAAGAAGTCCAACGATAGCCCTGTCATATTCCCAGTAATTTACGATCTTAATAAGGCCGTTAATACCACTTTCAAGTTTTCAGTAATGCTTAGTGGATGCGACGATGCTTCGGTGCAAGCCTTCGGTGAAGGATAGAAGTAAAATATTTATATTGTATTCTAAAATTAAAATGTATACGTACTGTATTTTTTCAAGAAGTTTATTTAAACTTACAGAAGGCAAAACTAATGTTGCATTTTAGTCATTTAGTTAAGAATGTCAAATGTACCTTTCAAGTTTTTATTTAATATTCTCTTCCGTCCCCTCTTTAAAGATGGCTCTCTAAAGTAACTGGTCTTTCAGCGTCTCTGTGATGTTCAGTGTTAAATTTCACTTACGATTTGGATGATAAAGTTTTATTTCAGCAGGTGTGTGTTGAAATAAAAAACGTTTTCTTGCCTTATGAACCGAAAACCTTTCGCCTAATACGGCGTGTTTTCAAAGAATGGTAGCGACCTCTAAATTCTATGCGATTTTAATACATTTTTTTTTTCAGAATTTTTTTCATGAAACGGAACCACTTGGCAGGTTTGGAAAAAATAATTTTAGATGTTTGTTTTTTTTTGTTTTGTTTTTTTTTTTTTTTTTTTAATAATACAAATTCTATATACTACTGAAATAAATCAGCTAAGTAGAAGACTTAGCACTATTTTATTGGACTTGTTGAATTATTGATTCAAAATAGCTTTTAACGGCCTTTAGTCCATGAAAATTTTTTGGCGTTTCGTCCCGGCGATCTCACTTGGACTCATCAGTTCAGTTCATCTTACATAGATTTCATGCTGAATACCTAGTGTGAACTATATTTATTTATATTTATATTTTAAATGTTGCAAAATAATGCGCACCCTAATGTATGTACTTTTAATAACGCGATAAAGTATCAGACCTAATTTGAGATTAAAAAAAACTGACTGCTTCACAGCATATTGTTAATTAATTTGGACAATTTTTTCTTCTAAAAGTTCTTAGTTTTCAATATTTTTGAATAATTTTAAATAAAAAAACAAATATTAAATACCTAATTAAAATCAAGTTTTAAACATGTTATCTAACACTGTCAGATCAAAAGAGAAAACTTAAAATTCAATTAGATACAAATATATATGTAAATATTTATTAACATGTTAACATATGAAATATAATGCACAATGTCAAAGCTGTTTTACAATGAATTTTTGCAATATTTATAAATGCAAATGTTTATATATATATATCACTTGCATAATCATTATCATCATCATCATCATCTAATAATACACTTTTCATATTGAACAAGTTTTTTTTCCATAAAATGAAATAATTAAACTCCAAATGCATGTACTCATTAATACACTCATTAAGTATTGATTAATTTCATTAAAAAATAATCAAATGACTCGTATGAAAAATGCAATGCCATATGCTATGCATATTAAAAACAAAAAGTATTAAAAAAAAAACATAAATATCAAAGCTATTTTTTTTTTTATTTCAATTAAATATATTAGCAGAATAATTAGTAGGTAGATAAATTTAATAAAAAAAAAACTTACTTTGACCTGAATTTACACATTCAGTCATAAATTGAATGCATACATTCCTTGAGAAAATTAATTAAAATCAATTGGCCGATTCATTTCATCATCATCGTAATCATCGTACGCACAATTTACTTTGACGAATAAATTGAAATAAAGTTCCTTAATGGGTCGCACCAACAAGCTTAATGAAATGCTCAAGTGGCTTGAAAGTTTTAGAATAATCATAATTGATTAATATCTATTATAAAAGGCAATATTCTTACCGCCATATTATTCACTCGATACATCCAGATTTAATCTTAAATCCAGATGAATTTACATTGAATTTGTATGATTTACATCCAGATTTAAGTTTTAATCTAGATGTATTGAGTGAATAATATGGCCGTTAATATTCTTTGTTTAAATTCAAAGATAAAACTCACTTTCTAGGAAAGTAGATTTTTTTTTAGTAAAAAAAAATAGTTTTGAATAGTTGAATTTTCTCGCTGTTTTAATCTCAAAGCCAATTTGTCTCGAGTCTGGAAAGTGCCTTTATCAAAAGTACCTACATCCCAATTAAAACCAACAAAAAAAAATTAAAAAACAAGAACTCCCTCAGCCATGTCGGCGGCGAATGTGCTTTGTTTAAATGCAGAAGAAAAGAACCCCAAAAGTTAAGTAATTCAAAAGTCAGCGTTTATCTCCTCAAAGACGTTTAAATTAAAGAGAAGATGAGGTAAAAAAAAAAACTACATTTAACTTCGGTCAGACCTATAAACCGCATATATGATGTTCTCATACAATCATCGCAGTCCGTCAGTTCGTTTTGTCGAGGTCAACAGCACCTTTGAGCACTGAATAATCGACAATATTCCCATCATTGAAAATCGCTGGATTATGCAATTGGCTTCCCCGTCATTCCGTCACATGGGACGATTTATTCGTGTATATCTTTGGATTGTATATCGATGCCGCCAACTGGTTCGTTCCCATAAAGCCGCAGATCTCAAGGCATCATCTTCGGCAAGCATGCAGACCTTTTTATATAAAGCTACTATGGATATACAAAACAAGTTTCTTCGAGTACTTCGTTTTGGTTGTTCTGACAAAAACCACACACACGTCATGATGTGTGCAGCCAGTATTTTTCATTGCAGGCGAATATGCTGGCGAACAATTGCTGAAAGTGAAAGTCCTTATGCGCCATCCTGGCTGCTCTATACCATACCATTGACCAACTTCAATAACATCCAATTACCCAGCTGTGCAGCAGCCGCAGAGTAGCGACAGCCAGCAATACAATGGCAGCAGCAACTACAGCTAACAGCTCCTCATGCAACCATTTGCTTTATTTATTACCGTAATCTGCAACTTTTATTCGCGAAAAGTATTTTTTTTTATCTGCATACAGCAGTGGCAAAGTGGTAGCAATAACAACTGGGTAACTGGTTCATTGTACTGCATTTTGCAGTGAATAATTATAAACCACAAATATAAAAATTTGGCCGCAATCCAAAAAATGGATTTTTGTATGTCTGCCGGGCAACGACCGAACAGTCTTGCCGGCGCGCGGCGGTGGCCAAAAAAAACAAATCTATTTCACCGCTATTCACCTCTAGGGCGTTATCAATGGCGGGCTATCTAGGAATAATATTTCACTCTCTCATTTCGTATGCCCAATCTTGGTATGTTGGCCCAATCAAACCGGCAGCAACATATTATAGTGGAGGTTCTTTTAGTACCACACCAGCTGTATACCTCCCGTTAGAGTAGGCTTTGGCAATAAATTCAATCAATTCGAATTCGGCTTATTTTTGAAAGGTTTTTCAAGCAAACACAATTCAACGACGCGACTACAGCAGTGCTGCATCGATTGAAATTCAATAGGGCGTCACTTTGTTAAACACTAATTTAGTTTTAACAAAAAAAAAAAAAATTAAATAAATTAACATACATATGTATAAAGACTTATTACTTTAGAGAACAAACAAAAATTATCACGGTAGTATTGCACGGAAATACAAAATACATACTGTAAAATGAACATAAAATACTCTTAGTTTCTTTGATTGTATCGAAGATGGATCAGAACAGAGTTTTAATACCCGCTTATATTTTTGTTTCTGAGATAGGTATTACAAATAAATAAAATAATTCCCAGATTCTTAGTGAAGCCATTAGTTTTGTTTATCCGGATAATGTCGGTTATCTATACCTACGGGTATTCAAAACCATCTAGATCTCTCAAATTCCTGATAAATCAAAGTTTGTATGTATGTCATACGAATTTCCTCAAAAGTATCCTTAATTTGGTCCAGAGTTAGTTTAAATGCCGGGAAGGGTGAAAATTTTAAGTGATTTAAAAATTCTGAAAATTATTAATTTTTTTTCGGCAGTCAGACAAAATCCCAAAACCCGCAATATCCAGAAAAACCCATTATCCTGAAAACCAAAAATCCGAAAATTCCGATATCCAGAAAACCAAAAACCCGGAAAACTCAAAACCCAGAAATCTTAAATTCCCGAAAACCCATTAAAAAAAATCTCAAAATTCAAAAATGCAAAACCCACGAAGCCGAAAATTTCGTAATCCCGAAAGCTTAAAATCTAAAAAAGTCAATTATCTAGAAAATCTTGAATCCAGACAATCCAGTACCTACCCAGAAAACCCAAAATCCATAAAACTAAAAATCTATTCAGAAGAATATGTAAAATATAGAAAACCCAAATCCCATAAAACACAAAAACCCATTACCTAAATACGGGGATGGCCGAACTGTCACTTTTTCGAAAAAACTACATTTGTTACGTCTGTTACGGTATAGTTTATGTAGTTAAACGTTGTTATTGTAGTTAAATGTAGTTAATGTAGTTAATTAAATTGTAGTCTCAAATGTCAAATTATCTGTCAGCTGTCACTTTGAAAACTGAATGTTGAGGAGAAGTCGAAGCAAATTGAAAATTACGATAATATAAACGACGAAAAAACTTGTTCGTTTAGCTCTTAATTTTGAAATCGGATTTATACGCTGTTTTGTATTCTATTTTTTAACTTATTTATTAAAATTGTATATAGTTTTTTTGTATATTTACTACATATAACAAATAAAATTAATAAATTAGACGTGTAGTATATTCAATTTACTACGCGAAGTTAATGATGCAGAAAATGTAGTGTAGTTAATTCGGCCAACCCTGCCTAAATATCCCGAAAGCCCAAAATCCAAAAATCTCACTGTCCCGAAACCCAAAAACAAAAAATTCCGATAAAACTAAAAATTCTGAAAACAAAGAATATCTTAAACCACGAAAACCCATTATCACGAAAATCAAAAATCCAAAGAGCTTTATATTCAGAAAACCTAAAATCCAGAAAACTCAAAAACCACAAAACTCGTAATCCCATAAGCCCATTAACCCAAATGCCCATCAAATCTAAAAAACAAAAAATTCAGAAACGCACCAATATCCCGAAATGTTTAAATACTTAAAAAAAAAAAACCTTTATCGAATAAAAACAAAATTTCAAATAAAGAAATATAGAACGAAGTGGCTCGGCCGAGCCAGTTTGCGTCCAAATTTATGTTCTGTCATACAAAATGCTTAACACAATAAAGTTAAGCTCCACACCAAAACTAAGCTTTGTCCGAATTTTTTTCGAAGTAAAATTTTAATTTTGTTGGGCTACATTTAAATATTCAGGTTCAGTCTGCTATCAGCTTATCAGCTATCTCAAACTTTTCTTCTTGCATATTTTGGGGATTTGGATAATAATTCTGAAAAATTATATTCGGCAGGCGCAATAAACTTTTCAGACGGCACTGCGTATCATTACTTACCGCTTAGTCTTGAAAACATGTTGTTATTTTTCTTCTTTCATAATAGCCAAACTTGCTGTCTCTCTATAGGCTAAGTGATACGCGTGCTAGATTTAGAGCGGGCAGATTGCCAGCCACTCAACTTTTTTTTTTTTAAATAAACGTTCAATATTTTGTATATGGTTATCGTTTTTTTACTGGGCCAAATTTATTATTCACTACATCTTGTGTATTGCTGACAGCTGGGGGTGATGTGACATGTAAGTACCACCATTATTCCCCATCCCTCTCTCCTTTCTCATTCCATTTTATTTGGGTGATTGGTATAAAATGGCATTTTATATGACAGATCTGTCCATACAGCTCAATGAGTCCCAATGGAAATGTTAATTATTGTAACGAGTCGTTGATTGGTTAAGTGGTTGTTGGTTAGATTGACTTTCAAAATATAGACTTGGCTTTAAGTAGAATGACATTTTAAAATAAACTGTCATGAGCTCATAGATGGCTAAAGCAGGTTCATATTACGATGATAGTTTAATTTTTATTGATCTAAAGAGCTTGATGGTTGGTTTTAGAAAGGTTTCTACATGCAGCTCGAAGGCTAAGAAAATAAAACCAGGTGCAATTTAAGAGAGCTTGAGAATACGGAGGAAACATGCAAGGTCTTTTATAAAAAATTTGTTTTTTTGTGGTGTTTATGTAAAGATAGTTTGTTATTTTATACTTGGTTATCATAACTTCTTTGAAACTTCTTTCACGTTTTATCTTTCATTTTATTTTTTTGTAGATCCTTCATTATAAAATCTCTCGATGCTTCTAAATGATTTTTTACAATATTTTGCCTTGTGAGAGTATTATGTTAAAAGGCGCTTCTTAAATCACATTCTTGAAATGGTATTCTGTGTTGGCACCTAACTCACGTGCTGTCGAAATAAATTGCCCTATCAGTTTCAACGAACCTAGTTACTGTTTTTTCTGTCGCATACTCGCATATAATGCGTACCCATAAACTTATAAGTATAGGTAGGCACCTAATCGCATTCTTTAAAATTATATTAAAGAATCTTATCACGTTTTAAAAGTAAATAAAATTCTTTTGTATTTAACGACTTGTTTTGCCTTTCAACGAAACAAATTCATCCCGTAAGGTATTTTAAGTCTCCTTTTTTTTTAAATCTAAACCCAAAGTTTATCTATCTTCATTGGGAGAAAAGGAAGAATTTGTAAAATATTTTTTTCATTGTTTTTTTTTTTTTTTTCGTTTATCGTTGAGAGGCCAGGTAATGTTTGTTCATTTGAATTCTTAAAGAGTGTTGCACAAGTGAGTCTAATGAACTCCAAAAGCAAACAAAACCTACATAGAAAGGCTATTAGCACTGCGACAATTTCTAAGAAATAACTCTTCTTGATGGTGCATAATAAGTGCTTGAGACTGCATTAAGAAATGCGTGCATATAGTTGGAGACATAACATGCATGCGTATATGGTGACCATTTGCCCTCTTTTTGTGAGGGTAGATTCTTTTATTTTGCTATTATTATGTGTCTCTGCCATCCTCTTCTTCCTTAACATTTATTCTTCTTCTTCATGGGTGCCGATATAGTTCATTTTTTTTTTCTTATAATATCGAGCCATTTCCACCAAATCATCATAACCGACAATATGCAAACTTCACATAGGTACAAGTAATTTTTTATTTTTTTCCTTAGAATCAAAAGCACATCGGACCTTGTCTCAGCTTTCAGTTAATAGTATTGATAATAATGTTCGATGCTTAAAATCGACCTTATTATTTTCGTTGCTGAGCTAAAAAAAACCAATTTGTCAATTACGATACTTTTTTTTGTCGCTAATAATAATTTGGTGGAAAGGGCTCGATATGCATTAAAACAGTTTATAACAATCAGCGGATAAAAAAAAAAAAATCTGGTGGCGCTCATGAAGAACCAAAGGCAAGTGATTTTCAAATCTCAACCATTCCTAAAGGGGCGTGTTTTTTTAGCAAGAACAGAAAGGACCTACAATTTTTTCTGACAAGGGATACTAAAAAACTAAAAACAATCAGCGCCAGCGGATGGATTAAAAAATTCATAAATGTGTTCATCTAATTCGCACTAGTTGGCGCTGCTTGTCATTCGAAAAGTGTAAGATTTTCTCTGTAAAAATGATTTGCATTGGATATGTTTAGCGTCGTAGTCCTTCTTTAAATGATATTTGGTCACCATATTCATATGACGTCTGCCTCCTGTAGGGTTACAATATGGCTTTGTCTGTATGATGCAGTTTTTTCGCTAGGATTTTCAATCAAAATAAATACATTAAACGTAGTCGGCCAGTTGCCGCCATAACTAATGTTTTTACTTGGTATAATATACATTCGTACTTTACTTTGATATAAAGCAAAAATATTTTATCAAGTTTTATATTAGCACAACAATTATAGTTAGGTGCTGCATAATAAAAATACTTAAAAGTAAAATTTCATGCACCTAAGTACCTTTGCAGGAATTAAATTATAAGCACAATTTTCGTGCAAGTCTTAAAACTCATAGTGCAATGTTCAGCTTAATGTACCTACACCGGTGACTTTTGTATTATGTTTTTGTAAGAGGAAACAAGACTCTAAGTGATAGGCTATGTGCATCAACTTAGCAGGTCACTTTTTCCGTTGCATATTAAAAACTATATAGTAATTAGTTGCTACTTAGTTGCAAATGGTCCGGGAGTGGATATATATTGAAAACTACTTAATTGCTAATTAGTTACGCAAAAAAAACTGTAATCACTTTTTTCGTTTTCGAATAAACAGGGATGACGTCATCATATAAGGACACCCTTTTTCTCGCAAACCAAAACAGCAATTAAATTTTCATCCGAAATCCAAATTCATCAGTATTTTAATAGGGTAATATGGCACTGGCGACTGGCCCCCTTTCAATAATTTTACACTTAGTAACTTTTTTTTAAAATAAGGAATAAAGATATCTACCTATTAAAATATCATTAAGCTTTATACGTAAGTTTTCAAGACGAATTTCATTTCTACTTTATTTAAATAAGTGCAGAAACAAAAGTAGGTATTTAGTGCTATTATGTGTTCGTTTTAACAAAATCTAAAAAAGTGTTGTTTTTTTTCATTAAGTTAACGTGTTCGTTGTTGTTTTTTTCTTTATTAAATAACAAAGTAAAGAGAAAAGGGCGTTCAATATTATTTTTTAAATTTTTTATTTCAATTTTAAAACATAACAAAACCTGTTATGTTAGTTAGGACCACTTGCACAGAAGTTCTTTTGACAGCAGTTACTCCTGATTTATTAATAGGGTAAAGTCGGGTGATATGGCACCACGGGTGATATTTTCACTGGAAGGGTGCTTAGAAAACAAATATATCTCAAAAAGAGTACCAACGATGGCTATGACGTCAGTAACTAATAGGACTAAAGCATCTCCTTCTTTGACGAATGAGATGGGCCTGAAGATTTCAGGAAGGAAATTTGTGCTATTATGCGAGAATAATGCTGTGACAACAAAACCGGATGAGTGGCTTATGAGCATAATAGTCACTTTTGGTGTCATGATTCATGCACATCTCATTCAACAATACCTACACTATATACAACAAATATGGCCAGAACAACTATAAAAAACAAGAGTGCCATATCACCCTGCAGCAGGTGCCATATCACCCTCCATTTTTTTGTATCGCTTTTTTTCAATGTATTTTGGCTATATATATGAAATAACCTATGAATTTAACTTATGTTCCTGCTTTTTGTTACAGAATTGGTTAAAGAATAAAATTATTTTTGTTTAAAATAAAAATCTTTTTTATTTTTCAAGTAATAAAGAAAAACAAAAATTGGGTGCCATATCCCCGACTTTACCCTAATTCAAGCTATCTGACTGATTCGAATAAAATCACGTTGTAGCAAAATATTTTTGCTCTATCTAAGTTTAAAAAGTTATCTTTTCCTCTTTCTCTGGATAAAAAATATTTAAACTCTGAATAGCTCTCACTTCAAATTTTAGAATTTCTTACGAGAAAGCAAGTCAAAGCTTTAGAATTTGTTTATTTTTCAATGTGTTTTGTGTTTGTTGTGTTGGTGAATCTGAGAAAATATTCTTATCCGCTTGTTATTTATTTTCCGTTTGTGCAATTAAAAAATGAGAAGTTTTTATTTATTTATTTAAGCTTTAGTTCATTTTGTACAAGTGGCCCTTAGTGGAACAAACCTTCGTTGTTTTTAACGAAGAAACGAACATATAGTTTAAAATGTTTTTAATCAAATAAGTCTAATTCAGCGCGTCATATGCGTTATAAACGACAATAACCTTGATCCTTTTCTCTAAATGTGAAATCTGTGTCATCTCTTCGGAATGAGAGACTTCACTGTAGGAATATTAAAACACTTGCACCTGCTATTATTATATCTGTCTTAATTTTAATAAAAATAACATTCCGCCTATTGACTGTTGGCTCACTCTATTCCACTGTCATTACAATTACTATATCCCGACATTACAACAACAAAACCAACAACACCATTATTGTGTATATTATCTGCTTCTGAGCATTTTCCATTGAGTAAATAAATAATCAAAGAGGATATTTAATTTGATTACCCCCGTGTGTGTGTAGCTCATCTATAGACTATAGAGCTGGAGCTAGATGAAGAACTGAATGCAGATACAGAAATTCACTTACTATGTAGTTTCATTTATTTTATATGTTGGTTCTATTAAAGTTAATTTTAAATTGCCCCAGCCGCCACTAGGCCATTTGGCATCGAGACTTGGTGCAATAAAAATGCCATACTATTACTATGACAAGATATAAAAAAAAAATAGTGACCATCTGAATGTATCTGTAAAGATGCACGATGCAATGGAGCAAAGCAATGAAGTAGAAAGACAACGGACGACACGAAGATGCAATTTTCGCTGAGTTGGGTTTGGGTAAATTTAAATTGGCAGGTGCGTGTGCTTCTTCGTTGAATATCTTCAAAATGGGGCGGGGATATTTTTGTGAGAAACGGAAATGGTGAATGAACAATAATTGCATTAAACTACTATGCGATTATAATTCACAATCACAACCTAGTTCAGACGGTTAATTTATTTATAGCAATATGTAAATGCTGGATTAGCTTTTCTTTAAAATCTCTATATAAGGAACCTCTTTAAACTGAGCTTCGGGCTTAAACTTTTTTCATCAACCAGTTCCCGCAATGATGCGAGACAACACTTCGTTCGTGTCAGTATGTGAGTATGAATCTTCACCATTCTTCAAGTCAATTAAAGTCATCACTCAATCAAAATGCAATTTCCCCGCAATTAAGCTGATTAATTTCATATAAGTAGAGCAAATCATTTATAACATGCTGTCTGTCTTAAGTTAAAAGTGATGGCATTACGGGAACGTTATACTTGGTGACTGGGGGGTTATACGTATGTGTATATGGCATCTGGGTGGAGTTGTTTGTGCCACCCATTGAGGTGTGGAATTGCCCGCAAAATAGCTTCATTCACAATGAAAGATATCTTAAACATGCGGTTAATGGTTGACGGCATCAGCGCGATGATGCAAGAAGAAACAAAGTAAGCAAGGGAAATTCTTTTCGACAAGCCTGATGGTTGGGATGAGGCAGCAGTTAATTGCCGCATAAAAATAACTTATTAAAAAATTTAACATTAATTTTTTATTTTGCTTGAAATTTTCATTACAACTAATACTTATAATGTATTTTAAATTTTAAACTTTTTTCGTGGTTAGGTATTATTCATTGTAATAAAAATAATGTAATGTGGGTATAGTTACATAAAAACAGCTTTACTTTCTTTTGAAAAATATCAGTTGTGAAGCTTTTTGGAGAAATGAGTATCAGTCTTTTAGTACTTATGAATGTGAGAAAACTGATTACATTATTCAAAGGTGTTTGGCTCAGAAGACCAATTCAAAAAAACATTCAATACCAACAAACTGTATTGTGAATGTGCTTTAAAGCATTCAGTATAATTTTACTTTTAAAATTCTTGCCTTATACTTTAAAAAAGTACTTAGGTATACCCTAAAAACTAATGAAGCATGTCTATAAAAAGTAAGATTTTGGGAGATAGGTTTTTACCTGCTTCGAGATAACATTGCTCCTAAATTCAGGAAAAATATTGGATTATAATCGATTTTACTGTGCACACGGTTTTCATTCTTCACCCAGTTTGAAAATAAATTTATCAATATTCAAGCTTAAGTCACTCCCTAAATATGAAAACCATAAAAATTAACACCTGGTTCCTATACCTCTATACATAATCCCCATATATAAACGTCACAATCCCAGGGCCATGTGAAGAGAGGATGAGAATATGACATCAACATTTAACATCGCACAAGTCAAAGGCAACCTTAATCCCAGAAAATTAACGACTTCAAATAAATCTATAAGCGTGCGAAGTTTTGTTTGTAATTTGTCATATTAAAGTTTAAGAACAAACACTGCAATTTTTTATGATTTTGGCTTTGTATGCCTAAGGTTAAATGTTAAAAATGTTATACTGAGCAAAAACTAAAGATTAAAACAGCAACTATACTACTAGAAAGGTTTCTTTTGTAAAGTAGGTGGGTACTTATATATTTTGTATGATGTATTTGCTTATTATAGGCCTATGGTTGAAAAACTTAAACGTAGAATTAACGTGCTAAGCAAAAAAGAATATAGAGAAATGGTCCATTGAAATGTTACATTAACCTTGCATTATACATAGGACAAACATTTTGTTGGTGGATCTGTATGGATAGTATGCATGTAAAAACGAGTTTTCGGGGTTAAAAGCCCCTCATTCGGCCACCATTTTGAAGAAGGGGGCGTAAAAAATTCTTTGCGATATCTTGAGAACCATACATCGTACGAACAAAATAATAACACATTTGTGTAGAAAATAAAATTCTTAACAATTTATGTTAACGCATTTTTATCATAAAATTGATAACAACAACAACAATTGGGGTGGCCCGGCGCAGTGGAAGTAGTGCTTGACTTCTAACTTGGATGTGTGGGTTCGAGCCCCAGTCTAGGCAGCATTCTTTTCTATATTCCCTCAACCCCTGGGATTAAGGCCCATTTGCTGAAACGAAACTTAAATATTTATGTTCAACTTAATAGCTTATGTTCTACTTTTTCCTAAGCGTAAACTGTCACATAAGCTCTTATGTTGAACTTAAATATTTAAGTTTCGTTTCAGCAAATGGGCCTTAATGAGATAAACAAAACCTTATTTCTCAATCCACTGTGCTAACAAAAATCTTTCCTATCCCTCTATTCCTTCTAACATTGCCTAATTAATGAGACCCTAGGTCTTACTGGCATGTTTGTGTTGTTTTTTTTTTTTAAGTTATAGTCAAAAAAAAGATCACCATTGTCAAGAAAAATATCATTATCTTCTTGTTTTTATTTTATATCCTCTATAAGATAAGTTTGTTGAAAAGATAATTTTTTTTTTTTTTTTATAACTTTTTGTTTTTAATTTTACGATAAAAAGTGTTTTAACATACATTCCAAAAATTAATTAAAAGAAAACTGTTGACTTACATAACTGGCGGACTGTTTAACTTTAAATGCATAATAAAGTCTAAAATGTTGGTCTTTACTGTATTGGACTTAATTGCATGGCACAAGATTTATATACAACCAAAGAATATAAAGGTACCAAGAAGGCGCATCTCATACAAACTTTTTACTGCACATTTTTAGATGGCGGGTTCCAATATTGTGACCTGCTCCCAAAGCTTTCGCTTTTTGATGGGCTTTTCAAGGACAAAAAAGCAGACTGTTTCAATGTGTGTGGTATCTCATTTTAAAAGCGCTGAGAGAATTATTGAAAAGACCATAAAAAAGCCAAAGTGATGCGGCATTTTCAGTAGAAAATTTATATGAGATGCGTCTTCTTGGTAACTTAAATTCTTTGATACAATCTACTGAGGTTTTTTTTTTTTTTTTTTCCAAATCCGAGGTTTTAGTCCTTATTTTTTATAGGCAGAACTTTATGCGTCCCCAGAAATTATGTCATCCTATCGTTTCGACTTTAGTTTATCTTCCTCTCTTATGAATCTATGGGTTTGTAATCTCTGCCTCTGTTTTATTTTTTTTAACCTTCAACTTATTTTAAACCGTAATACTACGTTTTTACCCACCACTAAACCGAGATTTAGGTATAGATTTACCACAAATCTTCTCACAAACCCCGTGACCATACAAATTTTATTCTTCTCAAATCAAGATTTAAAATAAATCTCATTTAAATCTATATAGGAACAATAGTTTTACAAATCGAACAGACCTATTCTCCTATTCAGCGCAATACAATCTGATTTTTTTTTTATCGTTTGACACAAAGCTAACTTGCCATCTCTCTTCCACTTCATAAGAAAATTGACCCACCATCTGCATTTTGATAGATTCTGCCAAAGTTAATCTTTTTGGCTAGTGAAAACACTATCTAGGATTTATTAAACCTAAACGAGATTAACGTGCGGTGAAAACGTAGTATACCAATATTATTCTTTGGCGGATTGACTTTCAACAACTCTTGAAATTAAGTTTTTTTTTTTTTTTTGCATTTAACTTTTTCTTCTATTGGTTTACTTTAGGTTTCAATTCTCAAAAACTATAAGACACAAAACCATTCGGTTTTTTTTTTTGTTCGATTTAGAATTAATATAAACGCATTGACTTCAGAAAGCCTGAGCACTTCATTTAACAATTTTGAAAAAACTTGGTTGAAACTTTTTTTTTCATTTTTTTTTTGTATTAAAATTTTACGTTTGCATGCGAATTTTTTAAAAACTATTGCCTCAAATAATTTAATTTAAATATGTATGGGATTTAAGTACAGATTACTGGCTTTCAAATTCGGTATAGTACTTCATTCTAAGTGTTGCCGTTGTTTTTCAATAATTTTTTTTTTTCATGTTAAGTCGTCTCTATAAAAATCCCTTATTATTTTGCGGCGCCTGAGTTATCGTACTCTCCCCCTTAAAATTATTAATTTTGCTTTTCACAACAAATTAGCCATCCAGCTTTGTTAAAACATACGTGATTTTTTATTCTCGGAAGATCATGAAAACTATAATATCACTTTCACTATACAAAAACCTTTTATGGATAGATATAGTTATGGCCATCTTAAGGAACTCCCTAACAACAATGTTAACTACTTAACATATCGTGGGTAAAGGTGTCTTACTTTTAGCAGACTCTCTTCGCTTAGATGGAATACCTACATTATCAAGATAAGTTGCTGTTGCTGATGATAATGATGCCTATAAGGCGATCTTAATGTCGACACATAAAGTACACAATATCCATGCATCTTCATCACTAACAGCAACAATAACAACAATTTACTTTGAGACTACAGGTAAGCCTATCAACATTACATGTATGAAAATACAAATATAAAAAAAGATTAAACTAAAGTGAAATGTAATTGATACATGTCTATTGCGCCCATAAAAATGATGATCATGGTTATGAGAGTGTTATGGCCACCACGCTTTTGCTATAGAGAGTATAACATCTTTTGCAGCTTAACTGAGTATTTATGTAGCTTCCCATGTATATAAGAAGATGTCGCGCCGGTCTCCATCGAAGAAAGACTCTATATCTATAGAAACGTTTGAAAGTCGGTCAGGCATCACATTAAATGCAAACGACAAAACTATACAAACTTTCCAGCAAAGCCATCTTCTCTACCATAATAGTAAAATACTGATCCCCTAGAGTTACAGCTGATGATGATGACGATGATCATACTCGTTGCAAAGAAAATAACACTTTTACACCATACTCTTATGGGTGGATCGATTTTAATGTCACTCTTATGTCAAATGAAAGAACCCCAAATGGCACATATAGGGGGGAAATTAAATACACATTGCAACTGGAGACTGACAACTGTGACAAGTGAGTGTGCTTGTGTCAAATTACCATATCTATAATATGCGTGTGTATACTGAAATGGTAGAAAGTCTTTCTGCTTTTTTTTTTTTATGTTTGTTGACAATTATAGAAAACAAAACTTTTCTTTTTTTATGGAAAACACAAAACATAATGGATGATATAGTATATTATTGAAAGAGAACAAAATAAAAATAAAAACATCAAACATTATAGAAACTAGAAAGTTGTATATGCCCACATGTTATAAACAGAAAATAATGGTCAATCTTTTGTGATGTGGTGAAAAGGTGGAGTTCCCCCAGCATTTATATCGGTAGAGGTACTCAACAATAACTGTCAGAGTAGCCATAATGACTGTTTCGATTGTTTGTGGTTGAACCGCGCGCTGACTGAACGATAATAATAATAATAACATGTACAAAGTAAAAGTTCAGGCTACTATAAGTACATCAACCGCTTGTTTGTTTTTGTTTTTGTATTATGATGTCTAATTATGGTCACACATGTGAGGTAAATTCGTCTTTATTTAGCTCAGACTTGATAACAATGGATACAATAGATTTTACCATCAATACGATGAATGATGTGTTCCGTCTTCCGTGTGAGATTGACATTGGCTCTGGGAGCGAAATGTTTTCATTCAGCTTTAGCTTTATAAATCGGTGGCTATTGTTTTGAAATTGAAGTCATGCCTTCTGTGTTTTTCTTTTTTTTTGTTGTTGTTGTTGTTGTTGTTGTTGTTGAATTCATGAATGTATTAATGTTTTTTATAATATAATTAAGGTAAATCACAGGTTTTTTTGACGGTTTAATAAAGTGAGGGCTTATTTTGAATGATTTTATAAATAACAATTTATTGTGCACTCTTTTGACAGCATATTGATAGGGATGAAGTCTTTTTTTATAGAAGCTTATAAGTGAATTTGCATAAAATTTTTAAATTACTTTTTTACCTATTATTTATTACCATAAACCCTATAAGTAATCAAATGTTTGAGGAAACTGGAATTATACTTTATGAAGAATAAATATACATTTGTAGATGTACATTTGTTATTGGATTGAAAACAAAAAATTTCTTATAATATTGTCAAAATATTGAATGTTCAAATGAACCAAGAACAAATCAAGTGGTTTTCCACCATAAGTTTGATGGGCTGGTTTGGAGTTAAAGTTGTATTTCAGAATCTGTAAGAACAGGTCCTGACCTTTTTTTTACATATCATTTGTTGATCCGAAGTTATAACGGTGTAAACTTTTTTGTATTTCTGTTTGAAGAAATTTCTCGGACCAAATCTAGTAAGAAGGAGAAATTTTTTACTCTCTACAGACCGCTCTCTTTAGCTAGAAATAGCACAATTATTCACTTGTGGAACGACTTCGGAGTTCGGATTAAAACGACTAATTCTGGCGGTCTGAAACTGTAAGTTTTATGATTAAAAAAGATTAATAAAAAATATAATATAGGGCTGCGGTTACATCCAACGCTAGTAAGCGAGAGCGTTATAGTTATAGCGCTACTTCGCTAGCGAAAAAGTAGCTAGAGATTTTTTTAGCTATTTTCTTTTACTTGCTTTAAAAATATCTTGTACTTTTCACACGAAGAAACAAAATCGTATGGGATTTTTTGTAGTTTCCTTTTAAAGTACTCTGGTTGAACACACAAATACTTAGTAACTAGCATAAAGAGAAATGTCAAAAAAAAATTGAAATCGTTGACCGGGGAGATTTTGTTAACTCATCTTACTTCCTGCCCTTCTTACTAAGGAACGTAAAGTTGCTGGAAACTCAGTTTCTTCGTCTGAAAGGGGACTAGTAAGAAAATATTTGATTATGGCAGTTCATTCTGAGATCATTATGTAGCATTTGAAAAAAAGTAAGCTAGTCAACTTAAAAATCAAATGATTTTTTATCTGTCAATTTGCTAACGTGCATATCCTCTCCTAAAAAAAAAAATTTAAAAGTGTAAAAATCATTGAAAATGATTAAATGAAATACAATTAAAAAGAAAGTAAGGGACATCATTCCAAGAAAAACTTGTGTAATTGTGTTCAACATTTTGGTGCTTAAGATTTTCTAATAACATCGATACTTATCGAGGTCCTAAAAGAATTTTAAAATTTGAGTGTACTATAAGTACTTACATACATAAGTAGTTTTTTTATGGGAGTCTTAAGTTTAAACTAATGATATACATTTAATTTAGAGCTTAAGTTGAAAAATTATTGAACATCAACATAACTCGAAATAAATTTCTTAAAAAAAATCTTCTTAAATTGTTTTGAGAGCTAAAAAAGTATATCATCTGATTTCTTTAACTAATCTTAGTTTTTGAGGAAAAAAAATTCAAAACCGTAGGAGCGGTTTTTTTTAAATTAATTTTTAATATAGTACCTATAAAATTTTGTAAACATTTTTAAGAAAAAAAAAAAATGGTGCACCATTTTTTAGTGTTTATTAATGTTGAATTAAATTTCGAAAAAATCATTTACCCGTTTTTGAAATATCGAATTTTCAAAAAAAAAATTTTTTTAAATAAATACGAAATTAAAATACGAAATTAATTTTTTTTTTTTGAAAATTTTGATATGAAGTAGAATTTCAAATTTTTAGAAGCTTTTGTATACAAAAATTTAATTTAAATCGGTTATAAGGAGATAATCCTAAATACAAAAAAAAGGTTCTATGAGAGGTACTGTTAATAATGGCTCACTGTAATTTTTTTTTTCTGCTTAGGCTGGAGACTAGTACACAGACAGACAGACAGACGGACGGAATTGCGAGACCCACTTTTTTCGTCTTCCCTATCATCGTAATGTTAAGTTTAATCAAAATCTCGAGTTCGTTTTTTTTTACGATTCCAAAACTTGCCATATAGTACCTATATTTCGTAGGTAAAAATCAAATTTAGAATGATCGACCTTGAAGAGTTTCAACTCTGTTGAATATGTTTATACTAAGACTTTTAAAACCATAATTTAATCGAACATAAAAGCAAATCTGTGCGACTCATACTATTTTAAATTTTATTTCCACAAATTAATTTCACTGTAATTAAAACAAGCGCAATGATTCTCTTCAAATTTGGTACAGTTTATTTTATTGTAAGGTGATAATAATTTTAAAAATTTAGGTTCCTTTTTTTAAGGAAGGCGCTTTCAGATACCCTTTACTTAATATTATCGCAGGTTCTTCCAAATGGGCAGTATAAAACAAACAAAAATTCTTTTAGAAATGTTGCACGGGGCGTATACGTAACTTTTTTTGTTTAAAATATGGTCATTAATATTAAATACATATAAATACTACCTACGCTACGTATTGATTTTTCAATACATAGTTTGGCTTTCACCTGTTTCGCACTTGTAACACCTTTATCTATGATTAACAACTCATGCAAGAGTGACTTCAGAATTCTTTACACTATAAGATTTCTCTAAATTCTACTTCCCTTTAGCACACAACTTATAAGTGCGGTCGCAAAAACATTAAAAATTCTACAAGGGAGCTATTAGATAATATCGTTTCATTTTTTTCTCAATTTGCTGTAATTTGAAAAATATTCAATGTCCTGGTCCTTGCAGAAAAATTGTTTCTATTTTTCACATTGTTTATAAATATAAAATGTAAAATACAAAATCAAAATTAAGTACTTATTTTGGTTCTTTTTTTTCAGACTCACCCAACAGACTGAAACGTCCATCAACAACGACGGAAAAATCTCAAATCACGAAATCCCAAGGACCCCCGGCAAAGGTAAGTGTGTTATTTGCCCAATTTAAACCACAAAAATCATTAAAACTTTTATATGTTATTCATAAAATTAACATCTAACATTCATTTTGGTTTACATGGAACATTAAAAAAATAATTAATTAATCAATAACATTATCTATTAAATGGATCAATTAAATACTAAATACATATCTACTTGCACATTATGAGTTTTTTTTACACAAAATCTAATCAAATCAAGTCAAATCAAATTACCAGTACATTTTACTGCACTCTCTCCAATGATGCATGCAAATCAAATTGGTCATTATTTTGTTTATTGCTCACATTTTTTGATAAAGAATAATATAAAACTAATCCTCATTGTTTATGTTTAATTAAATTTAATTATCGACTTGCTGTTCAGTTGGAAGAGGCGAGGGACGGGTTATTCTGTATCTTCGACTCCGCACATCAACTATCATGAAAGCAAAGTTGTAAATTATAATTTGCTTGTGGATTAGTAGCTCGTAAAGCTATATCTACATATACAAAGTGTGGCTTAGAAATCTTTAGTTTTAATATTATGAAGCTGGACCATGGGCACCACCGTAGTTTGCACCTCATCGGGCGGTGTGCTTAGCAAATTAGAGACAACGCAAAGATTGGGTGCGGCCTCAAAAGGAGATAGAAATCTTAACTTGTTAACAAAAGAACTTCTCTATGGATAGCAAGAGGTTAATAAATATTAGATAAAGAAGAGAAATTGTGTGCGCGGAACACCTCTCTACTCAATCTCAAAGATCTGCTGTCGATTTAATTGGAAATTTGTTAAGATATATGTATGGTTGAAGTGAATGAGGACGGGATATTGTGCGGACCAGACATATCGCATCGATATCAGATTAGTAACCTGAATAATGCTTATGAATTCGATCGCGATAACTATATTTTTTGTTTAAATAAGGATTTCTTTTGATTCATAAAGTTAGACATGAGGTCAATGAAAGCACTTAAATGAACATACATATATACATGTGTATTATATGTAAAATTTTGTTCAGAAATCTTACACGACATTTTTGTATTTTTTTTTTTTGTGCCTCAAAAAGATTATATTAACAAGAATGATGATGACTCATTGAGCGTTGAAAGAGATGTTCTGTTAATTTAATAAAAAGAAAAAAAATTATGTGACAAAAAGGTGTTCGATTCTTTTTATTAATTCCTACAATTAATACAATCACATAGTCCTCCAATCACAATTATATTAGTTAAGCATATTATTGTACTAATTTTTCCTTATACTTAATGGGCCTTACCAATAATCAAATTTAGTTATGACTTAAATATTGCAGAGAAATTAACCATAACGTTATTGATCCTAAATAACTAACCGTACATTATATTCTCAATTTTTTGGAGCCAATTGAATATATGGTTCATTATTTATAGTCCACGTAAATATTTACTTAATACCATGCACGGTTTATTATTTAAAGCCCATTCTATTATGGTCCATTTTACTGAAATATTTATGTCGTTACTAAATTTGATTATTGGTAGGGCCCAATGGGATTAAAGATAAGTTAATAGGAAGTTTCTCAAGATCCCCATTATACTACACGATCAATATGCAATCTATCAAATTTTGAAGAGTGGGGATGAAATTTTCTCAGAGAGAAGAAAAAGTCAGGAAAGATTTCTGGGCAAACAGTTCTGCTACTCTTTAAACGTCAAACACAAGAACCCACTAGAGCTGCCATTGATCTGTGATCGAAAAGTAAAAATATGTTGCAAAGTATAATTAAACGTATTGGTATAGCACAGATTTTATTACAGTAAAAAGACAAGTTTCTTTAATTTAACATTATTTATGTATTATAAAAATTTAATTTATTTTGCTGTTAAAAAGTACCTTACACAAGAAATTCATGAATTGTAAAATTACATTTTCTTCTTCAGCATTACTTTTTCTAAACGAAAGGTAAATGTTACGAAAATCAATTGACTAATAAAACAATAAAGAAATTGTACATCTAAGAAAATTAAAATTGAAATAAAAATATTTATCGGGCAACCCTTAGTCCAAAAAGGGTTCAAAGCAGTTCAGAGCTGAGCCCGAACTGTCAAACAAAAATGTTGTGTTTCTTTTTGAGTTCAGAGCGCTCAGAGATTGGAGTTTGTGTTTCTTTTTTCGTTTAGAGCGCGATCAGAGCGTGCTTCATGAGCTCAGAATGAAACAACCGAGCAGACGGAGTAAAAAACTGAGCGCGGTCAACTTCATACAGTTCCATGTAATTTAACAGATATGACAATTGAGTGCTCAGGTGTGTTTCATAATTAAATCGGAGTGCTCTGAACATACACTGCTCAGAGTTTAATCCGTTCGCTCATTGTCTACTTAGTGCTCTGCTCTGAACAAACTCTGAACTAAAAAAGAAAAACACCTATTAATTAATTTGAAATCGTACTCCATTCGCCACGAACAAAATTAAATTTTATGCAGAAATCTGAATTTACCAAAGGAATAAATCCCATTAAATATCAGAGGGGTAATTTCAGGAACAGCTGATGATTACTTTTGCAAATGACATTTAATTTGCTGGTGTTGCATGTCGGGGTTTGTTGTTGGTCTTTCGTTGTTTGTAAATTAATAAAATATTATAAAAATTTTTTTTAAAGTATTTGCGTACAAATTTAAACTTAAATTTTCTTTTTGTCAGATATTTTTACTTTCAACAACTTATCTGGCTTTGTTCGCTCGCAAACATATTAGGTACTATACTTATCTCAGACAGCCTATCGGACTGCCACTCGAACACGGGCTATATTAACAACTTACCGCCATATTATTCTCTCGATACATCCAGATTTAAACATACCTGGAATAATTCATTCTCGAGAGTGTGTTTCTTTATTTATTCCGGATAAGGAACAGAATGGATGGAAAAGACGAAATGTTTATCCAGAATATCCAGAATGGAATGAATAAAGAAACAAAACTAGAACAAAAAGAATGGCAATCCAGTTGTTCGGTGAAATGTCAAAACAATTGCAGAAATAAATGTTTTTATTTTGGATATTTATGTATTCTTAAAGTCAAAAGTTTAGTAAATTTTCCATTAAATTCATAAAATGAATACTCTGGTTCGTTTATTCGCGTTTTATGCTGTTTTTAAATAATTAACACCAATGTGAATCTGCCATAATTGAGTTTAAGAACACCAATTATACTGAACGCGCCCAGTATTCTTTTTCTATTCTTTTTATTCCACACTTCACATGGAATAAAAAGAATGGATTCCAAATGTTCCGGAATGAATAAAGAAACAACAAAATAGTTTATCCGGAATATTCCTTGGAATAAAGAAACGCAAAACTGGTATTCCGAATATTCTGGACATACCGGAATGAATAAAGAAACACACTCCGAGTGAATCAATGAATTTGAGAGACTTTTCGGCTATGTTTAAAGAACATTTCTTGCATTTAAACATAACTTTTTATTTCGCAACAATCAAATTGGCCGAACATGTTAATTGAACGTGCCGACTTTAGAATAGGTTTGGACAATCAATTCTGGTGTCTAATTAGACAACCGTTGGAAATGTTTATAAATACGATTTTGGAGCTGGGCAACAGTCGTAATTAGACATACCTAATTTGGAATGGGTTTATAAATTAGGCTGTGTGCGAGTTGAGCTAAAATTTCAATTAAGTTTTATCCGAGATTAAATTTTGACATTTCCACATACAGATTCACCTCAATAGGGTCAAAAATTAATCTTCGGATAAAATTTAACGCCATTTTAACCCAATTCACACTCGGCCTAAGACTGTAAACCAAAGGTGTAAAAAATTAAATCGCATGAATCAAACTAAACACACATCTTAATACAATTAAAAACGGTATTAAAATAAAATAGGCCTATTGTGTATTATTAGAGAACTTAAATCATTACTAAACGTGGCCAATAGTCTCATTTAGAAAGAAGACACCAAATCAAAGATTACCGTTTTCACAGATCAATCAGTAGATAACTATTCACAGTTCTAAAAAAACATTGGTATTAATGCGTTAATTGGTTACCATTTGCAAATTTCCAGCTCATCCTCGAATCAACATAAACTGCTCTCGATGAATTCATATCCATGTGGGTTTTATTAAAATTTTGTTCCCACTCACAAAACTCTTATTACTATACACAACGTGAACGTCCTGATGTCAAATATTCCTGACACACTTACCTCCATCTTTGAAAATGTCACAACGAACCGTAAATGCGACTATGCCAAGATGCCAACTATTCCTCTATTCCATTACGACATCCTTTGTATAGTTTGTTTTATAATGTTTCAAAGTTCTTTCAATGGCATATCAACGAATTATAGTTTCCCAGTGACACACACTCACACTCGCCTCTTTTGCAAATAGAATTCTGCTATGCTGCAGCAAAATAATAAAAAAACACACAATTCGCTGTGGCAAGTCTGTCTGTACCTAGAGACCTATAGCCAGCTTCTTCCTTGTAGCACGACGATAGGTAGGTAGGTACCTTCTCTGCGCGCCATGTTATCTCGATTGGTTACCCCACTCAAGTGAAATATCTCAATTCTTGTACACACCAGACCAGCTATAGAGATACTCTCCTCTGATTCTGGGTCGCCGCTCCCACCCCGGGTACCTACTCCTGGTTATTGGTATGCCTGCTATATATATATGCGCAGTTAAACGACCTTGCATTCAAAGATTCTAGAAACTTTGGTTTATTTTTAAGTCGTATCGTTGTCGTCCTCTTCTTCTGTTGCACGATCCATGTTTGGCTAGTTCCGCAGAGAGCTAGGTCCCATCAGCTAACACAGTGAAATGTGTTCCGCGTGTATCTATGGATGCATCTCTATGAATGAAGCAGCCTACCTACCTATCTCCACCTCTATATAGTGTGTATCTTCCTTTTCTGGAGAAGGTGTTTGTTGGGTGGTATGGTTTATGCCGGTCGGCCGCATCGCGCCATCCAGTGTAAACTTAGCCTTTTCTAAAGCACTGCGCTAATCCGATAAATCTCCTCATTGCAGCACTTTATGGAGCAGATGCTTCACGCTTTGACTTCATTCAAGCAATCAGGTGATTAAAATCGCGCTTTTAAGAAAAAAAAAAAAAAAAAAAACGCTCGAACCAGCGGAACGCGGAGTGTATTTAGTGTTGGTGGTAAGTGGAACCCCAGCTATTGATCATCAGGTGGGCAGAGTTTGTCGGCGCAATGAGTTCCAGAGTTGTCTTAAATGCCATTAACAGGATGAATGAGTCTCTCTCTATTTTTATGGTGCGATCTTTCCATTGCTGAATTCGTTGTTATCATGGCCACATTGTAAGGCGATAAATTCTGTCCAACACCTGTGTTGATCGGATTCATCGACGGCGATCGTGATCGCGGTAAACTGCAAAGATCACCGATCAACTTTGTCGTTGTCCTCGGCTTATAGTTGTTGTCGAGAACGAGATAGGTATACCTATACTTGGAAGGAATAGGTGAACCTATAAAGACACTGGCATGTGTGTTCTTAAAAGTGGAGCACAACGGATGCCGATGATCATAGTGTTTAGCGAATTTAATATTTAAATATAGTTATAGGCTGAACAAGGAAAAATGCCTTGGTGTGCGATGCATATAATGATAATCTGACATTGACGGGAGGGAATTGGCAATAAAGTTTTGCACGGAGCAGTTACGGTTTGGATTAATGAAAATACCGGGTTGACTGATGGTAATGTGCGACTGTGTGTTTTAAATATCCATATTCAATGATTCCTGGAAGATAACTGCATGATGGTGTACTTATATGACTAGAAAGTCGAGATGGATAGAAAAATGTCAGCTTTCCTTAAACTTCCATGATTGTAGGTCTATTTATAAAGTTGGAAACACAAAATAACTCCTTTTAAAATTTAATGAGACTTATGTGATCTTTCCTATGTTTTATTGGGCTTAATTATATAGTTTTTTAATCATCAAGACTTTTAATACCGAACCTATAAATTAACTATGCTAATTGAAGCGCTAAAGAAAATCTACATGACTATTTAGAGCCCAGAAGTGATTCGAAAATATAGTT
Organism: Epistrophella euchroma; assembly: GCA_947049315.1. Taxonomy (NCBI): domain Eukaryota; kingdom Metazoa; phylum Arthropoda; class Insecta; order Diptera; family Syrphidae; genus Epistrophella; species Epistrophella euchroma. The sequence goes on along the minus strand of OX346247.1, from coordinate 101,739,188 downwards.
TAGTTTTGGATTTTAAAATGAACTAATACGAATTACGAAGATAGTCCAATTATAACCACAAGACCTCACCTTAGATTTATCATCGTTTGGTGTGCGATGCTAGTGATATTATGTAGTTATATATGTAGGTAAAGGCCGTGTGCGAATTCAGTTAAAATCGCGTTAAATTTTATCCAAAAATTAATTTTTGACACTAGTGAGGTGAATCTGTACGTTGAAATGTCAAAATTTAATCTCGGATAACATATAATCGAAATTTTAAACGAATTCGCACACGGCCTAAATTCTAGTAGTGCAAAATATTAAATTCAATTCAAATTATATGGTTAACGTGTCGGGCAAATAAAAAATCAAATTTAATTTTGAATTAATTAATTATCGTGGTAAGTTCGTTAGGTGTTCGTTTATTTATATGGTTAAGCTTTGGAGAGTTTCTCATGTTTTATTTGAAAATGTTTATCAAAGAGGAATTATTTTAATTATTATTTTAGATGTGTACTCGTATATCCCAATAAAATATTTAATCACAATAGGCATGTTTTTTGTATGCTTGTAGGTAGGTATTTATTTATTAGATTAGATCCTTAGACCGCTCTTGTGCTAGCCATTTTCTAAATACACTGTCAACAAAATCAAAGGAACACAAAAATTTTTTTTGAAGAGCTGTATCTCTGTGGAAAGTGGGCCGTATTAATATAAAACAAAACGCATTCTTAAACTTTATGTTTTTGTGTTGAGAAATTTTTGCCAAAATGAGCCAATTACAAAAAGACGCATCTCATACAAATTTTTTCCTAAAAATGGCGGGTTCCAATATTGCTTACCCTCGCTCATAGGGCAACTTTTTGTTGCCGGCATCCTTATTTGTCAAAAATATGATGTCAAAATAGCGTTTCCGCTTAACATTGTGGATGCCAAAATGGCGTGCATTTCCTTTTTATCCTCTGATGTCATTTTGGCCAATTTCTGGAAATGGAATGTGCTTTCCTTTTTTTCAACAATGTGAGTACCTACACATTATAATAATAAATAATATAATATTTTATAATTATAAATATTAATTTATTTCGCATTGCCAGCTTTCGATTATACATAGCCAGATAACCGGAAAGCAGCCATCACAAAAAAAATATGGCGACAAAAGTCAAAGTCTAGTCCCACAAAGTTGCCTAGTGGGCGATGGCAAGCAACTTATGTTGCTCTCTGTTGCCGGCAACTCCGAGCAACAAAAAGTTGCGCCTTATTTCATAAAAATTGACAGGTGACAATTCTACAAATTTGTCACACTTGTCTGACAATTTTGAATTTCATAAAATATTGACAGGTGACAAATTTGTCATCGTCATATTTTGACACATTTGTCGTGACGAATTTGCCATTGTATGATCTGAAAGTTTGTCATGACCTACATAACTTTATGCAGTGCCCACATCGAAACAAAACTGAGAATCGGCATCACTTTCAATTGAAAAAATATTATTTAACATTTTAGGGCCCTGGATGTACTTCCCACTTTTTTGATATGTGTTAATACTCAGTGGGATAGTGTGGAAGGCCTATTACCAATATCTTATTAAAAAATGAAAACACGAAAAATTAAAGGATAGTTTTCAAAACTTTATAACGATTATTGTTATTCTTTGGCTTCTAACCGTTAGAATTAATCTTTGCTTTTTGATTACTTTATTTGGTAAATCATTTTGAAGCGCTATAAACCGTTTTCCAATACCGAATGATCAAAGTCGTACAAACCAATTAAAGGTACAAATTGTATGGTTCATAAACATTTTGAATTTGTCATCGAAATTACTAATAAGTACTAATAAGATTTTAAAAGAAAAAGAAAACAATTTTTTCAAAAAAAAATGAAAAAATTATTAATTTTTTTTTCGAAACAATTGTTTTTTCTTTTTAACTCTTATCAGTATTCTAACTAACGCGATGCCTAAATGTGTTTTAGTATTTGAGAAAATCGAAAATAACAAAAGTTATTTTTAATTATTCCTTGTCTTAATTTAAAAGTAAGTTTTCCTTACAATCGATTTTCTTCCGTTATTTTGTTGTTCCAAAGATCCTATTTCTTCTTTTTAAAGTAAAGTAGATTTCGTTATTTTCAATTTTCTCAAAAACTAGAAGACATTTGGACATTCGGTTTTTAGTATTTGGATAGAAATTAGTAGAAGCATTAAATGTAAAAAAAAACAAAAATTATTTAATAACGTACAGTTTTGAACAGAATTAGTTTAACCAGCATTTTTGTTTTTTTTTTTTTCAACTTTGAGTTTGAAAATTAATTTTTCTAAAACTATTCTCTAAAATTATATGAATTAAAAACAAAATATGACAATCGCCTGAACCGGGGAAAATAACCTCCTTCCAAAGACTTTTTCTTGTCTCGACTCAACCTACAATCTTTAGCTTTTGTCACACCGTATATTTTTGTGCATTCTCCATTTGTGTAAATAAAAACTTTATAACTCTACCATTGAGGTTTTTTGTGGTTTTTTTTTCAAGCTCTTTTGATTTGGGGATCAGATCTCAAATCTTTTCTCCCAAATAGAATAAAAAAAAACGCGGTTTGATTTTTTTTGCAATAGTGTGAGGGGGCCTCTTTTCTATTGAAGAATTTTCAAGTCGAAAAAAATCGAATTTTCTGGTTGAAATAAAGAAAAAACTTGTTTTAGATCACAAAAATAAAAAAATAAGAGGGAAAATGTTGGTCCAAAAGGAAAACCACAACCAAAACCGAACGACGTAAAAGACGAAAGGCACGAAACAGCCGACTTGGTACCACACAAATTATGTATCTAGCCAACCAAACACGTAATCATTCCTTTAAATTTAAAATTATACTAAAATATAGAATTTTTTTTACATAATGTCAATTTAAAAAAAATATATTAAATGCTAGAAAGGTTACAACACAAACCACTGTTTAAAAACCGCTGCCCCACCTAATAAAAATATTCAAAATATTTCCCTTCTAACGACAACTTTGCAAAACATAGAATAATAATATTCCCATTTTGAATTCATAGAATTTGCAATAAAAAATCCCATTAGGTTGAGTTCCCAGCTAAACCGATTAACCAAGTTTCTATTCAGTACACAAACCAACCGTTTAAATAGTTTCCGTTTTATCAGCCATTTTGTTTAGCTCACTTTTGACAGTAAAATGGGCAAAAATCTCCAACAAAACAACAACAGAAAACAAGAACATGAAAAAAGAAAAATTTACAACAACTTCAGATAAAGACATCTATATTTGTCTCGTTTCTTCTAATTAGTAGCCATCGAAGATTCCAGCGAAATGGAAAAACTGTGGCTGGCCGATGTATATTTTATTTTGTTCTGCTGCGTCTGTAATCTCCTCCAACGAGTTGAGTTGTGTTCGTGTTTTTCTTCATAATTTGTTCTTATTTCAAAAAAGCGATTTTGCTAAATTTAAAAAATAATAAATCTATTCCAATCCAAAGTTCTTAGTTGTTTTTTTTTTTGCAACAAGTTTTCCTTTTAAAATAATCACACTTTAAGAAGAAGTAAAAGAAAAAAAACTTCAATTATCGTTGTCTTGTAACCACATTCACTTTGCTTTACCCTGTGACATTTGGCAATTTTGTTGTTTCGTCGCTGTGTAATAAAATTTGCACTCTCGTGCTATTTGATATTTTGCAATCCATGTTTATTGTGAAAAGTGTAATTTATAAAATACACTGCTCAGCAAAAAAATAAAATGCAGACGTCAATAATTGATGAATTCTAATTGGAAGGATAAAGCAACTGAGCACTAGCAAGGAAGGTAAGTCACAAGATTGCCATGACTAAAGGGTGCTTCAACTTTAAAAGTCTGACTCATTGAAGTGAAGCAAAAGGAAACACGTCATCCTTTTAGCTTTTGTGATCAGCTCCAGATTCTTTATAGTTTTTAGTTTTTTTTTTTTTTTTCTTACAAATAGCCTATGTTCTAAATAAGTTAGCCGAAATAGATATACAAATGAATACGTATCAAATTCACGAGCTTGTTGCCTTCTTGAGAAAAAAAATCAATGGAATTCTAGATTTCACTTTCAGTAGTTGTAGTTGCTGTATCAGCAAAAATAAAGAACGAAAACGACAACAATAAAAGGACAGATTGAATTCTAGAATTCCGGTCTGCTGCTACTCGTTTTGTATTTATTTTAGTTGTATTGTTTGTTCTTTTAAAATGCATTTAATTTTTATAAAAATAGAAACCAAACGGTTTCCGAATTAATTATATTTTTTTTTTTTGGAATGGAAATGTAGGTAGGTATCTCATTTCAGATGAGGAGAGAGAATCATTTATTCTTTCCTTCAAAATTCAAGAATCTTTTGTTTATGATTATTATTTATGTTGCAACGTTATTTGCCTCCCCTTCGACTGGGTTTTCCAGTTTTACTTTAAGTTTTCTGTGTCTAATCATCGTTGGATTCATCGTTTTTTTTTTTCGTTTCACAATTTTACCCATGACATTGGGGTCAACGTTTGCGTTAATCACTTCAACATGTAAAATAAATACGAACCATGGTTTGGATTTGTTGTGGCTCTCATGAATTGATGTTTTTCTTTTTAGGTATAGTTTCGTTCTTTGCATTGCGCTGGCTGGGCTTTGTAGGACAGAGTTGAATGAGGCGAGAAGGTAGAAAGTCCAACTATCTTCAACCCACATTATAATGTAAATTTTTGTTATTGGCTCTTTAAAAACTCAACCAATATTCTGCACAACATAAACGGAATTAGAAATAATCAAATATTTAAAACTTTGACAAAACTACTTTATGATTAATTTGTAACCTGAAAAACAGTGTACTAAACTGTTGTTTATTTTCAAAAAGCACCGAAACTACAAACAAAAATGAGGTCTTAAGTTAAGAAATAGCATGTACCTGTGTAGGTATGTTAGATATAACATAACATTATCTGCCATGTTTCAGTCATCTATTGCCATAATCCGTATTTTATGACAAACAATCATTACCTATAGTAGTAGCCCGTGGCGTAATGGTTAGTGCGATGGACTGTCATGCCAGAGGTCTGGGTTCAATACCAGCCGCTTCCACCTTAAGTTTTTTTTCCGGGCTACTGCCTCTTGCGAGGAAGTGACAAATCCTCCAAGAGTATCTCTTGTCATAGAAAAGTGCCGCTCACCAGCCGTTCGGATTCGGCAATAAACTGTAGGTCCCCTCCATTCCTGCAGACACGCACACAGGAATGGTTGAGAGTTGTAATTCACTGGTTCTTCATGAGCCGTTGTGCCACCAAATTTATTTATTTATTTTAATTATTACCTATAAAATGGCGAACATTTTGGCATAGAATATTTACATTCTCTCTTTTTGTTCTTAATGATATTAGGTTCATTTTCGAAAGCCTTATTGTTATACCTAGTAAATGTTGTGACGTGTCTTCATTTAAATACCTATTTATGTACATCTTAGATTGCATTTTCAAAAAAAAAAAAAAAAAAATTCATGGGACATGACACGACTCATAAATTCATAACATAACTATTGATACATGTTATTATATCATAATCTTCTAACTAACTGTCCTTAGTCAACAACATTTATATTCGCTTGGAAAACTTTTAAAAAACTTTAATTACGTCAAACATCTTCGTGAATATTTTGAGACAACAAAACATTCCCTAAGTGAAATGGAAACCCAAACCCACTACTCAAATGTTTGACATTGATTGACACTAGTTAAGTAATTAATGTTTTTTTATAAAATAGTCAAAAAAAAAAAAAAAAAACTGACTGAAATATAACCCTCCAAAGTCTTGCATAATTATCATTTTATTTCAAGGTGCATACTCGTCAAAACCTGATTTGCTTAAAATATCACCCACATCGCTATTGATTCAATTGAAATGTTTACAACACAGCACTCTATGATTTCACACCAAAGAAACAATCATCTTTTTATCGTTATTCAAATGAAAAATAAAAATAATACAAAAATTTGCCTTTATAACGAGGCATTTTCTCAAAAGCACACACCCCACAGCCTTCTGACTGATTTGCATACACACACATCCATCATCTTGGACTTTTCGAGGCTTAAATTACTCACAACACCGTATGTAAGTGTTCGTTATAGTTATCAGGGTTGTTTAAAAGAAATGGAAATGTTTCGCGAACTTATACTCTTCGGGCAATAGTCCATAACAGTATCTTTTAATTTGAAAGTTCACAATTTTGTGGCAATTAGGACTTTCATATAAAGTAAAAAAAGTTAAAACAACTTCTTTATATTATTTATTTGATTGCCTGACCGGAAGTCATCATAATACATGCCCGTCGTACGTATATACCTATATAATGTACGTCTATACTCCCCTCGAATGAGAGGCAATTAGTAAAAGTGATTTTATGTTTTTTTTGTTGATAAAATTAGGTCATGTCTAAGCCCAACCCAAACCAAAGGAAAAAAACAATCTCCTTTTTTTTTCATTCCACGATAAATGGAATGGAAAAAAAATAGACACAAAATTAGAGAAAAAAAGATTAAATGATTAACTAAATTCATTGAAGCTGATGAAACGCATGAGTACGTGTGCCACTAATGGTGCTCCACTGTTAGTACTGCGAATTGGCGCATAAAACCAAATCACGATCACTACCAAATGTTCGATCACCACATCATCGTTAAGCCGTGAATCAGAAATGTGTGACGGTGTGGAAGATAATGAATTTAACGAGTGCTTTACAGCTCTTTATTATTTTAGAGGTAAAATAAGTTTGCTTATACATCAAAATCAACTTGAAATTGAAACTTAGATAATTTAAGTCAACAAACAAAAAGCGGGTTTTATATTGGCGTATTTGTCACCACTTTAAGCCTGGATTATAAAGTTTTTTTTTTTTTTTTTTGTTAATTTTAATAATTATTTTATGTAATATAAATGAGTGTAGATAGGAACAAAAATGTTTACAAAAGTGATCAATCCCGTATAACGATTACTTACATTATTATTGTGGCTTTGGACGAAAAATAAACTTAAATATTATTATTGAAAATCATGTGTTTTCAGCATCAATAGTTTTAAATGTTAAGACGAGAGATTCATGAGTAATGTTATTTTATATGCACAATAAATTCCAAAAATTGTTAACGAGCAAACTGGAATCTCTTTTAGCATTGCATAAGTAAATATTCTTTTTTTTTGTTTCTAAAAGGGAAGCTTTAGTTAAATAAAGTTGTCTTTGTCTTCATGAATTGAGTCACAATCATATTCTTACAGAACTCATGCAGGAAATTCTAATTACCATTTATTAAAGGTTATTTTTTTTTAGACTTACTAGCATTTATTTTGATTAATGTGTATTATCCTTATACGAAGGTTTGAAACTTAAATTAAATGAAGATAAAAGAACACTTACAGAACTGGTTTGAATTTATATTCAACGTTGGCTCCATCTTGGAGAATTCTACTACAAATGATCCTTGACGTTTCATATGAAGTGTTTTAAGGAGTATGTGGTATCTCATTCGGCCAAGTAGTAGTCTATGTGTTTCAGCTTTCCTGCTGGCTTCACAAACTAACCTAGCCTTGAATAGAAAAGTATAGCTTTTCGTTATAGGAAAGGTGGCTTACATATAATTTTATCCATACCAAGATTCCAAATAAGCCGACACAAACACTTTAAAAGCCGGTCAGAGATCCAAAAATATTCATATTTTTAAATTGAACGATTCCATATCCCCACCTACTTATAGGTACGACAAACTCGAATTTTCAACTTCATCGCGTACAAACAACATTAACATTCCAAGAACTTCAACTTTGCAGACTCGCAGATCTTTCTTCGTGATAGGTGCCAGAATCTGGAACAGCTTGCTCGTTTCAAAACTATGATTAATTTAAAAAATTTCATCAACTCTATAAAGGATCATCTTCAGAACCCAGACGTCGCGTTGCATTTTTACTCTTTATTTGTTCAATAATAATTTATCTTTTTTAAATTATTATTATTTGTATTGTATTATTTATACTAGAATGTCAGTTTATTAGACTTGACCATTCTTTATTCCGTCAATTTCATTGAATTTTTGAACAACAACAACAACTTAAAGGTGCTACCACCAATTGCTTACGAATTAATGTTGGGTATTTTAATTCGTTTTATTTTTGTTTGGCTAGAGATATAGGTATTTCAAGGGGTGCCAAGCCCTATCATCAGTCTCCTTTATAGTGGTGCTGAGCTTTAATCCAATTTTATTTGAAAAACTTTCTACACATCATGCGGTATTTGAACCCGCGCATCAGATTTGCTCAGTCTTCGGAGCTGTGTACCCTTTTTTTTTTTTTTTTTTTAAATTCATTTTTATTTTTCATCAATCTTATAACTAACTTAAAGCTAGACAAAAATTCATAAAAACTAGCCTACTTATCAATAACTTACAACTAACTTACTGGCCCCATGCGGGCGCTCTAAGCTAAACAATAACTTAATGCTAATGCCTTTCGGCCTAAGAACTAAATTAAGACTAAATTCCATGTCGGTTTTATTTTTTACCGAGAAGAATTTTCCAAAAAACTCGGTTTCTTTATATATTTTTTTTTTATATGTACTATGCCACCGTTGACCACTGACGTCACAGGTCTAGATGTGCTGTTTGTTTATCAATTGCATTTGGAGCATCAGCATTTTTATAAGCCCCTTTAAGTATGCTGTCTTGTTCCGCCTCCATTTTTCTCCGAACCTTATTTGATAGACTACAATTCGTAGTACGTATCAAAGGGGGAGAGGTTGGAAGATCGGTAACAAACCAGACTATTAAGTTATTATTATTTGTATTGTATTATTTATACTAGAATGTCAGTTTATTAGACTTGACCATTCTTTATTCCGTCAATTTCATTGAATTTTTGAACAACAACAACAACTTAAAGGTGCTACCACCAATTGCTTACGAATTAATTTTGGGTATTTTAATTCGTTTTTTTATCTTTTTTAAATTTGTTCTTTAATTTTTCTTTACTTTTTATAAAATATTAACTAAATATTATTTTCTCTTTAAAAATATTTTTTAATTGATTTTTTTTTTTGGATGCATATGTTTTCTTTTTTTTTTTTTTTTGAATTTTTAATGTACCTACATATTTTTTAAGCTGTAAATGAGATTTTATCTCAAGGCATTTGTAAATAAATAAAATGAAAAATGAAAAATGAAAAATGAAAGAACTAGATCGCAATCAGGTTGAATTCAACTGTCATTTTCAAAGATCTTGTCAAAAAGCAATAGAAATTAAGTTCAAAATTCAATTGTTTGGATAAGTGATAAGAAATGCCTTAAAACTTTTTATACAAATAATTGCAATGACATCAGCTTTGGCTTATCATCAGTCATCTTATGAGTTAAAACAGAAATTTCTGGATAAAAAAAGGTGAGGCAGACATATGAGTCGTAATCCTTAAAGCAAAAGATTGTAAAATCTTTTGGAGAAACGGGGGAAGAAAAATAATATTTGTAATGCCTACCTTATAAGTTGCCTTTCTTAAAAGCATCATAGATTCAAGATGCTTATTCGTCTGTTAAGACACCTCAAATGCAACGAAATTTAAAATACTTTCAAATGCTAATTCCCATTCGATCTTTCTTATGCGAGGTTGTTCCATATCCCAAAAATACTTCTGGAATCGTTCCAACTATCCCCGGCTAAATTAATGCAAATGCAAACGAATGATCGAATATTAAATAATTTTTTTTTTTCAAGTGGAGTTGTGCATCCGTCGCGTCGTCGTTGTATTTTTTTTACATATTGATTTAAATCCAAAAGCAATGCAGAAACTTTAATGAGGTAATAATCTTGAATCATGAATAAAATCGTATTTTTAATCGAACATAACCTATGAGTTATCAATAATTTAGGTCAGTTAAGTAGGTATTAACCGATAACTATTTAACTACAATAGTTTATTGTTAGTTAAAATACATACCTATAAACATTCGTAATTGAAAGCTGATAACATGTTTATATTGCGTAGGTACCTAGACATTCCAAATGATGACTAACTTAAGATTTCTTTAGTTGTCTATCTGTGATTGTTGTTGAGGTTTCAATAATTTAAATTATTGTTAGTAAACTTGTTTTTTAGCGATTCATGTATTATACTTAAGTGCAAATTAAACAAACCACCTATCACTAGTAAGTGTAAAAAACGTATTTGTACCTACTTACTAAAATATTTACATTTCCGAGATAAAGAGAGGAAAATACTAAATTGCTAACCGCAATCTGAATTTAGGACATGAAAAATACAAATTAATATTTGATTTGTAGCTTAGGTGTTCTGAAATACTTTTCATTTTCAATAGTTGCGGACTGTGTGAGCTTGGATTTCGATCGAATTAAAAATAATTGACGTTTGGAATTTATTTGACAAAATTTAAAAAATGCATGTACATATACTCTATTATGTAATTTTTCTTATGAAAATACAACTAGTTCGCAGTTTGAAGCTCCTATTAAATTCATGGTCAAATACCCACCTCTTTCGAATAAGAAAATAGGTTTGAATATTGGATAACATGAAAGCGAAATCTAGAACACTGTTACGGCCATATTATTCACTCGTTTAATTCAGGTTTAAACTTAAATCCAGATGTAAATCATACAAATTCAATGTAAATTCATCTGGATTTAAGTTTAAATCAGGATGTATCGAGTGAATAATATGGCGGTTAATGAATCCTTACGAAAATCAATATACGAATTTGAGGGCTTTTAAGATTTAAAAAAAAGATATATTAAAAAAGCCTTATTAAAAAACGGAAATTTTGTGGTTAAGACCATTAAGAAATTATGGCCAGTATAATGTAAATATTGATTTGATGTAGAAAATTTACCCTATATGTCTCTTCAATGACTGGACTGTTTTTTTGTTTTTTTTTTACAATTTTCTAATCAGTTATTTTTTTTTCTAGTAGTATGGTCGAGTTCGTAAAAGTAAAACTTCGGCAACACTGCCACATTCAAGTCGCATTTCTGCAGGCAACTGAAGTCCGTTTCAAATTGTGTTCACTGTTTTAGAAACGCTCAGCACTAAAATCAATTTTTTCCCAAAATGTACATAACTACTACCATTTTTTTGCAATTGTTTTTAGCAGTGGTGATTGAACATGTTTACTTTTAAGAGCTTGTAATAATTAGTCAACAGTGAAGTATGTATTCTTTTTGTTTTATTCGTTAGTGTACTTCAATTACGCACCATTTTGCGGTTCGGCGCGACGTTTCATTTACAAAATTTTGAAATTCATAAAAATTATCTCACCATTATTTTAGTTCATGATTAAATTCATGAACTCAACATTCCATTGAAATTAATAAGCACTTTATCAGTCTGAAATTGTTTTCGATTTTGATTATTACATTTTATTACAGACATATTTTCAGTTGTTTATAACACAAATATGTGCAAAGTTTTTTTTATATATGTATGTCGGGAATTTTTTTCGCATACAACTTTCATCTAGCAAAAGAACGATTTGATCTACAGTTTTATTTCCAACTTTGGGGCAGGATGTTTTATACGAACTCCAAAAGTCCTGTTTATAATTTATTGTTGTGCTATAGCAAATTACCAAAAAAGAAATAGCTTCAGACCTATACCTAACATATACATTTATTTCTCAGCTTGGTTTTTATAATTAAGAAAAGATTTAGGGCTTCAAATTTACATAAAAATATTAATTTCATATAACTATTCTTATGTTTGTAAACTGAAGCCTAGTTTATAGATCGAAGCGAAGTGAAATTTTCATACAAAAAAATTGCTTTTTTCCCAGTCGTGAAAAATACAATAAAATTTAATGCAATTATTTAAGCGACAAGGAGGAAAAAATTTCATTCGAAGTAAATATAATTCAACGGACTTATCTAAACCAAATATAAAACAGAATTTATTTTCTTTGTAAACCTTTCGACGCGAGATTTATTGATGTTTCATTTCGATTTGAATTTCACTTCGCATTGATGTATAAACTAGGCTTAACAGGTTAAAAAAAATCGTGTGAAAAATAATTGTGTTCGATCTTTTTTGCTAAAAGTCTTGAATGTAGTTTAGCCAAAAGAATAAAACGTTTTTATTTACACTAACAGCCATATTATTCACTTGAGGTTTAATTTAGGTTTAAATGAACTTTGTACCCGTCAATTTAATCCGCATTTTTTAAACCCGACAATTTACACTTATGTCCATAATTATTCACTAAAAAAAAAGCATCAAACTTGATGGAATAAAAATGAGTAAAACGCATGTTAAACTGTTCAAACTTAATTGAAAACTCACTTAAAAGCTGCGTAATATCAATAATTTGATATTAGTTAGTATATTTCTACTTTTTTGTCGCTTGCTTTTGTATTTTATATTTTGATTTTACACCCGAGTTCAATTTCTTTAACTGCTCTCTGGAAGTCTGTTTAAATTAAATCGAATTTATTTTGACAAGGTATTTCCGGGTATAACGAGTGAATATGATGAGCTTGTGTTTGACATTTGGGTTTAAGTTACTTTAAACCCAGATGTACATTTAAAACCGGATTTAAGTCACTGAATAATATGGCTGTAAAAGTTCTAAGGAACTTGTAAATTAACAGACATCCTGCATCCAATACTTCAAGAAGCCGTAACCGAAGATAACACAGTTGGAAAGCAAAGTGTAATTAAATTGGAAAAAAAAACAGACGCTTAAAAAAATAATTAACATAAACAAACATGTTGCACTGTGTAATAAATAAGTTTTTTTTAAAGTCTTGCTGTACCTGGTTTTGCCACTGAATAAAATTGAAAACACATCAAATTCTTTTCTTAATAAAAAACGTATACATGTGTTGTGTACATTACATATTGATTTTGCGAATTTTTCCTCATCCTTTAGTGCAAACATCAAACGAATTGTTTTAATTTGTTTATTTTTATTAATATAATTTGCCTCAAAAGTTAATATTTTTCTGTTCGTCAATATTTGCTTCATTCAAAGTTAATGTCAATAATGTTACAAATTGGCCTAGAATTCTCTGAAATATGTAAATTTACTTGTAATGGGTGTTTTTTTTTTTTAATACTTTAATACGAATTCATTTCATTAAATTTTTGGAGTTAAATGTGGTACATATGTGGTGGAAATTGAATCAATTCATTATTGATCAGTTTAAATAAACACCATTCTAATTATTTTTATAAAATGCAAAATAATACAAACCCTAGAAAAGAATTAAATTGTTTTTTAAAATGGTGTGTGGCCAACATCCGTTACATGTATTTGTGTACCAACATTAAATAAAAACCATTATTTTGTTTCAGGTTGAATAAAATATTCATAATTACTTAACAATTTTCAAAGCTTGCTCTAGACGTAATTGAAGCAAATGATGGGCTCTGTTGACTTGATTGCTATTATTTAGATTGGCCTTTATTTTCGCTAATTATTTTGATTTTATAAAACAGTTAAAAATAATCGACTCTTCCTGTTATTTTCAAGCTCTAGACAGCGTTAAATTAAATTTTGTTTTTCCTCATTTAGTTGTTGACAAAACAACAAAAAATGAAAAAAAAAAAAAAAAATTAACTCAATGTGATATAGGTAGGTATCAAAACAAAAAACGTGATGGAGTTAAGTCACGAACTTGAAAGTTACCTTTCAATTTTCTTTCAGAATTAGGTGTTTAGGTCGCACGAGCTTGTCCCTATGTACGATCACACTGTGATTTTAAAGTCTAAATAAATAAACCTCTGCATCTGATTTTAAAAGAAGAGCCTTTATTGTATGCAACCCATCATAAATGTAATTTTGTTTAAAATAATTGTAAAATTGTTGTAAAAAAGAACAATATAGAGCACATTACACATATACATATGCATGGAACTCAGAGCTTAAACTAAAAAATTGTTAAAAATCAACATAATTCGAAATTAATTGCATAAATAAATAAAATAAATTTGGTGACACAACAGCTCATGAAAACTAGAGCCTAGTGACTTACAACTCTCAACCATTCCTGTGTGCCACGGTTACTACAAAGAGCTACAAGCTACAAGAGAGCTACATACATACATATAAAAAGAACATACACCATATGATTTCTTTAACAAAAAATCATAATCGTAGGAGCGGTTTAAAAAAAAAAACATTTGTTAACATTTTCAAGAAAAAAAGATTAAACCGTTTTTTAATGTGGAATTAAGAATTTAGTTTCAAAAAAAATCATCAAACCCTTTTTGAAATATGGAATTAAAAATAAAAGGTTTTTTTTTTTTAATTTTGTTTTGTTTGAAATTTTGGTATGCAATATTACCTGAAAATATTATCTGATATTAGATAAACGCATACATATTGAAATAGCCCAAAATCAAAAAAATTGTTCTATGATCGGTACTGTTAATAATGGCTAACTGTAAATTTAGTTTTTTGTTAAATTTTAGACCGTACTTATTCTAGTATACAAATCGTAGAGTAGTTTTCGAAAAAAAAATCGGATTTTTTGTAACCGTTTTAAAGCATTATGATGGAGGGAACCGTTCATTTTGGCTATAAAATATTCTATATTATGTTGTAAAAAAAACACTTGCTGCCAAAATCTACCACTCGTTTCAGTTTTTTTGGCCTAGAAAAAAATCGTCAATTGCATTTTTTTACAAACCTTATCAATTTACTAATTATGGCATTGTGTGTAGACTAAAATTATCCCAGAGTTGATATCATTGGTTGTTCTCGAGACATTCGAGTCGAAAAACATTTTTTAACATTTTTTTTTCAGTTTTTTTTTTTTTTTTTGGCATGGAAAAAAAAAACCGTCAATTGAATTTCTTACAAACTTTACCGGTTATCAACTATAACTTTGTGTTTTAAATAAAATTAACCCGAAGTTAATATCTTTGTGTTTCAATTTTTAATGTTTTTTTAAATAAAAAAAAAAATTGTGGGTTGATTTTTTTTTAAGTATTACCAATTTTTCACTACATCATTATGCATAGAATGAAACCAGGCCCAAGTCGATAGCATTACTATTTGGTCTAGAGGTATTCGAGAAACAAGCCATTTTACAATATTTTTTTAAATTACTGTGATAAAAAAACCGCCAATTGAATTTTTCTGAAAATCCTTTCTGCACGTTATGGCCTTATTATCTGTAAAATAAAATTTATTTGAAGTCGATATCACTATGTGTTCTCGAGATATCGTCAGCGAAAAAAGCTTCCGAACGTACATGGTACACATACAACTCTTTAAAAACAATGTAATCCGACTCCAGAGACTTCGCAACGTCGAGAAATGTCAAAATTTTCAATTTCACAAATCTGACCGATTACAATAACTTCCAATGGGACAGTTAATATATAATTCCTACTTTTGCATAAAAACAAACTTATTTTAATAAAATTGAAGATTGTTTAAAGGGTAATCCATTTTTTGTCCATTAAAAAGATGTGGACAAAATGATGTAATACTACATATTATTTGTATAGAGGTTCTACATACATAATGCAAAATTAATTGCATTCAATTTGTTGCTTTTTAAGATACTATGGCGTCGCTCATAGAATAGGAGAATAATTACACAAAATCCATTTAAAAGAGATCAATTTATTATGCATCCAATCAAGCGGATAAACATTATGTGGTTTGTTCGATATCGTGGATGTGACATTGACATGGAATATATACCTTCTGATATATTCGTAGTTCTTAATTTAAGGGTTAGGATTTTTTCTTTAGATTTTATATGTTTTCATGCACTGTTAGATAGTGTTAAAAAAAATTTACTTTTTGTTAAGTTTGTTAACCAAAATGTGCAAGTACATACATTTTTATTAACTTGGGAAATGGTTTTTCTAAAAATAAAAATTTGTAAATCACACTTCTTTTCATATTTACCACCTTTTGTAATTAACAACTATTTTTTCCCTATCCGCCCTCTTAGTAAAAGCAGCCGCACTAATTTTCCACTAACCAAATATTAAAGTTGTTTAAAAAAAAAAAACAACTTTATGTTAGTTTTTTGTACAAACAAAAACTACAACACAAAATTTTTACTTTTATTTTTCTTTCTTTTTTTTTCACGCAGGATGAAAAGAGCTTGGACATAATGGGTCAATATAAGCCTGAAATTTTCTGTTAAAGAAAATGAAAACAAATGAAACAGAAATTCAAACAAAAAAGAAAAACAAAGAAAACAAATCTCATTTGATTAAAACAAAATTAAAATCAAAGATCAAATAAATATAAAAAAAAATATTACAAATAAAATTAAACGATTAATTCTCACATACAAAATTATCACAAAAAAAAAAAAAACAAAAAAACAAAAACAAAAATAAGCGAACAAAGCCATCATCACATCATCATTTATTATTATTTAATTAATTCGTTTATATTTGTTTATATACACAATATATATATATTTATATATAAAAACAAAGCAAAATATACACGCATTCATCACTTAGCATGTAAATTAAAAAAAAAAAGAAACACAAAAAGTCTGCTTACATCATTTGTACAATCGATTGTCCTTAAGCATACTCCGCAGTATTAAATGTTTTGTATTTGAAAACACCAGAATTAAAAAAAAAAAAAAACAAGCAAATATAACGGAGAGTAAGGATAAGCGCTAGGAGCTTTCCTATACTTCCATACATTTTCATCAGGTAAGAAATTAGTATTCATAAAAAAATTACATAAATGTTTTGCTTTTGTATTTTTATTTAAGTTAGTATTCTTCTTTTTGTACGTTTTTTTTTATCGCTTTACGCTTAAGTAAATTTATTGCTTATTGCTATGTGTCATTTTCATTTTATATTTAAAACACTATAAAAATAAAATGTGTTTCTTCTTTCCTCAAAGAACTTTAGTTAACTAATTTAAGTGCAGCAGTTTTAAGACCTCTTAATAATTATTCTTCTATGTATACTCTAAACATATATAAATCTAAAACGTAACTTCAGTGAATGATCACTTTATGCAATTCCAACTTACTAGGTATGTATTATTAAAAGAATTGATATTTGGTCTGTGTAGATTTAACTGAAGCTTTTTGTAGAAAACTCTCAGATTTAGTCGGCGGCCTTCACCGCGCAGGTTGAATAAATTCAACAAATAATTCTTTCTGTTTGAAGTTTATCTTGATGATCTTTGCCCTTGGAGCACAAAGTGTCTGCTTTTGTAGATACTTTACGTACCTTGCTACGCTTTATAAAAAATTCGTTAAAAGACATTGGCAAATATTTTTAGACGATTTAGTACGATGTTGAAGCATTTCTACTATGATACTATGTTAAAAATTTAAACGAGTATACCACCAAAAATTAAAATAATGATCAAACGCCTGTTTAATTTTTTTTTATCACCCTAACTCGAATCTTAACCTATGCCACCTAAAAATAGAAATGTTTTGTTTTATCACACAAAACATACAATCGCTTCTAAAGCCTAGTACGCTTCTGATGCAAAACGAAATTTTTCGTTGGTCTTAAACATGACAACGAAATGCTTACGAAAACCACAACAAAAAATTACCCCTTGAAAGTGTCACCGTGTGCAAAAACAACAATCAAACACAAACGCATGAAAATCACAGAAATCCATGTTGCGATGAAAAAAAACAACAAATACAAACACGAATTTCACTTTTTCGCACACAATTAATGGTACAGGCAATTAATTCTGTGCGAAAAAAGAAGGGAGATCTCTCCAAATAATCTGCTTCAATTATCAATTTCGCTCATCGAACAGCGTACCGCAGAACGAATTCTTCGTTTGTTATTTCGTTGTGTCATTTTTGTATGTGATTTTTCGTTTCGCATCAGCATCACACTAGGCTTAAAGAATGGTTGTTAAAATGACTGAGAAATGCCTGATGCTTTTTATAATTTATAAGTTTTCCCGATTGTAAGATTCGCCATCGAAATTTAGCTTTATTACAACTTCCAAAGATAGATACACTTTTTCTCTGGACCCAGGATTATAATTTGTACATAATATTGTTAATCGTGTTAGGTTTAGCTTTTTTTTCTTTTTCTCTTTCGATAGGCCTTAATATTTAAGTATTTATAATTCTGTAAATTCGCTATACCTTTTCTGACGATTGCAAACCCAATCCTGTTTTTTTTTTGAAAGCTAGAAAACAATAATTGTATATTAATTCTCGAATTCTTTTTTTTTTCAGATGGCTCATGTTGTCGGTGTGCCCAAGCGTGATCCCTGTCAAAAATGTGGTCTTCCTGTATTTCTTGCCGAGCGTTTAACGGTCGGCAAAAGAGTCTACCATCGAACTTGTCTCAAGTGCGCCCGGTGTAGCTTTCAACTTACACCGGGCAGTTTCTATGAAACTGAAGTTGATGGAGAATACTGCTGTGAGACATGTCCAGACGAAGAGCCCAGTCTTGAAACAGAAACACAGGATATACTGCGAATTCCATCAGCAGGTGCCGATATTAATAACGCGGCCAGACCAAAGAGTCGAATTGCGGATCGCTTAGCATTTTTTGAAAAGAGCAAGTTAGATGAATCGGCTAGTAGTAGTAGTAGTAGTAAAGTTTTGCAAAAGAGTCTCAGTGATGAAGAAAAAAGTAAGAGCTTGAAGAAAATCAGTGGTGAAACATCTTCGCCATATAAAATGAATGCTGCACTCAGTAGTTTTATGAATTCCACTCTTGATGATGAGATCGATACAGGAGAAGTTGAAACAAATGACAACAGTATCAATTCAGGAATAATGGATACATCCGAAAGCATCGAGATTAGTAGTGATTCTGAAGACGATGAATCTGAGGAGAAACCACCCGAGCTCCCGACATCTCTTCCGCCAGAAGAATACAAAGTCTCGACCTTACCGAGAGAGCAAATCTCTGAGCTTGATCAAACAAAACCTGTTAAATCAGAAATGAAAATACAAATAACGGAGAAGCAGGAAAAACCACTTACTATGACAGATGAGATCACCTTAAAGCTAAGCGAACCAACAATTAAGGACACCCAAAGCAATGAGGAAAGCAAAAACGATCGTAATGATTATGCAGAAGTAGAAGAATCCCTATCAATAACATCAATAAAAATTACAAAACCAGCAGATGATCTTAATCTAAGTAAATCTAATTTTGTTACCAAAGATAATACCGAACCTGATGAGCAGATGAGAACAACAAATGCGACAATAGTTGTAAAACCACCTACATTGCCGCGGCCAAAAGAACTAAAAGAATCTGTTGCTGGTCCAGCAAAAGTTTTAGTTGAAGAGCAAACTTCTATTGAAAAAGAGCTAGAAGAAGAAAAGTCAATTTTGCGTCAACGCCCTATGACACTGGACATCAAAACCAATTGCAATAGTGACATGACGGCTGCACATGAGGATGAAGAGACAGCAAATCGCTTAAGTGTGGTGCGTGCTCGTCTACATCAATTCGAAGTAATTGCAAATAATAAAAACCCTAATGATAATCTTATGAATAAAACCCCAGAGAACACCTCTAGAATTAACAGTTGTAGTATTAAGTCAGATAACATTAAGTCAATTGTCTCAGAACAACATGAGGATGAGGACGAAATGACCGAAGAGACTATTTCTAACATACAAGAAGCCTCTTCCTCAATAGTTGAAGAAGTTAAAAATATGGAATCAGATGAAGTGCCTAAAAATGATGAAAAAGTTGAGAAAATTGAAGAAAATAAAATAGTTAGTGTGTCAATTGATGCAACAAATGAAGAGCAAGAGAAAAACGAGGATGAAGCTATGATACCAGCTAAAATTGAAACCACAATCGAGGCGAGTCCTGTAGATTCCCAGGGAAGTCTCAAAAAGATTATTCCAGTTGGAATAGAAAAAGATGATTATGACGATGAAGAAGACAATACAAAGCAAACGAATAAAACAAGAGAGGTTGTAATAGAAGACAAAAACTCAAATCAAGAACAAGAAAAAGAAAAACCCAAAACATTTGTATCTCCGGCCAAAGTCAATCTTGAATTATATCCCGAAGATTTGAATCCATTTAAAAGTGATGATGACGACGAAGATATTTCCCCTCTGCCTGTTGTTACTCCAGTGAAAGCAGTTACACCTTTGCCTAGAAAATCGTTGCAGCAGCAATCTCCAGCAACAAGTGCGAAAAAGGAAGACAAAGATCGAAGCTTGAATCCATTTGATAGTTCTGATGATGAAGTTGAGATGGAGAAAAAAGTCAAACCACCACGTCCACCACCACCAAAGATCAATAAGAACCCCTTTGGTAGTGAGTCTGATGACGTTGGCGATGAGAACTGCAGCAAAACGGGTAATGTTGACAAACAATACCCCGTCCCGAAACCTCGGTCAAATGTGTGAGTATTATTTTGATTAGTTTGTAAAGTGTAAATGGAGTTAAAATGTGCGAACTTTAAATTTTCATCATTTTAATTTGTTACAGATTGAACGCTAGTTTTTGGTTTAAAAAAAAATCGTTTCCATATCTTAACATCTGCATGAATAGTTTTAGTATTCGAATACTTAACGTACTTGATCTTGGGATGTGTGATTTCAAAGTTTATGTTAGGTATAAGATGTTTTGTTATTTAGTTTATTGTCAATTTTAATAGCTCTCATCTTGAATCTATATGTATAATATCAGCTATATCAACCTGGAACCTATTTCCACAGAACATACATCTATTATGTTGCATCAATTCTGTTTCACAGAATCTTTGCACAATTGTCATAAAACAATGTATCTGCGGAGATCTCACTGGAATATTTCCAAAAGATTTTGTTTCACAGAATATTATTATACATTGTAAGAATACAATGTAAAATAAATTCACATACATCTAATGCAACTGATAAATTTGTTGTATCACGAGATTTTGTTGTCAACAAATATTAAACGATGAAAAACTTTATTAATCTTATCTTCTATATATAAATAGCCTTAAATAAATTTTGTGGTACAATTTTCTCAAAAAGTATTTGACCAATTTGTACTGTCAAAACACTGCATATTTAAAAAAAATTTAAAAAAAATGTTTTCTCCTTCAATATTTTCAAACAAATTGTTTGCAAAATTGAAAGTTTTCTCCTTCCTAGAGTGTGTCAGGCCGATTTTCGATCACGGGACGATACTAGTTATTATTAATATTTTGAATGCGAAATATTGTTTGTCTGTCTGTTTGTGCCTCTTAATTTCCGAAAATACTTAATTCATTGTATTCAGAATTGGTAGAGCGAGTGCTTGGAATATGAGGATAGACAGGTTACTTTTGTTTTCAAAATGTACAACAGTTTACCACAAAATGATAAAAATTTAAATGAAAAGTGCTAAATTGTTTGAAATGTCAAATATACATATTCAAATATAAAAACTGATAAAAACATCCAATATAAATACAAAAGTAAACAAAATTGACGTTAAAATTATAATATTCAATTAGCCAGTTCAGGTTTCTCAAGCTCACTAAGATCTCAGAGACCCCAGCAATCTCAGTAATCTGAACGTAATTCTTCAGTGAGATTCCTCACTTTTGCTGTCAAAAAAACTGAGACTGATAATTTTTAAAACAATATTAGTTTTGTTCATTGCTTCTTATAGTTGGTACCTCATCAGTACAAAGTGACAAAAGGTCATCCCATTTTGTGGTTGGAATCTTAAGCTCTGTTGTATTTAATTTTTGCAATTTTGAATCTTTGAAATTCCTTTTTAATGTTAATGAACGATAGTCTTCCTCTAAATGTCTGTTTTTTGAAAAATATTTATCAAGGCTTATATTTTAAAGTTTCAACTCTGCATTGTTTAGCCATTTAATACATTCTTCTTTGTCATCCTTTCTTACATCTTATCTTAGATCTATTGAAAACGTTTTAAAATCATGTAAATCTTGAATATATCAGAGGCTTAAATTTATAAGGTTGGATTCTACTTGCAAGTTTAAATATAGGGTGAAGTTGACCAGGGACCATTATCTCTTAACATTGCGTAAGAAATGGCACTATGCACTCACCTTCATTTTGCCCATGATTTGCGTCAAAGAATCGTTACATTCTTTGAGTTTTTCAAAAAATAAATAAATGGTTACGTCAGTTTGTGAGAAATTTTGAACGAATGTTGCAGTTAAGTGAAATGTGTCATCATATTAAACCACATGGTCATGAAACACTTTAGGAAATCTAATGATATAGGAATATGCAGTCAACTTAACCCTATAAGTAGATGCCCTAATCTCAAAAACGAAAATTTGCTAGTTACGTCAATTCGTGAGAAGAGGGACGATATGTGCATTTCTTCCAATGTAATCTGTGAAACAGAAATCTGTATGTTGTGATCAGGAAATTTTGAATGTTGTATGTAATGTTTGTGATGTATGTTCTGTAAAATAGGACCCTGGATAATAATAGTCGTATTTATTAGAATTCTCCAGAACACTTTGCTAGTTATTCAACTAGACATTTTCTAAATAGCTGTCTAACCACCATTTCCACCATTTCTGTCTAAATAAGTATATACTCATACATACATTAAGTATGTACAATAAATTAAAATATACTTTTGATTGAATTTCATCTTGTGCCCACACAAGTTCGGTATAAAAAAAGGCTTTCAGCTAGATTAAATCGCGAAAAATTACTTTACATTCTAAATTTGTATTCCATAAATATAAACAAAATTGCAAAATGCAGTCACGATTAATTTCACAAAAACCTTGAGAGTTTTTAGGCATTTTCTCCTCTTAATGTGTTTAGTAAATGATTTATATACGACTATCTTTCTACTCAAATTATCAACTTCCTCCGGATATTCAAAAATGATCCATTCTCTAAAAAGAAGCTCAAGCAGTTAACCACCTACTTTTTTTTTTACATTTTGCGAAATCCCACACAATCTAAGTGATACAACATTGAATTAACTTATCTCTAGCAAGTCCGTCAATTTGTATTTTGTGTCTATTCCACTAGTTTGTTCTATTATTCACACATAAACAAAGAACATAAAGAAGAACATGTAGATTTTTGTAGAAGTCAAACGCATCTTTCATGTGCAGATAAAGAGGCGTCAATTTCATTCATTTATCTTATACAAAATGTAAATTATCCATCACGATTTGATTTCTATACGGAATTGAAGAGAATGATATAACAATGATTCCTTAGAGCATTGTTGCATTCGGTGATTGTGTTTCGAGATAGAAGACAACTTCACATCTCGAATTTAATGTGAAGGATTTTTTTTTTATAAATATCAACTTTACCTAAAAAAAAAAAAAAAAAAAAGAAAGGTATTCAAACTCTAAGGTCTAAGGTAGTTTAGAGACAAAAATGTATCTTTTCATTGCAATTTACTTGCAATCATCTCCAGACTCCCGGTGTGAAACCTAGTTTATAATGGAAACTAAAAAAAAAAGAAAACTAATACACTTGGGCTAGTTGTACAATCGTGGTTCTAATATTGATTCATGGTTCTGGAGTTTGAACTCATACTAAAAGTTTATCTTATTTGATTAAATTCAAATTCCAACACGTTGTTCAAAATAAACGTGATCACTTGTATAGTTTTTTTTTTGCAAACAAAACATCGGTTTTCTAGACTGTACATTTTTCATACGAATTTTTTCGTGGCGATATCTTATTTTAACGTACAAGGTTGTAATGAACCACTTTTTCAAATGAGCTTAAAGTGATTTGTTCGATCTTCTGTTAAAAATGTAGAACAAACAAAAAAGTGCTCATGGTTTTCTAATTCAAAATTTGTATAAAAATAACGATAATTTTGTTTGTTTACGCAATCTGCTGTTCAGTAAGCGGAGGCGGGCGTGCAAGATTTTCAGTACTTTTGGTTATTGACATCGAATTGTCTTTTGTAGTGGTTTTAAAATTTGTACATGCTTAAACGCAATATTCAATGAAATTTATCAAACAAGCGATAAAAAAATGGAAAAAAGGTCGTAGAAACAAACGTAAAACACCTTTCAGAAGAAAAATTACTTTAACTAAAAAATAAAAAATTAAACTATAGTGACGTCCAGTACAACGAATACCCTATATACTCATATAGTCTTAATAAATTTAATGGCACAACAGCTTATGAAGAACTAGGGCCTAGTGACTTACAACTCTCAACCAATTCTGTGTCCGTGTCTGCAGGAATGGAGGGGTCTACGGTTTATTGCCGAATCCGAAGGGCTAATACGAGTGGCACTTTTCTACGGCAAGAGATACTTTTTTCGCAAAAGGCAGTAGCCGTTATTTGTTTTTATTATGGACTAGGCTGGGGATCGAACCTAGACCTCTGACATGACAGTCCATCGACTGTGTATCATAATTAAATTGGAAAACTTACTCGAAAAAGACTTTTAGACGAGGCTTCAAAGAAGCATGATGCAAGTTACATAGCCACCTACCTTCAAAGTTGTTTATTGTACCTGTTTCCAAAAAGAAGGAAAACTCAAACAGACACAGATTTTGTTCACAGTGATTTAAAAAAAATGTAAACAGTGATAAGTCGGTCATACTCAATTTCGTGGTAAGAGCACGACTAACGAGCAGAAATATCGACTACTTACATGGCAACTACTTACTTATTCCTGCAACTATTCTCGGAAAATAGCCGCCTTTAGACTTAAAATTTAAGTTTTGGTGGCATAGTAAGGTTAACTTAAATCGATAAAAGTGGGCGCCGCTTGTCAAAGTCATATTGTTCCAAAAGGGTTGCATTCACAATTTTCTGTTATGTTAAGGTTCAATAGTCTGTAAATCCAAAACTGTATTCCGAACTTTGCATTTGTATTTCATAATTCGTTGAACCAAGAATTTTCTCTCCTAAATTTTTTTTAATTATAAAAGATAAACTGCTTAGGTAATTAAAAATAGCGAGCTTTTCTTGAAAAATAACGGTCTAGTTTTTGAATTCGGAAAAACACCAACACAAGAAAGTTGAAACATTAACAGAAATTCGTAGTACACAGATGCATAAGTAATAATGTGATAATCATCAAATTGACCTATGGACTTAGCTTTATGTCGCTTTTCCTTGGGTCACCTAGATCAAGTTGATACTATAAAGGTTTTGTTATTGTATGGTTTTATGAGTGTTAAACTACCATAGTTGCGTAAACCGACAATTATAATAATTTTATGAGCATTGGTTGCATGACGCGTTCTTTTTAAATAAAACACAAAGTTTATTAATTAAACAAGTAGGTATGCAATGATTATGTCTCCATTGGAAAACCGCATCCCAATAAGTATTACAAAATGAATGTGCATTTTCTATTGAGGTTAACACATTTCAATGATGGCGGTGTCTTTGAAATTGCAAAACTTTTTAATATCTACTAAGTGATAACACATTACACTTCGATGCTCGTTTTGTTGCTAATCAATGTAATTTTTTCTCTTATGAATTGACCTTCATTATTAACAATTCATTTTTTAAAAGAATACTTAAGATTCAATTGGAAATTAGCCACATTATTAATTTTTTTTTCAAGTATGTACAGGTACATAATTATAAACAAATGTGCAATTGTACAATGTACACGTATGTATGTCGTAGAAATTCTTGTTCTTTAATGTAGTCATAGTTTTTCAGTCAACCAGACATTTCATATGTACTTAAAAGAAATTTGTACAAAAATAATTAATCATATGAATATTTTTGAGGGTTTCAGTCGGACTCGAGCAATAAATTAATAAAATTGTAGCAGAGCTTTATTATTAATCATTAAAACTAATTTTCATACTTTCACTATACTTTTTTTTTATTAATTTTTCTATTTGCAATAACTATCAAATAATTATAAATTTTACTTTAAGTTTTCAATATTTTTTCAATGTATACTATGATAAAAATGCTTACTTTTCGACTATATAAAGAGTCCTAGAATTAATTATTTATTCATTCAATTCGAGTTGGAGCAGCGGTGAAGAACACTCTAAGAGAATTACCTAGGAGGTTCTTTTTCGTTTAAATCCGAAACGGTATAATTTCTTTATTAAGGAACGAACTAGGAGAATACCTGGGTCTTCCTTAATAATCAAATAATACTTTTTTAATATATTGTAAAATCGTTACTTTTAAACTTCAAATAAATAAAATATTGGAAAACTACGAAACTATTTTTTTTATCTCTAAAACAAAAGAAAAAGAGGAACACGCTCTACAAAATCCAAATGTTGAGAATACATATTAGATTAAAAGCAACTACGCACCATACTCAGACAAATCAAAATAATTTATCGATGTTCTATTCATGAAATAAATTCACTTCAGTCGATAACTCTATAAGGGGGGTTCACATTGAACGAGATGTCGACTGACCCGAGTCGATTTGCTAGCGTTCACACTTTACGACCGTTCCGCTGACTTCATTTTAAAAAAAATTCAATAAGCAAACATAACGCGTATTTGATTTTTTTACACTAATATTACCGCAATATTTTGGTTTGTTTTCGTTTCTAGTAGTTGTTTTACTTCTATTTGAACGCCTGCTATTTAATTCTTACATAAAAAATAGAAAAAAGCTGAAAAATTTAAATCATCGGTCTGTCGACTAGTGTTCACATTCACTAACCCGGTCGACCGACCGAGCAAAATATTAAAAAATTTGAACTACACAACAAGTCGATCGACGGTCGTTCGACTGCTGTTCACATTACAAAAATCTGCCGATTCGATACATGTTGATCAACTTGTCGTTGAATGTGAACCCCCCTTAAGATTTAATAAGCACGCGTTGGATTGGAATCTAAGTTAAGCAACAAATAGAAACGCAAAATGTCAAAAATAGTACGGTAATATTGGTGTAAAAAATTAAATACGCGTAATGTTTGCTCATTGAAATTTTGTTTTCAAATGATGTCAGCGAAACGGTCGTAGAATGTGAACGCTAGCAAAACGACTCGGGTCGGTGGATACGTCGTTGAATGTGAACCCCCCTAATAGTAAAAAAAAATCAAATTTGTTTTAATACAGATCTGTCAAAACACAGATTTTGACAATTGTCGCATTCCAATGAGTAAAAAAAAAAGTTTTTTTTTTCGAAATAAAAATCAATTTAGTAGATCAAGATTTTGCGGTAGTTTGACCACTAGCAGCTCCACAGATACAAACATACACTAGTACTATTAAAATTAAAAAAAAAAAAAAACAACCTGATATCATAACATCCGCCACGAAAAAAAACAACAAATTTCAGGAAGAGATCTGATTTATCAAATCATTATTTTATTTGTCTATTAAGCCGACGTGTTTCGTCTGGTTATGACATCCTCAGGGCACTTATTATAAATGTTAAATCAAAAATAGTACAAAGCTCAAGTACCTTTTTTTACTTTACGGAATACGTTTACGTACGATAGAAAAGAACTTCTTGAGAGTTGGGGCCCTATTGTCGTGTAATCCTATTGTTAAAATGTTAAGCAACACCACTGTCTAGAAATTATACAATTTTTAATTATGATGAAGTTTATTTAAAGCCCTATGTTTCATACAACTTACCATCCTACCATTTTTTCGAGACTAATGTTCCTAACAAAAAGTCTAAACAAGTTAAATTCACAAGAATACACATAAATTATGTCACATTCAGAAAGACAAGGGAAATTCCACTTTTATTATGGAAATTCGTAGACTGATACCAAGAGACCTTGTTAATAAAAAAAATATGTTTCAAAATCATAACATAATGTCCCTGAGATACTTCTCGAAAATTCAAAAAATTGTTTTCAACTCGCTACAAGTAAAAAACATATAAATTTAAAAAAAAAAAGTAATATCTTACATCATTTTACGTCAATAATATTTCCATTTTCATGCATCATTAGTTTGTAGATCAAAGCACGATAAACAAGTGTTGCGTAAAGATCAAAACATCAGAAACCAGATCTACAAATCGTTCGAGTTCCACATTAATACCTGTTAATTATTATAATTATTGCTCTCATTTGCATTTAATTATTTATCTTCCAAATAAATATCTATTTATTATTATCTATTTCAAAAAATTATTTCTGTCGGCAATGTGATCTCCGTCAAAGTCCACAACAACCATGCAGTTATTAGTTGAAATAATATCGATTAACCTTAACCTCTACCACTTTGTTAAATATGCATAGATCTTCAAATGATCCACTTAAGTGACAGTGCAATATAAAGTTCAAATTTATGACGCCCGCTTATGAAATCAACAGCAGGGTGCAAAGGCCCTTCACCTCTAGGCAGGGCTTCTGTGGACTGACACATCTATGAACATCTTATCAAATTTAAATCGTAATCTATATTTTAGGGTCAACGAAATCGATTTATATTAAAAAAACAGGTTCGTTTAGACTAAATAAATGCAAATATTCAATTAACTCGATGAGTGAGTGCAAAACTGGGCAGTGTAGATTTTCTTTGAGACCTCTTGCAGCATAGGATGACACTGACAACACTATTTTCCACTTCTCCTCTTAACACACTATATATGGGAAGTGGTTCGGTGTGGCTATTAAAATGCAAACAGTTAAGCAACCTATTCATCTAGTCGGATCAGACCACATCTAACATATATCTACTGGATAGCAGCTCCTCTAAGTAAAAACCCAACGGAGCTGCTCTGCTGCAACCTTATTGTGGAAGAAGCCCTCTATTGTTGTTATTGTCTCGTGCAATAGGCGGCTTTATTGTTGTTGTTGGCCGTTTTATGTGTCATTTCATTGTTGTTTAACTGGTGGCGGCTTTGTTGCTGTCAATTGGGTGGATAGCTGCGCCTATTCTTCCTCTACACAGTCTTTAATCGACTACCGAACCGCACTGAGGTCTTATATTTTTCTTCTGTAAGATTTGCGTTACTTTTCTTCCGCCTATCATTGTCTCATAATTACTCAACTGCTGCACGGTTGTCTCTCCAACTGCACAAGAATTAAAATAAATAAGTGTCTTATTGTAATTATTATTGTTCTGTAAAGTTGTTTTCTTTTATTTAGTGTTTGTGAGTCAGTTGATCGAAATTGCGGTGTGTGCAGTGCACAAAGCAGAGGGAAAGTAACAAAACGTGATTTGTGAACTAAATGAACATTTCTTAGAACAGTTATTATTTCCGCTTGATTAGTGTTTATTTCTACTTCCCTAATCCGGTTTATTGCAAAGTAAAAAATAGTTGTTTGGGGCGGGCATCAACCTCTACTATATTATTGACCAGTGTGTGTGTGTGCTTGTTTGAATGTTTTACCTGATTGTCTGATTAGAATGAATATATTTCAATTTTTGTATCGAAAATGCTAAAATATAAATACATTCCACCCCATAAACTTAGATCACATTCTCAGAATCAAACGCCAGAAGCGACACCACGTCTTGGCAAACAACATGCATCGCCATTGAACAATTTGGATGACTTTTATGGAAGCAATTCATCGTTGGGCAGTACTCCATACAGTTTACAAAGAAATACGGGTGCCCGAGGATCAAATGTATCGCTGACTTCGTCCACTGGAACAATTCGTTCAAGGAAGCAACATAGAGCACCAGCTCCACCCTTGCCTGTCAAGGAGCTATTCCCGTCCAATGAAACGCTAGATAGCAAAAAATCATCGCCCAGTTCGAGTAATTCTGCTACTCCCAATCAACGACGTAAGAAACGTCCGGCACCAGCACCTCCAAAACCTGCAAGACTGCTAGATCCAGCTGTGGTTTTGACATCTAAAGTAGACCAATTGACCGGTTCAAAAAACTCGCTTAATTACCCTCTGCAGAGTGATCTTGATAAGTTATCCGACGAAGAGAAAGCTTTGTTGGAGGGTAATCGCTTGGCAACCGAAGCCAGCGAGGAAGAAAAAAATCTTCCACCAGACGAGTATATTGAAACTAAGAATATAGTCCGAAAACTGATACCATTGGACATAAGTTTAATCTCGGACTCAAATGATAGTCTTATTAAACAAAAAGAAGAGGACAATGTCGTCTATCGACGTACAATTATTCCCAAAAACATTAATACGACACCAACCCACGATGAATCACCAATCATGATATCCCACGATCGGCAGTTGGAGAAAATGAAGGACAACAAAGAGGCACAGAATCGCAATCGTCAGAGTCAAGTGTCTTCAGGAGCGGAAGATACAGATCCGCTCTATAACAAATCATCGCATGGCAAGTGGAAGCGTCGTAAAGGTCCAGCGCCGGCGCTGCCAATTCCGCAAAGAAGAGTCTTACAAATGCTTCCACTCCAGGAGATACGTCATGAATTGGATATCATTGAAGTTCAACAACAGGGTTTGGAAAAACAGGGAGTCATATTGGAGAAGATGATTCGTGATAGGTGCGAGGGCAAAAATGGTGAATTGAATGCTGGCGCCGAAGAATGTACCGACACATCTGGACATCCACAAAATTCTAAAGAAGTTGAAGATTTGATATTGCAATTGTTTGAGTTGGTGAATGAGAAGAACGAATTGTTCCGGCGGCAAGCGGAGCTTATGTATTTGTGAGTTTTATTTTATTTCAATTTTTGTATTTATTAATTTTTAATTTCATCTAAATTAGACGTCGTCAACATCGTTTGGAACAAGAGCAAGCTGATTTGGAATATGAAATTCGTGTTTTAATGGCACAACCAGAGAGAAACAAGACGGACACGGATAAAGCACGTGAAGAGGCACTTATCGCCCGAATGGTGGAAGTTGTACAGCTGCGCAATGAAGTTGTCGAATGTCTTGAAATGGACCGACTGAGAGAAGCAGAAGAGGATTTGGTAAGTTATTCAATAAAAGGAGCTTGTTAATATTGTGTTTATTATATTTTAGATAAAAATCTATCGAGACTTATCCCGCGAGATATTATGTATACCAACTGAATTTTTTTTTTAACAAAAGTCTCAATTTATGAGAAAAAAATATTCATAAGTCATGGATCCGTTTTTTTGTATTATTTTTGTAAAAGTTTATAAAGAACACGCCATATTAGTGCGAAGTTGAAAAATCGAAACTAGTTATTTTTTTTTAGGTTCGAATGTTCAAAAAACAAATTATTACTTTTTTTTTTTTTTATAAATGCAAAGTTTGTTTTTTGCAATATTTTGAAGTATCGAATTAATTTGAACTATTTTCGAGAGATGCAAAAATAAAAAAAGGTTATATGGGAAAAGGTAGCCTTTTAAAATTAAAAGTAAACTTTATTTTTTTTTAATTTGTGGCTATTTTTGAGAAAAAAGAAATTTTCCAAAAATATTTTAATAAGTTATTTTTGGTTCTAAAAAATGGAAAAAAACGTTTAGTGGGAATGACGGACAGAATTGCGAGACCCATTTTTTGGTCTTCTTATCATCGTAATGTCAAGTTTGATTAAAATATTGAGTTTTACGAATCCATAACTTGCCATAATAATACATACCAAACCGCCTACAACATTTAATAACTGTCCTTTCTTTGCTTCATTTAGAGATAGTTTCTAGGAAATTAATTTTAATTTCTGTCGCTGGGTACACTCCTTGTTTGCGGCAAGTTCATAAAGTCGGTAATTGAGGAAAATAACCTCTCCACGCCATTTTGAATGCCATTATGTTTACTTCGATTTGTACAGTGTTATTGGAAAAATCGTTTAAAACTGAAAGGAAAATGTCCACGTCTACTACACCTTAAAGTCGCACGCCACTGGAACAATTGGGCAATGTAAAACCAGACATATTCTTGCGAAACATACACTTTGTACCTATATTGGAATTTTCCAACAGTGCCGCAGCTACACAATTGTATTTACAGCCACTTAGTTTTTCTTCTTTCTTAGAAATTGTCTTTTCATAAAGGTTCTTTATAAACTCATTTTATGAGTTCATAAAAAAAGTCTTAACCCTCTCGTTTGTCTTATACCATCTTCAAATGGGAACTTTTTTGGTTCAAGAGCTCAACTCTTTTACGTTCATTTTAGTCGTAACTTTTGAGGCATGTCTTTTAAATGTTAATATATTTTTATTTGTGTAGCAAATTTTGCATTGGCAAAGGCAAAACAAACTGACACTGAGCTATCTCTTTAAACCTACATCTACAACATATTAATAGTCATTTTTAAACTAAACGTAAGTGTATGTGAATGATTGTTCAAGAAGAATTTATTTTTTTTTATGACTATACTCTCCATACCCAAAGAGCCTAACTGCAGATTCAACTTACCTCCATTATCCAGTCCCAACTTGTCAACCTTCTTACGAAGAGACTTCTCTTAGGTTAAATAAATCTGCCGTTTATATTCTCAAAAGAAAAAATGTTTTCAGTTTGATTTATTGAGGTTAAGCTATGTTTCAGAACGAAAAGGGGAATAATATATATATTAATAATATTTATTAAAAAACCTTCAATCGTTCATTTTTAATGAAACTTTTTAACGAAACTCCTCATAATACAATTAAAATTCGATCAATAACCTACGTATGAACTTTTTGCCGTTCACAGAGTATCAAACAGAGACTAGAACTCCATTCGGCAAAACGTGAAGAAGAGTCTAATCGCAACACGTTGAGTAAACTCTCCAAAAAGGAAAAGAAGAAACAAAAGGAGAGCAAGAAACTTGGTAAAAGCAAAAAACTGGACGCAGATAAGGTAAAATTCTTTCGCTATAATGTGTACAAATAATTTATTAAATTCCTTCATTTTGCCTTTTTTTAAGGATGCCGATGAATCCGAAATTGGTACGGAAAAACAAAAACCCAAGAAGAAAAAGAAAAAGTTCCTGTTTTAGAATCTTAGCCATTGGAATTTGATATTAAATCTTTGGACTGAATGAAGTTAACTACTATATTTTTTGGAAACAATTAATTGTTAACAGATTTTAAAAATTTTAAAATTCCGCACAAACACAACCTCCCAGCATTTAGAGATCGTAGTTGCAGGCAACAAAATATTCACACCAACCCAGCTAACACCGTGTTGTCTCTTAGGCCACTACATCGCGTACACCCCTCTTGTGATAGCTTGCATTGCAGTGTAGAAATATTATTATTAATTTAAACAAAAATGTCAAAAGCACTTTAAAAACCTTAATTAAATTATTTTTTGCTTTATTTAAAACAAAATTCGGGATAAATTTAATTTGAAGAAAGAAAGAAAAATGGTCTTGATTAAATTTTTGTTTTTTTTTCCATCGTTAATTCTTATTTCTAAATTAAAGTCTACATGTAAAACAAATCTCGTCATCGCGTTTTGTAAGTCTCGTTTTGAAAGTTGATATCTTCATGTACATTTAGCATTTAATTATAATAATACATTTTATTTGATAACAAAAAAGAGTGCATGGTTTTTTTATTGCGTTTTTTTTTTCTATATATTTTTCTTTCCTTAAGATATGGAAGTTAACATAACATATGAGACGTTTACTTTAAAATTATTATTAAAATAAATAAATATCATAAAATTGTTTTGTTAATATTAAAAATTAAATAGTTTAATGTATATGTAGTCCTTAATTGATTTTTTTTTGTCTTATACTTTATTTTCTCTATTTTGTATAAAGCGAACAATTTAAAGGAACAACAAATATATTTTTACGTTAAATATAAAAATTAAAAAAATGATATTTTATTGTATGAACGTTAAAAATTGGTTGTTAATTCATGACAAAATAGAAATTAACCAATAATGGCCCTATATGTCGAATGGATCAATTCGGAATTACAATAAGCCTAAAACATAAAAATTAGTCTCATTCGCTACAAAAACGCATGCGCACATCCATATATATTTTATTCTTGCCCACATGGCGATTACAACCATCTCGTCTGCGTTATGTGCCTTATATCCATGTCGACTGTTTGCAGAGACGTTATGCCAATTATGTTTTATTGTAAATTTTTTTGTTGGTGTTTTTGTTGAGAATTTAGCTCATATCTGTATTTGGAGGTACTATTACCTGATTGTAATGACCACCAACCATTAAAAAAGGCGATTCAACTTAAGAGATTGTAGTAGCCGTGGCGTGATGGTTAGTGCGATGGACTGTCATGCCGGAGGTCTAAGGTTCGATCCCCAGCCTCGCCACCTATTTATTTAAAAGAAAAAACGGCTACTGCCTCTTGCGAGAAATTGACAAATCCTCCAAGAGTATCTCCTGTCACAGAAAAGTGCCGCTCGTTAGCCGTTCGGATTCGGCAATAAACTGTAGGTCCCCTCCATTCCTGCAGACACGCACACAGGAATGGTTGAGAGTTGTAAGTCACTAGGCCCTAGTTCTTCATGAGCTGTTGTGCCATCAAATTAATTATTAACTTAAGAGATTTTAAATTAAATCAAGCGCAAATTGCAACATAATCAATTTCGCTTTTCGAAAACATTTAACCTATTAGAAATTCGAAATAGAAATCTATAGAAAAAAAATTACTTGTAAACTTATCAGTTTTGTGTTAAAAAAACCATCATCCTAGGAGTCTAGCACGTAACTTGAGACAATCGATTTCATTCGATACAATCGAGCATAGGCTGTTCCCTACTTAACTCAATCGATTGCTGTCGATTCGATTGAACCAAATTCCTATGCTCGATTATATTAAGTTAAATGGTGATACCTGGCCTTCTTTTACTAGTCCACATAATACGCACATAATCCCGATGTCATCCATTGTTTAAGGTTTTAGGTATTCCATAAAACTATGTAAAAGGTTATAGAAAAAAATTTCATGGGAAATAAATATTCCTTTCTTAAAATTATTACAGGTGCCATCATCCATTAAAGAAAGCATCCCTAGGAAGCTTTAAACTCAATTAAATTATACAAACTTTACAGATTTTTTTAAAAATCTTAATCCAGTATATTTTTCTTTTTCAAAAAATGTGGTGTTTATTATGCAAAAACAGTTTTCTTTTTGGAATAGAAAAATACACGTAAATTAAGAGATTTCATTCAATACGAGTACTGCCATAGATTTAATGTTTCATAGCTTTTTCAAGATTTGTCAGCATAATTGCCGACTCCTTTCGAACCGTTTTTCGAATGATTTCTCTAAATTTCTGTGACAAGTCGAATCTTTTTCCAGGACCTTTTTCCTCAAAAGGTATTGTATTTAATGGCATACTTGGCAATGTGAGGTCCAAATGTTTTATTGAACTATTGCTTGCTTCCAATTCTTCCGTCGATTTATTCAATTCATCTCGTGTGGGTATTTCAGCTGTTTCATAGCCGGATAAATCTGGCGGTATTCTCAAAAGCGATGTAGATGGTGGAGGCATTTCATCTTTGTCATTGTCGGTTGAATCTTGAGGTATTCTTAAAAGTGATTCTGATGGGGGAGGTAAGTATTGATCTTCATATGAATACCTATAAGTTCTTATCAAAATTTCTGAATCGCATGGCCTGATATTTGTTTTTGAATTAAATACTTCGACATCACAATTTTGACTTTCTTCTACATTTCTCAGAGCAAATTTTGATAGCCTTTTAGTGAATTTGCCATAACGTTTTATAAACTGTTGTTGTTTTTCAATAGCTTCCATCAAGTCCCAGTACAAATGATTTTTTTCTTCAGCTATTTTTTCGAACGAACTTACAACATCCGGATTAGGGTTTTCTTCGGATAGATAATGTACTAATAATTTCCGGAGTTTTTCCCTCAGAGCAGATGATGTGGGAGCTCTGGAGAAAGTAGAAAACTCCTTGGCGTCTGTCGAGTGCATTGTTTGATTGCGCTGAGTTTTAGATCGATTTTTCTCTGAATTCTTATTACCATAATCTAACCGACGACTAAGTTTAGATTTTTTCATCAGCAAGTCTTCTTGAAAATTAAAATTCTTTGACCCACTTAATCTAGGGGTTGAATTGCAGTTTTTACGTGAATATTCAATACCCAGTTGCCGTGCATTTGACAGTTCCTCAAAACGGATTTGCTGTTTGCTTTTATGGCTAGGTCGTGGTGTATTTTCCTTACCTGGCTTCGCTATTGGTAACGATTTCTTTATTCGTCGCAATAATTTGTCAAGACGTACTTTTTTAATTTGGATTTGGAGTGGTTTTTCATCAAAACTTCGTATACTCTCATAAGCTTTTTTCAATCGTTCGAACTGATCTGAATCGTTTCGATGAAGGCGTCTAAAAAAAGGTGTTCGATGAATTTGGTAGATATCTACTGGAGAATGAAGAAATAGATCCATTTAGAACTGAACTTGGTTTCAAATTAAGCAGATTTAGCCAAGAATTTTAAATTTAAAAAAAAAATTACGGATGATTTTTTTTTCCAAAAATGTTTACTACCTAGTTTTTTTAACTGATTCAAATTTGCAGGGTTCTTTTTTTCATTCGGCACAGTTGAATTTTTGTAAGCTCAAAATAGAACACCCTTTTTTATCTACTCGTTAAACGTTTAAATTTGATGGCACAACAGCTCATGAAGAACTAGGGCCTAGTGACTTACAACTCTCAACCATTCCTGTGTGCGTGTCTGCAGGAATGGAGGGACCTACAGTTTATTGCCGAATCCGAACGGCTAACGAGCGGCACTTTTCTGTGACAGGAGATACTCTTGGAGGATTTGTCAATTCCTCGCAAGAGGCAGTAGCCGTTTTTTTTCTTTTAAATAAATAGGTGGCGAGGCTGGGGATCAAACCTGATTTATGCATATTTATGCATATTTATTTTGCAAAGAGCATGAGGATTGTTATGCTAACGTTGAGAATATGATGGGCCCAATGTTGCCGCTGTGCGACTTTAGTCTCATTTTGACCCCTTTTTGAGCCTCATGCGACAATGAGACGACTTTTTGGAAAATTGGCTTTTTTGACCCTTTTTTAAAATCTTGCCACTTTTCTGAACCTTTTTCTGGAAAATTACTTGGACTATAGATTTATTGTTTTCCTTTTTGTAAAAAAAAAATCATTTTTTGTTTCACTTTGAAATTCGTCACAAAGAAATCTAGTTATTTCGTCTAAGAGTAATAAATTTTCGGCGAAAAATATCAGCGAATTTGTTCGCGATGGGAGTTCGTATGAATTTTTCTAAGTGATGGATTCTATGATAGCTTCCTTTTTCTTGTTTCGTAACAAAATTTTAATTACAATGGAATGCTTTATGTACCAACAG
The DNA here is from genome assembly GCA_947049315.1 of Epistrophella euchroma. NCBI lineage: Eukaryota > Metazoa > Arthropoda > Insecta > Diptera > Syrphidae > Epistrophella > Epistrophella euchroma. The sequence continues at coordinate 101,702,162 of OX346247.1, read as the reverse complement.
GGCTGACTTTATCTAGGTATATACTCACAATCACAAAAAAAGACGTTTTTACTTTCCTTTACAACTATAAATTTTACTAAGAAGAGAATAAACAAAAATAAAAGAAAATTATTTTTGTTATTGTTTTATATATTTCTAGGTGCAAGAATGTAACCATGTTCCCCTAGAATAATATAATTTACATTGCCTATGCGCTGTAGATTTTATTAAGAGTCGGTATTCATCGACAAAAAATTGCGTCTTAGAAGGGTACGACAGCATCTAACTGATGAGCCCAACTGTCGTGCCTGGGCGAAACGCATTGGACTAATGGTCGCAAAAAATCTTTCATTTGAATATAAATTTTACTTTAATAAAATCCCAAATTTAAAGAAGGTACACAATATAAAGTAGGTAATAGATAAAATTAAGAAACCTTAAGTTTCTCGCCACTAATGTCAACTGATAAAAAACGGATTTTTTTAAGCTATATACATATTTTACGAAATTTTCTGAATGCGACTTTTTTTTTCGTCGTGACCCTTTTTTTGCGACCATTTCAAATTTCTCAGCGGCAACACTGGATGGGCCCCATTGTCACGACCTAAAATAAAAGTTTTCTTGTGAATTTTTTCAAATTTATCTTCTCACCGAGCCCTCGACTGTTTGACTGAAGCACCTTAAGCGTGCTGCAGTAGCCCGTGGCGTGATGGTTAGTGCGTTGGACTGTCACGCCAGAGGTCTGAGTTCGATTCCCAGCCTCTGACATCAAATAACGAAAAATGGCAGGGCTAATGCCTGTTACAAGGAAGTGACAAATCCTCCAACAGTATTTCCTGTCATAGAAAAGTGCCGCTCATTTTAGCCATTCGGATTCGGCAGTCAACTGTATGGCGGGGGGCTGCAGACGCACATAGGAATGGTTGAGAGCTGTAAATCACTAGGTCCTAGCTCTTCATGAGCTGTTGTGCCACCAATTTTAATTTTAAACCTTAAACGGGTATAATCAGCCCTATTACCATATCCGTTCGGAGAAAAGTACAATGGGAGAAAACTTCCGATCGGACGATTTTTTCTATTCATGTTATACGAATCGTATCGTATGGCTACGGGAATTTTTACACTTCAAATTTTCTGTCAGGGAAATCGGAAAGCAAACATCTTCACACATCGCATGAATTCGTGATGCGTTGCTGCTGTAATTTTGACATTTCATCAGCATGCAACGCACGAATTTCACATTTTCAACGCACATTAAATTTGTTTTCGTAGATTTGTCCGATTGGCCTATCGGAACGGCTACAATGATACAAAAGAAATCGGAGAAAATTTCGTTCCGATCGGATACGATGATAAGGCTGAATGTGTATTTTTTTTAAGAACTGAAAAGGGCTCACTAAGAGCTATGATAACGATATTGTGGGGCTAAATGGATTGTTTCTATTGCCTGCCTGGAAAAGTAATCTGGTTTTTAATTGAGCCCAAGAAAGTTTAACATAAGGCGTTTTTCTTTTTGCGTTCAGAGCTGAGCCCGAACTGTCAAACGAAAATGTTGTGTTTCTTTTTGAGTTCATAGCGCTCAGAGCTTGGAATTTGTGTTTATTTTTTCGTTCAGAGTTAGCCCAAACTATGCACAGAGTTTACTCCGCTCGTTCAGGCTCTGCTCTGTTTTCTGCTCTGAACAAACCCTGAACTAACAAAGAAAAACGCCTATAGATACTATCGGAATTAGCTAGGCCCTCGCCAGTTAAGAGCCATTTTGAGGGCTTTACCTAAACTTGGCAAAAACTTTTAATTTTTCCAGACGGATAAAAAATATTTCATAATCCTTTTGTCATATAAAACCACCGACGCAAAACTAATTCAAAACCCAGAAAATAAATTCAATAATGTATATTTTCTTTAAAAAAATATTTATACAACATTTATGGCAGTAACCTCTTAGCACAGCTTTTAATTTCTTCTATTAATTCAGCAAGCATTTTTGTCGACAATTTAAATATTTTTTTCTAATAACAGCGACATCTATCTGTCGGACATTTCGAACGGAAATTAAGGCAACTATCCAAGCAATATGTATCAGCACCTTCACGTCCCGCCAATTCACCAATAGCTTCACAGGTTTGCCTTGAAAAATAAAATAATCAAATCTTGTTCAATATCAGATGGCTGGAAAACACTTACGGACAATGACAAGCACTTTCAGGACAATTTGGGGGATACCTCAGGCAGTTATTCTCACACCAGCCTCGCATACCAGGGAGTGAACGGAATGCAGGTGATGGCAAACACATTTGATCGCTAAAAATATGTAAAATTTGTATTTATGTAAATAAAAATACTTCAAATCTTAAAATTAAAAAAAAAGAAATATGTAGGTACTTGAGAAAATTTAATTTCATTTCGATCAATTTTAAAATTTGGACGAAAAATCATTAATTTCCCAGAAAATCTTTAATTAAAAAAAAAAATAATTTAAGATTTTAGAAATATGCCAGCTAGCCAATCTAAAATTACTTTTGACGCTATTAATATAGTTAAAGCTGAAAATATTTATTTAACTGAATCCAAAAAGGGTGATTATTGCTGTTGTATGTGAATTTTACTTCTTTATCTCTTATTTTTAGATCGAAATGTAAAAAGAAAAAATACAAACACCGATGAAATTATACTTCAAAAGAATTTAAGGACCGTTGATCCTAGACCAACCACCAAACATAAGAAGTCTCTAAATTCTAAGTGTAGCAACAACAATGAGATAAAATTAAAAAGTACTTCTTCTATCGTAACAGCAGCCAAAAAATCTAGAAAACGGCAACTGGATATTGGAAATGCTTATTCTAAGTTAAATTCCCAAGTGAAAAACCCAGCCAAAACTTTCGAAGGCCCTAAAACTGTACTAGGTGAACAAATTAGTTCTCGAAGTTCGTTTTATTTAACTCCAAGACAAGATATTCCAATATCTGAAATCGATTTCGAGAACATAAATCCCAACAGCTTGCCAGAAAATTTCTATGAATGCGAACTTGATGAGTTTATCCGCAAGCAATATCCTGATTTCGAGGATTCTTCGGAATATGATTTCCAAGAACCTTTGATTTTTGAAAATTTTGAAATTCCTCAAGAAAATTTTCATCCTAAAAATAGCAGCTTGCGGCACTTCAAAGAATTGCTAGATCATGAGGAATCATCAAAGAACAAACTTTTGGAAAAAAGCGAGATTGAATTGTTGAAAGACATAGTCAAAGCTGATGAGCGCTATCAGAAGCTTAAAAAGGATGACTATCAACTTTTAAAGGAAATTCTATTGGGACAGCTTAAGGAAATCTCTGAACAAGAGCGTATAATCAAGATGGCTTTAGAAAAAATTCGATCTGGAAGGCATCAGAAAGTCGAAGTTGACAGTCTAAAAGTTGAAAAAGCTGAACAGCCGTTGGAGAATAAAAACAAAATTCAGAACTCAGAAAAAGGTCTTCTAACAAGCTCAGATTTAAATAAAACGAAGCCTGCTAAAAATAATCTAGATTCTGGACAAGAGGTTGATGTATTTTTCAAGAACGTACCTTCCCTCGAGAGGGAAATTCGAATACTTAAATTATTAGGCCTTAAACTGGAAGAAACTTTGAAGAAGTCCACCGAGAAAGCAACAGCTGTTACACCACCATTGGTCTTGCTTACCACTCAATTTATAGGTTTTAAACATTCCATTGGTATAGCATCGTCTTTGATGCTTCCATTTGCATCTAAATTTGTTCTTGGCATAGTTAAAGAGTTCAAGATCAGCCATCAGACAATCAATGAACTCAAGCTTGAAAGAGAATTCTACATCGCCACTGATTTCGATAATTTTACACTGCAACGAACAAATTTCGATTTGCTTCGTCATAATCCTGAATTGCTTCTTCGAAGACTCAAACCACTCACAAAGGATTCTAGATTGAAATTCAATTTTATCGAACAGGATCCGTTGTTTTTCAATCATTTTCTGGCAAATATATGCAAGATCTCTTCAAAATCCTTCGCTACACATTTAACTTATATTCCAGAAAAAAAGAATTTCATAGCTTCCACACAAAAACCAAAAATGATTCCTGCTACGGCAATGAGTGGTGCTGGAGATCACTGTGATTTCATACTCAAAGAAGTTCCACAAAAAATTGAAATTCCGGCTGTTATGGAAAAACCTAGTCGAACAATTATTGGAAAAAATAAGAAATATAAGCATTACCGGACACCATTGCAAGAAAAGAAATATGTGTCCGCGAAAAATAATCTTCTTAAAACAATTCTTTTGGGTTCGCTTCATTTAACAATCGCTTTAATAGTTCTTACTGCCATTCTTTATCCGGATGTTGTTTGTTTTTAAAGTGGTTTATTTCAGCCAAACCATTACAATATAAAATATAAAACTATCCAAGTTACAATTTAGTACGAAGTATTTTTTATTCCAAAATTTCAATGTCAGAGTCGAAGAACCTTGGGTTAAAGCATTAGAGGTCTTCATTTTGAGTTTCGGTTGTTTATCGACAAACAATTTTTGTCAATCATCGAAAATATCTTAAATAAATGTTGTATCAGAGCTCAAAATTTGTGTTTTTCAGAAAGAATTGCAACATGTACAGTTATCTAATTTTAGGCCCTAATTGCGAGTGTCGTTTGTTTATCGATAAACATGACTTTTGTCGAAAATCGATGATCGAAAATTGAAGATATCTGAATTTGTTGTCGAATCAGATACCATCAGCTGTGTTTTCACGAGTGCTTACAATAACAAAAAGCTGAGAACTTTGATACAAATATTATTACGCCTAACGTTTTTATTCGATCGACTTTCATCGAACGTTGATGACACTTAGAACAAAATTTGTTGACTATTTCCCTCTCTAAAACCGTGTCGCGGATCCAGGATTTGGTGGAATTTAACTCAAGTGTGAAGTCTTTGGCAATATGAAAAATCCTTCATTTGTCATGAAAAAGTGCTTCTCTTAGCCGTTTGGATTCGGCAGAAAATCTTAGGTCCTCTTCAATGCCTAACAACACAGGAATGATTGAGAGTTGTAAACCACTAGCCGTTTTGGTTCTTTAGTAATAGTAAAGAAGGGAAGCTGATACCAAACTTTGATTGCGGGAAAACCGTTATCCGCATATAAAAAAGGTCTAATTATATTGACCATAAATGAAATATGAAAGTACATACTTATGTTTATAGACTAAGAGCCCACAGCAATTTTTGGGTGTGAAGTATAGCAAAAATGCAATGATGCAATTAAGGCTGATTTCCAATGGCACGTTCGCGTTAGAGACGCTTACGATACGTTTACAAGCTTTACGAACGCGTCGACATGACAGATGACTTGAAGAGAATCAGATGAAGATGATTATAAAAAAATGAAGGGTCATTCTGAAAATCAAAATGAATCTACAGAACTGTAATGTCGAATTCCTTTCAACAAACAATTCGATTTTTTTTTTCTAAACAAAATCGATTTTTTTACTGAAAAGTAGGAGGAATTTGTCCATAAAATCGATTTTTTTCTCCCAAACAAATCGATTTTTTTGTTGAAAGGAATTTGACATGAATTAAGTTGTCAAAACGCACGCTGAAGTTGGATTTTTTCAACTTCAACGTTGAGGGAGCTTATGTTACGTTGGTTTGTGTATATGCTAATAGGTGCCAAATCGTAACTTTACTGCCCAACGCGTCATTGTAAACACTTTGCATAAATTGCTATAGCGCTTAATACACGATACGATTATCGTACCGATTATCGTAGTCGCATGTGATGGTTGTATCGTGTGTGTACTCGAAGGTAGCCGCTGTACCGAAATCCACGGTCGAATGCTATGGAACGAAGTTGCTACCGATATCGGATGAACTCAAATCGGTACGATGTGTTGTATCGTGTATTAAGCGCTTATGTGTGAACTTTCGCGTTGACAGAAAAATCTTTCAAAGCGACGCCCAACGCGCCATTGGAAATCAGCCTTTAGGGGCCTTATTACGGTTCGCGAAGCGAACGTTCGCTTCGAGTCGAACGTTTTGGCGAACCTTCTACAATTTCATATTAGGGTTGGCGAATGAACTCATTCGCCAAAAATTCATCCAAAATTTATTTATCGTCAATGATTTGCTATTGATGTCAAAGTAAAAAAAAATAATTGACATAAATATAATTTTGTGTGTGGAAATTTTGCATTTTTGTTCAAGTTTTAAACGTTTTTTAATAACTTCAATTAAATATTTTGTGGCACAACATCTTCATGGTGATAATTCAACCAAATTGGTTGCAACAAATCAAAAAATTAAAAAAAAAAAAAATCGACACGGAAGTGCGTCTGTCAGTTTGTTAAACTCGTGTATCGGTATGTTATTTAAAAACAGTGGTTTTCAATTGATAATGGCAATTTTTACTTTTGTGTATTGATTAAACATATTATTATAGATATTTTGTCGGAAAATATAATGCTTTTACCTAATAAATTCGTGTTTTATTTGTGTTCGCCGGCTAGTCTGAGGCGAATCATTTGACGAATTTTCGCTAATTGTAATACGGATTTGATTCATTCGCCAATATTTTGGTTCGCTTCGCGAACGGTAATAGGGCCCTTAGATAGGTCTTTACTTTCTATTCGCAAATATGCAAGTCTTGCAAGCTGTGCTTGGGGCGTTGCTGCAATAAAAATGCATTTCTTTCTGAAAGCGCAGAATAAAGGTATATCATTAAAAAAAACTATATTTAATAAAAGAGCTGAATACCATAGACATGAATATGGGGGTCCAAGACCTCTTAGGTGGGCCTTCTGTATGCAAGACGCACTATACAAATGAATTTTCAAGTGCGTCTTGCATATAGAAGGACCCACCTAAGAAGTCTTGGACCCTCATATTCATGTCTATGGTATTCAGCTCTTTTCTTAAAGTGCTATATCTTTTATCTGGGCTTTCAGAAAAAAAATGCATATTCAATGCAGCATTATTTGCCAACGCCCCAACTACGGCTTGCATATTTGCAAATAAAAAGTAAAGACCTATCTTATTGCATCATTGAATTCTTGCTATACTTCACACCCAAAAATTGCTTTGGGTTCTCGGTCTATTAACATATTTGTATAATATAGATGTTTGTATTGGTACATATATGTATTTACCTGTACTTACTTCGACTATTTAATTTTTTTTTTGAAAATCTTAGCAAGAGGTAAGTGTCAAACAAATGAAAATAACTTTCTTATCAAATTACCTTGATTATAAACTAATAACACAACTTTCAAGCATCAAACAACTCAATGCAATATTTAAACCAATACTTAGAACAACTACATAGGTACTACATATTGATTGAAATCGCATTCAGAAGGTTTATACATTTTTAAATTCATACTAAATAAGTTGTATAACAAACTACTTTATTATGTATTAAATATGATAGGTATTAGGTACATAGGTAGGTAAGATACCTACTTGAACAAATATTATTTATTGGCATTCATATTGCTTTGTGTAGTATAAACAAATTTTATCGCAACGGACAATATACCGTTTGAATTTAATGCATATTGAGTGTGTTTCGTTATTAATACTCCAGAAGATATTCCGAAATAATAAAAAAAACATGCTCATTGGGAGTGTTCGGTTACCTATCCAAAGTTACCCATCGGGATAAAGGTATCTGGAAGTTTTTATATAGCCAGGAGATAATCCAGTTATTTGGTAGTATTACCGGGGGCGGGGGCCAGGTCGCGTAAGATTATTCGATTGAATGATCCTGGGGCCTGAAGAAAGGATTCTAGATTGAAATTCAATTTTATCGAACAGGATCCGTTGTTTTTCAATCATTTTCTGGCAAATATATGCAAGATCTCTTCAAAATCCTTCGCTACACATGAAACTTATATTCCAGAAAAAAAGAATTTCATAGCTTCCACACAAAAACCAAAAATGATTCCTGCTACGGCAATGAGTGGTGCTGGAGATCACTGTGATTTCATACTCAAAGAAGTTCCACAAAAAATTGAAATTCCGGCTGTTATGGAAAAACCTAGTCGAACAATTATTGGAAAAAATAAGAAATATAAGCATTACCGGACACCATTGCAAGAAAAGAAATATGTGTCCGCGAAAAATAATCTTCTTAAAACAATTCTTTTGGGTTCGCTTCATTTAACAATCGCTTTAATAGTTCTTACTGCCATTCTTTATCCGGATGTTGTTTGTTTTTAAAGTGGTTTATTTCAGCCAAACCATTACAATATAAAATATAAAACTATCCAAGTTACAATTTAGTACGAAGTATTTTTTATTCCAAAATTTCAATGTCAGAGTCGAAGAACCTTGGGTTAAAGCATTAGAGGTCTTCATTTTGAGTTTCGGTTGTTTATCGACAAACAATTTTTGTCAATCATCGAAAATATCTTAAATAATTGTTGTATCAGAGCTCAAAATTTGTGTTTTTCAGAAAGAATTGCAACATGTATAGTAATCCAATTTTAGGCCCTAATTGCGAGTGTCGTTTGTTAATCGATAAACATGACTTATGTCGAAAATCGATGATCGAAAATTGAAGATATCTGAATTTGTTGTCGAATCAGATACCATCAGCTGTGTTTTCACGAGTGCTTACAATAACAAAAAGCTGAGAACTTTGATACAAATATTATTACGCCTAACGTTTTTATTCGATCGACTTTCATCGAACGTTGATGACAATTAGAAAAAAATTTGTTGACTATTTCCCTCTCTAAAACCGTGTCGCGGATCCAGGATTTGGTGGAATTTAACTCAAGTGTGAAGTCTTTGGCAATATGAAAAATCTTTCATTTGTCATGAAAAAGTGCTTCTCTTAGCCGTTTGGATTCGGCAGAAAATCTTAGGTCCTCTTCAATGCCTAACAACACAGGAATGATTGAGAGTTGTAAACCACTAGCCGTTTTGGTTCTTTAGTAATAGTAAAGAAGAGAAACTGATACCAAACTTTGATTGCGGGAAAACCATTATCCGCATATAAAAAAGGTCTAATTATATTGATCATAAATGAAATATGAAAGTACATACTTATGTTTATAGACTAAGAGCCCACAGCAATTTTTGGGTGTGAAGTATAGCAAAAATGCAATGATGCAATTAGGGGCCTTATTACGGTTTGCGAAGCGAATGTTCGCTTCGAGTCGAACTTTTTGGCGAACCTTCTACAATTTCATATTAGGGTTGGCGAATGAACTCATTCGCCAAAAATTCATCCAAAATTCATTTATCGTCAATGATTTGCTATTGATGTCAAAGTAAAAAAAAATAATTGACATAAATATAATTTTGTGTGTGGAAATTTTGCAGTTTTCTTCAAGTTTTAAACGTTTTTTAATAACTTCAATTAAATATTTTGTGGCACAACATCTTCATGGTGATAATTCAACCAAATTGGTTGCAACAAATCAAAAAATTAAAAAAAAAAAAAATCGACACGGAAGTGCGTCTGTCAGTTTGTTAAACTCGTGTATCGGTATGTTATTTAAAAACAGTGGTTTTCAATTGATAATGGCAATTTTTACTTTTGTGTATTGATTAAACATATTATTATAGATATTTTGTCGGAAAATATAATGCTTTTACCTAATAAATTCGTGTTTTATTTGTGTTCGCCGGCTAGTCTGAGGCGAGTCATTTGACGAATTTTCGCTAATGTAATACGGATTTGATTCATTCGCCAATATTTTGTTTCGCTTCGCGAACGACATTAGGGCCCTTAGATAGGTCTTTACTTTCTATTCGCAAATATGCAAGTCTTGCAAGCTGTGGTTGGGGCGTTGCTGCAATAAAAATGCATTTCTTTCTGAAAGCTCAGATAAAAGGTATACCTACCATTAAAAAAACTATATTTTATAAAAGAGCTGGAAACCATAGACATGCACGTGGAAGTCCAAGACCTCTTAGGTGGGCCTTCTGAATGCAAGACGAACTATACAAATGAATTTTCAAGTGCGTCTTGCATACAGAAGGACCCACCTAAGAAGTCTTGGACTCTCATATTCATGTCTATGGTATTCAGCTCTTTTCTTAAATATAATTTTGTAAGTAAGCTTTCGGAAAAAAAATGCATTTTCAATGCAGCATTATTTGCCAACGCCCCAACTACGGCTTCCAAGACTTGCATATTTGCAAATAAAATGTAAAGACCTATCTTATTGCATCATTGAATTCTTGCTATACTTCACACCCAAAAATTGCTGTGGGTTCTCGGTCTATTAACATATTTGTATAATATAGATGTTTGTATTGGTACATATATGTATGTACCTGTACTTACTTCAACTATTTAATTTTTTTTTTGAAAATCTTAGCAAGAGGTAAGTGTCAAAATAAATGAAAATAACTTTCTTATCAAATTACCTTGATTATAAACTAATAACACAACTTTCAAGCATCAAACAACTCAATGCAATATTTAAACCAATACTTAGAACAACTAGGTACTACATATTGATTGAAATCGCATTCAGAAGGTTTATACATTTTTAAATTCATACTAAATAAGTTGTATAACAATCTACTTAATTATGTATTAAAAATGATAGGTATTAGGTAGGTAGGTATACCTATGTACTTGAACAAATATTATTTATATTGGCAATCATATTGCTGTATGTAGTATAAACAAATTTTATCGCAACGGACAATATACCGTTAGAATTTAATGCATATTGAGTGTGTTTCGTTATTAATACTCCAGAAGATATTCCGAAATAATAAAAAAGACATGCTCATTGGGAGTGTTCGGTTAACTATCCAAAGTTATCCCGATGGGTATCAAAGGTATCTGGAAGTTTTTATATAGCCAGGAGATAATCCAGTTATTTGGTAGTATTACCGGGGGGCGGGGGCCAGGTCGCGTAAGATTATTCGATTGAATGATCCTGGGGCCTGTAACACAACGTGACAAGTTGAAAAGTTTTAATCCACTTGTCCAACTATATACTTGTCCGAAGGATTCCATCTTTCATAGACTTGTCGCTTCGTGTTACAGGATGTAGGACAAGTTTGTCGCTTTTCACTTGTCCTACTTCACGTTGTGGTACAGGCCCCTGGTGTAAATGGATATCGCTCTCTTGAATCGGGTATATTTTTAGATGTATAGAAAAGCTCTTTTTTAATTACTATTCACAAAGCAGGTTCGAAAAAAGATGTGACTAGCTATCGCTCAATTAGTAAAATATTAACTATTCCAAAACTTAAAAAAAAAATAATTCATAAAAACTTATTCAATCAATGGAAGAAGCTATAATCCTTGAATTTCGAAGAAAATTTTACTACAAGAGCAAGTTAGTGCATTTAATTTTATTTTTTTTATTCTATTCGCGCGAAGCGAAAAATAGTTATAACTGCTAGAAATTGGCGGTTTTGTTAATTTCAGTAAATATAGAAAATTTAATTTCCTAAAAAATATTTTAAGTAACTTTTTTCGATAATTGCATTTGTTCAAAAGCTTCATTGCATTTTGTTGTCAAAAGTAGCGCTTGACTTTTTACATTTGTCATTTTTTTTTCCAACAAAATGCACTGTATGTTTTAAACAAAAGCAATTATCGAAAAAAGTTGTTTAAAATATTTTTTAGGAAATTAAATTTTCTACAAGTTTGTAGTACAAATCTTTTATCTGGGATCAAAAATATGTCAGTTAATTGCAAAATTAAAAATAATAATTAAAAACAAAATGGCAGCCAAATAACACCAGGTGCAATTGTGAAAAATGTGGTTTTCTTTCAGCTTGTGGTGAACTCATACTTTTTAAAATTCTAATAATTCAAAGGAAAAATGCGTCTTGGAATTATTTCCCATAGCATCATATCATGAAATATAAATACCTGGTACTAAATTGTATGATCAAGGTGATCTTGAAAAATTATAACTCCAACAATTCTGTTCCGATTTTTAAGAAAGATAGCTTGTTTGACTCAATTTAAAAAGCACTTGGAATATAAGTACCAAAGAATAAAAAAGCAATGCAAACTGCTGCCAAAAAACGATCTTCAAACTTTAAAAAACGTGAAAAATTAGTGTTAGTTTCAGATAACCATTAAGAAATCTACAGATATTACTGTCAGTACTAAATATATATGTGCATCGTTGGAACGTAGTATTACCTACTCCTCTTTTTAAAACCGTAAGTAAATTATAAACCTGACGATAAGAAAGTTTACAAGGATAGGTTCGTGATGTACTCGAATAGGCCTACAACCTCTACTAGGTCGAACAAAACAAAAATAAAAAAACAACCATTTAGAAAGTGTGCAATTTATTGTTATCACGACTTTCCGACTTTTCCGGCCTAATTTTTCCAATTTTTATATCCTTAGTGTGTTTGTTTGTTTTTAGTTCAATACAATTCTAATAAAAAAATCCTTAACCAATTTGGATGATGTTCAGCCGAGTTATGCGCGTACGAACAAAAAACTAATTCAGATAGTTTGAAATTACAAGATGTTTCACGATGTTTTCCAGATTATCACAATTTTCTGACTTTTTCGGTCAAATTATCAAATTTTCGGATCCGTTGTGTGTTAGTCTGGTTCAATACAAATCCAAAAAAATCCCAAACCAAATCGGATGATGCTTAGACGAATTATGCGCGTACGAACACAAAAAGGGATTCATTTTAATCAATATACATATGTAGAATAAAAATTGCCCATTTTTGCTTAAAATGAGAGAGTTTTACTTTCTACTGGCTACTATTGAGTAAAATTTTCGAAAGAAATAAACAAAGCGAGTAGTACAACCATTTTTCTCCAACACCAATCATTTTAAATAAAACACTGTTTTTTGTTTTTGTTTTTATGTTAAAATTAAAATATTTATTAATTTTTCTTAAAAAGAAAAAACAAAACCAATACCAAACTTATTTAATAATATTTTACAATATTTAGTTATACCAAAAAAAAAAAAAATCATTAAAAACTAATAAAACTATAATTTTATTACAAGCTGTTCTAAAATGTTTTGATGAAAATAAAAGCTTTTCAGTTATGTATGTATATTTACATTATGCACAATTATACATAATATTTAATAATGTGATGAATTTTTATATGTATAAATGAAATTAATTGTTTATTAGTGTTATTTATGTGTATTTGTATGTTAAAGCTTCTTTAAACCAAAGTCTAATGGCGATTGCTATTTCTAAAATTATATAAATTCCAAATTTGTATATTAAAAAAAATTATATTTTAAAATTTATGTGAAATATATTATTAAGTTAATTAATCTGGAAATATTAAACTTACCGAACAATAAGTGGAAAGACATTGTTGTCAAGTGGAGCACGATAATCTTTGTAGTAAAGAAGATACGGCGATTTGTTGTTGACAAATGCAGGTGGAAGACCTCCTCCAGTATTTGAAACAATCGCAATATCAGCACAATTTCGGAAGGTTTCTAAATTTCGATGAAATTTAAGTGATGAATAAAAATAAGATTTTATATCGAAGGAAGAACTCACCAGCACGCCCACAACCAACAGCTTCGGTACCATTGGGACACGTTCCCCACATATTACCAGTATAATAAGTCCATTGCAAGACACATTGAGTGCATGTAACGTAAGCTGGTAATCTCACTCGATAACGGAAGATATCCTTTTTCTTAGCTTCGCTGGGAATAAGGAAACGATGTTCCCTGGTGCCAGAAATAAAGAGTGGATACCTATCGAAACATTCTTGTGAAGCCTCATAACGTGGATTATTATTGGGACAAAGGAACATCTCGAATCGACCATAATGATTGGCGGTTAGCTCAACTTCAACTTCGATTTCCTTTAAAAAAAAAATTTGGTAACAAAGTTTAAATATAATAATTTGTAAAAAAGATTTATGTATGAGTAAATTTTACAAGCAAAACGTCAAATATCAATATGAATATAAAATTAATTTAAGGTCAGGATGATTTTTCCAGCACCATTAAATGATGCACAAATATCAAAATGTTTAACAAAAATGTTAAATGAAACAAAACCTCAGATATGCCAGCTGTACTGGAGTCCGCATGTTGCTATCGAGGCAGAAAAGTGATCACTTAAATTGTTTTGAGAGCTAAAAAAAGTACACCATCTGATTTCTTTAACTAATCTTAGTTTTGGAGAAAAAAAATTTAAAATCGTAGGAGCGGTTTTTTTTAAATTAATTTTTTATATATAATATTTTGTAAACATTTTTAAGAAAAAAAATTGGTACACAATTTTTTAGTATTTATTTATGTGGAATTAAAAATGAAATTTCGTAAAAAATTTTTGAAATACCGAATTTTCAAAAAAAAATTTGAAATTTTTTCAAAAATCCAAAATTTGTTTTTTTTGAAAATTTTGGTACGCAGTATTATTTCAAATTTTAAGGAGCTTTTGTATAAAAAATTTAATTTAAATCGGTAACACAATATAATGAGATAGTCCAAAATAAAGAAAATTGTTCTATGAGAGGTACTGTTAATAATGGCTAACTGTAAATTTAGTTTTTGGCAGATCGTAGACCATACTAATGTTAGTATTTAAAACAATTTTAGTCAAAATCGTAGGAGTCGTTTTCGAGAAAATTTATATTTCCTGTAAGGGTTTTTTAACATTTGTACATTTGTATGGAAGGTACCGTTAATTTTGACTATAAGAAAAATTTTTATTCAAAATATTTTAAATAATGTTAAAAAACCTCTATTTACCAAGTTTCATGAAAATCAACAAAGACGTTTTCGACATATTTGGTCTGAAAAAAAAATTTTGAAACTTTTTTTAAAAATCAAAAAAAAGTTTTTTTTTGAAAATTTTGGTATACAAAACTATTTAAATTTTTCAGAAGATTCTCCATAAAAAAAATTATCTAAATCAGTTTATTACTTTTTCAGAAAAACGAAAATAAAAAAAAATGGTTCTATGGGAGGTACCATTTAAAACCATTTTTTGAAAATTAAATTTATACAAAAAGGTAGCATATACCTAATAAAATTTATTGATTTTTTTTTTTTTTGAAAAATTCTGTGAAGCCATTTTTGAAAAAAATAAGAATTTCCAAAAATGTTAAAAAAAATTATATGGCAGGTACCGTTATTTTTGGTCCTAAAAATAAAAGGAAAAAAACTTGTCGGGGTAATGTCCCGAAAACATTTTATACCAAGTTTAATTAAAATCGGCCCATGGGTTTAGGCTGTAGGCGAGTCCACAGACAGACAGACGGACAGAACTACGAGACCCACTTTTTTCGTCTTCCCTATCATCGTAATGTCAAGTTTGATTGTTATCTCGAGTTTATTTTTTTTACGAATTCAAAACTTGCCATATAGTACCTATACATCGCAAGTAAAAAGTTCAGAGATCGTTAATACCTCATTTCGTAGGTATTTTGATTCTCTAAAAGTTTTCACTGGTTATTTCGTTACAAAAAAAAAAAACTAAAAAAAGAAAAAACTAAAAATCAAAACTAAATGACCAGCTCTTTCAATATGGCGACTTTTTCCTAACCCTTATACCACCCCGAATTTTTTTTTATTATATTGTGGAGATGTACCCGAACACATACGATAAAAATTTTTTTTTAACTTAATACAGTACACTATAAAGTTTATGCACGTTTTTCTCAAGACCTATTGATTGTACGAAAAAAAGTGTTATAACATTTTTAATATAAAATTATACATATATACGCTACAACTTTTGGCTTCAAATTTTCTTTAAAGCACTGATAGTTTTTGAGATATTTGCAAAAAACTGAAATTCAACCCATTTCACCTCCTCGTAAAAATTTTAGCCCCCGTGAAAATTTAGGATACTTTTTGGAAAATGCTTAAGGTACAAAAATAAACATTATCACCCAAAATTCATCTTTGTCAAAAATTTTTCGAAGTGAAAGTCTAATTTTTCTGAGCTATATGAGGCTTCTCAAGACACCCGCTTTGTTAGTTCCTAATCTTTATATAGATTTACTAATCAAAATATCGTTGTTAAAATAAAGTATGTAATATATTCTCACTTGCTAATAAGCACTTAAAAATAAAATGTATTACATTGGCGCTATAGTGTTATTTTCTAAAACAAAACTGAATCTAATTTCATGCTCTTTAGAGAGACCCTCTTAACGTTGTTATTTGATAATTCCAAAGCTATTCAAACAATGATTTTTTTTTCTGTTTTTTAATTTTTATCATTTTACCTAATGCTCACTCAAGTATCAAGCTTCTCTGCTTATCTTTTTAACCCTGAAAACCCTGCACACTTGAGTGTACCTACCTAAGCCTGTCAAGTGGCAGAGCAAACCTTTTAAAAGCTTCTCATTCAATCGAGTTTTTCTCAAATTGTGTCCAATTTTCAACAATTGAGCACAATGAAGTCGTTTTTATTCTTAACATTCTGTAGCATTATCATAAGCCTATGGAGTCCCTCTATTCTTGGTTGTTCAAATCCTTCGACCACACCAACAACACCTCAGAAAGACTGGTGGGAAACTGCTCAATTCTATCAAATCTATCCTCGTTCGTTTAAGGATTCGAATGGCGATGGAATTGGTGACTTAAAAGGCATCACCTCAAAACTTGATTACCTCAAAGATATTGGAGTAACAGCAACATGGCTGTCACCAATCTACAAATCACCAATGGCTGATTTCGGCTATGACATCGCTGACTTTTTCGACATTCAAGACGAATATGGCAACCTAAATGATTTTGATGAACTAATCCAGCAAGCTAATAGCAAGGGACTGAAAATTATTCTAGATTTCGTTCCAAATCATTCAAGTGATGAAAATATTTGGTTCAAAAAATCAGTCAATCGAGAAAGAGGTTTTGAAGATTTTTATGTGTGGCACGATGGTAAGACGGACGAAAATGGAAGGAAAATACCACCAAATAATTGGGTAACTTTGACTTATCATCAGAGTTAGTCTCGAAGTTTTTTTTCTTTAAATAATAAATATCGAATTTTTAGTTGCAAGCTTTTCGAGGCAGCGCCTGGAAATGGAATGATCAACGCCAACAATTCTATCTCCATCAATTTGCTGTTAAACAACCAGATTTGAACTATCGTAACCCTGAAGTTGTGGCTCAAATGAAACGGGTGCTCACCTATTGGCTCGATCGTGGAGTTGCTGGCTTCCGTATTGATGCTGTTCCGTGGTGCTTTGAGGTAAGACCCGATGAAAATGGTAACTATCCGGATGAGCCTCGAAGTGGTTCTACGAACGACACAGAAGATTCTGCTTATCTCAAGCACATTTATACGCAAGATCAGCCCGAAACTGTTGATATGGTATATCAATGGCGTAAACTACTCGATGACTATAAAAGGATTCACGGAGGCGATACTAGAGTGTTGCTTATTGAAACCTATTCTGAATTGGATTATGTCATGCAGATGTATGGCAATAAAACAACCCAGGGAGCCCAAATACCTTTTAACTTCCAGTTTATTTTGAGAGGCAACCAGACTTCGGAGCCGAAGCAATATGCAGAGATTATAAAAATGTGGATGGATAAGATGCCAGCTGGAAAAACTCCCAACTGGGTGGTAAGTTCGAAAAAAGTTAGTGAGTAGTGAGTTGATGAGATAGCATATCAACTTTTTCTTCTAGATGGGAAATCATGATCAGAGAAGAGTCGGAAGTCGATATGGTAAGGAACGTATCGACATTATGAATATGATTCAAATGATTCTTCCTGGAGTCAGTATTACCTACATGGTATGTTTGTTGTTTAACAACCAAAAAACAACCGAATAAAAAGAATTTAAATCTCAATTAAATTAAAATCAGGGTGAAGAATTGGGTATGCTTGATGGTTCAATCACTTGGGCACAGAGTAAAGATCCAGCAGCTTGTAATTCAAATCCAGAAATCTTTGAGAAATTTACTAGAGATCCAGAAAGGACACCTTTCCAATGGGATGATTCTATTGCAGCTGGTAAATTAAGCCATTGAATATTATGTCAAGCATACATTTGTTTGGCGTTTTTGAATTATTTTAATAGTTTAACTTATATACTTGTTTTCGTTTCATAAGGATTCTCAACTAATGCCAGTACATGGCTGCCAGTTAATCCAAACTATGTAGATATTAACGTTCAAAATGAGAAAAATACCAAGAGTCATTTGAATGTATATAAGCAAATGGTTGAACTAAGAAAAACTGATGTCTTGAAATTCGGTACCGTTCAATACGGAATTGTTGGTAATGGAGTTTTGGTCATCAGGAGGTTTGTTGTTTGCTTTTTTTATATTGGCTTTAAGTCATTTCCAAATTATTCTGGTATTTCTAGATCTTATAATGGTAAATCATACGTCCTAGCAGCAAATATTCTGGGAACACCTGTTACTGTTAATCTAAGTTCAAATACAATGCTTGGTATTTCTGGATCACTCAGAGTTAAAATTCCTAGTGTTGATTCGGCGAAACAAGTTGGGTATGTTTCACAAAAACAAAATATTTTAAAAATATTTGAAATACTGATTGAATTTTTGTTTTGTTTACTTTTTATAGTGGTTCTGTTGGTATAAATCAATTAGCCTTGCAGCAATATGAAGCAGTAGTATTGGAATCATAATGCAAAAAGTAGTTTTTATATATTTCTTATTAAGTCTCAATAAGAATACTATATTCACATTATTTAAAATTAAAATTAAATTTAATAAAAAAATCAAAATCTTCTTTTTCATTTTTCTTACGTTATTATCTGTAGTGAAACGATTTGATAAGGAAAAGGGTCAAAATTTTGGGTTTCAAAATTCTTTAACCAAAATGTTGTTTATTTTCTGTTTCGAAATACTGTATGACCGAAACTCTGTACTTCAGAATTCTGTATTTGATAACACTGTGCTACAAAATTAAAAAAAATTGCACGAACTTTTGAAGTGACCTAGTAGGGTTTGTAGGCCTATTCGAGTACATCATGAACCTATACTTGAAAACTTTCCTATACCCTCAAAATCTCAATTTATTGTTAAAAAACCGTTTTCGAGTGATCTCGGCCATATTTCGTCCGATTTATAATTTACCTACAGTGCATTTTGTTGTCAAAAATAGCGATTGACTTTTTTACATTTTTCATATTTTTTTTCCAACAAAATGCACTGTAGGTTTTAAACAAAAGCAATTATCGTAAAAAGTTACTTAAAATATTTTGTAGGAACTAAAATGTACTACAAGTTTGTAGTACAAATCTTTTTTCTAGGATCAAAAATACGCCTGTTACTTTTGAAAATGAAAATAATCTTTAAAAACAAAATGGCGGCCAAACAACACCAGGTGAAATTGTGAAAAATGTTTTTTTCGGTTTGTTATTGATAATCTTTAAAATATCAAAAGAAAAATGCGTCTTGCAATTATTTCGCAGAGCATCATATAACGAAATCTAAATACCTCATACTAAATTATATGATCAGGGTGATCTTGCAACAATTGTGTACCGATTTTTAAGAACGATAGCCCTTTTGAATTAATATAAAAAGCACTTGAAATGTTAGTACCAAAGAAAAAATATGTAATGCAAACTGTTGCAAAAACAGTCTTCAAACTTAAAAAAAACGTGAAAAATTAGTGTTAGTTTTAGATAACCTTTAAGAAATCTAGAGATATTATTGTCCGTACTACACATGTATATACATCGTTGGAAAGGTCTATTACTCCTCTTTTTAAAACTGTAAATAAATCATAAATCGGACGAAATATGGCCGAGATCACTCGAAAACGGTTTTTTAACAATAAAATGAGATTTTGAGGGTATAAGAAAGTTTTCAAGTATAGGTTCGTGACGTACTCGAATAGGCCTACAACCTCTACTAAGTCACTTCAAAAGTTCGTGCATTTTTTTAAATTTTGTAGCACAGTGTTACCTATCTCATCGCCGCTATGGAAAACGTGGATACCAGCCGATATTAACGAAACCGCTGGTCGGAAAAGATTTTCATATGGTTGATTCGGTTAGAAAATGCACTTTTATAGTTTCATTTTTTGATAAATATGCAAACGTATGTACAATGTACTAATATAGGTATATCATCTTGTAATGCTAAAGTGCCTTTCATCTTAGCCATTCGGCAGAAAGTTGTAGGTCTCCTTCATTTCGGCTAACTAATAACACACACAACACAAATGCCACGTTTCACCAAGAGCTGTGGGGCGTGGGCTATAATTTTTAACGGGCTGAACTTTGCTTTAAAGTCTAAGGCATAATTAAAATATTGTTGGCGTATTCCCCATCCTAGTAGCTCTTAGATTAGGTCCAATATTATACAAAGACCATTTTATTACAAATGATTGTGATGTGCCTACCCCCACATTTTGTTACGGCTTAAGCTCATTTTAAACACATGTATTTAAACAAATTACTGATTAACAGGTTCCTAAAATCATAAATTCCGTCACTATAAGAACCTGAGCGTATCTACACTTTGTCACTCAAAATCTACCTTACACGTTATTTCTTTGTTTATATTGTATTTTTCTACAACTTTTTGAATAAAGCAATTTACAACTTGTTTTTCGCGTTGGTAAAACAACGTTCATCTTTTCATTTTATAAAAACTCTTTTTCTTTTCCTTTTAACCAATTACCCCAATCGAATCTCACGATTAAGTTGTCACGACGAAATACTTAGCAGTTAAAACAAACAAAAACTATCTCAAAAATCTTAAAGTTCAAATTGGTTCCAGAAACATGACATTGAATGCCAACAATTCCAACCTCTTTTCTTTCACCTTTCGACACAATGTGTACAAAAATTTGATCAATTAGTTTTTATTCATTCCAAACAAGAACTCACCTGTCCGGCTGTATAGTATCTGGAGATGATTCCCTTGGCGAATTCTCCGCCGGCTTCGTGTGGGCGCGGTGACTTCATATGATACGCATCGCCACATACTCCACATCGTCCAGCATTTTGTTCCCATTGCACTGCATAACCACCACAGAAGAGCTCGTTGTCATTGTAGTTGACCGGATTTGGATAACCAAATCGCCACATAGCGTTACGTGCCGGCGGATCCATTAGTCGTCCATGTCCCGCCACAAGTGGCAACACATTCGAAAAAGTCTTGATTTTTTGGAAGCAAAACATTAAAGAGAAGGAATTCATAAATCTTAAACCATTCAGGGTCTCAATTCAATGCGCTTACCTGTAGTAAAAGTGGTATCAGCACCAGAAAGCCGCTGGTCATTGTTGCACCAATAGTTGACACGATCACGTTCCTGCTGCGCCTCCCCATGATCATCATCGGTAGAGCGTTTATCTGAAAATCGAAACCATAAAGAAAGATCATTAAAACTTTTTGTTCGGCATCAAGTTGATGGTGTTTGTTTTTAGGGCGTCTCGGGGGTATATCGAGATCGACTCACGAGCACAGAACTGGTCTTATCGTTTCGTTGGTAAACAATGCCAGTAGTTTATATTGTTGATCGGAGTTTATGGCCTCTCCGAAGTGCAAGGCCGTTTGATAATAATAGGTAGTGATTTTTCTTGAATGAAGTGGCGACTTATGATGATGATTTTTTGATTGTTCGAACATACTTCTCGGGTTTCGAAGATAAACAATGATTTAAGGTGTAATACTCGTACATGTTTATTTTAAAGCGTAACAGAAACAGATGTAAAGTCTATATGACTCAGGTAGTTTATTTCTATTAGTCGATAAAACTTACAAAGGAATTTAACATTTTCTGTAAAATGATTAATAATAATTATTTCTGAGAAAATATAAATTTCGTCGTTCTGAATATTATTTTTTGTGGAATAATTTATTAGTCTTTAGGTTATAAACTTCCTAGCTTACGACGCACGTGGTGACAATTTTGAACGTCTTTATAGTCGTTTTTATACAGATACAGGCTGTTTTGCATAAGACTCATAATATATCCACCTAAAAAAAATAGTTTTTCAGGGCTAACTGTCTCTTACGAGGAACTGACAAAACCCTCTGAGAGTATATCTCTTGTCATAGAAAATGCCGCTCACTTTCGCCGTTTGGGTACGACAATAAAGTGTAGGTCTCCTCCATTCCTGCAGACTTGCACTTAGGAATGATTGAGAGTTGTAGGTCATTAGGCCCTAGTTTTCTATGAGCTGTCATGCCACCAAATTATTTTTTTTTATTAAAAAATCAGAATGTAATGCCATAACGTTTTCAAACGCGAAAAGTTTGAAGAAAGTTGAAAAAAATTATATTATAGATAAATAATAATTTGTTCTTTTGAAAATTCGAGGCCTTAACTAAAACCGATGATGATGGGGAAGACCAAAAAAGTAGTTTTTGGCATGCCGTCGTCCGCTAGTCTTTTTGTCTGTGTACCTTTGTTTATCTGCTCCTTAAGGTTTATATAAAGAGCAAGGGAGATTTTAAGCATAGACGGTTTTGCTCGAAATTTGGTACTGAGCATTTTTATTCGATTCCCTATAGGAGAGATATTCAAATTTTGATTTTATTTGATCCACCGGTTAGAAAAAAGCTCACATGATTTTGATTAAATTCCATTGGTACAATGTTTCAAAAATTTAATTAATAAATACTCCATTTACGAGCAATTAACATTACATTTTGGGTTTTCACGTAAAGATTTCCGAAGATGTTAAATTTGCGATTCTTTTATAACAAAATAGCATGGGGTCTCTTAAATACCTTCTGGTTGATGTGCCATTATATTTTTCCTAATTTTGTTTCTTGATTCATTCAATTCTGAATGCAAAAATGCATACAATTACCTAATTTTATGTTTTTACTTGCGATATGTATGTACTTATGGCAAATTTTGGATTCGTAAAAAAACTAAAATCCAGAATTTTCATCAAAGTTAACAAAAATGAAACTTTGAAGACGAAAAAAGTGGGGAGGAGTGCTGCAATTCTCTCTGTCGGTCGGTCTGTTCGACTACAGCCTAAATTGATGGGTCGATTTTAATTTAACTTGGTGCAAGCCTTTTTAAGATCTTCCCCGAACACTTTTTTTTTTAATTTTTTTAAGGACCAAAAATAATGGAAAACATGCCATATAACTTTTGCGCATTAAAAAAAAATGAATCAGATGATTTTCATTCGTTGTTTTGTGAAGATTATTCATACATATATCTAGATAATTGTATAGAAAAATTATTCTTATTTTGATTACAATTGTTATTAAATCTGAATCTTGTACGATCTACCATTTACCATAAACAGATAGCCATTATTAAGAGTAACTCTCATATAGAACCATTTTTTCATTTTGGACTATCTCATTATCTCTTAAACGGATTTCAGTTTATTTTTTTTTATCAGAGCTTTTACTAAGTTGAAATCGTATTGCATATAGAAATTTGTAAAAAAAAAAATCGAATTTCAAAAAATGTTAAATTTTTTTTGAAAATACATAATGTTAAAATAGGTAGGTAATTTTTTTTTTAATTTAATTTTTAATTTCACATTAATAAGTAAAAGTCGTGTAGCAATTCTGTTTTCTTAAAATTTTTTTTAAAAATTTTTTATATAAAATTAATTATTTTTTAAATCGCTCCCACGATTTTAATTTTTTTTCTCATAAAATAAGATTTGTTGATAAAGAGCTTACGTGAAACTTAGTGGGTTCTCTCAGTCAATTCGATAAATTAACTGACCTCAGCCAATCCGCTAAAGACGTCGGGTTGAAATTGCTGATCCATACGTATTAAATATTGAACAAAGTTTGTACAACTGGCTCTAAAGAAACTATATGTATGGAGGAGTTATAATGGTTAACTCCTTTGTGCATTTTTGTTTCGGAAAGACATACATTTAAAATATATAAAGTTTCTAAGATCTAAAATAAAAAAAAAATAAAAACCGAAGACACTAACTCTAGAGTTTAAAAATTCAAGTATGTATGTACTTAAATTGATCTTTAGTATTCTATCGCCAATTCTTTTAAATAAATAATTTAGGTAGATATATCCATTGATTTTTTATAGCAGTCTAGTTTACTTTTACCCCAAAAATTCGTTCTGCTGGCTACGTTCCTGAACAAAAATATATTAATGCATTCTTATTCCTCACACATAACTTCTACGCAATATACCAGTTTGATTTCTTAGCCGTTAGCTACCTATTTATTGTTAGGTAGGTATTTATTTTCCGTTTCAATAGTTTTTTCATTTTTTTGTATAGCTACTAGAAAAATTCAAATTTATTACAAAAATGTTCAGCCAACATGGTTCATCATAAATCCTCTCTACTCCTGGCACACTTTTTGCATTCAATTATTTTAGTATGTTTTTTGTTTTTTTTTTTGTTGACCAAGACCCAGACTGAGACCGAGAAAGCCTTAATAGAACGTTACCAGAATTTTAAATCAACTTTGCCGCTAACGATAAAATGAAAATATAAGCCAAATAAAATGCAAAGCTTTAATAAAATGCCACACTGAAGGTGGTGTATTATAGATCTAGAGGTTTATTTAACAGGTGTCTTGATGGCGTATATAATACCGAATTGGAGCTGAAACTCATCACAATCATGGACATGGATGTGGCTTGATTATAAAAAAAGGCGCCGGACAGGAAAACCTTACAAAAGAAACATCGGTTTGGTTGTTTTTGGAAAGATACTGAGCTACGCACAACCGTCACAATAGGTTAAGGTTGGCGCGACGACGACGATACATCTCATTAAAATTATTTATTATTATAGACATGTTATATCACTATATAAACAGTCAGTCAGACACAATATTTTTGAGATTGAACAAGCAGATAAAGAAGATGAGGACAGAATATTCTGAACGGATATCACTGGGTTATTGATTGTATTGGCAAATGTGATGTATGTATATGTACATGCCATGGCTTTAATTAAGGAGTTCAGTTTTTATCCAGGAAAGTAATTATGGTTATAAATTGTGAAAAAAAAAAAAATATATTTTGAATGAAAGGAAATGAATGAACCACCAGACAATGGAAGGAAGAATAATGTCAAAGTTGGTGGAATGTAATAAAAAAGTAAAATGCACTGAAGCTCAATAAAGACATAGAAATTCGTAATTCAAATGGAATCCTTCTAATTACTACATACTACATATATAACCATGTTTTTGTTTACTGACTTTTTCAATATTTACTAAACCGATTTAAATTGAATTTTGCTATATAAAATATGGGTACATTTTTTCTACAAACCATATTTTGGATTAAACAAATATTCAATGCCATTTTTTTTGAACAGATTGCAGTTTTATTTTCTCTAAAACAACAATTAAACAGTAGTACACTAGGGCGTATGCGTAATTTTTTTAATTTAATTTTAATTTTTTTTTATTGTTATTTTTATTTTTTAAAGTGAATTAAACATTATCTACTGCTGTTTTTTTTTTTTTTATTTTTTTCTCATCAATCAAAAAATTTGAAAAAAGGTTGCCATATACCTAAAGTTGTCATGACCCTCTTAATTCACGGTCCAGTCAAAAACTACATATCAATATGTCTTGTAAATTTTAATTATTTATTGATAAATTGTATATCTACACTGCAAAACATAATACAGTAAATACGGTTTAAGCCATTGAGTTAACCCGACTTGGGGTCAGCTCCGCACCTTCATAAAAAAAAGGACAAAACAATGTTTGCTAGTTCAATATAATTTTGTAGGATTTGTGTTTTCAGAAGTATCAAGCAAAAAATATCCTCGATTCGTAAATAAGGAAACATATGTTTAATCACGGCTAAAAATAATGGCAACAAAATTGTTGATTTTATTGCTGGAGAACAAATAACATAAACATTTTTAAAACATTAAACAAATTTAATGCAGAAATGGAACTTGAAGATGGCAGCAAGGGTTTTGCTAAACCTTAAATTTTTTGAACTCGCCCTACCATATACATATGTCGTCCTTCAGTGTTCAATTTTTCAATTCCGTAACGATTTTAAGTTAACGATATTTATTCAACTTTTTATAAGATGTCTCTTTAAGTGTGTCGTATGTACATAAGTCCAAATTCTAGCGACTTATGCGCTTGTGCTATTCTTTAATGAACTTAAAAATATAATATATCCCACCAAAAACATTTCATGTAAAATAGGTCGCCAAGACTCACAAGCTCATAACGCTTTCGCTATGAAAAAGTTATGAGATCTCATGAAGATCCAAGCCCTTAACTCTATTAGGCCTAACTCTCCAAGCCCTAACTCTACAAATCCTAAATCGTGGTCAAAAATTATGACTTGGTCGTTAGTCTACATTCAGCTTTCTAGCACTTCGGGAAGTACCCTTTAGGTTTTGATGAGTGAGTGGTCAGTGACAAAATCGACGTTTTTTGGGTATTAATAACATCCAAACTATAAAAGCTAGAAATATGAAATTTGGTGTGTATTATAAGGCCGCAAACTACATCTAATCCTGAAAATTTGAGCTCTCTAGCTCTATCCATACCGAAGCTATGAGGGCTTGAAAATACGACGAAACGTTTCGAGAAAATATAGGTAGTGCTCACCGCTCGTCTTGGCGGGCGCACTACCGTGCGCCTGGATTTTCTCCCTACTCCAAACAACTGAAACGATAATAATGGGACCTATGCAATAGCGATACATGAAAGTTAACACACCACCATGAAAGCTGCCTCCATTCGTCATCAAAAACAAAAGTCGACTTCGTAAAAGTAAAATGTCGGCAACACTGCCACATTCAAATCGCAGTTTTGAAGGCAAATGCAGTCTGTTTCAAATTGGGTCCACTGTTTTAGAAGCGCTGATGTTTGCTTTCAGTATTGAAATCAAATTTTAATAGAAGTAGATGTGTCAGCATGAGTTTCCCCGTGGTGGCAGTGTTGCCGACGTTTTACTTTTACGAACTCGACCATACTCTTTAATCCTAACTATTATCTATTGCATGCGGTTCATGTTTTGAGTTTTTCGAGAGTCAAACAATATTTTCCAAACTTTACTTTGCGATATCAAAAATCATAATTTGAGCCAAGGTGACTATGTGGCTTTACCACAAAAAGTAGGTATATCTGTCTTCAATTTATAAAGTACGAAAAATTTCGATACAGATTTTAGAAAATAGAGACTTGAAACATTTTAACAAAATTTTGTAATTTAGTTCTGAGTTTTGTTTCAAGTCTTTCTCTTTGAAAAAATAGTTCAACATCTATTGCAAAAATCAATCTTTATTAGATTTATGAAAAGCTCAAGGTTAAATATTTATAAATTTATATAAGGAAAATAATTACAAAAAAACTTCACTTAAGTTTGTTTATAATTATGTATATCACAGAAGTAATTAATGCTTAGATCTAGTAAAATACGGCTAAATAATTTTATCCATATATGAATATATCGGCAAAATAAATAATCCCTTGATAAATAAATAACAGAAAAAGGAATTAAACCGAATAAATAAATAAATAAACGTGTTGTAACTATTCGATCATTTACCAAAAAAATGAGTTTAAATTTATGATTTAAAAATCATTACTTGCGAATAAAGTTATTTTCTACTTTAAACATGTAGAAAAGAGTTTTGTATTTTAGGATTCTTGTTTTCTTGACTTTGAAGGTTTATTTAAATACCTATTATTATTTCTTTTGTATTGATTCAAAATTTTTTTTTTTAAATTTGATTTTATGAAAAACAAAACGTAAAATAATAAAGAAAAAAGTTATTAAGTTCTACTCAAACTTTAAATTCACGCCAATATTTATAGGTATAGGTATGTATTGTGCTACAATTTTAGTTTTTTATTTTTTTGTATTATTTTCAGTAACTTAAAAAATAAGTCTAAAAGTGTTAAGACGAAAAACTGGTCCTTGTTAATCAATCCTCTTTCGATTAAAACAATAATTTAAATCAGTAACTATACAACCAACATTTTCATATTAAATTCGTGACATAAAGAAAACTAGATAGAGGCTTCAGAAAACAACAAAAACACGGACACCAGCTGGTTTTCTTGAATCTGAGATATTAACTGTTCGTCAATATTTATATTAAAGTTTTAACGATTAAACAACCCATTAATTGAACTTAAAAATATTTATATATACGTACAGTACCTACTTTAAAATCGCTAAGTACCCTTACATCATAATTATCATAACAAGGGTACTTTTAATTCTTTTTACACAACCACATTCAGATAAACGTTACCAAGCTAAAAACAACCTCTTCATAGCTCTTTGAATCATAAAATCACCATGAAAATGAACATAAACAATGAGTCAAATTATAATTGTTGGTAAGTATGTAAGTAAAAAAAAAAAATACCAACCGGAAAAAAAGTAAAAACCGCCCAAATACCTGCCTGCCTCTAGAAAAAATTCGTGTGACAATAAAAAAAAAATCACGCTTCATGCATCATTTAATGTTGATGTTTTTGTTCGAATAGTTTGTCGCATTCTTCGGAAGAATACTGCTTCCTTTTCATTTGTTTCTCGATGAAGCTCTTCACCTAATTATGGTGGAAAATTTCTCGTAAATTATATAGCTACAAATGGTAAAAGGATTGAAGATAGTTTGGTGTTAAAGCAATCATTCCGATTGTAAATAATGGTAAGTACCTTCATCATAATTGTGATGGTTGAATGCGTTTTTTATTGATTGGATACAGGTTGTTGGATATTTATTCGATTAAAATTACCTTGAAAAATCGGTTTCTAAAGTAAGATATCAATCAGATAATTTCGTTGGCAAAATAAACAAAAACAAAAACTTGAAATATGCAAGGACCTCAATTAAGAGTGTATTATATGTAGTTATGTATGTTGTTTTTCATGTATGCTAAAGGTATCTTTATCAGATTGAAGCGAAGTCCGATAGTTCATCTTCAGTTTGTTTTAATTAGTATTTGTACTACCACATGTACGAAAGATGTGTACATTGTACATATATATCGCAAGCAAGAAATTGAGTGAGATCCGTCGTTTATGAAAGATTATGTAGTAGCAAAAACGTTTCTGCAATAGGACACGTAATATCTATTTTCAGAAAATTTTGGTACCAAAAGCCCAGACCATTTCTACATACGAAAATACTGTATGAAATGGCTAGAGTAGTATTTTCAAGAAATAATAATTTCCTTGACAATTGTAGGGTTGCAGCTGTAGCTCGTCGGTGGTAGGGTATAGGGTACCGTTTTCTTATCATTCTAAAACTGAATTAAAAAGATTGTCAAAATAAGCTAAGAAGGAGCCAAGTTTAAAGAAAATGAAGTCAGCCATTTAACCCTTAGACGTAACCATATGTGCGTAGATGATGGATGTGCAGGTAACTGGCAATCCAATCAAAAATGATGGTTCAGTGGAATCCAAAATGTTTAAGTTTCAAATGCTTTCTGAAAGTCCATAAAGACAATACCTACTTGAGAACCTGATTCAAGGGCATCGGAAACATATTTAGTAAACAATAAAGATACATTTTTAGTTGTAGACCTACCTCTTACAAATCTTTGTTGGCATGGAGATATAAATTCCTTTATATATAAAACATAGGGTACAAAAAAGAGGCTGGGTGTGACCCACATTGATAACTTCCAATTGGTTACCTTTGAAACTCGACACCCAATGTTATTTTTCATAAGAAAACTAGCTGATGCGGCGAACTTCGTTCCACCTACAATTGATTAAATTATTATTCCTTTCGAAAGTCGAGCAAGCTCCAACCAATTGCTATCACGACTTTCCGACTTTTCCGGCCTAATTTTCCAATTTTTATCTCCGCGAAGTGTGTTAATCTGATTCAATTCCAATAAAAAAATCCTCATCAAAATCTGTGATGTTAGCCAAGTAATGCGCATACGAACACAAAAAGGGATTATAATTTTAATTAAAAATCTTCGAAAACCTTATCACTTCTGCAATCATGGTAAGACTAAAGTTAGTCCGTTTGCTCTAAATATATGCGACACGAAAAATTTCAACAATTTTTAGCACTCTGTTTCTTTTGCAGTTTTTTTTGTGGCCTAGAAAAAACTGTCAATTGAAATTTTTTAATTATCAACTATAGCATTGTGTATAAAATAAAATTAACCTGAAGTTAATATCTTTGTGTGTTCATAAGATACCTATTTGACATTTTTTAACAATTTTTAATGTTTTTTTTTTAATCAAAAAAAAAAAAAAAAAAACTATGGGTTGACTTTTTTTTAAGTCTTACCAATTTTTCACCACATCATTACGCGTCGAATGAAACCAGGCCAAAGCCGTTAGCATTATTTGTTCTTGAGATATTCGAGAACCAAGCCATTTTACAACTTTTTTTTTTTTAATTACTGCAATAAGTAAACAGTTAATTGAATTTTTCTGAAAACTTTTTCTGCACGTTATGGCCTAATTATCTGTAAAATAAAATTTATTCGAGGTCGCTATCTCTATTCGTTCCCGAGATATCGTCGGCGAAAAAAGGTCCCGAACGTACACACAATACACAACACAGACATCTCTCTAAAATTCAAGAGACCTCAAAAAGTCATCCAAAAAAACTAGACTTGAAAGAGATAAAATGAAAATTATTTGAAGTGGCTCGGTCTCGGCTAGTGAAAAACATTTTTTAATTAAAAAAGAAGGAATACCTGCCGGACTAGCAATTGAAATTGGATTAAGTTTTAAAACGCCATCTTTAATTTTTCGATAGATACATAAATAAAGATGACTTATGTCGTTTTCGATTGGATTTTCAGAGAGTTTCACTCCTTTTTGATTCCAATGGAATATAAAAAACTCTCTTCTGTAATATGTGTATCTATGTAGAAGTAAAAAATAAAATGAACTCTTCAATAATTTCAATTTCAGAACATCCCAAGAAGAAGCATTTACTATTTTGACAATTAATCCAACACATATTTTTAAACGTATGTGTGTTTTCAGAGTGCACTCCTAGCACTCCTTAATGAAATCCGGAGTGAAAAAACACTCCTAAATCATCACTCCGAACAGCCAATGGAAGGTTTTTGGAGTGTTGGGAGTGTGGATGGAGTGAAAAAAGAGTACTAGGAGTGACCAACGGAAAACGACATTAGATTCATATTTGTGAATGAAATTTGTTTTTTTTTTTTTTAATTATTAGACTCATTAATAACTGAACTAGTATGATCTCTATCTCTACATCAGTCTCAAATATGGATGCGAATAGATTGCATGCTGAAAAGTTTTCCCACAAACGTTTGTTCTCTTTACAAATAAATAATATTACACGTTGTGTCCAAAAATAAATCAAACTTTATACTAACATTATGTACATACATACATATGTATATGAACCTACTTGAAAATTTTTGAAATTCATCGATACTCTTTGAAACTGTCTGTGTCAAAATGTTTTAAAATTAAAATAAATGTAACGGAAGAATCTATAAAAAAAAAGTATCTACAACATACATACATACATATACTAATGTACATAATTCGAAACTAAAAAGGTATTTCAAATATTTGTACCTACATTTTGTTAGTTAGTAGTGATACAAGAAAAATTAAAGATTAAAGAGAACAGAACTCAATCTGTTGAAGGCGTATTGCGTATACCGAAGAACTTAAATTTTTTGGAAACATTTAAAAAATATGTACATTATGTATTTATGTTTGTACATAAGTTTGCACAAAATTAAATAAGATATGAAAGCACATCATAAACAAGCGTTTAACATTTAATTTTATCCATCAATTTGGCATTTTTAGATCATTTTACGTTATAAAATTATGTTATACCAAAATGCCAAAGAAAGTCTCATAGAATTCACGGCAGAACAGAAAAACTATTTTAAGGAAATTCTCAAAAAAAAAACAAAAAAAAAAAAACAATCAACACAACACATCAGTATTTGAACTACTCATATTTTAAATATTTTGAAAACGTGAAATATGGGATCGCAGTTATTTCAAATCTCATATTAATTTAACAAATTTCACAATTTACAATTCCAAACTATTCATTTAATCATTTCCGGACATTTATAAAACTTCCAATTTTGAATTTCACAAATTTATTAAAATTCATTCCATTTTCACTACATAATTTATACCTAAAACTTATGAGATTCTCTATAACTGACCCCTAGATCGGGATGATTTAAATTTGAGTTTGTTTCGTACGATTACGAAAAAAATTCTGTGAATTATAATAATGTGGATTTGAAAATTTAATAGAAATAATTATTCAGTTGGTATTGACAGACGCTCAAAGTTTTCATTTTTTTTTTTTACATTTTAAATATTAAAGAAGAACCAGTTATTGTATACCGACGCGACGCCGACGACGCCGACGACATGAAATTTTCAAAATGCAGCATGTCCGCCCTCTCAACATTTTCCATTTTAAAATCTTGAAGTTCAATAATTATTTTTCATTTTGACATATTGAAATTCATAATCATAAACTAAAGCAATGGATGTAGATGTCATTTTGACGGTTGGTATTTTGACAGATATTAATCCGTCAGACGTTATGTATGGCAGATTTCACAATGATTTTTTTATTAAACAAATTTATTAAGGATATACATACAACTTTTAGTTGCATTCATTTGCGTTTTACCACGGTTTGTTCTGATTTTATTAAATGACTTATAGTTTGTGAAGATACAAAAACGAAAAATTGATGAATATTTTTTGACAAACTCAACCGCTTAGTTCATGTTGCTTGGAGACATTCTTTCTTATACATACATAAAAAATATAAAAATAAATTTGATGGCACAACAGCTCATGAAGAACTAGGGCCTAGTGACTTACAACTCTCAACCATTCCTGTGTGCGTGTCTGCAGGAATGGAGGGGACCTACAGTTTATTGCCGAATCCGAACGGCTAACGAGCGGCACTTTTCTGTGACAGGAGATACTCTTGGAGGATTTGTCAATTCCTCGCAAGAGGCAGTAGCCGTTTTTCTTTTAAATAAATAGATGGCGAGGCTGGGGATCGAACCTTAGACCTCTGGCATGACAGTCCATCGCACTAACCATCACGCCACGGCTTATACATACATACATACACTAAATCTGAAAGTTCAATAAACATAATTTAAATCTTTTTCTTATAGAAAATGCAATTAAATTACATTTTTAAAACCTTGAAACTAATACAGTGATGGATCAAAAAGTAAGTTTATTTTATCCATCCTTTTAAATAAAGAAGCTGTTTTCGTGATTTTGATAGCAAATTGAAATTAAAATTTTGAATAAATTTTTCTGACAAAGATAACATGTGAAATAAATTTTGAAATACTTGAGTTTAACTTATTATCGATCCTGAGTGACATTCTTACTCCCAAATTATTTTGTAAGAGAAGAAGAGGAATCAGATTTGAGCAAAAAAAATTACTTAAAATTAAATTAAATTGTTTAAATTAATACATATTCTTAAATCAATACTTTATGGATTATGAAAAGTCTCGCAGGTAACCAAAATCATTTCGCATAGGAACAAGGTTACTTTGGTCTATACACCGATATTAAAATGGTAGTGTTTATCTTGCGGTTGGCTTTATAAGACAACTAATTAAGTTCAAATTAAGGAATTCATCTTTGAAATAGTTTGATAAACTTATTTTCCTAACCACTCAATTAAAAAGCTCATAAATTACTCATCTTATCAGTTTATCGTAAATACTTCTGTATTTTATAATTTGAATTCCTTTTTATGTCTCAATTAGAAGAAATTATTATGGAGTTCGTATAATTGAAGAAATTCAGGTTAAAAATCTATCTCAAGGTTAGCTCTTAAAAGTATATAAATGGTAAACGATAAAAGAACAATAAAGTCAAGAATTTTATTGATTCCGATTAGTCACACCAGACGTCAAAGCATCCGCCTCACCACCATACACCGAACCAGCCACCAGGTCGGTCCTTAATGATTAATGACAGCAAAAATCCGCAGAATTATTATGACACACATGAAGAATGTCGTGAGTTTTAACTTTTTTTTTTTGTTTTTTGGTTTTTCGTGCCCCAACTTATGGAATACAACACTTCTTTTTCCAAACTTTACGCATGAAGCCTAACACAATTCCGATGTCTTGAGGATTTAATTTAAATTTTTATCATGTAATCGATTAAGGTTACGCTTGTTCATTGCTTTTTATTTTATGTAGAATGCCCCACCTTCGGTAAAGTTCGTTTTTTTTTTTTTTTTTTTTTAGTTTGGATTTAGAGTTCGAAACCCTACGCAATAATATGAACCAAACGAATCTCACGAATTGGAAAAAAAATAATCCATCGATTTTGGTTAAAAACCGCCTTCGGATTATGTTGTCGCGATTTGTTTTTTATTATTTTGGTGATTAAAGTTGGTTCCTTTTAGTACTATGTCACGATCATTGACTCTTATTCGAAATTGTTTTTTCCGATATTTTGTAATGTTGCGTTGATTTCAGTGCTTTAGCGAAGTGACATAATGATGAGAGTAAAAAAAAGTACCTATGTATTTTTCATTATTTGAGGATTTTTGGGGGAATTGCAACGTGATTGTTAAATTAAGCCCAATTTATTATTTTTGAAGTGTAGCTATGTTGAAGAAAAAACTGTAAGATAAATGACAATTTATTGTTCGGCAGCCATAGTCGAGTTATTTTATTTTTATGACTTTGGTATAGGTACGCAATATTTTAAAGTCCTGACAATGTGCGTGTACCTACCTACTTACCATTGTTAATAAACCATATTATAAGCCACAAAAGATAAAGTGAACATATCTAGTTCACTTAGATGGGGCTCAAATCGCGTAAGGCAATCGATTGATCAATAATGTTGTGACAATTGATTTGTTAATTTAAGTTAAAATACTTATAAGGCAATTTTCTGGTTTTCGTTTCCTTTTCGTCTCATAAAGTTTTTTTTTTTTTTGATTTTTGGTCTAGTTTCTTTAATTGTTTCTAACTTTGCCAAATACTTCTTCAATAACCTAGAAGAGCACTCCAACCTATCTGGTGTGCAACTGTCGAAATTCATCAATGCCTCCAGATGGTCCATGAAACTTAGGGTTAAATTATTATTTGGAGCGTTCAATCCTCCAGGGTATCACAAGGGATCTACATTGAACTAAGTATGACAGGAACAAGATCCTCTATCAGCCCAACAACCTAACCTAACCTAACTTTGCCAAACTGCAACAGATTCTTAAATTTTATTCTGTATTTACATAGGAGCATTTAGGACTTCTTAGGGCAAGTTGTACAAATATTTAATCCGTGGTTCAGGAATTTTGACTCACCAATTTCGGCGGATTAACTGTGGTTCAACGATGGTTCAGGCATGTAATTGGCTTTTAGTACGTATTCGAACCTTGAACCATCGTTGAACCTCAGTTAACCCGCCGAAATCGGCGAGTGAAAATTCCTGAACCACGGATCAAAATTTAAACCACGATTGTACAACTGGCACTTAACCATCTTACAACTTTTTTCTATGCAGGTGACGGTTTTTATTTTTGTATGGAAAAAATAAAAATCAATAGATCGTAACCCAACAGAGTTTTGTAGCATGTTCGTGGCAACTCATCATGCTCACTATGGCTATCCTTTGAGAACTTTGAAGTAGCGACAGCTTATTGAAATCCATTACAGCCAGAGTTAAAGGTAAATATCCTATCTACCTTGTACTGAACATTTTTAGTGGACAGAGTATAGACCCTTATATATTTTCACACCATTTAAGCCTAGTATGCTGCTGATGCGAAACGAAAAATCCCATACAAAAATGACACAAAGAAATCATAAATCATCAAATTTCGTTCTGCGGTACGCTGTTCGATGAACGAAATCGATAATTGTACCAGATTATTTGGAGAGATATCCCCTCTATTTTTGCACAAAATAAATTGCCTGTCCCATAATTGTGTGCGGAAAAGTGACATTTGCTCTCGATTCTTGTTTGTATTTGTTGTTTCTTTCATCACGACATTGCTTTCTGTGATTTTTATGCGTTTATGTTTATTTTTTGTTTTTGCAAATGGTGACACTTTCAAGAGGTAATTTTTCGTTATGGTTTTCGTAAGCATTTCGTTGTCATGTTGGAGACCAATTAAAAATTTCGTTTTGTATCAGCAGCGTACTAGCTATTAATTAAAAAAAATTCTTATGTTCTGTCCAACAAAGACTGTCAGTATGCATCTCTGTTTGTTTACAACGTATTGCATAATGCATAAGTCTACGTCGAAATTACAACAACAATATTCTGGGACGTCTGTTGTTATTGTGTATATTTAAATGGCATTTTGTTTCGTGGAATGCCTTGGGAAATCGGTAAGGGTCCCACTGATTTGGAGAAAGCTTTCCTATAAGGCTTTGTACTGACAATCTTTCTTGGACAGGGTATAGTTATGTTTTAGTTTCCATTAGCCCGTGGTCCAGTGGCAAGTACGTAAAAGTATCACGACATGGATTTGGAGATTGAATCCTAGCCTCTGCCTCTTGCGAGGAATTAACAAGTTCTCTTAGAGTATCCCTTATCCCTCTTAATTAAGCCGTTCAGATTCGGCAGAAAATTACATGTCCCCACTATTTCTACCAATAACATCACGCACCCAGTTATGGTTAAGAGTTTGTAATTATTCACTAGACCATGGTTTACCATAAATTAAAAAAAAAAAAATCTTTACGAAAATCTACTACAATTAAATTTGAGTAGATATATTACGTTGTAATTGTGGATTTAGTTTTTCATGTTTTGATTCTCTTTTTAAATAAATTGTATTAAAATTCCATAAAAAAAATATAATTAGTTACCACCTTATGTGGTGAAATTCAAATAAGCGTGTGAGTTTGCACTCTTTTTAAATGAGGGCTTACATGTTAAGAGCATACCCGAAATTCTGGCACATATAGATATGTAAATAAACAACTCAATATAATAATTTAGGTCAGCTGAATATACAAATAGATTAAGAAAGAAGAGCTTTAAATTATAAGGAATTCAATATATGTTACCAAAGTTAAAAAAGCCCTTACCTATAACATAAATTTGATCTTAGCAAATGTTAAATTTTATTTATTTTGTTTTAAACGAATGTAGGTGGAACGACATGATTTTTGTATACGAGTATTTTTTGTGTACCGATTTATAAAAATTATTAAGTAGTGGTTAGTTGAATATAAAATTTGAATTTAACAATTTAATTAATAAAATAAAATGATAATGATTAATTAAGCTTTGCACTGGTGCTAAAAAAGTATATGTAATCATTTTGTGATATATCGGTGTGCCAAAGATCGCATAAAAATAGTTTCTTCACATGAAGTTAAAAATTAATATCTCAAAATGTATTTAAAACTGAAAAATATTTTTAGTACTGTTTTAAAGACACGCAAAATACCTTTTATTTGATACCTGAATCATTTTTCTACGTCATTTGTTTCGCACGTTATAAACAATTATATGAGGAAACAGTTAAAATTTATCTTTATTTTGCAGTTGGCAACTTCAAGCTCAAATATCTCGACATTTCCATGAATGATTTTGAAAATATTTCACTTATATAAAAAGCTCAACATCACCTTTCATTTGATACCAAACTTGCTCATGTACACTCTTGGCCAAAGCTCCATAGTAAAATGGGAATTCTCTTTGCAAACAAATTCATTTTTTCCTTAGTCATCACCAGAATAAAAATGTCTGGTCTAAATTTAGGGTATACAGTTTCATTTTAGGAAATGCTTAATTTTGGTGGAGAGCTCAGCCTTTCCCGATTTTTTACTTGAAAGGCTAATTTTGCTGAGTTATTAAGACAGACCCTGCTCTCACGTTAAATTAATCGCTGACGTACAAGTACGCATCCGTTGACACTATTTTAGAGAAGGGTTATTATGGCACAAAATTTGTATATGTTTCAAAATTTAAAAATTTTCCAACAAACGAAAATAACGTTACAATATTTTTTATTCGACAAGAAAAATAAATAAATTAAAAAGAAATTTGGTGGCACAACGGCTCATGAAGAACCCAGGGCCTAGTGGCTTACAACTCTCAACCAATCCTGTGTGCGTGTCTGCAGGAATGGAGGGTACCTGCAGTTTATTGGCGAATCCGAACGGCTAAGGTGAGCGGCACTTTTCTGTGACAGGAGATAGTTGAATATAAAATTTGAATTTAACAATTTAATTAATAAAATAAAATGATAATGATTAATTAAGCTTTGCACTGGTGCTAAAAAAGTATATGTAATCATTTTGTGATATATCGGTGTGCCAAAGATCGCATAAAAATAGTTTCTTCACATGAAGTTAAAAATTAATATCTCAAAATGTATTTAAAACTGAAAAATATTTTTAGTACTGTTTTAAAGACACGCAAAATACCTTTTATTTGATACCTGAATCATTTTTCTACGTCATTTGTTCCGCTCGTTATAAACAATTATATGGGGAAACAGTTAAAATCTATCTTTATTTTGCAGTTGGCAACTTCAAGCCCAAATATCTCGACATTTCCATGAATGATTTTGAAAATATTTCAATTATATAAAAAGCTCAACATCACCTTTCATTTGATACCAAACTTGCTCATGTACACTCTTGGCCAAAGCTCCATAGTAAAATGGGAATTCTCTTTGCAAAAAAATTCATTTTTTCCTTAGTCATCACCAGAATAAAAATGTCTGGTCTAAATTTAGGGTATACAGTTTCATTTTAGGAAATGCTTAATTTTGGTGGAGAGCTCAGCCTTTCCCGATTTTTTACTTGAAAGGCTAATTTTGCTGAGTTATTAAGACAGACCCTGCTCTCACGTTAAATTAATCGCTGACGTACAAGTACGCATCCGTTGACACTATTTTAGAGAAGGGTTATTATGGCACAAAATTTGTATATGTTTCAAAATTTAAAAATTTTCCAATAAACGAAAATAACGTTACAATATGTTTTATTTGACAAGAAAAATAAATAAATTAAAACGAAATTTGGTGGCACAACGGCTCATGAAGAACCCAGGGCCTACAACTCTCAACCAATCCTGTGTGCGTGTCTGCAGGAATGGAGGGTACCTGCAGTTTATTGGCGAATCCGAACGG
Source organism: Epistrophella euchroma (assembly GCA_947049315.1). Taxonomy (NCBI): domain Eukaryota; kingdom Metazoa; phylum Arthropoda; class Insecta; order Diptera; family Syrphidae; genus Epistrophella; species Epistrophella euchroma. Next base: position 101,663,233 of record OX346247.1, on the reverse strand, counting down.
CTAAGGTGAGCGGCACTTTTCTGTGACAGGAGATACTCTCGGAGGATTTGTCACTTCCTCGCAAGAGGCAGTAGCCCGGAAAAAACGTAAGGTAGAAGGGGCTGGTATTGAACCCAGACCTCTGGCATGACAGTCCAACGCACTAACCATTACGCCACGGGCTACTACTCGACAAGAAATAAAGGTAAATTTGCTACTAATTTAGCACAGCGCAGCCAGTAGGTATGCGGTATCTATAAAATCCAACCTGTATACCTACATAACCTAAATTTCTTCAAACCAAATATAAATCGTTAATTTTTTAACACGATCATTAATATCTTCAGGCACAATGTCAAACATCCAACATTTAAATTTTTGTTTTTTCTCTATCGATTACTTCTCAGATTTTATTGATCCTATTGATTCTTTTATAGAATCAAAATCCACACATCAGATATAGTTTTTTTTTTTTTTTGTTACTTATAAAAATATTCTGATAGCCGTGTTGTTTCCATGCCAAAGCAAGTTGAATGAACCTTTATCTGTGGCACACTTTTATACGGTTTCTCTTTTGTTTACAAACATTATATTTCCAATACACATAAAATCAATTTAGTAGGTCATTGTTCGCATCATCGAATAGATTTTTATTGATTAAATCTTGAATATCTCTAAAGGTCGTTGATAGAGATCAGTTTTGATAAAACTTGATTCAAGCCTACTATTTTTTCAGATAAAATGTGTATAATTACCGCTATTTGAAAATCTGGTTTCTCGAAGAAAAAGGAAACAAAAAATATCTTTTAACTATAAATATTACTTTCGAGAACCCGTTGAGTTGCCACTGCTGCGGGGCTGATGCAAATATATGATTCAAGCTTCTTGATTGTGGGCCCTTTAAATAAACGACACGTTTCATTCCTTATAAGAATTATTATCAGGCGTGTGTAATGTGAACCATCACGCTAGGCAACATGTGATTACTTTTACTGCCCACAACATTCTTATTCGCACTGAAAGAGCATTTATAGGAGTACCTTATACTATATCAACACAGAGGATCCCGAACTACAGTAAGGCAGATTTTTATGCCCCCCCCCCCTTCTCTTCCCACCAAATAAGTTAAACGCCTACTTTCGATTTTAAATTCAGCGGGAGACCTTGACTTTTTGAAAGAGTTATGTACACAGTCTTGAGATCGGATTGTGAGTGGAGTAAAAGGCAAAGGTACTTCAAGGATGTTAATCAGAATCTCTTCACCACAATCGATGCAGAGACGCTAGGTAGATTGATACAGCACTAATTTATTGGCTACAAGGAATTGTATTAAATTTTTAATCTGAAACTCTACACAAATGGGTTTGGCTGTCAAAATCGATAAATTGCGTCCTGTTATTGGCAAACCAATTCATCTCCACCACCAGTTTTATATGGTCAGGCTTAAGATGATGTGTTTTAATGATTTATGAACATTTGAAGAGATATTTTGTCAGGTTAAACATGTTTAAAAGGTACCGCAGCATTGTGAATAAATGTATAGGTAAGGGAAATATGGATTATTTGTTTACATTGTTCGAAAAAGTGGTAATTTTTTGCTAGTTGTTTATACACAATCTTGTTTGTTAAATTAAAAAAAAATTATTGTTTGTACTTATAAGATGTACCTACCTGTAGGAAAACTTGAACTTTTATAACTCGATTTTATTTTTAACTCGAACAAAAAAAAAATGGCATATGCCTCAAGGAAGTCGAACTTTTTAGGAGAATTCCCATTTAAAGAGCAGAAATAACATCACGTATGCATTTGAAAATCGAATTTTTGAAGGGAATCTTCATTTGAAAACGAAAACCTACATTAATACACATATTTGTAGGTTTGAGAAATTTAACTTTTTGTCGTTGCTAGTTAGATGTTTTGAGTACACGTCAAAAGTCAAACGATAGAAAATTAATTCAAGAAAGCCTGGTTTTGGCCAATATTCTACATGGTAAGAAGAAAACGACATTCTTATAGTTTTCTACAATAATGTTGGTGAAAATCGAATTTTAATTGAAGCTGAATATGAATGGATGAGTCAAATTAATATAGCAACCAATATACCTCTTAAAAATTATATGGAGGTAGATAACGATATTTTCACATCGGCCTTTACTACAGACGAAGAAATTTTTGAGCTCTATAGCTCCAAATCTTTAAATCTTTAATCTGACATTAATTAATATAGAAACTGCAGACAAAACTTCGGTTGAGGAATTCATTCAACAGTCTTTGAAGGGTGTTTTAGCACATCCATTAGAATATTTGAATTTATAATTGCAAACTTGTGACGATACAATAGATAAAATTTATTTAGATTTAAAATTAGACAAAAAACAATAAAAAAAAACTATTCTCAGACCCAAATCACTAAAAACATGCAATAAATTTGTGTATCTATGGTGTAAGAACTTATATGTACATTTATGTAAAACCAATTAGATAGACTTAATAGTCTAAGAGCTGGCGACGGATGTTCTGCGTGAAAGGAAACCAAACGGTATTAATGTTACATCTAGTCCTAGGGAAGGTGATAACGAATATGAAAGTCTGTTTGCACGTAGTGGCCGCGTTTCCGCGGAAAAGTGCATCAAAAGTACAACTTTTCTGAAAATAGAAATAGTGAGGGAAAACACCTAAAATGCATCGCATCCCGACGCCACTGACTCGCTGATTACAAAAAATGGTTATGACAGACGTGTAGGTGGCCGCAAAACCCTCGACAGACGCCGCTGAAAATGCGTTTTTTACTTTTTGGGAAACCACTTAAAATTGGTGTCATTTGAAAGCTCTCGACTCCCTGAGTGCGAATATGCCCATGACAGACGTGTAGGTGGCCGCAAACTCGTGACAGACGCGATTAAAATCGCGGCTTTTTTAAAGGAAATTTTAGGTAACTGATGTTACACTCCTAAATACATCACAATCTAAGGGTCTTGACTGCCAGGAGTGTAAATATGTAAAAAAAAAAAACCAACTTTAAGCTCTATCCAACAGTTAGAAAGCGCGATAAAAATCGCGGATTTTTTCAATGTATGACTATTTAATGGGATTTTGCGGGAAACCACTTGAAATGTGTATTAAAAAGGTCTTGACCTCATTAAAATTAAAATGTAAACGACAGACGCGTAAGTGGTGATAAACGGATGGTAGCCGCTAAATAAGTCGCGGGCGTTATTTATTGTTTTTAAATTGGATTTTAGTGGTAATTTCTTCAAATGTTAAAGGTTTAAACTCCCTTAAGAAGAAAATGTAGGTGACAGACGTTTTGAGTTATATGAACATGTTGAAAACCGCGATAAAATTCGCGAATTGGTTGGATTTTGGTGGTAACCTCCTCAAAAAAATGTGTATTCAAAAGTTTTAACTCCCTGACCAAGAAAATTTTACTGACAGACGTTTTGAGTTTTGAGAAAATTGCTCCTCCTGCCTAAACGGAGGCAAATATATACCTCCTCCTCCCATAAAATTTGTTTTGCTTGTCTCGACTTAACGTAGATGGTCTAGATTTTTGTCACACCGTACGCGAATCTCCCGACAGGGACAATATTGCGAAGACCATTTTTTGACCTTATTCATCAGCGTTCAGTTTAATTTAAATCTTGAAGTTTTTTTTTTACACGAAACCAATACTCTCCCTATGAGCAAATAAAATTGAAAAACAAATGAGTATGAAAAAAGCACATCAGATATTATGAACTCTAATTGTCAAATTTCCAGACAGATCATATAGCTTAGAAAAATATTTACACATCGCATCGTTGAGAATTGTTTTTTGTTTAGCATTAACCAGTACTTCAATTTCTTAGAGAGAATCAACAACAAGACATTATTGTTATATTCGTATACAGGTTCAAAAAACTTATTGAACAAATATTTAATTAAGTATTTTTGTAAATAAAAGTGGTCTTCTATTTCCATGGGCATAAAATACCCGAATGTTTGTTTTGCTATAATCAGTCTTAAATTGCCATAATATTGTTTTATATGTATAAATAAACTGTGGCTACTGAACATTTTAACACGTCACAAATTTACAGTCACACCGCACGCAACTGACAGAATAGCATGCGGAACATACATATATGTATGTATAAGATATCGCTGGGTCGGGGTCCAAAAGAACATTATTTTGGAGTCAATAAAAGAAGCATATCATAAAATCATAAAAAAGTTTTGTTTATTTTATGGCTTTTAAACATTAAACCATAAAATACTGTACGATTTTAATTTGTGGATCATTGATTTAAATTGATTCAAATCAGTTAAGTTGAATTGATTAATTCTAAGTTCTTAAAAAGCAGTTAAATGTTACATACTAAGTTAATAAAAATTGAGGTTTTACAACAAAGTTTTAGTGACCAATTTTAATTTGAATATCTAATAAAAGTTATAGATTGGTAAAAAATCGAACACGAAATTAAAACGAAAAATCAATCAATTTCAATTTCCTTTGGATTGTCTTTAAATTACCTTCACCTACTGAGATTTGAAAAAATGTTCATTTGTCGAAATCAAGATCTATACACAAGTAAGTAGTGTTTGTGTAGTTATAGATTTTGGTTTTAAATCAATTCCTTTCCATTTACTAGGGAAGGACAACTTTGTAAGGGAATTAATTCAAGTATATTTTCGCTCTAAATATTTTAAAACCAAACGGTTTTGTTTTTAAGAATACTGAATATGCATATTTTTACAATTTTTGATAGCATTTTTGAGTTATGGAAAACGTTGTGTGAGGAAAAAGTATCATCTGAATTCAGCAACTGTGAATAATATTTCAATTGCCATTAACCAATATAACGTTCAAAAACAACAGTACAGGATAATTTGATAAAAATTGAATAAAATAAAAAAAGTTCGTATACGCCCGAGTGTACCTACCAGTGTTTTATGGTTGATTTTTAAACATAATAAAATATGCGTAAAACTAGCACCACCATTTTCGATTTGGCAGCACAAATTGTAGTTTATCAAAAACTTTCATCCGTAAAAATTGCAAACTTGCGAATTAGAAAAAAAATATTATGGGCAAAACGCAGCACAAAGTGAGCATACAATACAGCACAAACTTTTTTTTTTGTGATAATCAAAAATTGCATTGCTAACTAACTTCACGTTTCGCAAAATGAATTTTTGGCTCTAAAAGTTGCAAATATGCAAATATTTTTTTTATCCCTTGGGCAATTAGCTGCAAAATTTGAGCAAAAATCAGCACAAGATTAATTCTTTTGAAAATCGTTGTTTTCAAAATATTTCATCAATAAAATTTGCAAATTAGCGAATTTGAAAAAAAAAAAAAAATTCATGTCACAAATAGCACAAGTTAGGCAATATACAGAACAAATTAATTTTTTTGAAAATCGAAAATGTCGGTGTTCCCTTCATGCTAAAGGTGCTTCGCAACATTTGTGTTTCATTGCAAAAGTGGGAAATATGCGATTTTTTTTTATCTCTTTGGCTAAGTATCATTTTTTGAGCTAAAGAAAGCAAAACTTTAAGTTAAAAAAAAAAAGTTTTTTAAAATAAATAAAGCTCAAAATTTAAATTTAAAATATATTAATTTATTTTATTATAATATTATCGTTTTATTTTGTATGCTTTTTTACTTGGGGTTGTGTATAATCAAAATAAAAACTACGATAATAGAGAAGTTCGAAGAAGAGGGTTTCCCCATACCGCCCGTGTTGGTCTGCATTCAATGAAATTTGTGCTATAGAGCTTAAACGGTTTGGCCAAATTGCTTCAATTTTGGTACAGAGCATCTTATGTGATTTTCTAGAGGGAAAGTCCGAATTTTTGATTTAGGTCGTCTGGAACAGGTAGCTGCCTTACAAATATTTCTGTTTCTTTTTTTCAAGTTTTCTTAAAAACGGCTCTAACAATTTTGATTAAACTTCGAACGTGTAATGACGACAGTTTTTGTAAGAAAACTTCATTTCAGGTTTTCTAGTGGACCGATTTCATTATATTTTGGCAATCTGGTGCAGTTTTACAGTAAATACCTTTTACTCCTCGTTCTAATAGTAGTGATAAATATTTCCATTCGGACCCATCGGACTGCATATAGAATGCTAATTTTGTAAAGTTCTTCGTTCCTTAAAAGAGAGCCCCACTGAGCGACCGACGTAACTATAATCAAAACTGCTTCTTTTTGAATTAATCTTACTAAAATCGCTCGACTTGAATCACTTAATACTAATATCATTTAAGTTGATTATGATTATGAAATCAACATAAAATTAACAATTATTAAAAAGTTATCTGAAATATTTTTTCAAACATAACACAATATACCGATTCTGATTTTTAATTTTAAACGATTTCAATAAATAATGAAATTAACGTAAAACCTCAATATTATTTTAAATCATCACTAAAACTATGATAAATGTAAACAAAAAATTTAAGATGAATTGCTTTTAAAATTTTGAATAATTTACTAACATTTTTTTTTTTTTTTTTTTTGAAATTTGATATTTTGTATTCAAAAGGAGTGTTAAACTATTTCTCTTCTTCGGAGACTACAAAACTATCTAATTTTTTTCTCCCACCATTCATGTATATTTCATGTCATTTAAAAAAAAAAACATTGAAATTTTTCACGTAGATCTATTTATGGGTTATTATTGGACATGTGTCGCACAATAATCGTAGCCATTTGGGCTTTCATTGTTGTGATAAATAAAATACAATAAACAAATAAATATTTGGCCGAAGGTGATGGTATAAAAGTTTATGAGAGTTTTATTTGAAATCATGAGTTAAATTTAAAATGATCTATGAATTAGTTCTTTAAGTTCATTGGCTCCTAATGGAATTTAAGAGAGTACAGTAAATGACGGATATAAGAAACTCAAAAAATCCAAGGAATTCCTTTCTTATTTCCGTGTTTTCTTATATAAAAAATTGTATATAAGAAAGAAAATTTCTTATATAAATAAAAATGCCTATAAGAAATGTCATGTATGGGTTTGTTTTTCTTTCTCGCCGATCTTCAATCTCTCAGTTGTTTGGAAATTCAATAAGGGTAGGTTCAGAAATTTTGTGAAAGTTACACGGCGCATCATTAGAAGTTTTCACGGGAAAATTTCTTATAAAAGTTTAATTTTCTATGTAGTGAATGAAATTTTGTATCAGAATAAGTTTCTTATATCAGTGTTTTTCTTGTAAACGTTTTTCTTATACGAGGTTTATTTAACACGTATCTTAATGGGAATGTGCATGGTGTTTTGGAATGTCTGTCTTATAAGCGTGTTTTTCTTATATGAGACTTTCTTATATCCGTCATCTACTGTATGTCATCTCTTACTCTGAACGGTGTTATTGTATATACCTAATCTACGGGTAATTAAGTTTGGCAAGGACTTTAATAGAGAGCTTGAAGCTATCATGAAAATATAAAAAAAAAATGCAATGTGACTGTGTTTTCTTAATTTTTTAAACAAAATTACATATTTCATTTGGGACCTGTGTCACAATGTCATCAGGATAAAGTTCTAATTAATTAATTATTTGGCAAACAAAAAATGAGACACAAGGTCATAAGTCCACAATTCAAAATAATCCCTTATTCAGGTGACATTCGGGTCAAAAGACAAAAACTGTAAGTTTTCGTTCTATGGGCTTAATGAGTCTGTGCCAACATTAATGTTTTGATTAAAATTAATTTAAATCTTAAACAAATCTTGTTGAAGGACGAAAATACTGGCCTTTAAATTTTTCATATACTTCTAATAACTAAAATCTAGCTGAAGTCTACGGATGATATTCAATATTCACTAAATTAACATGAGATTTCCAGAGCGACCTTCCTTGTGAGTAAGTTATTTTTTTTTAACATATTTTTGACAGCTGTGTCGTGGTCTGGTTACAAAATATTCTGTTATTTCGCAAAGTTAACACTTGCCACCATCCGAGAGCATGACATTAATGATAATGAGAATGACCTTTTAATAAAAATGTCTAAAAGTTGAAAGTTTTGGTTTTTTTTTTACTTTTTGTAGATTAATTAGGTACTCCGGGCATATTAAATAAAAGTTAACGATGTACATATATATTACTAGTAAATATATATTTTAGAGCTCAAAAGAAAATGCACTTTGCAAATACTTTAGTGTAAAAGTGGTTATGAAGCAACCAGTTTGCATAAAAGATATGCCGACAAAAAAATAAATTGAATGGTGTAAATTATCAGAATTAAGGACTACACAACAATTTTTTTTGATTGAGCTTATTAAATGTATACTTAAATTACAATGCAATTCATCAGGATATACCAAAACAAAAAGGCTATACCCAATAATTTTAGGTATGATTGTTGAAAAAGATTAATTTTTATCATTAATCAGAATAAAGGTAGTGCGTTATTATGATGGACAGATGATACTTGTATCAGAGATGACCTGAAAAGATTGATTATAATGCACGCAGATAAATACAATTAGTTTTTTATTTTATTTTGTTTGACCATTTCCTGCCTGTTCTTCTGAAGAAATAGGTAATAAGTGCTTTTTTTTTGTTAACATTGGTAATGTTGGATTCTATTTTTTTTTTTTTGTTGTGATGTTCTTGTGTAGAAAATGGATTTAGTTTTTGGTGATGACAATTATTTTCGCGATTTCGAAAACGATGAAGAAGGAGAGGAAGTTCGCTCCGAGAGATATTAACTTCTTAACTATTGTTTTTTTTTTTTAAATAAATGTAAGATAAGAGCGTTTTTTTTTTTAAATTAGTTTTAAGATTTTCAACTTTTTAAAAATAGTCAAGACATTCGATGCATATAGCGGTTGCCGATTTTATGAAAATATTGGCAACCAAAGATTTTGCATGGCATAATTGCGACATTTGGATAAAATCCAACAGCATTTTTAGAATCTGAAGTGGCCACTACTGCATTTTACCGATTCTTTGACGCTTGACATAATCGAAAAATATCGTTTGGCGGACTAAACGTTGTTAAAAAATGAACCGGAATTGATGCTCGATCAAATATTTCAATAACATTTGAATTGTGCGCACACATTTTGAAGCGGGCGAATTTGGTAATCCCATTAGTAGGTCCGTGATTATACGCAAACTTAATTCGATATAGACTACGAAAAGTCACAAATTTGGATAAATCATTACGACAAACACAAATTAGATATTTACATATTTTGAATAAAAAGAAATTTAATGCAACGTACGACAATATAATTATTATTTATTTAACTATTTGGCAAACAGAAAACAAAATAAATAAATCAAAGACAGGCAAATTCTTTCAGAAATTTATCAAAAACTTCACAAAAACTGATGTAAATGTTAAATAAATATCAAAATAATTTTTAAAATGCCAAAATATTGTCAAAATCAGTACCGCTGTGTGAACTTATATCGGATACTAAGGATGTGAAGAAATGCTCAGGTACTAACTTTCCAAGAACCCAGTACTAGAGCTAGTACCTGGTCCAGGTAGACCAGGTTTTAAGCTAGCTTAGTACCTACATACATATGTGAAGAAATTGGGCGTTAATTTTCTTCAAAATTGTGTCCTCAATAAAATCCAGCTGAACACACCTTAAAAAGTGACAGATTACACCATTTTTACTTTTGTAACTGTCAAAGTGAAATTTGGAGTTAATATGATACTAAAAAGATAAAACGGCCATTTAGATATTTTAACTTTAGTAAAATGTTAAAAAAGATAATACGATTCTAACTCGTTTTAAATTGGAAAATCCTCTTTTTAACCTAACATCATACTATATAAATGCTTTAACATCATACTAAATCGTCTAAAATTTTGCGACAGTGTTTTTATTTTCGGAACTTTTAACTATTTTAGCACTTTCAGTAGGTATACAATGTATTTATTAATGTGTTGAAAAATAAACAAAATAAAAAATTTTTGTTTGTGTGATTGTTTCCATATTGTATGAATATTGTAGATCGATGTATGAAAATAAAATAAACAAATATATATTTAATGCTGTGATATTTTTATGAAATAAAATATAAAATTTAAAAAAGTTTAACTTTACTTAAATTACTTTCATTTTATTTGCATACATCGATCTGCATAACAAACGGCCACACTTTTATAGCTCCCTTTCTTATGAATTTCAATTAAGCTTTAAGGCCCATTTACTGAAATAAAACTAAGGAAAAAGTAGAACATAAACTCTTAAATTGAACATAAATATTTAAGTTTCGTTTCAGCAAATGGACCTAAGTAAGTTAATTAAAAAAATGGGATTGATCTAGATTTTAATTTTTGACTTCTTTTTTTTCTTTGTGAAATTAAATTTTTATTTACATTTTTTTTTCACAATGAAGGTGACATGGAAATCAATTTTACGGTATGTAAAACTAATGTAACTTCACATTTGGCTTAATGAATGGAAAAAGAGTCTTCATTCTTAAAAGCAAATTTGAATAAAATATCCATTTCGCTAAAATACTTTTTGATAAAATTTTTATTCACGCACTATTAGTATCGCTATATGGTAAAACAATAAATTACACAGAAATAGCTACTTTTTAAATGTTTTTTTTTGTTCAAGTCACGATTTCACGCAGACTTAAGTGCTTTTGCTTAACAAATTAAGTTATCAGGGGCGTACCTATATGTATTCCTTATTGTAAATAAAATCAATTAATCACACGCATTATTTAAATAGTCTTTTATTATAAAACAAATTCGACCAATCTCTATTTAGACTTCCCTAGTAAGAAATATTAAATTAACGAATCAAAGATTGAACAAAGAAAGATTAATGGACTAATTTTGCTGTGCCTTTTTGAGCTTTTGATAATCCTATTCATCTCATTGGCTAATCCCACTTAACAGAAATGCTAATTTTTCAGTTAAAAGGTATTATAGGTAAATGTAATCAATTTAACAAAATGGAGGAATTTCATAAATTGAACTTTATATTTTCAATTTGTTATATCAAAATTCAATTTATATGATAATATTTATAAGTGTACCTACGATTAAGTAAGATTTTACCTTTTATGTGACTCACCTGATTCCACTTAAATTTTAAGATATTTTAAAAATGCGCACATTTATTTATCCTGATTTAAGCATTCTTGAGTGAATCATTTTTGATGATGAGTGTAAAACTCATTACAAGAAGAAATTGTTGTATATCTTAGAACAAAATATTTTTTTTTTGTATGTGTGCCACTTAACAGAATTTCATATTTAAGGCAGTGAATGTTGACATCAAAGATTGATACACATCAAAGATTTCTAGGGTTTTGTGCAGTGCAATAAAAGTTTTGAGAGAAGCCCTGGGAAATCGATATACGAGTTATCAGTTTAAAGCTAGCTAATGAAGAAATACAATTTTAGGCACCTTGCGACGCTTATCACGGGGTTGAATATTGATAAGTTTAAGTTGATTTACTTTACCTATCCCTCGAACCAAGAGAAAAGAAGCCCTCGAAACATGAATCAGATAAATCTACTTTGAATAACTTCAATTTAGCATTAAAAGGTGACCATAACTAGCTAGCATATTCGAGAAGGGGCCAAAAGTAAATACGAGGCAAATACTATTGCCTTCTATAAACAAACTAGGGCTGTGTCAATCGTGATTGATTCGGTCTTTGTGACCCGTTCATCAAAATGAACGATTGATTGCAATCACAGTAAACCGAAACAATCCATCCCTTTGACCATAATGATTGAAATAATAGTCGCGTTTTATTATCTTTGGATCTGGATCAGGATCATCCCTTGAAAATAAAACGATATGGATCACAATGACAGCAGTGTTATATAACCATCTCTTTTTTACTTACGTTTTAATTATTTCCAGTTGTTTCCGGTCTCTTTTCTTTGTACTACAACAAACGCTACCTTACCATAAAAGCCATCTACCCGCCAAAGTAAGAATTAATTTTTGGATCTTCGAAATAGAACCTCGATAGAGAGCAGGATCCTGAATTGTTTTTGTATTACGTGTTGTAAAATGACCCTGATCCAGATCCGTAGAGAATAAAACGCAGCTAATGATTAATTGAAAAGATCGAATCTTTGAAGCAATCAATCATTGATTGATTCGATCTTTTAAAACGAACGATTGGCACAGCTCTAAACCAAACCGAAGGCAGAGTAAGCTCTACAAGGAGAAGTGGCGATATGAGATCAGTTTCTTATTGTAAACTCCCAGATGACTCAACAAAATATCAGATTATATAACCGCGCCTCATTTTTCGGGGATTTCAGCTGAATACATAGCTGATTATGTACTCTATTTGACAGTTTCTAATGAAATCCAGCAATTTCAATATGTAGAACTTCGAAAATAAAAAATCTTCTTAACATAACGAACTTGAAGGAAATTTAAATCCAGTTTGCTCCAGATTAATTTTAAAAATTCATTAAAAAATATATCAAAATTTACAGCCATATTATTTAGTCACATTAAATCCTGTTTTAAATGTACATCTGGATTTAAAGTAAGTCAAATCCAGATGCCCTACCAAGCTTATAATATTCACCCGTTGTATCACTCATTTTTAACCTTGTCAAGTTTAATTCGATTTTATTTAAAAAGTCTTCCAGGGAGCAGTTAAAAGTTATTAATTTTGGGTGTAAACACAAAATATAAAACACAGAAGCAAGCGACAAAAAACTAAAAACATTTTTACAAATGTCAAATTATTGTATAACAATAACAAAGCTTTTAATTGTCTTTTCAATAAATTTTTAACATATTTACATGCGTTTTAGTTATTTTTATACACCTGAAGCCAATAATATGGCTGTTAGAATCAAAACATTTTCTGAAAATTTAAACTACAGTGAAGCTATATTTTGTGCGACAAGTGCGAGATTCACTTTGTTGTTTATTTTCATTTGTTTTGATTTATTTTTAAGGAAAAACCTTTTTCCGCACTCAAACGCTCTCGCATTCGCATCTCTTCTCGCATCGCTTCTCGCACTACTGTGCGCGCAGTATAAATCTTAAAACAACAAAATTTGTAAAAATTTTGTTTAAATTCTCAATAAAATTATAATCAAGTAAACTTTCCCGCCAGACACAAAAAAAAAAAACAAAAAAAAAAAAACATTTAAATAAACTCATGTCGTATTAATTTACTGCGGATACAGTTAGAATTTCAGGTAAAAATCCATTTGCTTTACAATAACATTAAAGAAAATTCATCAACCCAGCCGTTTGAATAGCAGAACTTTTTATTTATAAGAGACATAAATGCACATTTGCACACTAATTTATTTTTCAATAAATACAAATATTTATACATTAAAAAAAAGCTCTACATAATCCATACATTTTAATTACTTTTCAAAGTAATTGAGAAGGGTACAAGTTGGACTCATTGTTTGCCATTCCGTGTTTCTATAATTGATTTTATAGATATTGCTTTCCACACATTTGCATAAATAATGCTAATTATGATGGTTAGCTAAACAGATATTTTAGATGATATTATTATGATATTATTGTATTCAACCCTTCCTATAAAGTTTTTTATTTTTTTTTTATTTTTAATTCAATTAATTTTGAATAGCATACCGCTCTAAAATATTTACGAGTGTATGCTTTAAATGTATTGCTGTTGCAAATATATCAATTGGCATATCATTATTTTTGCTTTTATTGAATGCACTCCATAGAGGTATAATTAGATATGAATGTATGTATATATGTAAGTAAATAAAAATTTCAAACACATTCATTTTGGCAGAACTTCATTGTTTTTTTCTTAAAAATTTATATGTATTTGATGAATTCCTTCAGATATACTTATATAACCATAAATTGCCATTTTTAAAACACAAAAAAAACATCAAAAACCTCAGAAAACACTTTTATTGCACGGTGGTGGTACCTACTTGGGAAATTAAAAGATCACAGGGGGTAATAATGTAATCGATGATAGTTGTAGTTAAAATAACTGTGAAAATTTGTAGAAACTTTTTTTTCAGTAAAATTATCCAAAATGGGTTGTTCTCAAAATTAGTTCCGAATTTTACCACCATGCATTTTTTAAGAAATTAAAAAAAAATAAAAATATCGAATGGTTGCATACATTCCTTATTTCGAATAATTGAATTACATTGTGCAACAAGGGTACACGTTTACACGTGCAATAGGAGGCTCTTATATACTCTTTTGCATTTCCTTTTAAGCATGGTCAAACAAGCTTATACTACAAAAATTAAAAAACTAAGGAACATCATTTTTAGAGTACGGAATGTTCTAAGTAGGGTAATTTTTATTTTGTATATAAAATATTTATTGTTGTCTGTATCATCTCAAAAAAAAATATATATATTTAAAAGTTTAAAAACTTACGAAAAAAATAAGAAGGTACAATGTAAAAATGTAAAAGTAACGGTTACCGCCCCTAGAAAAATTTGCACCTAATATTTTAGTGTTTAAAAATTTCCAATACCATGATACTTATTGAGATATCCTATCCCAAAAAAAAAAAACAAGAAATCAATACTTTCAGCCAAAGCCGTAGCCAGGGGGGGTTCACAGGGGTTTGACCCCCCACCCCCGAAATTTTTTTAGAAATTATTTTTTTTTATTAATAGCTTTTTTATTAAAATTTTGTCCCAAATTTCTGCACTAACAGCCCGATTCTCCCCGCCATCACTGATACCTCACAAGTCATAAGAGGTGGTGAAATTAATTTTGTGACTTTTTCGTAATCTCCCCCAAAGTCACAACTTGTGAGAGTCACAAAAACAATCGAAATTGTGATCTGCTTCAGAGCAGGTCACAACTCACAAATTACATGTGTTTTGTCATTTTGTGCACCTTTCGAGATTTTTGAGTGCTAAAATAAAGTAAATTGGGAATCGATTCGATTTATCCGCAAATTAATCAAAAAGTTTTTACAATTGCACAATATTTTCTTTAAAACGAATCATTGCACCGCCATCCATCGCCGCTGTCCGACGGCTATTCAGAACTTCAAGGGACGCAAATAGCTCTCCAAACAATTTCTATAAAGATTTTTTACTTCTATTTTGGAAAAATATACTATGCAAACGTATTCTCACTTTATTGCTAAAAATAAATGGAACCTTGCATTTTATAAGTTTTAAATAAATCATATCATAGAGAGGTCCCTGTAGATTACATACTAAAAAGCGAAAAATAATTTTTCAAAAAGTCATAACCCCCCCTCGAAATATTTGTCTGGCTACGGCCTTGCTTTCAGCGATCTTTATAAAAAAACATTTAAGAATTAAAAAATTATTTTTTTTTGAAATTTGATATCATAAAAGTGAACTGAAAAACACGGCTTTTATACCATAGTAAACTAGATACAAGGATACACTAAGCACAAAAAAAACTAAAATGCTGAAACGTTTACAATTAACCCCCTTTGACCCTAAAAGTACATATTTTTATCAAAATTTATCAAAACCGTTGTAGAGATTTTTATTTTCAGTTATCATTTTGAATAAATGTTCAAGTTTTTTTTAAGTGTAGACTTTTTAATTCAACGAATAGGTAACTGATTATGTAACTGTTAAAATAACTGTAAAACTAAATTATGTAAGTACATATTCTTTACTTGTGTCTTACATTAATTTAAACTTGAAGTCTTACTGACCTTGATTGAGACGTTAGCTGAATTTGTCACTATTTATAAAATCGCTACTTGACGATAAAAAAACGTAATCTTGCACCAAAAATCCAAACAACAGAGGGAGATACACTCACAAAAGAGCTAATAAAATGAAAAGAGGTCGTTAAAATATCTAACACGAGCATGAAATTGAACCAAAAATTCGAGTCAAAAGGAACAAATTCCATTATTCTTCAATCGACATTTTCTGTAGTATATAAATGTATATAGGTACACAAATGTGCTGGTTTAGTATATTACTCAGCACTTATATGAGCGCCAAGCTGGATCTGATGGCAAATCAATTATCCCAAAAAACCGCACAGCTGTCATCTGAACATCAATCCAGGGCCTGGATTTTTTTTCTGTTACTAATTCAATTGATATCTTTAAAGTGATGTCATCAAGAATCGATTTCCGATGAATTCGAGATCAGAATGACAATAAGTCAGGCAGATTCAATATAAGTTGATTTTAATTTCTTAATTTCGGGACTATAAAATGCCATTAGAACCGCAGGAAATCACGAATTATTTCCGTTAGAGTTTGTTTATAGCACTTTGATTTGGAATTCATGATTAAGACTTAAAACGAGTTGCTATAGTTTTCAGAGTTCCATAAAGAAAACAAGCGTTTAAACGACAGTGTAAAAATAATTTGTCGTATTATTGTATTGTTTGAAAATTAGTTTTTGAATGCCTTAAGAATCCCTTGTATGTTCTTTCTCTATTGACAGGAATAAAAAGGACTTATGAGAGGCACTTCTTGATCAAAAGAAATACTTTTAGGGAATTTTCACTTCATCGCAGGAGCAATACTTCTAAAACATCATTTCTACTTGCATATTGGTACTACAGTGAAAGCTCCTATTGCGGACAACTCCCTTAAGCGGACAATTCCTTTAGGCAGACAAATTTTCACGACCGTGGATCTGGGATGTAAATTCCATACATTTTATGATCCCTTAAGCGGACATTCCCTTACCCGGACGCGGACAAGAATATTAGCCGTGATTTGTTAAATTAAATTTCCTTAAGCGGAAAAAACTTTTTTTTAGTATGTAAATTTCAACTATTATTTTTAGAAATACTTTTACATACATTGATTTTGCATTAAAAACGGTCCCCCTGATGGTTCACAGCGACAATAGATGTGACGTCACCAAATTACTATCTGTGATCAAATTCATAACGGATTTTATTTCTGCAGCTCTAGTCTGTTTTTATATCTTGTTTCTTGTATCTTCATGTTTGTAGGTTCAAAAATTTTTCATGATGCCACTAAATATTATACATTTCCTCATATAACAATTTTTTTAATTTTTTCCCTTGGACGGAAAACTCCCTCAGACGGACAAAACTGTTGCGACCGTCACTGTCCGGCTAAGGGAGCTTTCACTGTATAGGGCAAGTTTAGGATTCGTGCAAAAAATCGAACTCGAGGTAACAATCAAACTTTACATTACGATGATAGAGAACACGAAAAAAGGGGGTCCCGCAATGCTGTCTCTTTGTTTGTATGTCTGTACGTCTGCCTGTACCTAGGCCTACAGCCTAAACCCCTGAAGCGATTTTCTTCAAACCCGGAGCGTAAGATTTTTGGGTGATTTCCTAGTGGGAAAATCGAGATTTTCTTTTTAGCTCAAAAAATAACGGTACTTATAACCGTTTTGAAAAAAAGTTATTTATCTAAAAAGAAACGGCTCAAACGATTTTTTTTTTTAATTTTTGTGTGTATTATTGGTGGTATGGTCTACATTTTGGTGAAAAAAAAAAATTACAGAAAAACCGTTATTAACGGTACCTGCAATAGAACTTTTATTTTCATTTTCGACTTTCTCGTTAACCGCTTAACCGATTTTGTTCAAAATTTTTTCTTTGGAGGTCCTATTAAGTTAAAATAATACTGCATACATTACACATATTTTCAAAACAATATTTTTTGGATGTTAAAAAAAAATTCAATTTTTTTTCTTGAAAAATCATTTTTTTGAAAACGGGTTCAAGAATATTTTTTAAGTTATGGTTTTAATTGCATATTATTATATTTTTAAAAATGGCATACCAAAGTATTTTTTCTAAAAAATTTCAAGAAATTTTACATATAAAAAATTATTTTTTAGAAAACCGTTTCAACAAATTTTGAAATTTGTTCTGCATAAATTTACATTTTTGCAAGAATTTAGATGGCATTCTTCATTTTGAGATTAAAATATTTTAAGTACTTGTTTTATCAATTTAAAGAACTTATTTCATGTTTTTTTTTCCATAATCTAATTTTTATTCCTCAATTTATTAAATGGACAAATATCTATAATTATTAATTACATGTTTTATATTACACTCAATCTTTAAAATTTAAAGAAACTTTAACTACAAGAGCAAGTTCGTGCGACCCAGTCGTGCATTTTATTTTTAAGTGAAAATATGCTTAGATTTTATCTCAGATCTCCAAATCACATATATTTACTTTCTTCTTATGACGTCTAAATTTATAGCATAAGAAAACCGTATTGTCGAAATAGTGGTTTTAAATAAAATTTTCCAAAAAAATGTTCAAATGAACAAAAGTTTAATAAAAAAAAAAATAAATTGTTAATCATTATTCATTAAGGCCCATTTTGCTGAAACGAAATTTAAATATTTTGTATTCAACTAAACTATTTTTTCCTCAGCGTGCACTGTTACATAAGCTCTTATAGGCTGGACTAAAATATTTAAGTTTCGTTTCAGCAATTTGGCCTAAAACTAATGAAACAAAAAAAAATCTAATAAAAAACCTTGATAAATTTTAGCTTAAGCTGGCAACACAAATACTTTTTTAGAGTTAAAAAGTCAGGGGTGGAAAAAGCATCACGATTCAGAAAAATATCAGCAAAATAATAATAATACATAATAATGCCCTCATTCAAAAATTTTATTAAAAAAATTATACTTTTGGATCTTATTCAGGATTCCGCAGCTTCTGTCTTTTGAGACCTACTGTAGCTCACAACGTACGCATATAATTGCAGATCACGTACGCATGTAATTGCTGTCCTTGATAGATGTTTTAGAGCAAATAATACCAACGTATTGATTAGTGCAGATGAAAGAAGCCTACTGATGCTCCTGCAATTACAATTTGCAACTTGCAACCAACTTTTAAAGTTCCCCCTAAAACCCGACAGGAGACCTAAAGGTACATTTGTTGCTTTTTTTACTGTGTGTTTCTTAAGCAATTATTTGTATTTTTACGAGCAAAGTTCCAACATAGTTGTTATCACTCGATGTGTGTAATTGAAATGGGAAGTTAATTGAGGTATTCGCAATAATTTCAATGTTATGAATTTAATTTTTTTTTTCACGAAATTCCCATTTAATTGTGCTGATAATTTGTTGAAGAATATAAATTGAAGAACTCAATTAATTATTTTTTTTAAATATTTGTTCAATAAAAATCGTAGTAATTTATTTAATGAAATGACCGTCAAAGAAAAAAAAAAACAATAAATCTTTAGTTATAGGTAGTTGTTGAAATTTTTGGATAGAAGATTCCCACGGCAACATGTTGAAAATGTTTAATTATACATAAATTTAATGCAACCAAACCGCAACTAACGTTAGATACTGGATTTACGGTAAAAATTAGATTATCTGATCGTAAATTTTACTCTGATAGAGAACAGAGATTGATTCTATTTGAAAATGAATATATTAATTGGTAAAGAGATTAATGTTATGGCATTGTCTTATGGCAGTTGCTAGCGGTTTTGGAATTATGCATGCATCATCAGGTTACTGTTTTTTATTTCAAAGGATAATTTTTTATTTTGCTGCTCGTTCTTGTTTATTTAGTTAGAATTTATTTGTTGAAACAATTGATATGGCATTGTTGGCCTTCGAAGTGATGCAAAACCTTAAGCTTAAGCGACGAAACATTAGATTTAGCAGCAATAATGACTATTCGATGATTCGAAATTTTAACGATGCATGCAGTGATGCACGGCCGAAGCTTAAATTTATCATGCATTTTTCAGATTTTAAAATATTAAGGAAAAGAACTTTACGGTTATTTTTCTATTTTCTAACAATTAAGAACTTTTTTATGTACATACAAGTTATCATATGGGAGAATATTAATTTATTGCATTCAAAAATGCCAAATGAAAAGTGTCATTCCTGTAGGTATATTGCGAAGATATGCTGATAAATCTACTTTTATTACCCTTATGCCTTACCTTCACATATAATTTAATGTTTGAAGTCATGAAATGAGATAAATAGTTTGTAGCTTTGTAATAAGATGTAATGAATTAAATTATTAATTAAATAAAATTAAATATTAAATATTTTTTAATTTTTTCCGCATTTCGTTTTGAAAATTATTATTGTTGTACAATACCTACCGAAGGCCACTATAAGGCATTAAAAAAAATGTAATCACATTTTAAGCTGTAGTCTAGTAGAAGTGTTCTGAATCTCTTGTCCTAAATAATTATGTTTATTTGTAAAAAAAATTAAAGTGTATTTTCGTGTTGAACGTTATAACTACTTGTTAGTTCTTGTCAGTGTTGGATTTAGGCCTAGACCTGTGAGGCCCAGGCCTAGGGCGCAAAATATAAATCAATGTTTCTCAAAGTTGGCTTTTAAGGGGGAGGGTGATGATTTTATTTATGATATAAATGATAAAACAATTTCTTAATTTTGTTTCTTGGGGGCGCTGAAAATTAATTAATTCTCAAGGTGAGCGATGATCCCCCTGTGGGCGCTAACCAGGCCTAGGGCGGCAGCAAACCTAAACCTAAGTTTTATTAATACTAGGAATAATTTTATTTAATTTTTCTTAAAATTGTATATTTGTTGTATAATGGCATACAATCTTTGTGAAAGTGTTGTTTTTTTTTTTACTGATGCACTAACAGTTTTTGAATACGCGTGTCGCTTTAAGTCGTTAAAGAAATCATTTGGGTGCTTCAATTATACACTAGTCAGAAAAAGGGACCAGTTCAGTTTTCTAAATGTTTTTTGAAGAATTGTATCTTTTTGAAAAGTGGTATGGAGTGGTATAAGAAGTATGTATGGAGGTGAAACAAAAATCATTTTAAAGATTTATGCTTTTTGGTCTGAGAAATTTTAGGGTGACTTTTTGAAGCTACCGTTATTGCAGACACCAGACATGAGACAATTTTCTTTGACTAGTATTATTTTCTTTGAAAAAATTTATCTGAGCCAACTAAATGTATTGTTGTTGTTTATTTAGCTTTAATTTCATCTTTTTTCGTTGTTCACAATTTATTTTTTCTTAAGGAATGACTGCCTTTGAATAAAAAATGGAGCTTTTGAATTTCAGCTACGAAAATTTGAGATGAATTCGTACAAGACATTTTAAAAACTTTGTAATGATTATTTTTTGTTTTGCACTTTACCGTTAATTTAAAAAAAATACAAAAAAAAGGCTATTTACAGAATTTTAGTAAATCTTTCATTGCTTATTTACAAATATTGATTGCAAGACTTACTTTGGTAAAATATTTCGAAAACCAATATATGTATGTGCCACCAAAATTTTTGTGAAATTTCAAAATGTTCTATTTAACCATCTTTCTGTACCGAATGATCAAAGTCGTATAAATCAATCAAGGTTGTTCTTATTACATTATGGTTCTTAAACATTGTGGAAAGGAAAAGAATTTTTATCCATTTTTTTCTCAGTTATACTTAATACTTGATTTGAAAACAAACAAAAAATTATTAGGGGTACTCATGCAAAATCGTATGTGCCTCGTAAACCTCGTATTCTGCATACGTTTTCGACCTCGTAAATCAAATGTCAAAATTTGTATGGAAAATTATATACGCAGAGTTGATAAGTTCGCGCAATGATTTTGCAGCGCAAACAAGATAAATTTACGCGAGTTAAAATCAATCATTGCTTTATAGGTGCCTTCATGAAAAGTGAAGCATAAATTTACGCAACTACTAATTTCATAAATTTATCTTATTGCATGAATTATCCCTATTATTTCGAGAAAAAATAGAATAAAATAAAATAGTATATTTTTTTTTCCAAATATTAAAATTTTGGCGTTGAAAAATTTATATATACGTGAGAACCAACAAAACTTTAGGTTGTTTATCAAATTGGTTACAGTAACAGTGCTCGTGATTTTTTTTTTACAATAATATTCCGAAGAACAGATCCATTGTTCCAAACAATAATTTGATTTAGTTCAAGAAGATCGCAATCGCTCCTGAAGCAATATTTTAAAATTCCCAAACCAAACTAGCAGTGGCGCAATTTTCAAAAGTCCATTCAACTTATTGCTTATGCCGAAAATATTGAGAAAAAATTATAAAAATAATTTAGGAAAGGAAATTTAATTTCTTCTATTGTATTTCATCTTTAAAATATTTTGTCTGCTTTAGACTCTTCCGTCTGAAAATTCTCTGAAAGTCTAAAATGCATATCTTTCTCTGACAGGCACCAATATTTACGAATATTAGAAATCAAAATTCTTTAATAAACTTTAAGAATTAATAAAAAAAAAAGTTATCATAACAGTCATCATACTAATGATTTGTAGATTGGTTATTCATTTCCATTTTGTTCAAATTAAAAAGAACTTGCATAAAATTAATTATCATATTAAAGAGTTCTTCGAACTGTAGTGTTAATCCATATACATAATACATTATTGATTTAATTTATAAAATCAATTATTTTGTAGAATGTACGTACTTGTATTTTTTTTTTTTGTCTGAGATAAAATTTTAAATTTTTGTTTTGTTTCGTCTTTTTTGTATTTTCGTATAAATCATTAATGCAAATGAACATGTAATTGTGCTAGAACTTATAATGATATAAACTCTAAGTGCCAGTTGTACAATCGTGGTTTAAATTTTGATCCGGGGTTCAGGAATTTTAACTCGCCGATTTCGGCGGGTTAACTGAGGTTCAACGATGGTTCAAGGTTCTAATATGCACATAAAGCCAATTACATGCCTGAACCATAGTTAAACCACAGTTAATCCGCCGAAATTGGTGAGTTAAAATTCCTGAACCACGGATCAAATATTTGTACAACTGGCCCTAAAATCGCAAATTCTTCAATTAACCCACAGAGTATTTTACGGATACAAGTCATAAGAAAATCTCGCTTATAAGAAACGCAATCTAAAACACATATAGTCGTATTAATATACATTGTCAAACTTTAGACAGCCATCCAAGTTTTAAAAAAGCTTTTCTAATTGTTGCTAAACTGATCTAACTTTTTATCGGACTTTAGACATCGTAATCGATTGTCTAAGCCTTGACAAATGTAATAGATTTTATTAAATAAAACATTTTTCCGACTGTTTCGAAATACTTAGACATAGTTTAAAGAGTCAAAAATTTAATAAATACGATCAATAGTCTTTTTACTTCTTATATCCATTATTTTTGTATGTAAAAAAACCTCGGATACAAGAATTAAATTTCTTGGATTCTCAGAGTTTCATACATATATCCATGTTGTACTATAATTTTACATTATTTCATCATAAACCAAAACAAACATTCTTTAAAAAAAATTTCGCTTTCTGCATTGAAATGCAGGCATCAAAAGTAACAATAAAATATTATTTTGGTCACTCCATAAACGGTCCTAAATCAAACCAAAATATAAAAAACAATTAAAACATTGCCATCAGCTATACCAATAACTTTCGTTGACTCTTGTACGTGTTCTGAGCACCCAATATGATTTATGATTAATAGCTCCCGCCCCTTCCATAAAAAAAAAACTTATAAATAAAAATTAAACAAAAGTAAAAATGCATTCTTGTTTCAGTTCGAAAAAAAGGGTGAAACGAAATAAAAAAAAAATTAATTGAAAAATACATAAAATATTAATTATAATTATTATACTTACTCACCTTCAAAAATACAACACGCGGTGTTTTCCTTTTGTTGGTTTATATTTTTTTGGTTATTTTCACTGCAAGCCAATCATAAATTGTTTTATTCAACAAATAACCAGAATAAAAAAAAAAAGTATTTTAATTAAAAATCAAAAATAAAATTTAATTCAACAACCACCGGGCGACAATCACAAAAACTAAATAACAAATAATAACGATAATTATTATTACTCAATTCGATTTTTTTTTTAAATTAAAAACAAAAGACTCTTTTTCAAAAGTTTTTTTTTTCACTCAAATGCACACACTATCATACCACGGCGCAGCAAAGATAGTACAACAATAATAACGAGTAAAAAAGAATACAAATTTTTGCATTAATATTCTGATCGAATAGCGTCCACCACCACCACCACTGCGAATGCCTTTGAAAAGGAGAAACAAAAACGTATATAAAACACCAACCTACCGACAAAATAAAAAATGAAATTTTCTATCTTTTTTAAGTAAAATATCTACACAAACGAACGTGCTTAAGATTGAAAAAATGTGCACAATTGTCCCAGATAGTGGTTTGAAATTGATTTAAAAAAAAAAAAAAAACTCAAATCAACAACAATAAATTGGCCTTAAGCCAAAATTAAGCAAGATCAAGTTCAGCTTTCGAAGATACAAAATTTGTCTTCCTTAGATAAGAGTTTCTTTACAAAGTACAAAAGTAGATAGATACAAGCTTGATTAGAATTTTCATTAAGAGTAAGTCAATGTTTAAAGTCTCCAAAATATCCACACATAATATTTGAATAAAAACTTCATGTACCTTTCTTTAGGCCCGGCTAAATGTAGATACAATGTATCTAAAGGAATTTTTTTTTAATTATTTGTAATTTAAGATACAATTTTTGAAAATTTGAGTATAAACATATTTTCACAGAGCAGATACAAATTTTAATTCAGGATTATCCTTTTTTCCAAGGATTTTCTTTAAAAGGCTTAGTTTTAAGTTCAAGCGAATTTTAGTATGGGGATTTTCCTTGTTCCACTAAACCTGGCTTAGAGTATTACCGAAAAGCGTTTCTCTAAAAATTGCAATTTTTTAAGAAAACACCAATTTATAATTCGTTGATATATTTATACAAACTTGTACCTCGAAGTCTATAGGACGTTTATATACTTTTTTTTTCTCCAATAAACCCGGCTTAAAATCTTACCGAAGTATAATAATTCTCACAAAGTTAATGCACCCGATTGTTCGAACAAATAAAGTTCTAATTGATTTTATATATGAAAAGACTTCCGCGAGGGTTGTTTATAGAACACGACGACTTTAAAACCTCAAGACCGATTGAGGATTATGGTGAGTTCTGATCTTTTTCTTGAAGGTTTTTTTTTTTTCTTTTTCGTAAGCCGCTCGAGTGTCGTCGATAAACTGAGGTGACGATCGACTGGGTTACTTGGTTTTTTCTTGATTTCTTGGATGTCTTTAACTCTGTCTTCTGGTCTGTGTGCCTTGGCTTTGCCGGGGTGATTGAGTAGATGTATTGTATTACCTTTTTGTAAACTCGTTGCTAGACCACTCTGATGAAAACAGTCCGTGCTACTGATGTATGGGTGTTAACGTGTGTTCAATGCCTTTCAGATACATCAGCTGATGGTTTAAATATTGAATAAACGGAGGAGGACAATGCCTAATGGGTGTCGCGTATATTGGCCTAAGGCGTCTTTCTATAGATATCGTTTCTTGTGCGTATGAGTGTTGATGTCTGTTTATTATTCTTCCGCATTTCTGTTCTAGACATTGTATATTAGGTAGGCATTGTGTTTTGTTCTTCTTTATAAGAATCAAAGAAGAACATAAATTTCAGACAATATACATGTACGTGTGCATGGGGTTATTAGGGGTGGAACCATATAAAACGCGGTGCTATCATATATTCTTTGAAGGTCAATTTAAATTAAAAAAAACCTAAATTCCAGTTTAAATGTTCCAAGATATAGAAGCCAATGTTTTGATTGGATGATACAATTTTTTTTTTTAATAATGACCAACTGGACATTCACGCAGTAGGAGGGCCTCTGTGTGCGATGATGGTGGAGAAAGGCAAAGGTATATTGACACCACATCACGGCTTTGATCTTACATAACTGGTAATGAAGGCAAATAGATTGAGTTCTGGTGACAAATTATTATTATTAGTATTAAGTAGGCAGAAAGACTTTCCGGTTTTTAAAGATAAGGATTCTAATTAAAACACGGGGCTTAATAAGTAAAAAAGAAATATCTGTGGGTAATTGATGTTAATGGAGATGATAGTTTGAGGTTAATGAATTATCTACACTGTGGGGAGAAAATAAATAAAGTTTAGGACTTGGTATCCCGTACCTACTTGCTCTTATGTTCGAATAAATTGTTGTTTTCAAGTCTTATTGATTTAGCTATTTACGTGATTTGAAAAGAGCAAAGTTAATTAATAGATTAGTCTTTAGTTCACAAAAACTTTAAATTATCGTTTTGTCTTGGACTCATCAGTTAACTAGTGAGTGGGCAAGAACCAGGGGGCCAAACCATTGCCTTTGGATTAAAACCACTAAA
This sequence comes from Epistrophella euchroma, assembly GCA_947049315.1. Taxonomy (NCBI): domain Eukaryota; kingdom Metazoa; phylum Arthropoda; class Insecta; order Diptera; family Syrphidae; genus Epistrophella; species Epistrophella euchroma. Next base: position 101,637,123 of record OX346247.1, on the reverse strand, counting down.
TTATATAAATTAACTGTATAGGTGTAGCAATGTGATGCACTTTTGACTATTGTGTACATGTTCAGTCCATAGGTATTCATATACTTGGATCTTTTAGTTCAAACTGAAAATTGTTAAAAATCATCAATTAATTTAACAACTTTTGAAATTGTTTTGACACCATCTGATTTTTTTTAATATAATAAATTTTTGTTTTTAATTTGCAAGAAAAAAAATTATGGTACGCCAATTTTAAGTTTTAATTAAAATGCAGTTAAAATACTGACAACTGTAGGTCCCCTCCATTCTTGCAGACACTCAAAAAGGAATGGTTGAGAGTTGTAAGTCACTAGGCCCTGGGTACATAATCTTCCACTAAATTTAATTAATTTATTTTTAAGGAATAAAATTAATACAAAATTGTTTCCTACTTAATGGTATACCTACCTACCTTACTTGTTACAGAAAATACAAAAAAAATCGTTAAATGCATGATTTTTATTAACAGCTAATTGGCAATATGGCTAGGTTATACTATACATATTGAGTTTTTTTTTCTGTTCTGCAATAGATATATATTTGTACTTTTAAGAATGTTCTAAGTAAAAAATAAGATGGACAAGTTTAACCGTTTTCAAGAGAGTTAAAAATGGAATGTAGCATTAATAACTATTTTTTAAAAATTAATTTATAGCATAAACTAGCTGAACCGACAGACGTTGTCCTGTCTTAGCTATAAATTCGAACTGGAATATATAATAAAAAAAATTGAGTACCTTCTTCTAGAGGATTTGCCATCAGATGAAGAAGAAAATAGAGAAACAAATGTTATTACCCTTAAAAAAATATAGCCAAAAGGGTTACACACTGATAAATTTTTATATTTTCATATTTTTTGGGATCTTGTAATCTATTACATGTGTATGTTTATAAGAAGAGAGAGGGGTGAAAAAATCCTCTTTATTATTTTGCATGTTTTTAATTCCTATGTATAATATTACAGACCCTTTAAATTAAATAATACAAAATAAGCATTAATGGGAGCACTGTGGCGTATACGTAATTTTTTAACAGCATATATTAGTTAGACTCAAATATCTGTACGTCATAGCTTTACAGTTCATTTTATATAATTGGATATATTTTGAATAACAGAACCCTCTTAATCCCAAATAAGTCGTTATGTTAGTTAAGTCAGAGTTCGTTGTTTAAACAAATTGAAAGCTATTGCAAAATGTATCCCTTTACTTCCTTCCTTTTATCCCTAACTTTCTCTTCTTACTTCCTTCGAAACACATATTTTTTTGTCTTTTAATCACTGACGAACAGGTCAAATTCATCGCACAATTTTTATATATTAAGCGTTTCTTAGTACCACAAATACCTATATGAAGAACTATAAACACGTATAAACAATAACCCAATTCAGAAAGCAAGGGCGTATGGAGGGATTCATTTTTATATAATAGATAAGCCTGTAATAGTAATTAACTGATTTTTCTAAAAAATTGTGAAATCGTCACAGAGATTAAGATTTTCCTTAACGACAAAAAATTTATGTGGCTACCATTGTTTTTGGTCTCAAAAATAAATACAGTTAAATCTGTCACTCACTCTGACACAGAAATTTGTCCTCTTTTCAGCGATGTACTCTTATGAGGAACAAACCAAAAATTGATAAAAATTAAAACAAACTCATAACAATGAATTTTCTTATTTGAGTCCGAGTGAATTCCTCTTTTTAATAGATAAGATTGGTAGACCTACAAAATTTTACCTACGTGAAGCTAAATTTACTATAGACTGACAAGTTTTGGTTTTTTGAATTTTAATAGAAAAACCATTTAATTGTTGTTCCTGTTTTAAATCGTTTTGAATATGCGAATCTTTTTTTGCCATATTTGCATGTTTTGATGAAAATAAAAACGTGTTTACAACATGTCCTTGATAATAATAAGTATTTAAAAATACATTCTGTTTCGTAACGTCAAATTTCTTACAAATTCACATTTTGCTGTTAAAACCCATAGCTTAAAAACCCAAGTGTGGGAAAATTGGTGAAAATTTCACGTTACCAAACAGAGGTATTAATTCACTATACCCACCACGAGCTCTACAAACTATATTATCTTCAAAAATTAACCTAGCAAAATCCATTTTTCAAAGCTGCAAAATAGTTGACAGCATACTATCTATGCTAAGCTGTAGGTACTTTCACACACGAACAAATTTCTTGTATTTTGAACCAATTACTTGTTTTTATTTTGTTCTTACTACCAAAACTGGGTGAACCTTGGGATGAAATTTGGATCTTCATTGCCACCAAAAATAGGAGAAAAAAACTGAGCAAGACACTAGGAAGAAGGAGCTATTTTAAAGGAGAAATTATTTAATTTTTATTAAGGGGGTCCAAATTCCAACTAAAGGCCTTATTTCAACTGATGTCAGACCCAAAACCATTATCACAGGCAAATAAAAAAAAATATATCACATCTCCAAATAAGTACATACTTTGAAATATTCATCGAATTCATTGCCTACAATATGTTTTTAAAGGAAATATAAGCTTAAAGTTTTGTTGTTTTGGCATAGAGAAGAAGTAGGGAAGTGTCTTAAACGGTTTTTTTTTTTTTTTTAATTTTAACAAAAAAATATGAAACAATTTAGGAACAATTTTCAAAAGCAACAACTTAATTAAAAAAGTGCTTACTTTGGGTTCAAGTTCAACATATGGTATATCATATATGTAAAGTGCGACTAACGAATTTATATGACATATTCTAATACCATTTGTAGCTATATTTATACGTCAGTACTGGCCATATACATATACTAATGCTAATGTAATACCACCTTAAACAGTAGGTATAGTTTTAAAAAAAAAAAATATATCAACTCATAATTTTCCTAAAAAAGTAGTCAGTTCATTCAAAGATTTAGTCCTGGCAGCGGCCGTACTGGATCCAGGCTTTCGATTGCATTCTAAATTTTTGTTTCATTTTTTCGATCGCAGTATAAATTAATAACAATAATAATAAAAGAAAATACTTAATTTGTTCAGTTTTATTTTTCAAGAGAAAGAGAATATTCCGAATAGCTGTTTTTTATATCTTTTTGAAGTCATATAATATGTTATAACTTCATTAAAGTGAACATTCTTTTGTGTTCGTGCTTCGGTTAAGAACAAATAAAAAAGAATATGTTTTATAGTTTCCTATAATGAGGTCTATAAATTTGTGTGTTCTGCTTTTAAAAGTCAAATGATAAACCATAAACCCAATCATCATGATCATCTTTTGTTGTTTAAAATAATTTAGTTCAACGTCGTGTGTCGTGTGTCATTCAATGCTCCTTTTCCGTCAATAAAAAAAATCGAGAAGCATGCATTTTATTTAACTGAGTCACTGATGAAAAACCTAGACAATCGTGCTTCACACATAATATTATTCAGAAACTTTAAATAAAATAATTTAAGAAACGAAAACAAAGGTATCAATTGTGGGTGAGTGATATGCGGTGGTTTTCCCAGTTTACTTAAGAACCTGCATTATAATAAACAAAAGAGCTGACAATCGAACCTGTGAACATTGTGAATAATCATAAAAGTTTTTTGAAAAGTGTTTTTGAATATTTTTCTTTTAAAATTAGTATTTATTAATATTTTCTTGTTTTTAATAGCTATTATTTTTATTATAGAAAATAAAGAAATTAACAGTTTTTTCCTTCAAACCTTTAGAAAACTATGCTGTATAGGGCCTAATAATTTTTTTTTTTTTTTAAGAAAAATGAATTCCAGAAAATGATTTTCGCCGTATCGGTCTAGGTGCCTGTACCTACTGCACATAAGGGTGAAGCGTTATTAGACATTTTTGCGGTATATGCCGCCTATGGGTTATGTTTTATGATTTCTTGAACTTATTCTGATTATTTCTTTTGAGCCAACCTTGATGGGAGAAAATTGAGAAGCGACCGATTTGTCATTTTTATGCTTGGGACATGAAAATAACATTTTATTGTAGAGGGTCAAGCTAGACGCATTTCTTACTATGGATCTATTTTCCCCGTTCAGGCGGAAGTGATTTAAAAAAATAAATAACTTAAAAGTAGTTTTCATAACTTTCAATTTTTTTAAGCCAGAAGACCACTTGATTTACAATGTTCGATTAGGAACGAAATTGATGTTTTTTTTTTTACCAATTTGAATGTTAAATTAATATTTAAGAATTGTACAAGCCGAAAATGCTATGTTAATCGAAATGCACATAGTATAGATTTCATGTAGGTTGTTTAAATACAAAGTAGAATACATAATTTTTGATACATAAATAATTGGCACACGGACATATCTAAGCCCAAAAGAAACAAAATAATTACTTAGACCATTGTAAAATAGGCTTTAAGTGAATATTAAGCTTAAAACATAAAAACTTCTGCATAAAGGTAAGTCCAAATAAATGTCAGGGAGCAGTAAACCGCAGAAATGTTATGTTCGTATTTTCGGTTTATGATTTTTTTTCTTCATAATAAAATATATAAATTTTAAATTTGTTTTTTGTTCCCATTTCAAAACAAGATACAGATCCCGTGGGTGTTATTTCATTTTAATTAGGAAAATATTATGTTTTTGTTTCGATCTAGATTTCATTACATGCACCAAATTATTTTCAATTAATTTTATAATTTAAAAATGATTTTGATTCATATTCTATGAAGAATGTTTCAAAAGGTTTAAATAATTATTGTACACTGAGATTTTCAAAAAATTGTTTTTGGAATTTTCTTTTGGAAAATGTTTCGGTACATGTTGCTATTTTTGACATATTCTAGCGGGCTCTCCACGTGACATAAGGATCGCAAAATGGAACACATCATTCCAATGAACTAGACCCCATCTACACAACACTGTGCCGTTTTAGTTGACTAATTCTGAAGCGAAAATATTAGGAGGCGTTTTAAAAAAAAAATTAAATTTTCTTTAACGTTTTTTTTTAAACACTTGTACTACATATTAATTTTCATACACTAAGGGCCAGTTGTACAAGCGTGGTTAAATATTTAACTAGTGGTTCAGCTTTTAACTCGCTGATTTCGGCGGATTAATTGAGGTTAAAAGATGGTTCAATGGTTAAGTATGTGATAATAGCCAAGTACCTAACCCATCGCTAAACCTCAGTTAATCCGCCAAAATTGGTGAATTAAAAATCCTGAAAGACGGATTAACATTCAACTCACAATTGTAAAACTGGCTCTAAGTATAATTTTTGTTTAAAATGTTCTAGATAATGTAACAAAAACTGTTTGGTGCCAAGTTTAATAAAAATGGACCCAGTCGTCTTCGAAATATTGAGTTTTAGAAAAATACTAATCTAAGAGTCATTGAAAAAAGGAACGATTTTCCAAAAAAAATGAAAAGAAAAATATATGACGATAAAGTGTTAAAAATTGGCATGTCTTTTATCTCCTCTTCATATACATACATACATATATAATATATATGTTATTATAATAGTTAAATACTAAACAAAAAGCTGTTTGAGGTATCTTATATACCAGATTTTGGTTTAAATTCCATTACAGAGTTGACATATATAATTTAGTGATACAAAAAATTCTTGAAAGGTGAGTATTATAGGAATGAGTTCACCTTTGACAGTTATAAATTTTATTTGTCAATGTTGGCAAAACTGTTGAGTTCATATGACTCATTGTCAGTGGTGAGTATGTCCTTTTGATAGAAGAAATGAGTAATTTTCCTTGTTAACAAACAAGGATAAAAAAAAGGTTTTTATTATCTTTTCTCTTTTCCAGACTGATTTTTTACTCTCATTGACATTTCAAGTTTGTATTTATGAGCTTTCGTTCCATGGAATGAATTTTTTCTTAAATCCCTTATTTAGTCATCAAAACAATGGTCTGGCTGAAGCAGTCCTAACAGTCCTTTGTGCTTTTCCCCGATGGTATGGTCACGTTTTCTTGCATAATACTACAAACAAAACTCATATCGCTTATACAGGTTGTCAGCCCCTTAAAGACCTTGAAAAATTGTAGCTATGCCAATCACCTCCTGCCTAAAGCTATACAAACAATGCAAGTGCATTCGAAACATTTCCTTTATGTCTTTGGGTAGTAATAATAGTTAAGCCAGAAACGTTGAGATGTGAAGTTTAAAAAATTTAATTCATAGTTCCTCATTTAGCCTCCCATTCTGAATAGTTTTAAAGAGCTTTACTCTGAAATATTCTATATGGCTTTGCGTCTTTTGTAGAGGAAGAGCATATTATTTTCAAATAGACTCCAAAGTTGTTTACACTTTAATGTCAATTGCTTTGAGGATGGGTGGCTATTTGTATGATGGAATTCACATAGAAACAAATCCTTGAATGAAATCTACATATCCCATTACATTCCCCACGACATACACGAAGGGGGATGGGCTTCCCATTTTTCCCATTTAAGTTTCAAAGGAGTTTCGAAAACAATTCTTTTTTTTTGTTTTATTTCGAGATTGAAGGCAAAATGTCAATCAATATTGTGGGAGTAACAATGACGTGTTGAAAATTGCGCCTCTTTAGCATTATATTCAGAAAAATAGCTTCCAATCCTAAGAATGACATAAACTAAAAAGGATTCGCACTGACTTTGACTTTGCTCGAATGCTGTTGTCGCCATAGTGTTTTAAATGGCATGACCATGACTTCTGTTCAGATGTTGGAGTGTTTTTGTTTTAGTTTTTTTTTTTTTTTTTTTTGCTGTTGCTATTTCTCCTGGGAGCAAAGGAAATAATTAATGAATTGTCAACTGAATTAAAGGGATTGGAAGTTGCCATTGTGAAGTTAGACAAGGATATGGACGAGCCAACGTATATAGGATTTTCCTCCTAGCCTCTTATTGTCCTAGCTTGTTTTTGACAAATGGATTTGGTTCGGAAATAGAAAACGTTGATATAATTAATCAGAAACTCAGACGTGCATTGGCTGGTTTGACATGATGCGAAAAAGAATATTGAGTATATCTACAAGTAAATAATTGAATATCAATCAGATAAATTTCGTGTAGGTACTTTATTAAACTTGATGATTTAGGAAAGAAGAAATATTTAAATAAAAAAAAGAATGGCAATAAAAACCACAAAATGAGGAACTTATATTTGGCATTGTCATTCATTGGTGTTTGCTTGTATATGTATATATGTAGTTTATTTTTAATTAAGGCGCGTGCGTGGTCCAACCAGGTACCTAACTAAAAAAAAATTTCTGAAAGGTTTCGAAGGAGCCCTACCTACAGTAAGCTCCCTAAAAATATTTTCATAACGAAAATAAAAGAGTAGATAACAAAATTTGAATTTGAGAGCTATGTCCGCCTGGAAAAAGAATCTAGTTTTCAATAAGGCCCTGGCAAGTTTTTCATAATTACTAACAAGGGTCTAACAAGGGTTACTATAGGCATTCGCTAGGCCCTCGCCAGTTATGAACCTTTATGCCTCGTCAGTTATATTCTGCCTAAGCCCTGACTAGCAAAAACTAGATTTGTTCCACATATCTTGTTTTACATGGTTTTCACTTCAACCATTTCATATAATGGGGTCAAAGCTAGAAGCAATCAGTCGCTCTATATTATATTAATCTAGATAGACATCATCTAGTTCCTCGATGCCCTCTAAATGATCGTTGTCGTGGGCCAGTCAATGTCCACGTGTACTTACCACGTCTCAGCTTGCCGATTAACTGATGGTCATCCTGGTTGGTCCTATCTGCAACATAGTTCTGATAGTCCCTATATTCATGCCATTTGTGTGCATTTATGTCTTCCCTTTAAAAGCGTGCAGCTCTCGGTAGTGTCATCGTTTGTGCTTCTGCGGCGGCGCGGCGTCACGCTTTCTGTTGCTTATATTAGGAGATTGGGAAGTATTCAAAAACACGTTTTTGTTAAAGACTAATTAACCAAGAATCCAATTTTATTTTATTATAAAACACTGACCACTAAAAAAATTCTTCCGCATTCAAAACTGAATATTTAAACTGACGTTTAGTTTATTGTCATTTACTTTGGTGTATGTGCAAGTATATGTGAAAGACTGTAGGTATGTATGTTCAGTGAGGCTGTTCGGAACAGTTTAGAATAGAAAAGAACAAGTTCAATGAGAAATTTTCTGTTCTGTTTAGGCCTCGCCTAAACTTGCCATTTTTCCATGCGAGTGGCTAAGCCGTCTGCCTGGTTAGCAAATTTATGAATATATGTACCTAATTTAATTAAATTATATTGTACTAACACTTTCACTTCAAAAAATGTTTAACCTATCGTTGTCTACAACTGGTTTACCTATTTCTAGGCGAATGAAAATTTTCGTAAATAACTCCAGTTAAAAAAGCAGGGCTAAAAAATTTTGGTTTGACAACTACAGAGCGATTTCGAAAATATCTGCAATTTCAAAGTTATTTGAGCTTATTGTTAGGGATCATTTGTACTTTAACATCAAAGAATACATTTTTTATGAACAACATGGCTTTTTGCATGGCTTTTGCACTGCAAAAAATTTTATGCTCTACTCAAATTATGTTTGGTATTGAATCCAGGTATCAAGTGAATACGATCTATACAGATTTTATAAAGTCATTATGTTAGGTAACCTTTCATCCTTCGCAATTCATGACCTGCTTCTGAGATGGTTATCAAGTTATCTAACTGATAGGGCACACACTGTGTAAACTTGGAATCATAACTTCTTACACAATAAAAGTACTTTCTGTGTACATCAATCATCTTACACAATAAAAGTACTTTCTGGTGTACATCAAGGTAGCTATCTTGGGCCGCTTCTAATTAATATCTTCGTAAATGAAATTCTATCTTTACTTAAAAGTGCTTCTTGTCTACTGTATAGCAGATTATATTAAATTGTTTTTGTGTATTAAAAACACCGAACATTTTTGTTATCTTCAAAAAGATTAGAGTCATTTTTGATATGAAGTTTTATTTTTCCATAGATTATGTTATTGCGAAGGCAAACTCAATGCTTAGTTTTGTCCATCGAAACTGCAGTGAGTTTACAAAACCCGTATGCTTCGATTTCAAGTTGTAGTATGTCTGGCAACAGAATTATATTTTTTTTTGAGAAAGAAATTGATTATAAAATAAATAAATAAATAAAAATATAAATAAATAAATAAATGAATTTGATGGCACAACAGCTCATGAAGAACAAGGGCCTAGTGATTTACAACTCTCAAGTATTGCTGTGTGCGTGTCTGCAGGAATCGAGGGGACCTACAGTTTATTGCCGAATCCGCACGGCTAATGTGAGCGGCTCTTTTTTTGATAAGAGAAACTCTTGGAGGTTTTATTAATTCTTCGCAAGAGGCAGTAGCCGTTTTATTTTAAAAGATGGCGAGGCTGGGGATTGAACCTAGACCTCCGGCATGACAGGCCATCGCACTAACCATCACGCCACGGCTACTACGAAAGAAATCGATTAGGCCAGTTTAATCATTGGCTTTTATTGTTTCCTTATTTCTTGTTTAATTTTTTTAAGATAACACAAGAATATGTATGATGTACACACCTACACACAGATATTGCAGGTATTCATAGTATTTTGAGTGAAAACAAATTTTCGGAAAATTACATCAAAAATAAATAAGTGCACCTTCTGCCAAGCACAACAAAACAAATTCTTGTCTTATATTTAACCAAAAAATATAAACAGTCAACTTCAATTGATCGGAATAAATTTCATTTGTTACTTGAGTAACACATTTGCGGCTTTTATATCCATGGTGCTATAGGATATTATTGTTTGGAATGCTGCAGCATACCTAACCTATACACAGAAGTTCGATCCGGATATTGTATAACTTTTCGAAGTGATTAGATTGAAAAAGTTATTTTGCAATTTTGGTTAGGCACCAGCACCAAATACGTAGTTATACATTTCCGAAACGAAGAGCTGGCAGCGTATGTACTCTGGAATAAAGTTCCATAGCAATATTATACCAACCATTGAAAGTGTACCTACTTTTTTATGCCCGGTATGTTATATTATTGCTAGCGGAGTCATTGGGGCTCATTTTTTTCGTTCAGAAAGAAGTACATTTGATATTCAGAAAGTTTTTCCATCCGAACTCATGAGGGAGAATTATATTTTTCAATTTACTATACCGACTATATTGTAGAGTAAACAAAAAATATTTTGGTTCATACTAATTATTTATTTATGAATGTTTTGATAAGCATGATTGGTTAACCCAGGTTTTTGACCTAAGTGACAAAGTGCTTAAGTGGAGAAATACATACATTGTGATGTGTTTTTGTTGCATGCTTCCCGATATGTATGTATGTCGGAGTGGCGACCGTCAGATTTAAGTATCTAGTGCTACTAACTCGATATACCCAAGACAAACTCGGCAGAAATATGGGTTACCTAGGATTCGGGTCTGACGTCTAAACAAGACCTCTTTCGGTGCGTTTTTTTTTCGACCATTTACTTATCTCATTGAGTTAAAGGCTCAAAATATAATGACAGCATCGTTTAGAATCCTTTTTTTAAAGACGAAAGATTAGATTGTTGGAATTGGCATTTTTGAAAAGGAAAAGATGCTTAATGCGTGCCAATTAAAGTCTAAAAACTTCTTAGTGTTTGTCATACAGTCCGTGTCGATCGTCTGCCTATGAGCAGAGGTACAACCTAATGTCCTAATCGGATGAACTGATTCGCTTCAAGTTATGTGATTTTTTATTGTGACTATGTGATCAGGATATGCTCTCAAAATCGAGAATTTTTCTTTTGAACACAACACGTCTGCCACATTTTAGGTATTTTCGGTGACGATTACACTCATATGGAGAAATACAGTTAAGAAATTTATTCCGAAAGTATTAGGTTAGAGCAGAAGAGAACAGCACATGATTAATGTCAAAAGAAGTGAAAACACAAAATGTACTAAATGCATTTCTTGAGCAATTCATTGTAATTATAACCAAGTTTAAAATTTATTAAAGTCTCACAGGACAACAACAAAACATTTTAGAACACCGTGAACAGTTTCTTGAACAAAGATAATTACAGTTTGAAAGGAGATATTGTTTTAATGTGAGTGTGTGTGAACGCAAATAAAATCTTCCAAATTTGTAAGAGTTAAGATCAAGATCCGTAGAATGGAATTCTCTTTAAAAAAAATATGAAAAAAGTAAAAAATTAAACATTTTATTCAATGGAAAACGAAATATGATATTTTTAAGTAGGTATTTTTTTAGAGGACAAATTCTAATTTTAACGGGTAGCTGTTATCCATAAATACAAAAGTTTCTAATTTGTTTCAAATTTTCTTCGAAACAGCTTTGACGATTTTGGTTAAACTGCATATCTGAAATTTATGTAAGATAATTAATTATTGCAATAATACTACGTTTTCTGGTTAAAATAGAGAAGGGGATTTGTAATATTTTGGGAAAATTTATTTATTTTAAGATTAGTTCTATTATATCCCGTTAATGCACGCATAAGTATAAATTTGTTACCTGCATAATCAGTACCTACCTTCTCTACTTGCTATTAATTGGCTTATATCTGAACACTCTCTTGAATAAACAGAACGCAAAACCGAATAAACCTCGATTTTGGTTTACCGAAATCAAAATCTCTTTTACAAAGATTTCCTAAAAAAAAATGTGGAAGTTCCAACATTAGTTTTTTTTAAATTTATTTTGAGCAACATTTAATTTTTTTTTTAAATATTATAAATTGAGAAAAATATTACCTACCGTGAATAGGTCAAGCTTGCTTAGAGGTTTGCATCCCAACTAAAAGCTTTTAATTAAAGTCTACATTTTTTGGATTCTATCTCTTTTATACAAATACAAAATTCTACACATTTCGAATTGGAAATAATGTGGTTGTTGTATTGACAACTTGGTGTAAGTCTTGGATATTGTTATTAGTTCAGTTAATTGATAGAAAAGCATGGCGCTCAATAGAAAGATTCAACGGTTTTTTTTTTGCTCACCACATAATAAAATTAATAATTCAAATAATTTTCATAGATTGTGAATTACATTTAAAGATTGAAAATCGTTTAAAAAAAATGATTGTCTTACTGAAATGATTAAATTTACAAATGAATTCAAGAGATGGGAAATGAACTATAGCGTATAGGGGACAGTTATCAAATTTTTGATCTATGTTACCAAAAAATTACTAAAATAATTAAAATGCACAAACGAGCGCAAGCGAAAAACTTCAGCAATTGAACTTACACGGGGAGAACGAATTGTTTGTTTCGGTACAAAATCTATATTATCGTAGTAGAACTTACATACACTTAGGCCGTGTGCGAATCGGTTTAAAATCGCGTTGAATTCTCTCCGGAGATACATTTTTGACACTATAGTTTGTATTTGTATTTGTATTATGTCTTATGTCTTATGTCTTATGTCTTATGTCTTATGTCTTATGTCTTATGTCTTATGTCTTATGTCTTATGTCTTATGTCTTATGTCTTATGTCTTATGTCTTATGTCTTATGTCTTATGTCTTATGTCTTATGTCTTATGTCTTATGTCTTATGTCTTATGTCTTATGTCTTATGTCTTATGTCTTATGTCTTATGTCTTATGTCTTATGTCTTATGTCTTATGTCTTATGTCTTATGTCTTATGTCTTATGTCTTATGTCTTATGTCTTATGTCTTATGTCTTATGTCTTATGTCTTATGTCTTATGTCTTATGTCTTATGTCTTATGTCTTATGTCTTATGTCTTATGTCTTATGTCTTATGTCTTATGTCTTATGTCTTATGTCTTATGTCTTATGTCTTATGTCTTATGTCTTATGTCTTATGTCTTATGTCTTCCGTTAGGTTTTTGAACCAATCAATTTTCAATTAATTATATATATTTCTTTGACATATATAGATAGATGTTTGTTGTGAAAGGCGATATTGCGTTGAGTTATCATGTTCCTTCCTACCTTCTTTCCGGTGGCGATTTGAAGTCGAGAAATTTCCAGCATGCTACCAGTTCATATCGTTCAACAACACTAATTAATTTTTTTTTAAATAAGTAAGTAGCTTATTTTTTCTTGTCCTTCAGAAAATTATGTTGTAGAAAGTTTCTTTTTGAAGCATCAACTACTGGAAATTGGGAACCGTGTTCCATTCTTTTAAATAAATAAATAAATTTAGTGGCACAACGGCTCATGAAGAACCAGGGCCTAGTGACTTACAACTCTCAACCATTCCTGTGTGCGTGTCTGCAGGAATGGATCCAGACATGGATCCGAACGGCTGGTGACCGCCACTTTTCTATGACATAGGAGATACTCTTGGAAGTCACTTCCTCGCAAGAGGTAGTAGCCCTGAAAAAAACTTAAGGTGGAAGCGGCTGGTATTGAACCCAGACCTGTGGCATGGCAGTCCAACGCACTAACCATTACGCCACGGGCTACTTTCATTCTTTTGGTATAGAAAATTTGGTTATGACAACTTCGGACAGTACCAAACAAATGATGACAGTGACGATTAGTTGAAAGCCTAAAAGAGGTAAACATATCGAGCCCTTTCCGCCAAATTATCGTAAGCGACAAAAAATAAAAGTATCGTAAGCGAAATTTTGTTTTTTTTTTTTTGCTCAGCAACAAAACCAATTAGGCGAAATTACAGCATTGAACATTATTAACAATACTGTTACTGACAGATAACAAAAGATCCGATTGTTTTTGATGCACAGGAAAATGAAATGAAATAGTTAACTTTATGTGACAATGAGAAAATGGCGCTTACGATAATTTGGTGGAAAGGGATCGATATACCTGAATTTACATCTAGATGAACCGATAACCTGCGCCTATGTCCTTGTGATGCTCTATATACTCAGAATTTATTTCGATTATAAGAATGTTAAAACAAAAATTAAATAGAAACTAGTGCTAGACCCAGCCTTAGTACCTGCCTTTGTACAAGTTCCTAAAACAATTTTTAATCACATCTATTTTTACTGACCTATTAGTTAAGTTAAAAATATGAATTTTTAAGACAAAGTCCATACGGGTTTCTTCATTTTCACAACCTTGTGATGTACTTTTTTTTTATCTTTGGAATACAATTTGGAGTTAGTACCTGGTTAATAAAAAGAAAACATCCTTATCTGGGCTACGGAAGCCTTAAAATGAGGGTGATGATTAGGGTAAGGGTTGAGTTCTGTCTAACCAAAGCTGAAATTTCATTATCACAAATCATTTGGAATCCTGTTTTCTCTCCTCCTTATAGTACAGTCAAGTCACAACCATCAGTAGCAGTCAGCGCCTCAGTCCACGGCTCACCTCAATTATACGAAACAAAATACAAAATTAGCCAAATCTATAGGTCCCTTTTATTGTTGATGCTATGCTTTGTTTCATTCACCACCACTGCGCGCCGATACAAGATAGGTATAGGGTATACCCAAAGTGACGATGATGATTCTGATTGAAAGATAAATAGATAGGCAAATTCAATTCAATGGATATCATCATTCATCTACCTATATTGCTTGCCAAAAGGGAGGAATTCCTATCTTTGAACAGCGTGGCAGTGGCACGGCCATCGCCACAGCCGCCGCCGCTATGGCTTTTTTCCATCGTCATGGACGAATTAATTGAGTGTGCGGCTATTTAGAAAATCGATCTCTGCAGAAATTAATTTTGAGCTACGCGATTGATGTCAGCTATGAAGCTAAATTTGTAACAGTTACCTGGTTATTTCGAGGCTGAGTTTGGTTATGTACTGATGAAGTTTGGTTTATTTCCTGGGGTAATATAAAGGATTTCATATATTATTTCTATCGTACCTCGTTGCCCAATTGAAGGTAGATTAAAGGTTTGAAAAAAAAAAAACAAAAAAACAAACTGTTAATTTGTATCTTGACCATCATGTGATAGCTCCTGTAAGTGGTCAATAAAACTCAGCTCAACGTGGAAAAATGGAGATGTTTTCAAGTGTATAATGTACCGGCATGCAGAGGGAGAGGGGGTGGGGGGTCTTAAGGGTCCCAGAAAAAAAGATGAATAAAAACACTTACACTTAAAGACCTAAAAATGTGGAGAGAAAGAAATTAATTTTTATATTTTGTCTTGGTTACTTAACATTAGTTGCCTATTTCGATTATTTGAATTATTAAAAGTTCATTAATCTTTAATGCAGTTGAACGCGTGGTAGTGGTACACGCGAACGACAGTGTGTTGTTGTGCACAGTGGAACTTTAATTCCTTTGCGCTTGAAAATAATTTAAAATAAATTAAATGTTTCTTAATAAGTTTTCACCCATATTATTGATTTTGTAGTAGAAATGTTAAGACTGCCAATTTCTTCCCAATATATTAAAAACTTCCCAAGAATTTGTTGTTATAACCTATAATGCTTCCACTAAATTTTACCAAAATAAATTGTATGGGGTGACCACTTACGAAGGGATTCTGCAAACATGCAGGAGATCTTAGGAAGGCTTTAAAAACTCAATTAAAAAATATACCAAGCCTAAAAGCCTTAAAAAAACACCTACATATGTTTTAAATAAATAAAACATTTTTGGACTTGATTATTCCTTCTTAAAATTGGACCCACAATACTAAAATGTAGCATTTTTTGCTAAAACTTAAAGATTAATTGCGATTGTAACTAAACGATTATTATTAGGCCAGGCGCGCACATGCAACTTAATAGTTTGGTTTCAACGTTTTGAAATATAAAACTTAGTTCGTGCGAACTTTTTGTTGGGTGGTCTCGGACAACTTTGGGTTATGGAAATAGGGTTATGACGGCCCCTATTTTCGAGTTTTTCACATAGGTATAGCTTTTAATCGCCTTACCGAATTTGTTATAGGGCGTTTTTCTTTTTTAGTTCAGCGTTGGTTTAGAGCAGAGCACTGAATAGACCCTGAGCAAACGGAGTTAACTCAGGGAGAGTATGTTCAGAGCACTCTGATTTAATTACGAAACACACCCGAGCACTCAATTGTCATATATCTGTCAAATTACATTGAAAAAGTATGAAGTTGGCCGCGCTCAGTTTTTTACTCGGTCTGCTCGGTTATTTTATACCGAGCTAATAGAGCGCGCTCTTGAAAAACTTATCAGCTCTAAATATTATGCTAGTAGACGAAAAATATTTTTCAAAATTTAGTTTTCTTAATTCTTCCACATCAAATATGGCTTTGTGTTTAGTGTATAGAATCAAAAAGTCAATATAATTGTCTGTTCCCAATAAATTTGAGGCGATAATATTATTTTGAACATCATTTTTAGTAGTTTTTTTTTTTTTTTATTAAAAATAAAACCTCCAGTTAATTTTTTTTAAGTGTTACCCTTCCTTGATACGTCATTACCTATGTATAGAATGAAATTGAGTCGAAGTCGATAGCATTACTTGTTATCGAGATATACGAGACCTCTAAGATATTTTTTTAAAATCACTATATGCATTTTTTGGAAACCCTTTCTGCAGTTTATTATGTTATCATTATTAACACGACCACATACAACCTAGACTTGGTCCTTATTAATTTTTTTTGTTTTGCTTTTTTTGTTTTCTTTTTTGCTGATGCGAACAAAATCAACCAAAATGTTAAATTGTGGATAACTTACAATATTAATTCAAATCGAATATTGGTTGGTTGTAATTTGGTTTGTTGTTTGCGGTTTATAAATGAATTTAATTAAGTGATAGCGCAAATAAAAAACAACCATTGTATTTTAATTTGAAAATTCAAAACCATAACCATTAAGAAATGAAATGAATTGAAATGAAATTAGAAAAGGGTTAAATGATTGAGGAGATGCTGCGGATGGTATATACCTCAACGAGAATTCGTATCCTTTTTGAGTTTTGCAAACAGTCTTTGTTTATTAAAAAAAAAAAAATAAACTGAACGAAAGTGGAGTCAGCATCAGCTATGTATGTAGGAGTAGGTATGTACATATTTCAATCAAGTTAATGATATGGTTCAGAGAGAATTTTTGCAAAATGGTTGGAATTGGTTTGTGGTTTTTTTTATGCCGAAAAATATGTGGTGAGGTTACCTGAGAAATGATATTTTACATTTTTAATATTTTTTGAAAATTTCTTTAAGGTTTGTTTGCTTCTTTATTAATTTTACTTTGAATTAAGCTAAGTGCTAGAGGAGTGGTAATCTTATTACGTGAAGAATATTCAGGTAAAAATGCTTAGCTTTACTGACCACATTTTGCTAAATAGGACTAGGAGAAGTAGTATTACTGATTTTATAAGAGCTATTATGTATACTACACTTGTCAAAACAATTAAGGGAACAAAAAAAAATCACTTTTTTTTTTAGTGTTTTTCGAAGAGCTGTATCTCTGTGAAAAGTGGTCGTATTGAGATGAAACAAAAAGCATTCTGAAGCTTAATCCTTTTTGTATTGAGAAATTTTCGCAAATTTTTTTTTTTAAGGTACCGTTATTGCGCAATCATAAGAAGTAGCACGACCCAAAAATTTTAATTTTTTTTCTTTTTTTGAACATTGTCATTTTCTTTGAAAAATTTTTTTGAGCCAATTTAATATTTTTTTTCAATAACTTATTTATTCAGCTTTAAGGTCATGTTTTTTCGTCATTGTACAAATTTTTTTCAAAAGAATATCTGGCTTTGAATGAAAAAACAGACTTTTGACTTTGACTACCAATATTATCGCAAGGAATGAAGACACCGACAGTTTTGCGTTAGTTACAATACTGAGGAGATTTTAAGGGGAAGCAAAACATCTTTTCGAGAAAAAAAATTTACAACTAAAATTTGAAAATTTTGAAAAAAATATTTAATTTTTGCCCCAAAGTTTTTTCTTTGAAAAAAATGTTTTTTTTTCTTCTCCACGCTTATCAGTATTGTAACTAACGCAAAACTGTGGAAAAAGTGGGCAGAAATTGTTGTTTTCGTTTCCATTTTCATGACAATTTAAAATGTTTATGAACCACCCAATTTGTTCCCTTAATTGGTTTTTACAAATTTGATCATTCGGTACATGAAAACGGTTCAATGGATTTATTTGAAATTTTACAGAAATATTGGTGGTCTATAGTTTTTTAAAATGTTTTACCAAATTAAGTCATACAGTCAATATTTTTAAATCAGTAAAAGATTTACAAAAAGTCTTTAAAAAGTCGTTTTTTAGACCTTTTCTGAATGTAACGATGAGGAGCCAAAAAAAATAATCGTTATAAAGTTTTGAAAAAATCTTGTAGAATATTAATTCCAGTTTTTAAAACAATCCATACATTTTCGGTGTCTTCATTCCTTGCGATAATATTGGTAGTCAAAATCAAAAGTCTGTTTTTTCATTCAAAGCCAGATATTCTTTTGAAAAAAATTTGTACAATGACGAAAAAACATGACCTTAAAGCTGAATAAATAAGTTATTGAAAAAAAATATTAAATTGGCTCAAAAAAATTTTTCAAAGAAAATGACAATGTTCAAAAAAAGAAAAAAAATTAAAATTTTTGGGTCGTGCTACTTCTTATGATTGCGCAATAACGGTACCTTAAAAAAATCATTTGCGAAAATTTCTCAATACAAAAAGGATTAAGCTTCAGAATGCTTTTTGTTTCATCTCAATACGACCACTTTTCACAGAGATACAGCTCTTCGAAAAACACTAAAAAGAAAGTGATTTTTTTTGTTCCCTTAATTGTTTTGACAAGTGTATAATGACTAAATTAATAAAAATTGTAGAAAATTCAAATGAATGGCGCTCATCTTTGAAGTTAATTTCCAATTATTTAGAATTTTAACTATAAGCTCCTCAGTAGGTTAATTTCCACGTTTGCATGCAGTTTACAAAATTTTACATCAATATTTGCAGATTACATAATATGTCAGCTTCAACTAAGGATTTATAAATACAATAGTTTCAACACCATATGTTACATTTAAAGTTTTAATATTCAAATAAAATACACTACTGGGATCGCACCAACTTACTTTGAAGTCAAAACCCTTAGCCTGAAAGCTACACATTAAATAAATTTGTTTACGTCTGTAAAGTTGGCAGGACAATTTTCATTTAGAGTAATGGGACCAAAACGCTCATTTGATGTTATAGGAAAAGTTTGGCTTTATAAATACATGTGAGGCTTCTTACTCGAATAGGCAAGCAGGGCAAAACCTTGTAGACACATGACAAATTACACAAAACGAAAAATGTTTCATATTTAACGTATACCTTAAGGATTCTACGACTACCCAACCATTGTTGTAACAAACTAATAAAACTCCTGAGAGTCTTATGCAACTACTACAATACCGATATTCTTAAATCCAGAAGTTAGATCATAAGAGCACATTATTTAGTTTTCAACTGCCAGACCATTAATTCTCAAAATTGATTTTGCAGAAACACGTGCTGCTGAAGCTCTATTTCCTCCTTGACTGGGTTTTCTCAACGAACAATATAATTTTTTTCCATTCTGTTTAATTTCACTCACCGTTTATTTCTGTCGACAAAAAAAAACATAAAAAAAAAATCCTAGCTTTTCCTGGAGTTGCAAATTGAATCCATCTTTCAGCGTTCACTGAATTCAGAGATTGGCATAGAAGTCGGTTGGTGTTGTGGGAGAGACAAAACGGTCAAAGGGGAAAAAATCCCTCCTAAATTTAGCTCCTCTGAGTGCTGACGGACAAACACAAAAGGGATATTTTTTTTTTGTATCATTTCTTTCTTTTTTTTCATCTGAAAAGTTTATAATCATTCATTTCTTTTTTTTTTTTTCCTGAATATTCGACCATGAATCTTCATTTTACAGTTTAGTGATTTCTGATAAATAAATCATTATTCACGGAATTTTGTACTTTTTTTTAATATTATAGAAAAAAACTAGAAAAAATATAAAGGAAATGTGATTCGAATTCTTTATTCATTCATTGGTAGAAATTATAATTTAACTGATTTTTTTTTCGAACTGAATCATGGCGGAAAATGAGTAGTTTTAGCTTTTAGGTTACGGGTTTACCTAATTAAAAAGTGAATGTTAAAGTTTTTTTTTAACATAAAATCCATTAAGGCTTTCAGGCGCTGCTAGTTCAAATTTCAGTGGACTGTGGACGCACGGAAGTACAGATGCACGGACATATGGACGCAGAGACCGATGGACGGTATAGCGAAACCCACTTTCTTCTCCATCATCGTAGTGTCAATTTTGATTACAACTCCGAAACCAATACCTATACTTGCCTTATAAAGCAAATAAAAATTTTATTAAAATGCTTATTCCCTAAATAAAAAGTTTAACTATTCTTTATACTTTAGCAACAGATGGCGGTTGAATAACGGAATTGCTAAATCAAACTTAATAATTCGCCCACTAGGCAAGCTTTAGTTGCTCCCGATCCAAGTACAGCGGCCCATACACACAACACTTGTGTTGACACTGGTGTCGGTGTACTCAAATATGGTGTGTGTATGGGCAAGTGTCTACACCGATTTCGGTGTCGAACACGGTGTCAAGAAAATCAAAATCTTTTGATTTTTTGTGTCTGTGTTGCTAAATGTGTTGCGTGTATGGCGGAAGGCCACACTGGTGTCATGGCACCGGTGCACACACTTGTGTTGTGTGTATGGGCCGTTTTAGTTTTTATGGGAGAGCGCCCTAGGCAACTTAGTTGACAGAAACTTTTAGTTGCTCGGAGTTGCTCGCGGAACTTAGTTGTCGGTAATTCTTACTATTCTTAGCAACTTTAAGTTGCCTACCCTCGCCCAATAGGCAACTTCCGAGCAACTTTTGGGAATTCTCCAAAATGGTGGCCAAATGAGAGGATTTTAACCCGAGAACCAAGTTTTATACTTACACTGAATGAGTTTTGTAATGTCGCTGATCAAAAATACAAGGTCAAATGTAAAATTTCAATAGAAAACTCACTCAAAAGTTTTGCGGAAGTGACCTAGTGGGCGTCAGGCCTTACTTTATACTTAAAATAATTTTATTTGTAATATTGCATACAAATATTATCATTCATTTTAATTTTAAGAAAATATTTCATCTAAAATCCATTAAACATCAGATATCTATGTACAATACATTCTACATATATAGACTTAAAATTCTACACTTTAGTTCCCAGCGGGTATTTTCGATCTCAGCATGTCTTCCACAAAGTCATCATCATAATCACGCACATGTTCTGTTCATTTTCATTTCCGTGTTCATATGTGTACAAAGGATATAATTTTAATATGTTTTTCTCTATGGAATGCTGCCGTGACGTCAAAAACTGAACACGATTTTCTCTCATCTTTCAAAGGTAATCCCTTGTGAAATATGTTCTTTTCAAATTTGCACCGTGTCGTTGGTTGCTTTGGTTACCATGGAATATATTCTTTCACTTTAAACCGCTCTCATAGAAGTTATTATTGGTATCCTCAAATACATAACAAGATAGCAAAGGCATAACCCAACATAACAACTTTAGTTCGCTCCATCGAGCAAAGTCTGCCATGACAATACTATCGTCCATCATTATGGAACATTCGAGAAAAGCCCCACCCGCTGCTCACTCTACTTTGCTCCTTTGCTATTTCCAATGAAGAAGTCAACATATTAAACTGGCATATAATCCAGCACTAGCTCCTGTGTGGCAATGAAGTATTGTGAACCCCATTTACAAAGTCTCGACTTCAATGATGACGACGACCCTCAATGACGTGAAAGCGAAGCGACCATGTTGGTTGCTAGCTTCATTTGACTCCATTGTATTCCGGTGGTGGCGCGACCCAGTATATTTCTGTAATAAAAATCAATCATGCATTCAGAAATGGGTATCTGGTACAGCATTCAATAATCCGAGTTACTAGAACGAATGGTGGCGCAAAGAGACATTCTGTAATCGTATATTCTTTGCCACATTGTTCATTCGGGTCGAGGGACCAAACATTTATGCGTGTATTGGTATCGGGTCAGTATTTATGCGCTTGTTTGTATTTTCACTATTAGTGAGTGACCCATATTACTGTTGTTTTGTTTGTTGTTGTATCCAAAACCAAAAAGAAACCAAAAAAAAAAACCCGTGTCATGATTTATCTGCAAATACCGCACAATAGCTTGTCTATTTCTATTCACCACTATATTGGTGTGGTGAGTTTTCAAATATTGCAGCATGCGCAATAGTAGAGACATGCGTTTTCTGTCAGATGGCGCTGTCCACGAAGTGTTTCCTTCCAACAAATGGTATGCCTAGCTGAAGGCTCTAACAGCAGTATGAATCGAAGCTTCAATTACGAAATTCGTTTCGCCCGAAGGCAGTTTTAGTTACCACAGCAACATGGGAACTAGTTGTTTTTTTTTTCATGTAGGAACTCTCGATACAACTTATTTCCGAGAAATTTATTAAGCCTCATTTTTGGAAGCGGGCTGCGTTGTGTTCTAGTGATTTGTAAAATATATATATCACTAGGCTATAACAAACCTATCGGTCGTTGTCCGACACGGAACGATCCGACCTATCCCCAACAACGGCATCATGGCTGTCAGAAATGGCCGGAACGGAGATGGAAATGAGTTGTTACTTTGGAATTTATAACGGAATATGAAGTGTTAATGGAAAACACCCACGACGACGACGACAGGAAGTCTGCCCTAGGGAGGCAGAGATTATATTCGGTTTTAATCTGCAATGCGGTCCGGGCTAACAAAATCACTTCTGTGAGAAGGGTGAAAGAATTATAGCAACGGAGGCAGGATGCGGCATTTCAAATCCCAACAACCGAAGATTCATTCCATTGTTAAGGGCATTTTGAATAGTCGTTGTTTTTGCTGGACTATTTCATAAGACATAATAATTGACCAAATCTCAGAGTTGGAAAGGGAGTTGGATGTATAAATTGAATTCTTTTATATAGCGAGAAATTCACTTCACATCCCCACGGGTTTCTTGGATTAAGATTCAAATTTCTCTTCTGGTTCGTTGCCAATGGCGGCAGGGTTGGCACGGTGGCGGCCGGCGGGTGGCAATGACGATTCAGGGAAGGACAGGACGATATGAAATTGCTGAAACGAAATATAGAAACCATTGGAAGGAATTTAATTAGAAGTGAAAAATTGTATCTCAATTAGTTGGATCGTGTTTCGTTTATTTGAAAATAAAAAGTTTTGTTTTTGTTTGCACAAGTTCTGCTAAGTTTAAAACTTTGGGAGGTACTGTACATAGATACCTATAAATCTATATGGTGGTGAAGAGTTTTGTAGTATGTACCTACTATTTTCCAAGCGGTTGTTCTATGTATAGTAGTTTGTGATTCCTATTTTGTATAGTTTTATAATTACTTAGCAAAGAAAGAGGGAAAGAGTTTTCAACAGAATACAAATAGAATATTCAAATAAAGTGACGAAGGAAAAAGTTTTGCCCACACAAATTTGCATAGGTAACCCTAGAAAAAAAATTAAATTTGGCGAAAGCGTACATACATGCATACATACATCTCTTCAAGGAAATCTTTTAAAATCGAATTTTGTGTGAATGCTTTGTTATCTTATTTTTGTGTGCATTTATTAGTTGGATTTTCTATTTCTAAAGAAAGGCTAACATTTTCCGGGCAGAGAATATTTAAATTGAAATGAAATTGGTTGGATTACTAATTAAAAATAGGGGTTGTAGGATTCAAGATAAAAGGAAAATTTAATTGAGTTTGAGGTAAAAAAGCATAATTTTTAGAAATAAATAGTACATTATTTGTAAACATTTCATAACAACTATAGAATGTTGTTATAATTTTAGGCCTTTTTCACAATGTCTGAGTAAAGTTTCGATTATTTACTTGATATACAGGGTGTTCGGTATAAGGTACACCAAAGAGCTAGAGCGAGAAGGTTGGGTTAAGACAAGAAAAAAATCGTATCGCAGGGGGTATATTATTCCACTCATTTAGGCGGGAGGGGCAATTTTCTAAATAAGCTGACTTGAAATAGAAATATTAAAAACAAAAGTATGTATTACCTAATAACGTAAAATTTTGAAAAAAAATTGTTTGAACACATTTTTTTTCATTAATTTTTCAAAATTTTGAGTTTGAAAATATTTTTCAAGAACTGTTTCCTCAAATAATTTGAATTAAAACAAAATAAAAGAACGAGCTTCTGGCTTAAAAAAAAAAAAAACTAGTTTCAAGACATTCATTTACATTTGCTGCACCTAACTCATTGTACGCACTGCTTGATATGTGAATGAATGCATTGCCTGATATTTGAAAACAGTATGGAATGAATACTCATTTAGTAACAATCACATAAAGCATTGTACCCACAAAGAATGAGTACTCGTTTGTGAAATGTGAATACTCATAATTTACTCTAGTGCACCCGAAAATTATTACGAGTACCCATTTGTGAGTCCTCTTAAAAATGATTGACCAGACCAGATGATGCGCGCAGCGTAGTTGCCGATCTGTGATCTCGCGCAAAACCAACTTTTCTTATTCTCTGAGAGAAGAACTGATTAGTTCTTGTAGGCTTGTTTTTCTTGTCTCTTTCTTCGATGTTTGAACAAAATGAAATATTTGCACTTCTTTGCTCAGCAGTACAGTGAATACTCATGATTTAGTTTGGGTATTCATAAAATGTGTTTGAATGAATGAGTACTCATATAAATTTCTACGAGTACCCACGAAAAGGAAAAGAAACATGCACTGTACTCGAGTGTTGCCACTTTTCGGCAAACTTTCCGCAGTAGATTCACAAAAAATATGCAGTATATTGAACTTTTTTGCAGTACTTAGATTTGTTTTATTATTATTTTTTTTTTTTTCAAAATAAAAGGAAGATTAAAATTTAAAAAAAAGTATATAACAGGTAATTAAAAAAAAATAATTAACATATTTTTCATCAGAAATAAAGTGTTGGTAAAAATATATACCTATTTTTAAATATCAGGCTATAAGTTATCTCAAACAAAAAGAAAATTAGGTATAACTATTTTTTAATTTTAAATTCCCTGTCGCTACTAAGACTTTCATAACTTTGGCCTTTACCGACACTGTGCATCACCACTTAAGAAATGCATATAAAGTACAATTGCATTTACTTAAAACGAATTTTAACCTTTTTGTGAAGATTTTATTAAAAACTTGGCCATATTATCACAATTTGCAACATTTAAAAAATTTGATAGAAAGAAAGGCTGGATATAATACATACCATAAAATGTTGGTTGGGCATCTTTCAGAGCTTACTATTTCATTTGTTAAAGGAATTAAAAGAATTGATTTATTGTTAATTTTGCTTTAATTCACAAGAAAAAGACCAAAGCTTCCTTTCGGCACCTACAATTAAGTAATTACATTCGAAAAAACACAAAACAAGAAAAAAAAATAAACAAACCCACAAATTTCAAAGAGAAAATTGCTTTTTCATAGCTTTCTATGAGCAGAACAATATGTGGCAAGACATATTTTATTAAATACTATAAGAAGCCTCCATGAGCACTTTTCATAGCATGCAATGCTGTATTTTATGAAATCTTTCCCGTGGAGCCACCATGTTAAGTAGGACAAAATTGAACAATTATTTGTGGGTTATATGTTTAAGGACAATTTTTTGTAAAACTAAAAATGCATTAGATTTGATTTAAAGGCAGTAGATTAATTTAAAGAAAAAAATGCAATAGATCTACTGCAATTGCAGCAAAGTGGCAGCCCTGCTGTACTCGTTCTGTTATCAGAGAATGAATGTTATACTCGTTTTGTTTCTTTTTGTGAGTACCGTATTGTGAGTGCAATTGCTTAAATATGTTTTTTGAATTGAGTATTGAAGTAGTGCAATCATTTGAATATATCAAATGAATACATTCATTATGCAGACCTCTACTATACTAAAATAATAGATTATAAAAACATTCTCCAATTCAAAAAACAAAAAAGGAAGTGGTTCTATGAGGGGTAACATTAATAACCATTTATCTGAAAAAAAAAAATAAAAAAAATCATTTTCCAAAATGTAGCCTATGGATAAGTTCCTATGTATAATTTGATTAATTTTTTTATAAAAAATTGTGATGCAATTTTTGAGCAAAATACGAGATTCCCAAAATGCTGTTCTATAATAAGCTTTAATAAGAATTTCAATTTTTATTTTATGAAATCAAATAAAAGTGGTCGGAGTTATTATTTTCCAAAATATGTATTCCTAAATTATGTTTAAAAGTTTCGATCAAAATATGAGAAATTAAAGTAATTAAGCTTGGAAATTTTTTCTAAAACTAATCGTTCTAATTCTGCCTGTTAATGTTAGGCAAACTCCAAGTCAATTGTCTGTTTTCAGAGAAAAATAATTTAAAAAAATCAATTCGATTTTCGTTACCTATAGACAATTTTGGTACACGTCAGTAAATACCTACTTCCGTTCAACTTTTTCAACAGAATCAATCATTTAAATTTCAGTTTTGCTCTCTCGATTAGGACTCACGATTCACAATGGCATGATGTAGAATGTTTCTTTATTTAGTTGAATTTTAAATTCAAGTATTCTCCTCAAATGCACATTAATTCTTTGGAAATGTGTACAGAGTTCTCAATTAAATTTCTAAGAGCGGTCATGATAGAGAAGGATTTCAACCATCTTCCACCCAAATATCACATCATATATACAAGTCAAACAAATCCTCGCAAAATCCTCCTTTGCCATTTGACTATTTAATTGATTAAATTGAACCACATTTAAGCAAAAAGGGAGAAATCTTAATTTAATCAAAAACCACGATTTTAAGTTTGAGTAATTTAACGTCAATTAAACAATCGAAATAAGAAGAATCCATAGATGTACATATGTTTAGCTGATGTATACTATACATATCTACATATCACAAATATGTCCTTTCTCTACATTATATACAATGGGCAGTAGATGTATGATGTTTTGTGTAGTATATGAGACACACGATTAGTATAGATGCAAATGCTTTCGTTTGATTTAAATACATTCAAAATGTCCTTATTTAATTCGAAACGAAGAGTTCAATTCAGATATTTCAACCTCAAAACGAATTTGATTTAAAATTAAAGTTTATTTTATGTTCCATCACAGTGTTGTAGGCAGAAGCGTATTTACAGATTATATTTTCAAGGCGCCACATCTCTAGGGTACCTACTTTGGTCCTAAATAAAGCAGTTTTTTTTTCAGATAAGTGGGGTTCTTTAATTTGAAAATTAAGGTTTTAAAATTTGCAATTAGAAACATCAAATTGTCAAAATCTTACATAATAGAAATTTCTCAAATTAATATCATGGATCACATAGGCCTTCTTCCTAAGTTCAAGGCTTAAAACTGGATTGGAATGGAAAATCTAAAGCAATCATTAGCAGAGCATATTGAAAAAGTCAAAATATTTTATTGTTGTATTTTTTTTTTTTTTAATATTTCCTTCTTTTTCACAACTTTTGTTGCATATTTTACAATATTTTGTTGAATTTTCACAAAATTTGAGCAATATTTGTTGTAATTTCTTGCGACATTTCATTGTATTTTTAAAACCTTTTATTGCCCTTATTCTAGCAACTGAAGGACGACATTAACGACCACCAACCGGTGCCGCACCTTTAAATGTAAAATTTCAAATCGCAGCTAAGCAATGTTCAGTTTTCTTATTAGTTTTTTTTTATTTGTAAGTAAGTGCAATAAAATTTTACTTAGTCAACAATTGTAAGAGAATAGTGTCGATATTTAAGTCAGTATAAACGCATATAATAGTTGAGATATAGTTTCGGTATATCTGGAACAGTTTGATACAAAAAAAAGTATTTGTTGAGGTGTTGAAAAATGTTTGCAGTTTCAAATAATACACTTGTCAAAAAAATTAAGGGAACAAAAAAAATCACTTTTTTTTAGTGTTTTTTGAAAAGCTGTATCTCTGTGAAAAGTGGTCGTATTGAGATAAAACAAAAGGCATTCAAAAGCTCTATATTTTTTGTATTGAGAAATTTCAGCAAATGAATTTTTTAAGGTACCGTAAATGCGAAATCATAAGAAGAAGCACGAGCCAAAAATTTTAATTTTTTTTTTGAACATTGGCATTCTCTTTGAAATTTTTTTTTGAGCCAAATCAATTTTTTTTTCGATAACTTGTTTATTCAGTTTTAAGGTCGTCTTTTTTCGTCATTCTACATTTATTTTTCAGAAGAATATCTGGCTTTGAATGAAAAAACAGACTTTTGACTTTGACTACCAATATCTTCGGAAGGAATAACGACACGGAAAATTTAAGGGTAGTTTTAAAAACGGGAATTAATTTTCCACAAGATTTTTCAAAACATTATGACGATTATTTTTTTTAGCTCCTCACCGTTAATTAAGAAAAGGTCAAAAAAAAGACTGTTTAAAGACTTTTTGTAAATCTTTTACTGCTTTGCAAATATTGACTGCAGGACTTAATTTGGTAAAACATTTTAAAGAACTATAAACCACCAATATTTCTGTAAAATTTCAAATTAATCCATTGAACCGTTTTCCAGAACCGAATGATCAAAATGGGAAAGAAAAGAACAATTTTCGTCAACTTTTTCACAGTTTTTTATTAGTGAAATTATTAAAAATCTCCTGACATTAAAAAAAGCAAATTTTTTTGAAAAAAATTTAATTTTTTTTGGAAATTGAAAAAAATTTTTTTTTTTGAATTCCCGTTCAGTGGCAACTCTGACACTTTTTAGTCTGCCTGCGTTTTAATTAGCTCTTCTGATGATATAATTTTACATCAATTAAAATAACTAAAAAAATACAAATTTTGTAAGATTTGATTAACCTTATACATTTGCCAAAAAAATTTCTTCAATTTAAATTCTGTGAATTTTTATTCAGTTTAATTTATGAAGTTAAAATTAATATAAAAACATTTTATTTCATTGAGTGAATGTCAATTTTATCACCTACCAACATTTATAAGTGCTCCCGTTAAAGTTTTCTGTTTATCTCTACCGGGTGAGTGAAACATTTTTGTATATGTTCTGCCGCTGAAGCAAACTTGAGGCTACAAAAATCTGCATATTTCATTACATGCCCCAACAAAGTATACATTGAGTAACCTGTGCCCGAAGTTTAAACAACAAACTCGTATACTCACTACCCGCAATTAAAGCATCTTTCGGCTTAATTCTACGGCTGGTTGTTTACAATTTACATCATCAGGACCGTGAGCGATTCACAGGAAAACCAAAAGAAAAGTTTTTTTTTTACTTACCTCCATAGGTAAGTTCATTTTAGTAGTGTTTTGCCAAGCTTTATTTGGATGCTACTCAATCAGCTTCTTGGTCTGGTTTTTTCTTTACATGATTCAATTAATCTAATACTGAGATTAAGCTGCTTGTCATCGTTATCAACATCATCATCTACATTAATAACTGATCACAATAGGAAACCTGAATTAAAATAGAGGTTGTGGATCGCATTCTGTGAGCTTTTAACAATAGTGAATAACTGAACCAAATTTTGGCAGTGGTTGGTGTATATAATACTAGGTTCATGTAAATAATAACCAGTACATTAAGAACAATATTTTTCTTGGCATAAAATTGGAAAATTTAACATTACAATCAGACAAATAAGTTATTCGTAACTACCGAAATGTCTTTAAAAAACTGTGCCAAGTGCAATCTCGGAATTTCCGATACAAACTTTATTCAATGTGAATCTTTCTGCCAACTTAGATATCACAAAAAATGTGCTAGTTTATCTGAAGTTATTATAAAAACTCTGACATCGCAACCTAACATGATGTGGCGGTGCAACACATGCATTGTTAATCATCAGTCAGTTAATTTCTTCGTTGAAAAAATAAACTTTTTAACTTCTGAAGTTAATGAACTTAAAGTAATGATTAATGATTTTTATAATAAAAATATGTCTGAATTGGCCAATGATTGCATACAAAAACCACCAAATAATTTAAAAAATGTCATAGATGATAATTCTACTACGAATATTAATACGCCTATAAATTTGGTTTCTAATGATACTATTAATGCCCCCCTTATGGCAACCACCGCCCTGTCATCTAAGCCAACCGATTTAGAAGAACTTTCTAGTGGAAGTGCAAATGCAAAACAAGCCACATCTATAAGAGATACTAATGCTAAAGCATCTTCAAATGAGCTTCATAATAGAATTATTAAAAACAATCGAGAAAAGGTAATAGGCTCGGACTCGTCTTGTACTTCATTGGAAGTGGTGCCAGGAGATAAGTGGCTACACCTCTCCCGTTTTTCCAATACTACTACAACTGAATCACTCGCAACGTATATCAGTAATAAACTTAACATTTCTATAAGTGTTATAAAATGTGTAATGCTGGTAAAAAGTTCAGCCAACATATCAGATTTGACTTTTATCAATTTTAAAGTTGCGCTTCCTGAAAATCTTATTAAACATGCTATGGACTCTTCATTTTGGCCATTAGGTGTTCATGTGCGAGCATTTATTAATTTTCCAAAAAACTTGAAATCGAAGACGTCAACTATACAATAGATTGCAAACAAACAATTTCCAAACGTTCTCCGCCTATTTTTTTAAATAATGCAAGAGGTGTTCAAACTTATGAAAACTACATTGCTACTGATGTTGTCGCTGTTTATGATATTGTTCCTGATGCTCCAATAATTGTTCCTGTTGTTCCTGATGCTGCCGATATTGATGCGTTTGATCATTTTTCACTCTATTACCAGAATGTGGGAGGCATGCGTACTAAAACTAATCAATTTTATTCATCAGTTTTGGATTGCACCCATTCTGTGATTGCGCTCACTGAAACATGGCTCTATGACGGTTTATTATCTACAGAACTATTTGACTCTAGTTTTATTGTCTTTAGAAAAGATCGAAGTGCAACATCTACTGGGTTAAATAGAGGAGGAGGGGTCTTACTTGCATTTAATTCAAAATTTATTTGTCGCGAGATTGAATTGTCAAACTCCTCTGGATCGACAGAACAGATTTGTGTTTGCGTTGAATTTTTGCTTAACTCTCATGTTAAAAACAATGTAAATAAGATCAATATCTATTTTTTTATTTCTTATATACCTCCTAAGTCTGACATTGGTGTTTATTATTCGCATGTACAAAATATTCAGAATGTTGTTTCTAAGCTTGAAAATAATTCCTTTGTTGTCATCTTAGGAGATTTTAATCTTTGTAATTTAAAATGGCTTTATTCACAAGATGATAAATGTTTATTTCCAATTCATGTCTTAAAGGACTTTGAAGTTTTGGTTACAGATACTTTTTCAGCTTTAAATTGTTCTCAAGTAAATAATGTTGTTAATGATATTGGTAGAATTTTAGATCTGATTTATATTCAAAACGATCTCGATGTTGTAGTTTTAGAAGATGAAAACCCACTTTTAAATAATAGTATTCATCATAAAGCGTTAAATGTATTGTTCAATTTATCAATTTTTCAATCTATATCTGATTCTTACTCTAATATAAGTTATAAATACGACTTTAACAGGGCCGATTATGTTTGCATCAACGGTTACATCAATACTTTAGACTGGGTTTCTCTTTTATCCCATTCTTGTTTATCTTCTAGCTATTTAGTTTTTGTAAAATTAATAGAAAACATATTTGAGAGATTTGTACCAAAGAAGGCTATTAAGGGCAAGTCAAATAAACCGGTTTGGTATTCTAAAGGCTTAGTAAGATTAAAAAATGTATTGCTCAAGACTTATAAAAAAAGCAAGATTAATTCACATTTTCGAAGCAATTACTGTCGTTTGCGTAAAGAATATGATTTTTTAAAAAAGTTTTTATACAATCAGTATTTATGGTCTCTTGAATCAAAAATCAAATGTGATTCTAAAGCTTTTTGGCAATTTTATAATTCAAAAAGAAAGTCTATGGGGATACCCCCTAACATGAAGTACTGTGAAAAAGTTAGTAGTGATCTTTCTGAAATCTGTAACATGTTTGCAGCTTTTTTCCAATCTAACTTTACAGTCGATGCTTCAAATTTAGAGATTTCGCCAGCCATCTCTCAAATAACTCAAATAACGGATATGGGATCCATGTTCATATCTGAAGATGAGATAATTGCAGAGCTTTCTAGCCTTAATAGTAATCATAGCATCAGTCCTGATAATATTCCTGTAGTGTTCCTCAAAGAATGTGCACATAATTTAGCGAAACCTCTATACATTATATATAACCATTCACTTGCCAGTGGCGAATTTATAGATGCATGGAAATATTCGTATATCACTCCCATCTATAAATCTGGTCCAAAACAAGCTGTTGAAAACTACAGACCCATTTCTAAATTGCAACTGATTCCGAAGATTTTTGAGTCTATTGTCAAACAAAAAATCTATGGTGCCGTTAGGAACCATATATCGGTTAACCAGCATGGATTTGTCCAGGGGCGGTCTACTGCGACTAATCTTTCGCTTTTTACAAATTTTTGTTTAAAAAACATGGAAAATAAATGTCAAACCGATGTTATTTTTACTGACTTTTCTAAAGCGTTTGATCGGGTTAGTCATCGAATTTTAAAAAAAAAAATTGGAAATCTTGGGATTCCACTCTGCCCTTCTTAAATGGATTAGTAGCTATTTGGTGGATCGTTCACAATTTGTAAAAATTGGTTCTAAAACATCTTTTAAGATATTGAACCATTCTGGTGTACCGCAAGGCAGTCACTTAGGCCCTTTGTTGTTCTTGCTTTTCATTAATGATCTCCCGTCTGTAATTAATTTCTCAAATTGTCTTATGTTCGCGGATGATGTTAAAATCTTCAAATCTATTAAATCTATTGCTGACAGTTATGATTTACAGACAGATATTGATAAAATGAATGATTGGTGTTGTAAAAACTCCTTGTTTTTGAATATAGACAAATGTATCACTATGTCTTTTTCAAGGTCTGCATTTCCTATCTTATTTGATTATAAGCTTCAAAATGTTACTCTTCAAAGAGTTACTAGCCAAAAGGATTTGGGAATCATTTTTGACTCGCATTTAGCTTTTAATATGCATTTTGACTACATAATTTCTAGAGCTAACGCTATGTGGGGATTTCTATTTAGGAACTCCTCTGAATTTAGAGATCCTTATACATTGAAGGCTCTATATATTTCCTTAGTTCGTCCCATTCTAGAATATTGCTGTGTAGTATGGTCTCCTTTATTTAATAAAGATATGCAACGTATTGAAAAAATTCAAAGAAGATTTTCTAGATATGCGCTTCGAAAACTGAATTGGTCTACTTCCTTACCATCGTACAAGAGCAGATGTGAATTAATTGGTTTAAAGCCTCTATCATTTAGAAGAACATATTATTTTATAACTTTTGCGAGAGATGTCATAACAGGGCATATTGATTGTGCTCCTCTTTTAGCTTTGTTTGGTATTTATGCTCCCTCAAGAACTCTAAGACCTAGAATTGAGGAATTTTTCTTTATTTCTCATCATACTACAAATTATGGTCGTAATGAACCAATCACCAATGCTTGTATTAACTTTAACCGTTATGCAAATGTAATTGATCTTGAATCGAATAGAAATATTTTTAAGTTTAGTATTCTTGAAGCCATTAATGAATAAGATAATTATTTTGTTATAATATTTAAGTTATTTTAGGTACATATCTGCTTAGTCTAAGAAAGTTTTGTTACTTATAGACGTAAATAAATAAATAAGTTATCGAAAAAATGCATTGATTTGGCTCAAAAAAAATTTTCAAAGAGAATGCCAATGTTCAAAAAAAAAAAAAAATTAAAATTTTTGGCTCGTGCTTCTTCTTATTATTTCGCAATAACGGTACCTTAAAAAATTAATTTGCTGAAATTTCTCAATACAAAAAATATAGAGCTTTAGAATGCTTTTTGTTTTATCTCAATACGACCACTTTTCACAGAGATACAGCTTTTCAAAAAACACTAAGGAAAAAGTGATTTTTTTTTTGTTCCCTTAATTTTTTTGACAAGTGTATAAAGATGCATTTGTTGATTTTATTTTTATTTTGTGTTTTTATTTTTTTTAATTTCTGGTGGTTTGGAAAATTAAACAGCGTTTAGAGTTTAGACGGTCAATGTACATAAATAAGCGAATTTCTCCCATTTTCTTAAGACTTATTACTTCATCGTGTAAATAATCTAAAATCAGCCAGTAAGTTTGTCATAAAACTGCTGAGTGACGTTGAATCTCGACATAACTCTCGCATCGCGTCGTTTAAATATTGTGATGATAGTATTTTGAAAAGGTTTTTGTGTGATAACACACGTTCAGTGTAGTCTGCAAAGCTTTCGCACCATCATATTAATATTGAAGGTTTGAATGAAAGAACAACAACTTTATCGGCCTGGCGACCGTTAAATAGCCATAACTCTAGCCTATAAAAACTTGGTGGTAGCTCAGTCAAGTTGTCGTTCTTTCATTCAAGACTTCAAAGTATTTTAAAATATTGTC
Source organism: Epistrophella euchroma (assembly GCA_947049315.1). Classification (NCBI taxonomy): domain Eukaryota; kingdom Metazoa; phylum Arthropoda; class Insecta; order Diptera; family Syrphidae; genus Epistrophella; species Epistrophella euchroma. The sequence goes on along the minus strand of OX346247.1, from coordinate 101,602,734 downwards.
AAGGCGCAGCAAATGCAAGTTTGAATAAAAGACCATTTAACTCATTTTGGTTTATCTTTTGTTTCCAAATAATTATACTTTTCAATATCAGCTGTGTTGACAATCGATCAGCTTTGTGACGGATGCGACAGTTTTAAAGTGGACATTAAAGTAATTATAATGTTTTATTCGGACTTGCATTGCTGTCCCAGCTAAAGATTACCTGCCAATAAAAAAAAACCTTTTTATATTTTCAGATACCTACTTGCCTCTCGTTCCGGCACTGTGAATGCTCAGAGTGTGAATGCATATTATATCTGCAGATGGGATATTTGCGGTAAACGTCTATCTATTCACTGGACATACTCAAATAGAAAATGGAAAATTTAGTTAATTTGAAATGTGGATATTGGCTGAAAAGTTAGATGTGACTTTAAATAACTTGAAACTGCCAAGAAGTAGTGTTATTAAATAAAAAAAACATACACATATAGCTAATACTTCTTGAAAGATGTTTATTGGCAAGGAAGAATTTCAATAAATAAAAGCTTTTGCTTCAGATGACTAACATATATATTTTTTTTTATTCAATTCAATTGGTAAAGTGAAAGTCATATTTTTTATTAAAGAACCTATGCACTTCGAAATAACTAAGTTTTTTTTTTTACAAAACAACACGTGAAGTAAATCGAAAAATAAATCACGTTAAATTTAAATCGAGAATTCAACTTATAGTACAGGGTGTTTCAAAATGAATTGTCCAAAAGAGATGATATAAGAAAACATTTACAGATTTCACTATTTGGACATTGAAAATGACTTGTTTTTACTAAATACATAAATAAAAAACATGAATAATATTTATAATTAAAATTATGTCTCCTAGTTTTTCATTAATCTTTAATAAGCTGTTTATGAAACATTTCTGGGTTCTTAAGTATGTACCTATATTATGTATGTATATCGCTTTCCGTTTGAACAAAAATCAGTTTTGTTAAATTTCTTTTATTAACCCCATCTTACTTTTCTATTCAACCAAAATCGTTTTTTTTTATCTGAGATTAAAGCTTGTAAATATCCGTAAATAACGATTTTAAGCAAGATTTAATCTCAATGCATCATTGTAGCTTGACATTTCAGCTTAAAATAGTCAAATTTAACTACGCCTAGGTAGTCAAATTTTACTACGCCTGCAAAAAAGTATATAGCTGCTGTAGAAAGCTCCAGGGAATTAATTAAGTAAATAGTGAAAAGTCGAAAAACCCAAAAAAGTTTGTGCATGATTTGATCGACAATAAATTGGGGGAAAATCGTTATACGCATAAGAAAGGTAGTGAGATGGATAAAAACTTACTAGCTGCTCTTATGTAAATAAAAAAAATAACTCAGGAATAGGTTGAAGTTTGGCAAAATTAGAGCTAGTTAAAAAAATGAGACCGAAAATCATAACAAAACGATTTAAGCCGGAAAAGAAACGAAAACCAGAAAATTACCTCTCAAGTTTTACGACTTTACTACCGCAAAAACCCATAGTTTTTGTCAATGGTTATGACTGAGGGTCACCCTGTATGGACATGTGTCAAGAAACCCAAATATGAAAAAATAAATATACTAAAAGTATGTACAGACCTCTAGTGGGCTATAGATCAGTTGTTGGTCCTTTTTAAATAAAAGTTGATTGTGACGAAATAAGCATATAATTTATAAATTAAAAGTATGTATACGCCATGTTGTACCCACTGTTTCATAGCATACAGGGTGATTCGCATAAGGTATGCCAAAAAGCTAGAGCTTGTAGTTTGTGTCGAGACAAGGCAAATATCGTTTCGAAGGGGGGGCTTTTCTACCCCCCCCCCCCCCCTCATTTAGCCGGGAGGGGCAGTTTTGTAAAAAATCGACTTGAACTGCAAAAAAAATATTCAAAAAGAAAGGAAATACATAAAGGGTCATGCTATAAGTTTTTGTAAGGCCATATATCCATTATTTTATTTTGTTTTTAATTCAATTCTTTTTTTTGAAAAATTAATTTTTAAACTTAAAATTTTGAAAAAAAAAATTGGTTTATTGAACTAATTTTATTCAAAATTTTGCGTTGTGAAGTAATATTTTATTTTTTAATATTCAATGTTTCTATCAATATTTAGTCAAATACTGAAAACCAGATGCTGAATTGCAAACTATATTGGTTTCATACAAAAACAATTCGAAGTTGTAATTAATTGAGACTACAATGATGGAGAAGTCCGAATAACTGGGTTTCGCCATACCATAGGTATATCAGTCTCTGAGAGTCTGTGCGTCTGCTTAAAAAAAAAAACTTGAAGTTTTTTCTTATAAGTAGCTTATTCTTTTTAAATTCCAGAACCCAAACTCACATGGTGTTTGCGTACAATTTGATTCAAATCAAGCAAGTCGTTGATAGAAGTATATATTCATATTTATATACCAAATCTTCCTTCCCATTTGTATTTTCAAAAAACATTTTTATAGCAATTTAGATCAATTTATATTCTGCTGTAAATCAAAGGTTTTATATCTCTTTTTTTCTAAGGTTCAATACACTTTAAATTTCAAAGAGCTTCATAAATTCTAAATAAAAAGGTTCCCGGCCCCATAAAAATTTCCATTAATATCCGATCCATCTATCTCATTTAAACTCCACTGCCAGAGCCGAACCCGACACTAATGCCGTTAAATAAATTGTCACTCTTTCGGTACAAGTGGCTATAAAAGCACAAACAATTGCTTCAACACCCTCGCATACTTCCAATGTAGGAACATTCGCAGAGCATGCTGGGCTCCAGTTGCTCCTTTGTACCAACCATCATTATCATCATCATCAGCGCTGCTTGCAACATACTTTACCACTATTTTCATTAGCTTACAATCGTCTGCTTTTGAAGGTCGAACTGCAAAAGCCACCAAAACCCCACTGACTCATGCCTCAATAGCCCCCACCCGTCTAAGAACCAAAAGACCCTTTCATAGCTCAAGTTACAATAATAAAAGAGGAAAACAACCATCAATAAGCCATCAGCGCTATTGCGCGGAAAATCAACAACATACGCTTCCGCTTCCGTGCACAACTCACCTTCTGCATGTTCGGGCTATACAAAAGAAATGTAAAGCAGGTGTGTCTTATCCTTTTCGCTTTCTGTAGTGCCACTGCCACATGCTACCAAACCATCGTAAAAAAAGTAGTAGTACTGCGACACCACCGAAAGGTAAATTGTTTGTCCCAGGATCCTGGAGGGACCCAGCGACACAGCTGAAATAAAAATAAATACAACACAAAAAAAAAAACAAAAAAAAAAAAACAATGCTAGAGAACCCAAGAAGGACGACAGCGCGATGAAGAAGATGACGTTGACGACGGAAGTAAAGAAATTATCCGTCTAAATGCAATTTGTCATTTTAATACTGAAGCATTATTAGGAGCAACTTGTCTTCGTATCATGCAAAACAGGATGGCGGTAGTAGGTATGGGTAGTATCTCCGAGCTGGAGCATGGCTACCAGGCACCCACTGTTTTGCCTGTATTTCCTTATTTTTTAACACAAAGAAAAACAATACAAGGAAATGCAAACCGCATCGGTACCTACCGTTATACCTACCTACGTTGCTGTCGTCTTCATCATTGCTGCAGAGTATTCAACTCTCTTCTCAACCATCCTTGAAACTCTTGTTGGTGCCACTGCCTCCATCATATTGGAGTGAAACAAAGCTTCGAGTTAAAAAGGATTCCATCCCATCGTCTTCTCGAGGAGTAAATGAGGGAAAAAATTAATGACGACACACAAAACAATTTATTGCTCCTTGCGGCAAAAGCGGTTAGAGGTTCCTGATGTGAGCGCACAGTAAGTGCCAACAAAACCACATTCTGTTGTCGTGTCACAAGGAGAAATGCGGGTGTATAAGTTATAGACACTGGCATCTTTTTTTGTTTGCCTGGGCAGGTATGTACTTTCGATGTTCTAACTGAGAGGACTAAAAATTACATTCACCTTGCTTTGAGAATTCTCTCTTTTTTTTTGGACGAAATATGAACTTTTTTCATGTAACCTAAGCAGAGACAAATTTTACTCATCAGGGACGTACCTAGCTGACAAAAATTTTAAAAAAATAGGAAAGTTTTCATAAGCCGTTAAAAGGCCGCGGCTAGTCAAAAACTGTTAATAAATCGGTTAAGAACCTTTGATAAGACTGTCTATCTAAGGCGTCAGTTATAGCTTTCATTGAAAACCATCATTAAAACACAATTCAGTGAAATGGTGGAATTATTTTTGACAAGTCGGTTATAGCAATCACTGAATCTTGGGTTTTATTGAAAACATCTCTGGTGCACTTCCCATACATGAAAAAATAATTTTGAGGTTAGAGTTGATCATTGAACAAGATAATGACAGATGAGAACAGAGAGAAAATCGAACATAGAATTGGGCATTTCCAGAATCTGACTCTGTCTTTTCTCTTTCTAATTTTGACAGTTCTTTAATCAAAAAAAAGCTCTAGATGGGGGGAAAACAACAATACAAACAAATATAAACACACACCGATACTGTTCGCGCCTTTAATAGTGTGTTTGTTTTCCCCCCATCTAGAGTTTTTGACGTTTGGTGGAAGTTCTGGATCGAAAATAGAAACTAAAATCATCAGTTCATTGGAAAGTTCTTTGTATAAGTGCCTCAAAATGGAGAGACAAAGGCGCAAAATTTTAGACGATTTAGTATGATGTTAAAACATTTTTAGTATGATGCTAGGTTAAAAACAGGCTTTTCCAAATTTTAAACGAGTTAGCATCGTATAATCTTTTTTTAACATTTTACTAAAGTTTAAATCGCCAAATGCCTATTTTATCTTTTTAGTATCATACTAAATCCAAGTGTCACTTTGGCAGCTCGATTGCCAAATGGGTTGAACTGTCACTGTTTTTGGCGTGTTCAGCTAGAAAAATAGGTTTAGTATGATACTAGTTAGAAAATGTTTAAAAATAACAATATTTTCGTAAAGAGTTTTAAAGTTACAAAATTGTTAAGTAGTATCATGCTAATACCTTAACATCAGGCTGTTTAAAATGATGGTTTTCAATGAAAGCAATGACTGGCGTCTAAAAGCGATTGGAGATAAATTTTCCAGCCATAGGTAGTGGATGACCTGAAAGCCAGTGAATTGTATCTACATATGCGTCGCTCTCGCTACTGTCCTTAAAAAATTTCTGAAATGTGTAACAAAATTACAAACTAGGGGGGTCTATTTCCCCCCGTTTAGGCAGGAGGGGCAATTTTCTAAAAAATTGACTTAAAACAGAAAAAAATATTTAAAAACAACGGTACAATTTAAAATGCCAAGCTATACCTTTTTGAAAAGCCAAAAATGTATTCTTTGATTTTCATTTTAAATTAAGTTGTGTTAGTGAATAGTTTTTGAAAAACTAATTTCCGAACTCGACATTTTGAAAAAAAATGAAAAAAAAAAGTTTCGAACTAATTTTTGTTCAAAATTTTATGGAATTAAGTACAATTTTTGTTTTCAAAATTCAATGTTCTTATTAGCTTTTAGTCAAAAACAGAAAACGGTATGCTAAAATGTCCTTTAGTTTTTGAGAAAATTGAAAATAACAGGAGGAGCAATTTTCTAAAATAATTGACTTAATACAGAAAAAAAAATATTAAAAAACATCGGTAATAGCTGAAATGACTTGCTATACTTCCTTGTTAAGCCAGAAATATGTGCTTTCATTTTGTTTATAAATTAAGTTTTTTTAGTTAACAGTTTTTTAAAACTTAATTTTCAACCTTAAATTTTTGAAAAAAAAACATTTTTAAATTGTGTTCAAACTGATTTTGTTCAAAATTTTACGTCATTTAGTAGCATTTTTATTTTTAATATTCAATACTCCCATTAATTTTTAGTCAAACATTGAAAACCAAATGTCAAAATGTAGTCTAGTTTTTGAAAAAATTTAAAATAACAAAAGTAAGTTTTCCTTAAATTCGACTTCCATCCGTTATTTTGTTGTTGAAAAGATCCTATTTCTTCAAAATATGTAGTAAAGTAGATTTCGTTATTTTCAATTTTCTCAAAAACTAAAAGACATTTTAGCATCCGGTTTTCTGTTTTTTATTGAAAATTAATATGAGCATTGAATTTTGAAAACAAAAATTATTCTTAATTACATAAAATTTTGAAAAAAATTAGTTTGAAACTTTTTTTTTTCAAAATTTCGAGTTCGTTTTTCAAAAACTATTTACTAAAAAAACTTAATTTAAAAAATAAAAAAATCGTACTAAGCACATAGTTTTTAGATGGTAACCATTTTTTAAGCGTGGAGTTAGCACCGCCGTCTTCGAGTTTCAAAATGAGCTACTGCCTGAACAGAATAGAATTCTGGAACTGGAGCCGCAGACGGAACTGGATGAGCTATCAAAAAGTGTCGTACGTTATTTTTTTCACGTGCCCACAATGCTGCTGTACAGCTTTGAAAGTATTTTGAAGAAAAACAAAACAATATTCTTGTATTCAAGACAAGCTAAGAATTTACATTTTTTGTTTCCACTACTTTTCCTTTTAATAAATAATTTTTTTCGCGATACAAATAATCAAATATTTTTTTCCGACCCAAAAAGTTGATTTTTTTTGTCATACAATTTGAAACGTCAAAAGTGCCGTACTTGAAAAGTAAAAAATTGGTAAACTTTTCCGTCTGCGGCTGCAGCTCCGTATGCGGCTACGTCATGTTGTGTTCGCAACATTGAATTTGTGTGTATTCAAAATTTTGACAGCTATTCCATTGACTTGGTATTTTTTGTCAACACAAATCGGTCAGAATTCACAAAGCGCAAGTGTATGTAATGTTTTTATTTTTTGGGTACTCCCCACAAACACGAAATATCGAATCCTCTGAAATACTCCCATGCAAGTTTTCAAAACGGCAGCCCTGGTTCCTATTAGCCCTGTTATAAGTTTTTCTATAATATCTACTTGATCTTCTTAGTTAGTTATGTATCGTTTCGAAAGGATTAAGCATGAATGAATTTGTTATTGTTTTTTAGAACTTGTTTTATATGTAGCTATTTTATATATAATTTCGAATGTTGCGAAGATTGAAACCGTGCTCGGTTTTATGTAACTATGTATTCCTTGATTAAAGGTATTAATTAGAATTTAAAGATTTTTGAAACCTTTAGTCCAATTACATCATAAAGCCTTAACTACATAAGCCAAAAAAGTGAAAAAGTACAAAAGTTACAATTTTTAAACTCATTTTGGGATAGTTTTTCGCACAGGAAAACTTATAGAACTGATGCAGAAAGCTTAAATTTTGGTTTAAAAATAAAATGTGTATATTCTTTTTCACAAAACAACTGCGCTAGCTGGAAAAAAAATATTTTTACTTTTGTAATTTTGCAAAAAGTGGCCATTGTAGTTAAAGCTTTAGTTTCCTTAATTCTTCTAAGCTAAACATGTCGTGTCAAACTTCGTTTGCTTTATTTATAATAATTTGCCGTGACAAATGGTTCACCGGTTTTTCCGTATAAATAAAGTTCCATGATTAGTGGGAGCATCGTTGGCATGCTTTCAGATAATAGTTAAAGCTGCAAAGTATTATTCAGTCATTGAGTTATGATCTGCTTCGCACTAACTTACATAAGCTGTTTGCTCACCACTGAACTCTGGAAGACTTTTAATTGCATCAAATGTTGAGTTAAATGAAGCGATTTTCTTTTTTACAGAGTTTGCTCAGAAGTGAGTTCTGAGTAGACTGAGCGAACGGAGTAAACTCTGAGCAGAGTATGTTCAGAGCACTCCGATTTCATTATGAAATACATCTGAGCTTCTGAGCTCTCAATTGTCATCTGTCAAATTACATGGAAACTGTATGAAGTTGGCCGCGCTCAGTTTTTTACTCCGTTTGCTCGGTTATTTTATTCTGAGCTCATGGAGCACGCTCTGAACGCACTCTGAACAAAAAAGAAACACAAATTCCAAACTCTGAGCGCTCTGAACTCATAAAAAAAACACAACATTTTCGTTTGACAGTTCCGGGCTCAGCTCTGAACTGCTCTGAATTAAAAAAGAAAACGCCTATGGTATGCTTTGATTAATTGTTTGTGTCTCATAATTTGAAACTTGAGCATCTGTCATTAATTTGGACAACAGTTGCAACACGTGATGAATTTTATCTTCGTTCACTTTGTTCCGTTGAATAATAGGTTATAGCTTCTTGTAAAGCTTGTGCGATAGCTTTCTCTAAATATTTAGGAGTTATACTGCTTTGTGCCATGTTTAAATGAATTCCATCTAAATTATATTCATTTCGTGGATTAATTCTAAACTTTTAAGGTTTTCACCTTTTCTCCACTTTTTTCTTTTTAGAAAGTTCAATATTAAAACACATTTAATTTACTATTTATTATTCTAAATATATCATATTCTCCTTACGTGAAACAGTTGCTCACAATATTTATCACTGGATCGTCTGGAACTGCGTTTCTAAGCTTGTTGATTGGTACGTTTTCTGTTCTGGATAGTGATGATCCTTTTTGTTCCTTGTTCTATAGATTTGCTATTTACTTTGGCTTGATAATTTGGCAGGATTCACTAAATGTTTTGAATTAACTTATTTATTTCAATTACGTCATCACGAAGGCATCCCGGTTGAGCCCCCAGTTGAATTTACTCGATTATATTTTTTTTTTAAATATTTTTTTACTTAATAAAAATACTGCTTCATTTAAATAAAGGAATTCAAAAAGAGTTATAAGAAATAATAAACTGCCAGCTTGATGTTGCTATTCCCGAAATATTGTTTCCAGGAATCAGTTGTTGTTTTATCCATCGTTAGCTAAACAATCGCTAGATAAGATAGTTTATCCATCGTTAGCTAAACAATCGCTAGATAAACCCAAAAATAGGATTTACCGTAATTGGAATCCTTAGATTGGCATTGTTTGTGCGAATAGTAACTTATCTTAACTTGCAGTAATTCATAACTTTGCAGTGTCATTATCAGTGCAAAGTTAAGAAGATTTAAAAATCCCTTACAAATATGATTGTATTTCTATTAGAGATAATTTTCAACAATTCTTTTTTTCCAACCCTAAGACAGCCCTGAACTTACCAAAAAGAGAGTAACATGTTTGTCTAACGACGCACAAAGCAGGTGTTTCATCCCGCAAAGTGCTCCTTATGAACATTCTTTGACTCTCGTCGAGACTCCTTGAGGAAGCTAATAAATAGGGTTGGCTTGTTTAAGTTTATTTTTTTTTTCTATTCCTTTCCTCGTTTGTAAATATATGTACCCCTCGTCAATTACAGATGAAAACGGCCCGAAAAGGTGCTGCGTGATCAACAATCCTAACCAGTTTGTTGGAGTTGGTATAATTAATTGGAAGGCTCGACATGTGCTGGCATACGAATTACGAGTAGTCGAGCAACAATTAATTTAGTCCATGTACCAATGAGAGTATATATACAAAGCTCAAAGTTATCGAGGAGGTTCCTATGGCACGCTGAAGCAGATGAGACTTCTTTTATGTGTCAAATCAATTTTTTCCTTATTTTCTCCAACAAAGAGTTACACAACCCAAGTTTGTCAGAGATATGTTTATTCAAGATATATACTTACTTGTTATAAAGAAGAACCTACATATGTATGCATGTAGAGGAAGACAAGGGATATACGATATTATATTCACTTATTATGTTTGAGGGCGTTTGGCATGGGAAATCCTGAAAAGTGAACGTGAAAGGAATTAATGTGTGTCCTACAAACAAACGATGAATATACGCATCACGGTATGGATAAATTTGTGGAAAGATTTAAGGTGTTCTAGATTCGAATAATACCGGAGCAGAATAGTCCTACATAATGAAAGAGGTGGGAGTGGTGCTTCAATCAAGATGCTTTTGGTGCCAATTAGATGCTCGTTTATTTGATAATAAGATGGGTGGCAATGGCAGAGGCATAGCAAACAGAAAATGTTTGGCATGCAGAAAGCACAGGCCAATTCTCCCAGAAGCGATAGCTAATTAGTGACTTGAATGTGAATTCGTTGGTTAATACGGAGGATTATTGATCAACTGACTGAAAGGGCGTATGTTCATTGGAATACAATTCTGACTGAGATTGACACGATTTATTTTCCAATGAGGATATGGTCACATCATTCCAAGATGGTATGTTGTCATTTGATGTGATTTGGATAGGAAATCATTATATATGATGACTTTTCTATAGAAGACACGCATAGGGAATCGTCATCAGAAGAGAGAAAATATTTTCCTTTTAATTTTCAATCATATCAAGCGAATCAATAGCCCCAGGACTTATGGCGAAAACAGATGTGCAGCTTTTTCAAATGCAGCGAAAATAAATTTACACAGGTTCTTATGAGAGATGACATATTCCAGGCTCTGCATGCAGCCTTTGCTGCACGATATCTTTATTCCTAATTTCGCTGCATGGGAAAAACCGGCACATCTGTTTTGGGCTTTATGTGTGAGCTTTTTTCAAAACAGTAGGTCTGTTCTTTTACTTTTAAACTCTGTAATTTTCTGTGCATTTTATTGCCATTTTATTATAAACTTTGACAGAACTTTGGACTGAAATGCACACAAATGCACAGAAAATCACAAGGTTTCAAAGTAAAGGAACTAAACTAGTGTTGCCAATATACACTATAACGACAACGAATTAAACGAACATACCAATTTCATTCATCAGGAATAGTTGTTGCGTAATCCTCCGCAAAATCTTGTACACTCCGCCGATGAACGGTCCGTCCTACTTGCTGCGCATTAGTTACTACATATTACCAATTTAAAGCAAATCATTACAGCTTTTTCAGATAGCTTTCGGGTTTTGATGCTTTTTGAAAATTTTGATAATTTTGATCGATTTGCAGCAATTTATCATGCAAACTTGGAAGCCTTGGAATTTGATATGCTTTAAAGAGAGGCAGGTATATAACTGAGACTACTGAGAGGAAACACCCTGTACTGACGATTTTTGTTGAATAGCAGAGTAGACTGTCAACGCAAATGGTATAATGCGTTGACTCTATGACCATGAATGAAAGAATACCAGGTTGCGCCATTTGTTATCTCATTGGTGACAAATGACATGTAAACAAATATGGCCGCCAGTAGTTTGTTTAGTTAATCGATTGTTCGGTTGTGTTTTTTCCTTTCGTGCGCGTTTAGTAGTTTAAAAAAAAAAAAGTTTTCGTTTAGAAATACGATTATAAATACCGAATTAATATTTTTCATTTGAAATAAAGGTTTTTTTATTTAAAAAAAAATCGCGAAAAAGCAAATAAAGCGTTAATGTGTAAAGTAGAATAGATAATTCAGAACTTGTGCACTTTTATTACACTACGCTTCGCTTTTAATTAATTCAAATTAGAACAATGAAATAAAAATTCAAGTTAAAAATTTTTCCCGGCCTTATCTAGTAGGAAAAAATCATATTTTTGTCTCCGATTGCGCCATACGAGCTGTCAAAAATTACAACAACAAAGCGAAAAAAATGAAATGGCGTAATCTTGTATTCTTTCATGCATGCTCTATGACATCAAAATTTGTTCCGAAGTTGTCACGTCGCGTCGTGTGATCGTCAACGCTGAATACTGTCAATAGCCGCGTTCACCTGCACGTTTTTAACAGATTTAAAAATTCAGTTCTGGAAAATTTAACATTGAACGCACAAAAAAGTTCGAAATTATTTATTCTTTTTTTTATTATTTTTTGCTATCTGAAATCAAAATTCGGAAAGCGGTACGATACCCAGACGATCAGATCACGCACCAAAAAAAAAAACTGGATAAAGACCAGTTTTTTTGTTGTTTTTGGCTGTCATCTTAATTTTAAGATAGAAATTTTTATCTGATAAAATTCAGAAAAAAACGTAACCAACGTACCTAAATGTCAATCGACGTCAACTGAATTTTTATGACTGCAGGCCAACCAGAAGCTCTAAAAATTACAGTTCAGAACTGTCAAATGTGATGAACGCGGCCAATGCTTTAACGGCTGCGTTAATACATGCGTTGTAACATGCGTTGGCAGTAATTTAGCGTCAACGCGTTCATTACTTTATTTGGTCGTATAATTACCCTGTCAAGGCATTTAGGACTCATTGAAAGACTGTGATCCTCATAGTTTTACGATTCAATTTGTTAACAGCAAATAGTAGATAACCCCTAACCCCTTGACATTTGCACAATTAGCACGCCAACGTATTTTGGGACAGCATTGATGATTTTTCACACATTGCGTACGTTTAGAAGACATAGGGAACTTCATATGTAGTCAACTACGTTCGTTGAACGCAAATTTGACCTAGGAACCTAGTTGATGACTGATGTCATTAATGCCAAACTACGAACTTTACTTCAAACCTTTACCTTCCGTTGATAGGAAGAAAGTACTTTTAATAATATTTTTATCTGAGAAGCACTTCACACAAGGCAGAAATGTGTTAGGAATTTTGTAATATTATTTGAAAACTTTTCTTAATAATGATACATTGTTTAAATTGAATCTTTATTTATGTATTTATTTCAAACTATTAAGATAAACGTAAAAAAAAACAGGTCACGAAAGAATAAAGTTCAGCTTGCTACTTAATGACAAAATATAATCAGCTGACATAAATGCACTTGACTAGAAATGTAGGGAGATATTGGCCGCGTTCGGGGGGCAAGCCAAACCTATCCGGATAGGTTTGTGTTGTTGTAATGCTATAGGAAAATTCAGGTGATGAACCAAACAGCTGTTGTCGAAAATAAATCTAAAGCTATCCTAAAATTTTCGGGATACTAAACTATCTGATGTGCAATTTGAGGAACAGCTGATTACAGCTGACTTTTGGTTTTCGGGTGTCGCTTGAGTAGTTGTTTGACATACGTTTTTGAAGACACAACAGAGATCTGGGAAAAATAATTTCTGGTACGTACTTAAACTTTTGTCAGCTGTTTTGATTTTTGATAACTTATCCGGGTCGTTCGAAAACATATCCGATACTAAAGTATCTCAAATAGCCTATCTGAGTACCCCCCGAACGCGGCTTTCCAGCCATTTTCCAATAAAATTTGCCTAGATTGGAAGGCATATTTTTGACAGCTGACCAATCAGAAACTAGAAACTTGCCTAGCTTTTTAGTCACCTACGTCTTCTGAACGTGCCCATTATCTACAAATCATCAAAGAATAAGAATAGGAAATCATGAAAATTACGCTGGTCGGTCACCAAACGAAAAAACGAAGACTCGTCTTACTTTTTCTTAATTTGTCAAAATTGATTAAACCCAATTTAAATGTATTTAAGTTTAAAAACTTTACATTATTTTAGCCCACCTTTTAGAAAAAATAATTTTAAATAAAAACGTAAATAAACCTTATTGGTTTTTTACCTCTAAAAGGCTGTCAGTATTTTAAATTGCAATCACTAAATAATAAAGTATTTATATATATTTACAATCTAGATTTCTATTTTTATTATTTTGTTTTGTATGAATTCTCCAGTGAATAATTCATTTCAAAATGTCAATTCATACTAATTTGATTCTATGGCCGATCCGATAGAACCTATTTTAAAGTACATGAAATACGAGAATATACGTAATTCGTGAAATTGAAAACATAAATTGCCTGTTATTTTTTTTTGTCCTACGTTGATACAGATTCTTTGGTATATTAAAAATGTATGATTAGGTACAGCTATATCAAATATCACGATGTTAAAATAATCTGAATTCCTTAATCCTCTTCCACCCACGTTTCATATGAATTGTGGACCGATACAGTTGTAATATTTTTAACTAGCTGTACAGCTATAGCTATACGATTAGCTTTATTATGAATTTGAAATTCAAATCATGACACAAATAGCTACAGATACAGCTATATGTGGTGTGCTGCCCAGTGGTCTGATTCATTTGTGAAATTATTGGTTAATTGAATGAGGAATTCCATTCTATTAAACGCGAATAAATTTTATTGAAAGAATTTACATAGTCGAATTTATAAGTAGCAAAATTTAGATGATTTATAGTGTGCAGAATTAGTCCGGCATAAAATTTGAATGTAAGCAAAATGTTAAATTCAAAAAAATTAATTCAGTTTTAAATGAATTCAGAATAAATTTAACATTTGGATTATTTATAAATTATTGGCTTTATTTCATCTTTAAATGTTCTTGACGCTAAAAAAAAACAAAAACAATGTAGGTACATATAAGTTGCTTTTTTAAGTGGGAAAATGCCATTTCGAATGGTTCGAGTTTTTTAAATTCCGCAAATTTATTTCGGTCTTCTCTCCCTTATCCTTTACTTGAGTTCTGAAGGTGATGCAAAATTTTTTGTTTGTGAAAACATCTTATATGTAGTTATAAATAAAATTTTTTTTTTAAATTATTAACAAAACCGCATATGGTTTCGTATGATGAAACATAAAAAGTTCATATTTTTTAGCTTCGATAAAGAAGAAAAAAAAAAAATAATTTATCTTCTTGAAATCTTGGAAGTAGTTTCATTTTAAATGTTTTGCATTCTGTAAAAGAACGAAATTTGCAGCAGTTCTGTGTTCTGGTAACAGTTCTCTTTGTTTTTTCTTCCATTCCGTTCCGCGAAATGATCCACGTTATCTGAACGCACCGTACCTATCAAGAGGTAAGTCTTGATGCCGTGGTTGAATTTCTTTGTGACTTTTTAACTTTCATATACGCTTCACAAAATCTTAAATAGTTGGACAGTTTGCACGTTGCATACAGAAAATCAAGTCAAGTGCCAAGTTCCAGGCACAACTCCCTTTACAGGCACAAACTCAGGAGCTTTTCGACCCCCTCTAACTTCGGAACCAATAATCTCAGAAACTTCAAAATCGCCATATTTGCTAGGATATGCAAGTTAGTCGCCTCTCACAAATTTCCCTTCATAGCAGTAGTGATTCCTGAAATATAGAACGTCAAAAATCACGAAAACTGTAACTGACTGACTCACTGACTGACAGATCATCAAAATTGTGGAGCACTTTTAGACACTGTAAAATCTTGTAATTTTGCACATCGGTAGGCCTTGTGGTGTATACAAAAGGAAAAACTTTAAAGTTTGGTATTTTCCATATAGAGGGCGTGGTATCTGCCACTTTTTCAGAATTGCTATCATTTTTTTGGTGAACTTCTGATTGTTGAAGGATGATAAAATTTGGTAGAGCGGTAGCCCTTACAATTTGAGCACAGGAAAAAATAAAAATTTTAAATTTATCATTCAAGGGGCGTGGCATCCACCCAATTTTCTGAAAATAGTTATCAGTTACATGGACCACTTCCCGTCAACAAAGAATCCTGTTATTTCGCAAAAAGGTAGGCCTTGTGGTGTGTACAAAAGGTAAAAATCGAAAATTTCGGATTTTCTATATAGGGGGCGTGGTATTCGCCCACTTTCACAGAATTGCTATCAATTATTTATGCAGCACTTTTAATTGTTTAAGAATGATGATATTCGCAAGGGCAGTAGGGCTTACAACGTTTACAATCGAAAAAATCAAAAATTTGAGGTTTTCCATATAGGTGGCGTGGTATCCGCCCACTTACTCAAATTGTTTTCTGATTGTTGTAGAATGATGAAATTTGGGATAGAGGTAAGGCTTGCAATGTGTGTAAAGAAAAAAATTTAAATTTGAGATTTATCATTCAGGGGCTTGGCATCCACCCACTTTCTTAGAACTATGTGTGATTGTTGTAGGATGATGAAATTTGCAATACAAGCAAAGAAAAAAAATTAAAATTTAATATTTGACATTTAGGGCCGTGGTCTCAACCCACTTTCTCAGTAGTGTTGTCAATTATATAAAGCACTTATGATTGTTGTAGAATTATGAATTTCGGTAGAGCGGTAGGGTTTTTAATGCATACTGAGGAAAACTTATAAATTTGGGTTTCAGGGGGCTTGGCATCCACCCCCATTTTGTTTGTTGTACAATTATGATTTGTTGGACCTTAGGTGCAATTGAAAATTGAAAATTTAAGATTTTGTGTTAAAAAACAATACTTTGCCAAAAGAAGTGAAAGTAAACTTACCAAATTTTACTCAGCAATCATTAGATACGAAATTTCTTTCATAATTTGGAGTTATTTCGATATTACTCTACTTAAAATATTTTAAAATAAACCTTCATAAATTTAGAACTTGGCGAACTTTTAGATCTCATTACTTTTCACGGCTGACTTGTTACATAAAAGGTTTTTTTGTATACATGAAAACTTGGCTTTTTTTAACATTTAACAAAAGATTTGAAATTATTTTTGATAACCCAATAAATCGAAACCGACTTAATGGATTTACCTGGTCTACTATTCAAAAGCAACAACATTTTCCACTAAGCCATTATTAACAATATTTTTAATAGGACCATTTCTTCATCATCATTACTCTTTTCAACAAAAATTATCAATACCGGGCTTGTGGGTCCTTTTTTCAATGCCAATATTTTCATAATTTTTTTTCTCATAAATTAAAAATTGTCAGAGAAATTTCCACCGCATTGTTGTCAGAAATGTTTTACATATTTATTTATTTAAATATGTTGATTTCATTTTTTACAATTCTTAAAACTGTATAAATTACATATGTACTGTACATATATACTACCTTAAACTTCACTACTTTTTGGTAGGATTGCCATAAAATGTTTCTTTTAAAATCAGATGAATAGGTTTACAATATTATGAGACTTTAAAATCATAGTGTGATCGTACAAGAGAGAAAATTTGTGCAATTTATTTTTTTGATGCATTTTAGGATCAATTTTACAGTAAATATTATTTCCTAGTTTGAATGTTATAACAAAAAATAATACATATTCAGGTCCATATACTTAGTTTAATAATAATTCTTTCTGCAATTCATCTTTATAAATTATACGAAACCCTTTAACGAACTCAAGGGACTCAAGTCCAAGTGTAATCAGCTCAATAGTTATAGAAATGATAGACCAAATTATTATTGACCATCTCTGGGTAAAATAACTACATGGTCAATAGAGTCTTATAAGCTTCACACAGCCAAATACATCAAGATCTTATATGGAACTATAGGATAATTTCGTTGTGTATGCACTCCAATGGTCATATTATGATGATGCTGCATTTTCGCACGTCACATTTTGTGGTTCATCTATCACATTGAACACAAATATTAATCCTACACCTACACAGAGAAAGAGAAGTATAGAGAAAATACGACAAATTCTTCCACAATCCATCGTTAGCAAGAATCTCGTCGTGTCCGTCGGATATAGCTCTACACAAATGTGATTTAAAGTACATTGCCACCCCCAACACTGTGAGGGTTGTGGATTTGGAAAATCCACGAATGGTATGTGATGATGACGTTGGACATTCGAAAACTTTAACACAGGAAACAAATACGTCATTCAATTCTGCTGGTTGCATGATATCCTCTGGAGCTATGTATTTTCCTTTTTTGATGCGTCAGCATTTAAACAAGAGTTGTCCTTAAATACCACATACTCGTATATGTATGTGCCTACTTCATGTTGCACTTGCAGAACGTATGTATGTATAAACCAACATAGATATACTTTCAAATCCCAATCCGTGTTATAATACTGAAGCACTTGTGACATATGTAATTCTGATTTAAAAACAAAACAGCACAAAATGTTTCGAAGTCTGCATAACAAAAAAGACCTAATCAGCTATTAATCTTTAACTAGACCGATACAACAAAATTTCTCAAAGACAACGGTTTTTATAATGCAAATTAGAAAGAAGAAATTTGAAAAATTTGCTCAATGCTTTTCCCTGTAAATTTTCCAGAATGTTGCAAAACTTTTAAACAAGAACATGTTTTTGAATAACTGGGGTTGGGGGGTATTTCCGAATTTTTAAAACGATAATCATCACAATCCAATGCGAAACAATGTTCGGGAGAAAGGAAAATAATGAGTTTTTCTATTATTTCGTTTTAATCGTTTCGCATTTCGTTTTTTCAGTTTTTAAATAATTTTTTTTTTTTTTAATTTTCGAGTTTGAAAATTAATTTTTCAAAAACTATTGACTAACACAACTTAATTTAAAAAGAATTAAAGAAGAGATTTCTGGCTTTCTAAAAAGGTATAGCATGGCATTGTAGGTTTAACCGTTGTTTTTAATTTTTTTTCCTCTTTTAAGTCAATTTTTTAGAAAATTGCCCCTCCCGCCTAAACCAGGGGAAATAGACCCCCCTTCATATACGATCTTCTTTTTCTTGTCTTAACCCAACCTACTTGCCCTAGCTCTTTGGTGCACCTTATACGGAACACCCTGTATACATTACATATATTGCACAGTGACCACTGAGGTCGTCAGTCATTCAAAGATGCGGTATCAAGACATAATATAGGCCAATCGAGAGCACTTCCAGACGCGCCGATGTGTAAGTTTCGCGAAGGCCGAAAAGCAGACCCGAACCAAACAATATACAAAGAATGCGAAATCGCATTCAAAAAACATTGTTTTGCACCATGCCAATACCACACTTGAAATGTTATAAATACAGTGAAAGCTCCCTTAGCCGGACAGCGACGGTCGCAACCCTTTTGTCCGCTTAAGGGAGTTGTTCGTCCAAGGGAAAAAACACAAAATGGTTATATAAGGAAATGTATAGTATATAGTGGCATCATGAAACATTTTTGCACCTAAGCCATGAAATTCATTCAAGCTAAAAATGAATACTAAGATACAAGAAACAAGATACAAAAACATATAAAGCTGCAAAAATAAAATCCGTTTTGCATTTGATCACAGACAGTGATTTGTTGACATCGGATCTATTGTCGCTGTGAACCATGGGGAACGTTTTTAATGCAAAAAAAATATGTAAAAGTATTTCTGAAAATAAGAAATTTAAAATTTACATATTAGAAAAAAAGTTTTTGTCCGCCTAAGCGAATTAAATCTAACAAATCACGGCTAATATTCTTGTCCGCGTCCGGGTAAGGGAGTGTCCGCTTAAGGGATCATAAAATGTATGGAATTTAGATCCAAGATCCACGGTCTAGAGAATTTGTCCGCTTAAGGGATCTTTCCGCAATGGGAGCTTTCACTGTAACATAGATCATATATACTATATTTATTTATGCTTTCGTAGTCCAAAATTTACTTGCTGAATGAAAAATATTTTTTTGTTTTCAAAATTAGTGCTTTGTCGTATTTTATATTATACAAGTCCAATGATACACAATTTAACCACGGAACATTACGAATGGTACGTATATGTACCAATTCCACCTGCCACGCATATCAACAATTTCAATTTTTTTTTTTGTGATTAATATTATCGAAAAGGTCCTTAACTATTTTCAATATGAAAAATTTATGTAACTTCATCACCTGAATTGCGTCCCGAAAGGGTTAAAAAATAAATAAAATGAAATTTGAAATTGCCCCCCCCCCTGATCGAAATCCTGCGTACGCCCTTGCTATATACATGTGTCTATAATTCGACCTTCGATGTACAAATATGAACCCAAAAACTGACGATTTTATGAATATCACGTGTTTGGACTTTTCCATCTTGATCAAAACCTTAAAAATAATCAATGCCAGCAGAGCAAAAGTATAGAAAATGGACTTTATCACACCCAAAAACATATCCCTTTTTTTTTGTTATAATGGAAAAAGTTCAACAATCTCGAAAAAGTTCCCCTTGTTTATTTTAATATTTCTTAATGAAATAAATGTGCTCCGAAACATTTGAAAAGCATTAATGGAATGAATTTTCATCTCATAAAGCTTTAATCTTATTTCATCAACATCATGATGTCCCTTATGGCATTAGCAACAGTCAACTGAACTGCAAAGTATTTTGTAAGTCAATTCCCTGAGGTAATTGAACGCACGTCTTTTTGATCCTTATAACCCATCTCGCCACCCCCCCCCCCCCCCCCTTCCTGCAACAGTAACTAAATGATTTCTTGCTATCCAATCCACCCCTCGTGTCACTAGAGACATAGCAACAATTATCGCTTTATTTCCAATCGAAAACAACTTACCAATATAATTCTATCACCAAGTCGAAGTTGGGAAAAAGGATATCTATATTCAATGACGTAGAAGACATTCTCCAGAGATGGAGTTTGAGCAAAAGGACAACGAAAACGAAGATTTAAGAAATCAATTTAAGACCAGAGAGGAGAGATGACAACAACCACCGATCTGGCTACAACCGACCGACCGAGACGCACGGACGGACAATGAGGACGGCAACAAGACAAAGGAGTATAGTAGCCACATTCCAAACTTTGTTGTTGTTTTTTTTTATAAGGAACTCGCCCTAATGGTCTCGGAAGTTTAAAGCTCTCCTGGGAACACTACACGATTCCCGTAAATTTTCGGTAGTGCTCGTACAAGATGTGTGTGCGACATAAGTTGACACAAGGACACAACATTATTGTTCTGAAAAAAACTAACACGGGCGAGAAAAATTGTCTCCAATTCAAGTGTACATAACCTGCCATCAATATCCTGTTCCCGAGATAACAATAAATAACTAACGAAGGGTTGGAGGCTGGATGCGAATGTTAGGTATAGGGACATAGTTTTGACTTGAGGCTAGGCCATATAAATGCCGAGTCCAAGACCAAGTCTTGTCTATGGGCTTTGTAATATGTAATATGGAATTGAAATGAGTTTTGTTGAGGATGAGCTTAAGTCAGTAGCAAAAAGCATAGCTAAAATTGATGGCATAAAACAAGGCGGCGGCGAAGGCGTGACACAAAAGGCTTAGCATCTTGGATTTCCTAAAGGAAATCTTCTAAAATGAAAAAAAAAATACTGCAAGCCTCTGTCCCATAAGAGAAAATGTTTGTTGGTGTGATTGTAAGAAAACACTTTATAGGTTTATTTTCGAAAACAACTGTGCCGGGTCGGCCTATACCAAAGGGAGTGGAATATATGTGTGGATTTGGTTTTGATGCTTTATCATCATAAGGATATTACACAGAATTGAAAGCTTATTTTGGGAGCTGTTAACGGATGTAATGGTCTCACACTTATGATCTTTGGGTCTTGTTTAATGGCTGTCCATTATTTTGTCTTTAATATTTTATTTTTAGTGATTTTCTTACGGAGGCAGAAACTGAGAAGAAAATGTAGGTTTTAGCCGTAAAAAGTGTAAAATGTAGCCGTATATGTATCAAATATGCAGTGATATCTTTAACAAAAAAAAAAGTCAAAAAATGCTTAAAAAAAATAGTTTCATATAGGTAATTGATTTTTTTTTGTGAAAAAAAAAATTATTTTTAATATTTTAAAATGCAATATTATTTTAACTTACCCAGAAGCACCAGATTTCTAGACTAAAAAAAAACGGTCGACCGATTAAGAAGTACGTATTATACGCCAATGACTCGAAAGTAAGGCAACTTCATTTTCTTATAATCACTTTGATCATTAATCACAGGTACAAAATTTAATCAAAATCATTTGGGCTGTATTTGAGAATACACGAAACAACCGAAGCATTTGTATGGCAGCTATCCATATATTTATTCAGTCTGTTTTTCCAAATCACCGTAGACGGATACAGCGTTCAATAATGCGTGGAAATGATAAAATGGTGTTATCAAATTGTGTATTCTGTTCGGGCATCGGTGATCGGAAAATCGTCTTCAGCTATGAGGTCGATTTCTGGATGAATGGGTACGACAGCAAACGAAATTCACGATACCAATTCAAATGAGATTCAAGAGCGTTCAACGCATACTGAAAAAATCACTATTTGGTTTGGATTTTGGACTGGTGGCGTCATCGGTCCATATTTATTTGAGAACAACTTTAGCGAGGCATCACCGCCAACAGTGAACGCTTTAACAAACTTTTTTTTTGCCCTGAATTGGATGACCTGTACACCAATGGATTGTGGTTTCAACAGGACGGCAAGCGTGGCGCTACACGCTGCGAAGCTCACGCTACATTGGAAATTCTGCACGAGCGATTCAAGGGCATGGTCATTTCACGTGGAGGTGATGTGCACTGGCCACCGATATCTTACAATTTGACCCCGTTAGACGTTTTCTTGTAGGGTTTTTTGAAGTCGCAGGTCTATACGAATAAGCCACAAATTACAGCGCCCCCTAAAGCCAACATAATCCATACCAACGCTCAAATTCAGCATGATTTATGCGCCAGTCATAGAAAATAAAATTATTCGATGATATCTTACACACATTTTGTTTTATTTAAATTTAAAGATATGAAGCGCTTAATGAAAGAATGAAAGACCCTTTAGATGACCAAAATTGAAAATTCGAATTTTTCTTAAAAGGAATCACACAAAAATACCCTGGATCAGATTGAGACATTTTCGAAATAAACTTTTCCTATAAATTGCTTAAGACTTAACAATGTTATTTTAAATATTTTATTTTAATATTTTCGTTTTTTATTTATTAACAAATTTTTTTTTTTGAAAGTTACCCTTATTACTAAAAATGGCGAATACATACTCTGCAGGCCCATATTTTTCAATTTTTTGCCTTGGTCTATCGATTATAGATATTTTAACTATTTTCCATTTTTTATTTAAATTATTTAATTCAGGCTGAATGGATTTGAAAATTGATTCGAATTTTTTTAAACTTCGTGTACCTATCTAATTATAAAATCTCACTTCTACAAATTATGCCATGGTTATGGTCGTTTTTAATTGCGATATAGGTAGGTACTATACTGCAAGTTTTGGATTCGTAAAAAAAATCGAACTCGAGATAACAATCAAACGTGTTTCATGCTGTTTTTCCATATTCAAATTTCCATTCTTTAATTTATTAAATGGATTAATACATATATAATAATTATTAATTATGTGTTTTATATTACACTCAGTCTTTAAAATTCGAAGAAACTTCTACTACAAGAGCAAATTCGAACGACCTAGTCGTGCATTTTATTTATGTTGGAATAGAAAAGTTTTTATTTACTGTATCTCCTTTTCAGTTTCAGTAATCTATTCACCAAACTAAAAAATAAAAATTATATATGTTAATTTACTATAGGTACCTTTTCAATTTTAAATTTAATTTTTAAACTTTCATGCATGAGAAGGGCATGATTTCGTTCTATAAAAAATGTTTTTTGCTTTCACCTAGTCTAGAGGACAGAGACTGAAAAACATGATAAAAGTTATAATTCCTTTAATCGCCAGTAACCGAACAAAATTGTTAAACATTTTAATTTACGTGTGTATGTTTGTGGAAAAAGTTTATTTTCTTTTACACAGTAAACCAAACCAATTTATCTCTGTTACCAGACCAACAAAACCAAACTAACTAATAGCACCAACTATACCGTTTTATAAATCTCTGGCATTCACACAACAGCAACTGCTTGCTTACCTATCATTCCATTTATAAAATCGACTCGAAACCGAAGAACCCCACAGCCGACTGTTTTACTTCATGTCTGCATCTCTTATCCGAGCAACAATAACAACAATAATAACGAACCAGGAAATGCAGAAGTGTATGACAAAGTTTCAGCAATTCTGAATTCCTTTAAATTATATAAAAATATTCGTACATATGTATATTTGGGTTATAGAATAGAGTATAAAAGGATTAAGTTAGGGTTGATAGAAGGGTTCCCAGCTTTCTTCGAAACTAAAAGAGGACACAATTTTTCTAAAATACGCTAGACAACTACTTATTTTTTAAATTCGACAGCTTACTCAACACTTAGCTAATTATAATAAATCGTGGTACAATTTTGCTGTGGCGCAATGCCCGCGGAAATAATTTGTATTGGCCTTAAATCGGACACAAGGCCCATATGCATTATGTGCGGGGAAATTATGTCACCCGTGCGTGCGTCGCTACAAAATTGTGTCACAATTTATGAAAATTAGCTTAGTGATTAGTGATAAGTTGTTGGTGCAATAGGGCCCTCGACTACATTTAAAATTGAGTGAAAGTGAATACTTTAATGCCTCACTTTCATGAGTGACAAAATGTCATTTGGTAGTTTGTCATAAAGCAGAATTATGACCACCATTTTAATAAAATGGCAGAAATAATAACATTATGACGCATAACAATAAAGGTACATACTTACAAAATGAATTATTGATTATATCCTTTAGGTTTTTGAAAAGGAGGACATTTCAATAAGAAGAAGGTCGGGATGACAAATTGTTGATAAGGAGGACTGTCTTCCGAAATAGAGGACAGTTGGGAACCCTAATTGAGATGCCCAACGCCACCATCGCATCGCAGCATCCACCGAATCAACTAAGTTACGTTCTGCATTTCTATTAACCATTTCAAAGGCATTCAACTTGAAGATGAAGAAATTAAATTACGGGACAACTTGTGCGGCATCAAGGAACAAACACTGGAGTTGAGAGTTGTTTTTCTTTATGGCTTGGCTGCGAGTCTACTTCAAATGGTTTGCATACAAAAAAAAAACGCTTTTTAAGATGCTTGACTAGTGTTTTGGTAAAAACTTTCAGTTTTGCCATCTTCATGAAATATCTCACGACGCGAAACCCCACGCGATATACCTCTTATCTATATTCTCATTTCTGTATCTATATAAACATACGGATACAGGATATCATGAAGAAAGCAATACAGCAATGGATGACGGAAGTTCACCGTATCATCCGCCGCTTGATGCGGCTTCTTCTTTGAAAAAAGAAAAGATTTAATAATTAATTTTTGACTTAAAATTGTCGATAAGCAGAGATACACGTAGTTCTATCAGGATCTGATATCCTCACAAGGCTGACTGACGTAGGCATAGGTATCTACTATGACTTGAGAAAGGATTTTACAGGTACCTGGGAATTATTTCCTTCTTAGAAATATTTTTTTTGATTCACCTAAGGTGTGACAAAAAGCTAGACTGTATAGGTTGAGTTAAGACAAGAAAAAAATCGTATAGAAGGGGGAGGGGGGTCTATTGCCCCCGTTCAGGCGGGAGGGGCAATTTTCTATAAAATCGACTTAAAATTAAAAAAAAAATCATTACAAAACAACGGCAACACTCACAATGCCATGTTTTTCTTTTTTTTAAGCCAAAAATCTATTCTTTTATTATGCTTTTGATTCAAAATATTTGAGAAAAAAGTTTTTGAAAAATTAATTTTTGAATTTAAAATTTAAATTTTGAAATAAATCCAAGCTTTTTAAGAGGTATATCTGGCTACCAGGAACAGATAGGAACAAAATGTCTTTTGCATATGATTCAAGAATCATAGTGGTCTTTAAATCATCTATAAATCAAACATCCATAGGAAATGAAAATTAAAGACGATATTAAGTTTTTTTTCGACTCCTGAAAAATTAGCTCAAATGGATTTATTCCCTTCTCGAAATTGGTGATATAATTATATTGAGCACTTCTGATTTTGTTGAAGGATAATGAAATTTAGTAGAGTGGTAGAGCTTGCAAATTTAGTAGGTTTAGTTAGCGACTCTAGGCGGCTGAGATTGGTGCTGGAGATTTGTTGTTATAAGGAAATCGTCAGCAAATAGGAGCTTTTGGACATATACATATTAGCTGCGTTTTATTTTCTACGGATCTGGATCAGGATCATTTTACAATACGTAATACAAAAACAATTCCAAAAATAAATTCTTACTTTGGCGGGTAGATGGCTTTTATGGTAAGGTAGCGTTTGTTGTAGTGTAAAGAAAAGAGACGGGAAATTAATTAAAACGTAAGTAAAAAAGAGATGGTTATATAACACTGCTGTCATTGTGGTCCATATCGTCTTATTTTCAAGGGATGATTCTGATCCAGATCCAAAGATAATAAAACGCGGCTATTGATGTTTTTAAAATCGTCTCGGTTTAACTGCGTGAATTCTCTAACTGAGCTGAATGTAATTGCGGTGCTTCATGGAATTCCCAGACATAATTTTTATTCACTTCATCTCATTATGTGTTCCAAGTTACCGACATTCGCCAATTGAAAAATTATTGGGTGGATAATTTCTTTTATCAGCCACTGTCAATGGAAAAAGGCTTTGAAGAAGTAGTCACTTCATCGTTTGAAGCAATATACCTTTTAAAAGATTAAAAAATTATAACAATATCGGTCAAATGAGTCAATTTGACTGAATTTAGATTCGAACCTAGACCTCCAACATGATAGTCCATGGAAATAACCATACCTACTTCCTTGTCTCTTTTAATGTAGTAAATTAACTAAGCCTAAATATTTGAAACAAATTTTAATTTACATTATTGATTTTCATAAATTTTATATGAATTCTTAATATATTTCTAACAATTTTCACGTGGCATTTCCTTATCAAATCGCAAACTCAAACTTTGTACATAAACTTAAAGAAGATTTACCTGATTAAAGAAAAGCGACTATGTCTTACCTCACCCTAATGAATTTCTTGCCTATGACATCAGTTAAATGATACAGAAAAGATTTAAAATACTGGTATCGCTCTAATTGAATTTATAACTTAGAAAACTTTTATAATTCCCCTTTTGTCTGAGTAATAAATACAGCGTTATAACAAATCACATCAAAGCCCCTGTCAAAAAGTTTTTGTCCCTTTTAAATCTCTTACTAATATTTTCAAATTTTCAAACAAGCTACCTAACCAGCATTGTTCCATGATTAATATTTTGTACAAAAATAACAAAATAAAAACATGGACAAAAAAGAAAATTCCTTAGAAAAGATGAGGATGAAAAACTAAATCCTAGGATCATGGACCTTCCGTTTCAATGGTCCATGGGAAAGCTATTAAAGATAGCACAGGTTATAATTTCTATTGCAGAGAAGGAGAATTAAAAAAGCGTATCCTATGGTCTATTGTCTTCGGTCAGTGACAAAGTTTTTTTTTGTTGAGTTCTTTTTTGTTCTTGTTTTTGTCGACATTTTATGCTAATACTAACGACAAACTTGATAGCAAACAGGCAAAACTTTAACTAAGCACTAAACAGTCCAGCAGGTATAAGCACCTTAAAGAGGCTTCCGAACTTAGTTCTTTCGTCATTTTTAATCTTTTTGCCTTCATTTTATTATGGCACTCGGATGGAATGAGAAACATAAAAAAATAATTCTTCTTGAATATAAAATTTGTTTTGATGTTGCCGGGATTAAACCTTAATAATTCAAACATTAAAGATGATGATTTTGTACAGCTCATATCTATTAAGATACATCTAAAGAGGATCATACAAATAGAGGTAACTACTTTGACTTAGATAGGTATTAGGTAGGTACAGATATACACATAGATTTTGATAAATAAATTAAATATGAATTTACATCAATTTGAAAACGAATGAAAAATGGATTTCAATTATATTCTAAAACAGCTTCAATAGTTTAAAGGAGATTTTTTAATAGCTATGAAAATTTCTAATTTGGTATTTTTTATCACAACTAGTATATGTACCTATTTCCTCCTATTTATAAAAAAAAGTGCATTAAAAAACACCGAAACATTTGCATTGTAATTTGCAAGTCAATAATTCGAATTACTCCTCTAAGTAATGACTTAAAAATACCCTGTACCCAGGTTTGAGGCAAATCGGATCATCTATTCAGATTCACAGACGCATATAAGCGTTAAGTTAGCATCCCCAATTTTGATTTTCGTAGAACAATGGTTGTTTTGTATAATTGGGCAGCGTTTTACCGTTAGTATTTTTTTCAAATTCGCAAATCGCAAATGTTGCGAATTTACGAAAGAAGTTTTTTTTTAATTAAGTTTTTCTACAAACTTAAAGTTGTATTGTTTTGTGCTCAAAAAATGAAGAGATTAAAAAAAATCTCATATTTGCAACTTTTGCAACCAAACGCAAATGTTACGAAGCACCTTAGCGTGAAATTAACACCGATATTTTCGATTTTCAAAAAAAAAAAAATTGTCCTTTATGTATAGTACTCAACTTATGCACTTATGCCATTTTCTCAAATTCAAATTATGCGAATAAATTTTTTGCAAAACTGCGATTTAAAAAAAAAAAAAATTGTGTTATTTTATTTTGCGAAGCGTGAAGTTATCACCAAAATGGATTCTAAAATTACAGATTTTTTGTAAAGGAAGTTGTAAAAATATAATAATAATATAAAAATAAATTTGGATAAGAAAGTTCTGCAAACAATCGAAAAAATCGTATTTGTAAAGCTTTCTACCCTGAATTTTCAAAAACTGAGTCATTTCTAAATTAAAGTTTAGATAAGCTAAGTTTTGAAAGTAGATTGTTTCTAAATTCTTTTTTAAACTGCTTTCAATTTTTGAGAAATCTTATACATAGCAAAGCACTGCTATTTTTTATATCTACTTGAAAGAAAACAGAGCGTTAGAATCTTTTAAACCACTTATGAAGCGGGCCAGTAAACAAATGTCCAAGAAAACGGGTCGGTCAAATCACTTTACCAAAATCACGATTCAAAACTTGATTTTTGAGTGAAAAACTTTCCTAACCTTAGTGGGAAAACACTCCACTTTTTTAAGTGAAGTTGTTTCTCACTGAAAAGTGTAGATACACAAACCAATTCTAAATATTCTCCGGGAAAAAACTCCCCGGGAGATGCATTCTTTCGGGAGTAAAATACTCCGATTCCGAATTCCTCGGTTGAATTTTTTTACCCTCGGTAGTGGGACTGATAGTTCTGAATGATACGAACAGCTTTTCTTCAGTATTTGACATAGGTATAAATCAAATTGTAGAAGAAAAATAATTTATTCCCGGGGAAACATTTCCCCGGGAATTTTCATTTAGAATTGGGCTGATAGTAAATTCTTACTCTCGGTGGGAATCAGCTCTACTTTGAAAAGTGGAACAGATTCTCACTAAAGCCTATAGTATGCTGCTGATGCGAAACGAAATATCCTATACACAAATGACACAACGAAATCAGAAATGAAAAATTTGGTTCTGCGGTACGCTGAGCGAAATAGATAATTGTAGCAGATTTGGAGAGATATCCCCAGATTTGGAGAGATATCCCCTCTTTTTTCGCACAGAATCAATTGCCTGTACCATAAATTGTGTGCGGAAAAGTGTTTGTATTTGTTATTTCTTTCATAACAACATGGCTTTCTGTGATTTGTATGCGTTTGTGTTTGTTTTTCGTTTTTGCATATGGTGCCACTTTCAAGGGGTAATTTTTCATTGTGAGCATTTCGTTGTCATGTTGGATACCAACTAAAAATTTCGTTCCGCATTAGCAGCGTACTATAGGCTTAAAAGTGGAATAAATTCCCAAGGAATAAATTCCCTTCATTTCTTAATATTTTTTTTTTTAATCTCTCCGACTCTTAGGGCCAGTTGTACAAATATTTGATCCGTGGTTCAGGAATTTAAACTCACTAATTTCGGCGGATTAACTGTGGTTCAACAATGGTTCAGGCATGTAATTGGCTTTTAGTGCATATTCGAACCTTGAACCATCGTTGAACCTCAGTTAACCCGCCGAAATCGGCGAGTTAAAATTCCTGAACCACGGATCAAAATTTAAACCACGATTGTACAACTGGCACTTAGCAGCATAAACTGAGCACAAAACAGCACAAGTTAAATTTTTGTTTTAGAAAATCGCTGTTTTTTAAAAAATTTCATTCATAAAATTAACGAATATGAAAATAAAAATGTTTACGGCACAAGTTGACTTGAATGTTTACGCAGCACTATACAGCACAACTTTTTTTTAAAAATCCAAAATGCCGGTGTGCTAACTTCAAGGCCTCTTTAAACCAAAGGCTCAGTATGATACGGCCATTGGCTGCACAAATTGGGCACATCGCAGCACAACAATTTTTTTTTACGAAAATAAAAAATGGCGGTGCTAACTCCACGCACATAATAATTTTTTCGGCTTTTCCCATTGTAGAACAAATATTGACCGGTGAGCAATACCTAGCTTTTCTCGAAACGTTTCATCGTATTTTCAAGCCCTTATAACTTTGGCCTGGATGACGGCAGAAAGCTCAAATTTTCAAGATATAAGATGTACCTATATTAAGCGGACTTGTAAAACGAACTAAGTTTCATTTGTCTAGCTTACATTTTGTATTTTATTTTATATTTACCTAAAAAACGTCAATACAAAAATTGGTGGCACAACAACTCATAAACAACTAGGTCCTATAGTGACTTTCAACTCTCAACCATTCCTGTAAGCGTGTGCATGTCTGCAGAAATGAAGGGGACCTACAGTTTATTGACGAATTCGAACGGCTAATGTGAGATGTACTTTTCTATGACAAGAGATACCCTTGGAGGTTTTGTCAGTTCCTCGCAAGAGGGAGTTACCGTTTTTTTTTTTTTTATTTATTATTAGGTGGACGAGGCTGGGAATCGAACCAGAGCTTGCCTTGATATTATCGCCAGGATAAAATTATTCACATAGCCAATGCCTTGTTATAATTATGAATGCTGTACAGATAACATTGGATGAAGGTAGTCCCATCATAAAGCTGGATGTTAAAGAAGGGTCAACTTCAATTCATCAGTGTTAATATCATCTCTTCTTTCTCTTGTACCAACCTTCTGGTCCAGCACATCATTACGAGTATACGCAGCTGGAATATCTGTCGTAACGGTAAATGTTTGGTGATGATGTCATTTTCCTCTACCAGTTAGTTCACACCGGACCATCTGTCCTTCCTGTATCCTGGCTTACTCTTCCGCCTGTGGCATTCTGTGTAAACTTCAGTACACTCGCAATCGATTCAGTCAACTTATACCATACCTATACCTATATACTCACGGACCGAATACCAAACTCAGGATATATCCTGGTGGAATATAATTTTCGGTCACCGGATTGCAATTGCATTTCGTTGCGGCGATATGGTTAATGGACCGGAGAAAAATTGATATGTTGCCTTATGCACACGAGATGTTGCTGTTGGGCTCCCTAACTAAAATAACATTGTACCTACGGAATACAAGGTGTTATACTTTTCATATAAAGCTACAATCGAGGTTCGTATGGGTATATGAGAATTGAGGATGCGAAAGATAATATTCCAATGGATACAGCAATTACTGAGTGATTTCAAGCATTTATATAGCCTGGTTCCATTTATGTATATGTATAGCTTGGTTCTTATAGTCATGTCGTACACCGGTAGCAGAATGTGTAAATTTAATTCTGTGTTTAATTGAATGAAAATTGTTTTCGTTAATATTTTTATTTTACTTTTTTGTAAAATAGAATGTTCATTTTCAACAAATTAAAAAAAAAATTATGTATAAATAATGATGCAGACATTTTAATTAAAAAGAAGATATTTTATCGAGCGTACTAAGAATTGGTCGTTCTGTAAAACCTACAAAAAAGATAAATATTAAATGACGGGCAAAATATTTTTCATTTCTTTTTTCAAAGCTTCAAAAGAAACATTTTCATATAAAACTATCGGATCCCGGCGAACGTTGTATCGCCTTACTCCATGTACGAATGTAGTTAAAGGGGATTTACAATAGGGAACCAATTCGTATCAATCGCCAATGTAGAAATACCGTTGGAACAAAAAAAATTATTTAGAAGGTATGCAATTTATTACTATCATGACTGCGAATTTTTTGACAAAATTTTCCAATATTTATAACCGTAGTGTGTTAATATGGTTAAATTAAAATTGACAAAAAAACCCCCAAAGAAATCGGATGATTTTTAGACGACTCATGTGCATACGAACACAATTTTAATTCAGAAATTTCGATATTTCAAGGTGTTTTCAAGATTTTCCTACTTTTTCGGTGAAATTTTCTAATTTTCGGTCGAATTTTTCAATTTTCGGCTCCGTTGTGTGTTAATCTTTAATACAAATCCAACAAAAAAAAATCCACAACCAAAACGGATGATGTTTATCCGAGTAGAAGATAAAAGATTTCTCAAATTAGTGAGTCACTTTACTATAGTCTTACAAATAATAACCCTAAATCGCAGAGTAAATGTGTCCCTAAAAGGCTTAAAATAAGTCCTTAGATTTTGGTTAGGTTAGCATGGCTGTCAGCACAAGTGCTTGACACACTTAGATAAGTTGGTCCATTGTGATACCACATGAATCAAGTAGAAGTTCGTCCTACTCACTGAATCACTTACGAAGCTTGCGAGAGGACTAATTTATATGTTTACCAAATCGCTAGGATCATTATAGTAGAACTCTCCTAGATGGAGCTTACGTTTTTGAGAGAGAGCAGGGCATGTACAGAGAAGATGAGGTATGGAGAGAAGATGGCTGGAGATATAGCTATTTCAAGGGGTGCCAAGCTTTATTATCAATCTCCTTTCAGTGGTGCTGAGCTTTAATCAAATTTTATTGTGAGAAACTTTTTACATGCACACCATGAGATTTGAACACTCCTCGAAGACATATGCACTACGCATTCCACTACTTATGACCACTGACGTCACAGGTCGAGATGTGCTGATTGTTTATCAAATGCATTTGGAGCATCAGCATTTTTATATGCTCCTTTAAGTATGCTGTCTTATTCCGCCTCCATTTTTCTCCGTACCTTTTTATTCTTGTTTCTCGAGGCTTAATGGAAGGTACATAACTATAGTGAGATCTATCTATCTATCGATTACGCTTGATAGCCCCTTGTGAGTGCCTATTTATACAAACATTGGGTTGTTATTATTGTTATTTATTTATAAATTTTTTTTTAAATATTGCTAAATTATATGATGCACTTTTTCTCAGTAAAAATAAAACAACCTAATGCCTCTCGACTCTGATTAGACGCACCTTAAATGACATAAAAAAAATGTTACCCCCATAACTTGGTTCACTGAAATGTTCTTTTATGAATTTTAGATATAAACATATGGTCGGCCGCTACAGTAATCATAATCATCAACAAAACCAATTGGTTTTGAAAAAATTATTCATGCATGCAGCAATGAACAATTTCCACTCTCTTCAATTTCACTCCCGCAATCAGTGTGATTATTTGATTTGTATGGCGGTATTTATCAGAATATCTCTTTTCATATCGTATCGGCGTCGGGACCCAGCTCGGCCAAACATACCTAGATCAGGGTTCCCAGGTCCCCAAAACATTTTTCCCCTTTTTTTGACACCAGAATGGTATTTTTTCCCCTAATTTTCTTATAAAAATCCCTTTTTTTCCCCTAAGTAAATTACGTTTAAATTTTTGAAGAAAACATTGAAAATATATTGTTTTGAATTTATCTTGTAACATTTTTGTATTGTACATAGTGTACCTAACTTATATAATAGTGTGTGAATCAAAATATTTTATGAATTTAGTCATTCTGTCCTTTGTTCCGCTATAAGAAAGACAAAAAATAAAAGATTAAGCTTTTTCTGTTTCATTACGAAATATAATGCTAACAGCCTTTTTCTTAAAATCTTTGTCGGTTTCATTTTCACTGAAAACTATTCAAGATAAAAATTCTTTGTATTTGTTTTCTTTCTTCTCGCCAAAAAACTGTAACTTCATGCAGGAAAAGGTTAAGTGAGGCCGTGTTCGAATTGGTTTAAAATGTCCATTGAATTTTGACGCTTCTACAATCTATACGAGATTCACGTAACTAGTGTCAAAACTGAAAATTCTGATAAAATTTGGCGAAATTTTAATTTAATTCGCACACGCAATTTTCACTAATAGATTCTTTTATAGGTTTTCACATCAAAATTTGAAAATTTATGAAAAAATGTAAGAAATTTCATGTTTCCAACTAGACCTTATGTAGTAAAAAAAAAATTAGTGAAGGTGTTGCACGGTTGTATTTGCATATGATTTGCATTTATTAAAACCTAAAAGTTTATTTACTAGAAAGAATAGAACATTTATTTTTCCCCTTTTCGGATTTTTTTCCCCTTTTTTTAGGCTCTCCCCTTTTTTTCCCCTTTCGCATTATAAAATCGGCAAAAGTGGTGCTTTTCCCCTCAATCTGGGGACATTGCCTAGAATTATGATTATCTGATAATGGTTGGGATATTTACGTAGGTACAGTAAATGACGGATATAATAAACTTAAAAAATCTAAGGAATTCCTTTCTTATATCCATATTTTCTTATATAAAAAATTGTATATAGAAAGAAAATTTCTTATATGTATAAATAAAAGGTAGGTTAAGAAAACAAAATTTCTTATATTAATAAAAATGCCTATAAGAAATGTCATGTATGGGCTTTTTTCTTTCTCGGCGATCTTCAATCTGTCACTTCGTTGGAAATTCAATAAGGGTGGTCCAAAAATAAATCCTTGTTTATTCGAACTTCCGGTCATCAAGGGCTTTACCTTAATTATGTACAATTTAAAAAGAAGTAGGTATATTTCTGTGTTGTTTGCCCATCGTATTTTTGGAAGAACAAAAACACATTTTGTATTTATTTGGCAACTCACTGCGCCAATATTCATTTAATGTTTAACAATGTTTAGGAAGAAATCCATTAAACAATATTGTCAAGACTACCACTTTCACTTATAACAAAAGCACATTCATATACCTATAGACAGACGAAAACCATTATCCGCCTGTTGACGTCGCCATTGTTCGGACAGGAAGTTATGAAAGTAATGTCGGCCATAGTTCCAAAGTGTATCCGTGTTCATGTATAGCTTATACAACAAAGCATTCTGATTCTGCATCATCGGAACAAGAAATTAAACCATTTAACATGGACGCACTTGCTGGCTCAAGAATTCGTTAACATTCACGTAAATGTTTTTTAAGTCATTGGGTATAAACACACCAGGCAGGTAGAGTTAAGAAGTGATTTAATAAGCTTTGACTGAATTCTATACAGAAACCATGTGACAATGAAATACATAGCTATTATTGTTGTTGTTATTTAAAATTTTCAATTTTCTTTTTCTAAAAGAAGATTTTTTTTATTAACTTTAACTATAAACCGACATACATACGTCAGTGAAACTTTAATAATATTTATAATATTTCGAAAAAATGTAGGATGCAATCTAAAAGGTCACTAATACCTTTTGTTATACCTTTTACGACCATTTTGTAGCCTTTATTGGCTTTCTAACTCATTTTTTTTTATTCCACAAATGAGGTGCTCACATCATCTAATTTAGTAACTTTCTGTGGGTACAATTGCACAATATTTGTTTATTAAATTTTCAAGTGTCCAAGAGTAAACACGTTCGCGAGTGATTTTAATAAGTGAAAATGTCAAAAACATAAGAGGATGAGAGAAAATTTATTTTAGAATCAGCTGTCAACTAAATTATTGGAAAAATATTGAACCGTCTGGGGCGCCTGTAGTAGCCCGTGGCGTAATGGTTAGTGCGTTGGACTGTCATGCCAGAGGTCTGCGGTTCAATACCAGCCGCTTCCACCTTAAGTTTTTTCGGAGCTACTACCTCTTGCGAGGAAGTGACAAATCCTCCAAGAGTATCTCTTGTCATAGAAAAGTGCCGCTCACCTTAGCCGTTCGGATTCGGCAATAAACAGTAGGTCCCCTCCATTCCTGGAGACACGCACACAGGAATGGTTGAGAGTTGTAAGTCACTGGGCCCTGGTTCTTCATGAGCCGTTTGTGCCACAAAATTTATTTTTTATTTTAGTCTGGGGCGCCTAGCCAATAATATTGGTGCAATATTTTGCAAATAATATTGAGCGTCTAGGGACCGCATTAAAGAAACCCACTGATCTTTTGTGACCAAGTAAAAACTTTTATATTCCAATGCTTTTTTTAGAAAGTGGCAAACTTCTAAGCACCTACGAGGTGGCTTAAATCGGTTCTTTACCTCGGGAAGAAGCCTACGAAGCAGATGACATGATTTCATTTAGATCACGAACTGAAAACATTTCTTTTTATCGATTGATTTTAAGCTCTAATAGCATAATTCATCATTGAATTCAATAAAATTAATTGTTCCAATAAAAATGAAAGGGTTTTGTTTTAAAATGA
The DNA here is from genome assembly GCA_947049315.1 of Epistrophella euchroma. Taxonomy (NCBI): domain Eukaryota; kingdom Metazoa; phylum Arthropoda; class Insecta; order Diptera; family Syrphidae; genus Epistrophella; species Epistrophella euchroma. Next base: position 101,566,849 of record OX346247.1, on the reverse strand, counting down.
GAATTTTCTACTTTTCAAGGAAAAGCAGGCATTTCCGATGTGATAAAAATTATGAACTTATAAAAATATGCATTAATTATGCATTAATTACTTATTTCACTTCAAATCGGTTTCTCATTGAATTTAGTGGTGGATTCAGCTTAATTTTTCATTGAGCTTGAGGATGGAACCATTGATAGAATATAGGAAATGTGTGTAAAGTTAGTTGAAATTTAAATTTATTATCATCATCGAGAATTTAAGAGTGAACTGTAACAAATTTCAATGATAACCACAGAGTATGAATTTATTTGAACACGAAATAGTGGGAGTTGAGAGATGTTTTAAACCAAGATGAACGGCTGCGCGAGAACATAACCAAAAGGACAAATATCATATTTATAATATAAAAATGCAGATATAATGCCAAGGCGTCGCATAATCCTGCTCTTGTTCTTCGAGGCCATAAAAACTATTTTTATAGAAACACATATACAATTCTGTTAGTCGCGCCGTTTTTCCTCCCAACAGTTGTAGTTGCGCTCCAAGTAAGAGGTACTTTCTCAATTTTTATAAGATTTTCTATCCAAAATAATATTTGGTCCGTTGCCGGAGCCGGGTATATATGAAATGGCTCTTACTATACTCTAACATAAAGGAAGAAAGTTATAGGTTTCTTTAGAGAACCAAATCTAATTTTTTAAAAAAATTTGACTCTCTTCACTGTACTGGTGACTATGCAGTGTTTTCCAAGAAGCGAACAAGCAGATAATATTTAAAGTGAAAATCTATTAAAATTGATTAATTCTATGTAAATTAATTTAACAACAACTGCTTAAATTATTTTATTTGTACTCGATACCGGCTATGATACACTGTCTGATTTCTTTAATTAATTTAAATTTATGAAAACATATTTTTTTAAATTCATTTTTGTTCATTAACAAACAACCAGCGTACTCCTGTAAACGTTATATCACTCCACTACATAAAAAATGTGCCCGTTTTAATATACTACCCCCTTAGTCCCCTTTCACACGAAGATACTAATTGCTGAAGACTTTTCTGACGTCTTCTTTAAATCTCCTTAACACTCTCTTGTACCTTTCATACGTAAGCAACAAAAACCCGGAGATTTTCATATTTTCCTTTTAAACTACCTTGGTTGAACGCTCACAACGTAGTGTGAAGAGAAACGTCAAAAAAATCTCCTGAAATTGTTGACCGGGAAGATTTCGTTTACCCCTAATTCTTCCTGCCCTTCTCGACAATGAACTAATTGTTGCCGGCAACTCAGTCTCCTCGTGTGAAAGGGGACTTATTAATAAACGAAAAACAACGGAAAGTATGAATAACACATCTGTCAACTTGCAATTCGTATTAATAAATAATTCAATGATCTGTGACATAGTGAAAGCGAGTGGATAACTTTAGCTCGACAAATTTACAGCCCTATTAATAAAAAGTCACTGTCCGCTCCTTAACACACGTGTTAGCTAGCACACGGGTAGACAACAATACAATATTTTCACGTTTACCTGCACCTTTCTTTAAAAACATCCTCTAAGTATAACCTCTCAAACAAAAAAGAATTTTGTAAAAGTGGTTTCTGAGAAATGCATGCGCTGCTGCGACTTGTTGGCAAACGGCAGGACCATTTTTGACCAAACACACACAGGACCTCCACTCCACCTTAGAATTTCCGACATTTTGAGAAAAATTAGAGCGGTGCACTTGCTCCTAAATTTTTTAGTAATTTTGAGTTTAAGCGAACCGTGTTTTCTGAAATTTTTCGAAAAATGCATACGCTGCTGCTGCATCTTGCTGGGAAACTGAATAAACACAAGAACATTCTCGGATTCCCACCTAATATTCCCTGAAATTTTGAGCTCAATCGGTATGGTGGTTTTGAAGTCTAAGTCTCATACAAACTTACATTCATTAAAATAAAAATCGTTAAGTTTTCTGAAATAATCCAATTTTCCGAGCGATTTTATTAATTTTGCTTTCAATAAAAACCTTCTACAAAGTATTACAAAACTTGAACACAAAAATATGAATATAAGAAAAATCTAGATCCCAAATTAATTTTTTTTTCTATGTGTTTTTTTTTTACAAATTCTTATGTCTTGCTTGTGTCATTTCCCAATTTGAGTTTATATAAAAACAATTTTAATATAAAATTAGTCAATTAATGTATATAATTATTCTATAACTTTTACATCTTATTATAGGCTTTAAAAGCCCAATGTAAAAGATACAATTAAAATAAATAAATGAAAATGAAATAAATAAATTGGTAAAGTCGAGTTATGGCTTGACAAATGGAAACAAGGATTTAATTAAAATATTTATAAATATTCAGTTTCAAATTATTAAGTGTCGAAAAAAATTATTTGCACATTTTGATATGCAACCTTAAATATCCTTCTGCAAAAAAAAAATAATATAAATTGGTTAAATAGCACTTATCGTGGAACAGAGACAATATTTTTTTAAAATCAAAGGAGCAGTTTTGTAGTTAGTCTCCAATAATAAATTTAATTTTTTTTAAAATTCAAGAACTTTCCAATGCTTATAAAACATTACCTACTATTTATACTTTCAAAACTTTGGAACGTTTTTGAAAGTCAAATTTAAAAAAAGGTTCTATGGAAGGTTTCACTAATAACAAATTTTGGGATTTTTGAAATTAAAATGATATTTTATGAAGCTGATTTCTACACTCCAATACAAGAACCCTTAAAACAAATTTAATATCTCAGAAGCACTCGGGACCTTTTTGTGTGTAATCAGGACATACATAAAAGCAATAACAATAATTGCGCGCAATAATCATAGCCATTTCGCTTTATGACACAAAATAAATGCATGGTGGGCCAGAATGCGACAGAGAAAGACGATAAACCATTGACAGAGTGGTGTAAAACCAACATGTTTGCGGTTTGGTCACAGAGAATAGAAACGGCGCCGCGTTTACTACAGTTACGTTGGGACGAGCAAATATACATATAATAAAATCCGGAATTAGCTGTTTCACAATAACAATTTCAAAGATGTTACATTCGTTCGTTTTTGATTATTTTTTCAATTTCATTTTCTGTCTGGAGATCCTTTCGAATAAATAACTGTATATACCTACATCGCCTTATTCTACCATGTTCAAAATTACAAAGTGCCTATTACCTCTACATAGGTAAGATCTGTTATCTTAAATACCACTTACTTCAATCAGTGAAAATAGCACCTGAGGTGTTCGATGAAATCTGCCCAAAATGTAAGACAAACATAAAAATACCTTCCCGGTATTTCCATCAGAATGTTTTTGGAAAATTTTTCATAAGATAAAAAGTTCTTTTTCCTCGAATGTATCTAATAGACATCATGGAACAATCTAGCCCATATGTTGGAACTCACTTTCGGGATAAGGTTTGTTTTTTACGGTAATGACTTTTGCTATATTACAGACAAACCAACGATAATTGGTAATAGGCTTTTAAGGAGACATTGAACCCTTGCGGCTGATTGCCAAAATATTACTAAACGATGCGACGACGATGTGGGTATGCTTAGTTATACATTAAATTAGTTTGTCTGTTTGGCTTCGAACCAGAGATAGATATTTCAGGTACTTATAGATATCAGAAGGTGGGTTTTGTTGACTAAAATGTTTGATAAATTTTATGATTTGAAATAAAATGAGACTAAGGAGTTAAGTATAGTTAAGTTTGGATGGCAAACATGGAGATAGATATTATCTGATGTCGGAACTGGATTTTAGTCTAGACTCAAAATATCTTTTTATTGCATTAAGCTACTATACATTTGACAGAAACTATAACTTTACTTTAACTTCCTACGATAACGATAACCTACTCTATGATAAAAAAAAAAATAAAAGTATTGGAGCATTCAGTAAAAACTGATATTTTCGCGTCTGACCCCACAGAATTTTGGGTTGTTTTACTTTGAAGAAATAAACTGTCTCGGAATTTTTTTTCGAATTCAAAAGTATTGTTTTACTGGGTTAAATCCAGAGAGTGAGTTGGATGAACTGAATTTTTGGGTAAACTACAAAAAGCCAAACGTACTTTACCGCAGCGTCAGCAGTGAGTGGGGTGATTTAAAAGCATAAAATTAAACAAAAAAACTTATATCCTAACTTTTATGCAAAGCTTTCTCAAAATCTATTGCTCGCTCGAAAAAAAGTGACTGAATATTTTTTGTGTAAAATTACATAAACAACAATGAAGCTGGTGTCTATAGATCCTAGCCCAATTCAACCAGCATAATTAAAAATTATAAAGAAAGATTACGTAAATTAATAAAAACTTTTATATAAACAACAATAATTTAAAAAAATATCTTTTAATGGCCTAAAAGTCCACAAAAATAATCCCATTTGCAGCAAGCTATAGTGAGAGCATTTTCTGTACAATTCACTTCATCTTACATACATATAGATAATGTCATGGTGAATGTCTAGTGTGAACTTCATCCAATAAGATTTGAATTTCTTGTTATTAAAACTGAAAGTTCTTGTGGACTAAAGGCCGTTAAAAGCTATTTTTTAATCAATAATTCAACAAGTCCAATAAAACAGTAGGAACTTAGTCTTATACTTTTATACTTTATGTATACACAAATCTTTGCACAATTCTTAAAAGTTTTCGAGGTAACTGAATTTTACCCTCTTTAAAAGCTTAGCACCAAAATTCAACCTTGTCAGAATTTATTAGTTTAAAATGTTGTGTCTAAATTTTTAATATGCTAGATGACTCAGCAAATGTCATGCCTCTTTTAGAATTATATACCTACTATTACATATATATGTACCTTGAACTGCATCTGTAATAGTATATAAAAATTATATCTATAAAACTTTAAGATTTCCTACGTTTTAATGATTTCACCGCTTTTAAGTACCTACCGACCTGCATTTTATAAATTGCAAAAATTATGAAAGAAAGGCTAGAACTCATTAATTTTATAATTCCAATGGAAAACATTTTATTAAATTATTTTTTTTTTTTGTTATTCTGCTTATGGCTTTGACATTTAATAATATAGTGGAACAATTTAATCCTGCTTTTACAATGTCATTTCAATTTCAGCAGATTAAGTTCATTCATTTTACTCTATTCGAGTTCGTAGGTACTGACTGGTATAAGTACGTTCACTTCCGTTGGTTAACATAATCTTTCAATTTATTTTAAGTAAAACAACTTAAAATTAGCTTCTCTTATTTTTGTCAGAAGCAATTTGTTACGCACAAATAAAGGAAAAGCTGTGCTATTTGGGACGATTGTAAGACCACAAACGCATCTCTAAGTTATTTGAAATACTTTTCGTTAAACCTATCACTATACTGTGATATAAGATTTATGTACAAGTCAAAGCTTAAATCTTAAATAACAAACAAATCCCTTTGATTTAAAGTGTAAGTTGTAGAAGGTGGACGTGGAAGATGTTTGTAATACTTTCTTTTTGATCGAATAGAATATAGCTTATTTGGGGAATTATTTTATGATTGAAAATTGAATATATTATATTCGGAACATGGAAATTTCCCTTATAGGCATTTATACATTGACATTGTTTTTTCATCTGCATGAAAAGTATTGAATATTTATTTTATTTATCTGATTTACATGGGGATCTTTTTGTTGGATTCGTATTGAACCAGGTAAATACACTATGCAGCAGAAAGTTGGAAAATGTCCCCGGAAAAGCCGGTAAGTCTTGAAAACCACACTCTCTGAATTGAGTTTTTGTTTGTACGTGCATAATTCGATTGAACATCATCCAATTGGCATAGTAAGAACTATTTATAATTTAACTAATATTAAAGTAGAACAAAGCCCGCCAGGTCAACAATTTTATATTAAAAAAAAAAAATAACTTATTTGTTTCTATATTGATGTAGATTTTCGGGCAGTTCTTCATATATGTAGCTTCATTTGTATTTGTGGTAAAAATTGTACGACGAATTCGACCAATGGATCATACTGAATTTGAATGATGGCACTGATTATGTTAACACCAACTCATTAAACTTCACACTACTCCACAATGATCAGAAAACAAAAAAATATTTGTGCCGAAGAAAATAAAATTTTTGTGGGATAAATTTAGCAATCGATTTAAATTTGTTTAAGCAACAAACCTTGTCTTAACTCACATAATGACTTATTTTGCTTTAAAAAGGGTTTGATATTCAAAATTAACTGTACAGGTGCTCTATGCACATTTTTAAAACTAAAAAATATATGCTGATAAAAAAGTACGTATACGCCAGTGACTCTACTAATGCTTATTTTGTAGTATTAATTTTAAAGTCTAAAGGTGATATTACATTGTCATATATATATGACCAATGCTAGTCATATGAAATATGGCACAAAATTTGTATTATATGACAAGCAGTATTAGACTATATGCCATATAAGTATGCCATATAAATGATCACAAGCTTTTTATGTCAATTTTTGTTTACAAATATGACACACTAGCTACGAAAAAAAAATAATTAAAAAAAGTATGATTTATTTGACCAATCACGTTTCATTAAAATCAAATATTGTTTTTAAATTCAAAATAATTCATGAGTGTCATATATATGGAGTCATATATATTTTGTCATATAAATATGACTATCATACTAATATGACATTTTTGAGCCATATTTATTTGACAAACTTGCCATATATATGTATATGACAATGTAATACCGCCTTAAGTATTTAATGTTATAGATACTAAAAACAGGCAAAGATTAATAAGCACATTTAATAGATTATAAGGCCCCAAAAAATGGAAATATAAAGATTTATCAGTGTGTAACTCGTTTAGCAAGATTTGTTATTTTATGGACATGGGCAACTGATGTTGAATTTTCTAAAACTAGGTACGCACCTGGTTTGCTTCCCAAGATTTTCCTTAAATTTTTTTTGTTTGGTTTTTGTTAAGTCTCTATACCTGAACGTAAGATTACCTTTTTTTTTTTTTAGTTTTCACATGTTCCCTGTTTCCGTGTCGGAAAACAGAACCGGACAAGAAAGCTTACAACCTACCATAAAGCTAATGCGCAAACGAGCATATACATATTTCTGGGCGTCCATTTGGAAGTACGTCCTGAGATCAAAGAAAACTTATAGAAATGCAGGTACACGAGCGTTCACTTGTTGGTTTCGTTCACGCGTCGAACCATTTCGATTATCTAACTTTCATGCCGCGCAGATTGTAGAACGGCATGAGAGGTACGGTAATAAATTAGTATGAACAAACGAGCTTCTAAATGGATGAGCTTTTTTTTTTGTGTTATTTATTTTTATCTTTCTATTTGTTCTATTAAAAAATCTGAAAATAATAGAAATAATGTGTTCAAATTTTAATTACAAAAATTGAGTTCCTGAAGTACCGTTGAGTGGAGATAACAGCAATATTAGGATATTAGAACCCTTGTTCTATGTGCTCGCTTATATATCTTTATCAATGCATGTATAGGTATATGGTTTACTTTGGTTAATTCCAAATGTCAATAAAACAACGATTATTAATTAACACAGCCTCACAATATTATTTTAAAATGAATATAAAAATCGGGATATTGCATCGAAATTGTTTATTTCGTTGCTCTATGTAGTCTATTAATGGAGAAAGTTTTGTAGGTATATAAAATAGATTTTATATACAAAGGAGAAAGGTACGTTAATTGCAAAGTTGTGGCAATTTCAGAGATAAACTTTTTTTTTTAAATTATATATTTGGTTGTAATGATCGGATTATCTAAGTTAATGTCTTAAAAGAAGGATAAAATGTTAGGCTATAATTCTGTAAAAAATTGCTACCTTTTCCACCCTGAAATTCTAAATTAAAAAGTTGATGTAAAATTTCAGAAATTTGAAAAAAATAATTACATATGCAAAGTTATTACCTGAAACCTTCTCTTAAATAATATTTTTAACTTTATAGGGTTCAAGCTTACATGAGAGGCAATGGAGGTACTTTGATCAATTTTTCAACAAAAAAGGATTCTAAATTCGAAAGTTGATAACATTTTCAGAATTTTGAAAAACAGTTTTTGTACAGTTACTGGCTCAACTCCCTTCCACAAAATTGTTATACATTTTAAAGTGCTCATTGCAACAGGAAAGGTGCTAGAAGCCTTTTATTATTTTCACCCACTTAATCAATTTTAATTTGATTTAACAACCGAAGAAAATGAACTAACTTAGCAAAATATTCCGTCCGTACGTATAAAAGGAAGTTCGTGTGAAATTAAGTTAGTTTTATACTGGACGCACTATGTTGTTAATATATTTATCCCCTGACAATTAAAACAATAGTCTTATTTTTGCATTTATGATGTTGGGTCTTCATTGTCTTCAAAAAAAAAAAAACAATATTTTCTTGGAAAACTGGAAAACTTAGAAAACATTTCGAAAAAAACTATCTGTTTCGCCTTAGTCAGGTCTGAATAACAAAATCTTGAATATGGAAAGAAATAAAGAATTCCGAAAACCCGAATTACAAAATGCAATCCATTTGGAATAAATCAAAATTTCAACCCCAAAATTAAAAACCATAGAATTAACATTTCATTTAATTCGACGTTTATAAAAAAGTATGCTACCTATAGAGGGGGCTCGAATTTGAACCATTTGAGCTATTCCTCTTTTATTGTAGTATATCAATTAGTCATCCACTTAACAGTTTTGGCATTGTAATAAAACTATACACTGCAGGTTTCCGGCTAAAAATAAATGAACTTATTTGGAATATGGTGCTAATATTCCATTTTTGCTATACTCAAAACTTAATGTTGAAATATTTAACTTGGGATTCAGATATTATCAGCTTAGTTAGGTTTTGCATTAAAGTAAATCTCCAACCACCCACATAATTTCTGAAATTCAAAATATAGGAAAAAAAGAAAATAAGAAAATCATCGCATTCCATTAAAAAACTTCCTCATCCGAATTCCATCGCAAAGTGCTATAAGTGTCAGCCATATTTGAAGTGTGAATATTATTTCAAAATTAAATTTTCAAGTTAACAATTTAACATCCCCTACATCACCACTATAACCGCTGCTGGCTGTTGGCTGGTGTTGACGATGTGGAAAATTTAAATTCAACTTTTTGCCCTCACATTTCCGTTTTACCCTACACCTACTGCTATGCTTTACCTTATATAGATGTAGTGATTCAACCCCAAGCATGATATTTGAGGAGCAAAAAAAAATAATTCCAAAGATACATCACATCCTGATTCGTGATCCTTCTTCGGTCGGTGTAAAAAATAAATTCAAACGAAGTACAGAAAAAAAAGAAAAAATTAAATGAAAAAATTGAGCAATATAATGGACGCTGATTTTTTACAGGTAAAGGTTACCTAAATTGAAAAATGATGGAATAGCTATCCGGCTCATCCAAGTGCGAAATTCTTTCGAAATCTGTTGGTTAAGCCCTTATGTGCGAATAGTGATATTTTTTTCTTTTTTTTTTTGGCCTTGTTTGAAGGTTTGAATGGCTTTCCAAGCGGAAGCACTTTAAAATGATTACATAAAAGGAATCCATCTTATATTTTTTGCGGTAAACAAGTGATTTTTGCGCAATTGAACATTTTATTTGAATACAAGTTTTGTTTGAGTGTAACAGAGGAAGTTTTACATTGAAGCCCTACCCTACTTGCATAAATCGAGGAAATTTTTTTCATTTTTTAAGTTCACAAAATAGCTATATATCGTCTTTCAGTGGAAGTTAAGTTTCGAAGCTGAGACCTTTTTCAAAAGGTCTACAAGTCCTATGTTTTCTGTTTCTATAGATAAGAAGCTCCCGAATATAAAAAATTTTCAAATCCTTATAATAAAATACAAAAATGTTAAATAAAAATGTGTCCACATGCGACTTTTCTCTCGAGAGTAGCCTGAGAGCTTTTCTCAGTGTTCTTCTTCTCAAATGGACACGGGCCTGTGTTTCCTCCTTTAAACGATCGACAATTTCAAACTCAAACAATTAATCACATAATTATATACATGTCTAGTGTCTACCCTTATAATTTTAAATCACATTTATGTACTTAGGTCAATTTATTTTTCTGTTGTTAGGTAGGGGGGGGGGGGGGGGGGTCAAGCTTACATATTATTTTTATATTCAACAAGATATTGGTGGTTACAAAGAAGTCCCTGATTATTGGTTTAAGAATAAACTATAAGAATAAAAAATTTCTCTACCATGTATTTTGGTACATTTCAGTTTTTACTTCAGAGACATAAATATTGAAATTCATTTCCTAATGTTGAAATTCATTTCTGTATATTCTGAGAGAAGGAGAATCTGCACAGAATCTGCATGGAGGCATCTATTTCTCTCCGCTTATGCGGGAAGGCCATTTTTCTAAAAAATTTCCTTAAAACAAAAAAAAATTATTTAAAAACAATGATAAGTTATTTAGGCATCTCGTTTTTGGTGTTTGACTTAGAATTGATAATAGCATTGAATTTTGAAATCAAAACAAGTACTCTGTAACGTAAAATTTTATTTAAAAAAAAAAAAACAGTTTTTATAAAAAACGGTAACTTTTTTCAAAATTTTTAGATTGGAAATAAATTTTTCAAAGACTATCACTTGAAAAAACTTTATTGAAAAAGAAAATTGAAGAAGGGATTTCTGGCTTTTATTCTGGGTTTTATTCCAAATATTGTCGTTGGATTTTTGTGAGTTTTTTTTTTATTATTTAGTCATACAATTTATTCTTAAAACTTTGCGAAGCAACGCGATCGTGGGTCTACTAGTGTATTTCTAAACCCTTAAATTTGTATAAGTATGTATATTATAATCACACATAAAGATGAATATTAAAAACTTTATCTCATTTAACACACATTATTGCTTTCTGAAGTTATTCGAACGTATTTCCATAATTTTACTCATCTCGACGTGGAGTTCGATCCTTTGATTTTTGACAAGAATCCTTCTTATGTATATGTATGTATTTGCCACTATACCAATAAATGGTTAATTTAGTTGAACAAATTTCAACATCACACCACAGTGGCAGCATAGCTAGTTTCGTGAAATGCAATAATTTTCTAAATTACCAAAATCACAGACATTATTATACCTACTCGTAGAATTCATGGTTCGCTTAACTACCCACATCTTATACGATAATATATATGTAAGTACTTGTTTCACCACATGATGCCTTCGTCATGTGATTGACTTAGCGTCGTAATTTTCATATATAAGAGTGTAGATATTAGATATATAACCCCACTTCAATATATCGAATTTCGGATAAACCCTTGTTAGTAACGAATGATCCATTTGATAAATCGTTCTCATTGGCAAATCGTGAATTTACGCTTCACAAAGTTTCTCACAGTTATAGAGTCCTAATAAATGTGAAATCTTGCAAATAATATGCTTAATATTGTTCCATCAATTCAATAAATATAAATGAACATAATAATTTATTGGAATATGCCATGCATAGGTAGTTATAACCTAATGTGTGTCAAAAAAATCGAAATTTCTGTTTTTCATGATAGTCCCATTCCAATGTATGTATTTAACTTTTTTATTAAAAACTTCATTGGGGAAAAAAAAATAATTAATACGCATAAACAAACATAGACATAAGTTTCATTCAAAGAAACTCTAAGTTTAATCTTTGTATTTAATAGTTTAATCTTTTATTAGGTTCCAGTTTCTCAGTATCTCTGAGATCTCAGAGTCCTCAGCAATCTCAGAAATCTGAACTGCTACCTCAAAGAGATTCCTCACTTTTGCCGTCAAATAAGCTGAGACTGATATTTTTTGGATTCGCTTGCTCAATAGTTTTTTTTTCAGTTAATGAATTTATAAAAAAGGGATAGAGATTGGTTTTGATTTTCAGCGAAGAAATTTTGTTCAGGTTTCTCCTCCTGATCAGTGAAGCTGGTGGAATTTGCTTAGTGCTGAGATCTCAGAAATGTTAACTGGCTGAATAATACTAACCGTAATAGATTTATTACGTACCAAACGAGTATCATTTCTAAAAAAATATAAAAAAAGCAAAATAACTTGACGGATGAGAATGAGAGCTTGCAATTCACTCAGGAAAATGAAATCTCTGAGATTTCGGTCCATCAAATCGTAAGCAAGCGAATCCGACAATTTTGTTTCTTAGTATTTTGATAGAAAAAGTGAGAAAATAGCAATTTAGATTGCAGAATTGAATGATTCAAACCATGATGCTGTCTACTTTGTATACATATTTAAGTGATTAGGTATATGTATGTGCAATAAAAACGTCTATTTAATGTGTTTTGAATCGTAGAAAAATGGTTTGAAATAGAAAAAGAGGTCATTGGGAGGACAATTTAGCAAAAGGAGGGCAAAGTACTATCCTCTTTAAGAAAAAGAAACAGAGAGGACACGATACCAAAAAAGAGGACTGTCCTCTCAAAAAGAGGACGGATGGTCACCGTATATATAGCATTCGTACATTGAATTAACTTAACGCAAATAGATTTAACCCTAACGCAAGTAGAATTAACCCAAACGCAAATAAACTTAACCCAAACGCAAATAGAGATCTACCCCATACTTTTTAAGTCTTATGTATTTTAGCGTTGGCCAAAATCAAGATACCGTCGTTTAAAGATGTTTCGCTCACTTTTTCTGGAAGGTCTTGAAGAAAGAGCAAAACTTGCTGGAATTGTGTTTGGGTTAATTCTATTTGATTTTGGGTTAATTCTATTTGCGTTTGGGTTAATTCTTTTTGCGTTTAGGTTAATTCAATGTGCGAATGCTATATATAGGTCATTTAAATCCAAATTTTTGACCATCAATTCTATGCAGGTTTGTCGCTATCTTGTATTGAAGTTGTTTTTGTTTTTTTTAAGTAAAGTTATGCTACCTTAATATTAAGGTTGCATAACTTAAAATAAAAAAAGCTATGCTAGCACAAAAATTGTTATTTCCACACAAAAAAAGCACAAAAAGTGCACAAAAAACCCGAAGGAATTTACGTCTACAAACAGTTTTAAATGCTCCGTAGTACCTACCTTCCTTTATATTAGAAAAAACATTAACATAGTACCCCAACCGCCATTACAAATTTAGTAGTATGTGACAAAACTTGATAAGATTTCATTTTGTACCAACATCGTTTTCCACGGGTCCTCTCATTTTGGGGAGCTATACCCTCCACCTCTAGGCCTGACTACTTTTTTTAAATCTGGATTTGCTTGTCAAAATAAACTTAATATACAGGGTGTCCTGGTATGAATGGTCCAAAAGTATTATGGTGATAGGCCAGGTCATGTCCTCTCAGAACTTAGTAACTTGTTCTTACCGAATCATAACGGTTGTCGAGTAACGGCTGTTTGTTTGAAATTTTGTACAAACCTCATATTTGAATGATTTTTTGTTCATCCTGTCAATAATTAATTTTTTTATTTTTTTTTTATTTTGCACTAAAACATTGGCCAATAAAAAGACCTTTTTTGTGCATTAACATAATTTTGATTTTATACGCCCTTACTCTTTAAAATACTAGATAAACTCAAAGTTTGATAAAAATTAATTTCACTTCAATCTTTGAAGGAGCATCCTGACAAAAATTCGTATGACACAATATTAATTGCTACTTTTAAAAAATTACCTTGTTCTTCTCGTTTATTAAATGTATAAAACTTTCTGAAGCTAGCCTTAGGTCGAAATCGAAGCAAACATGGTTCGAAAACAAATAAAAATAAAATGGTTTTTTTTAAATCGAGTTTTATTTCTAATTTAATTTCTTTTTTTTACAACTAGTGACATCTGGTATAAATTTATTGAGCAAAATTAGTCATAAAATAACATAATTTGTTCAATTTTACCAATAAGGTCAGTCTTTTACCTTAATACACGCCACGATTGTTATGGATTGCAGTTAATCCTGGTCGCAACGTTTTTATTACAGGCCAAGAGCTTGAAACAAGGATTGAGAAGAAAAATGGCCTTGAGATTAAAAAAAACTTCAGTATTACACTCGGATTCGATCGATTAGGCGTTAATTTTCAGTTTTAAAGTAAATAAAAACAACACCTGAACTAATGGGCTAATCGATCAAATCGGAGTGTATGACAAGTTGCATGCAAGTTTTCCATGCAAGTTGCATGCAAGTTTTTCATGCAAGTTGCATGCAAGTTTTTCATGCAAGTTGCATGCAAGTTTTTCATGCAAGTTGCATGCAAGTTTTTCATGCAAGTTGCATGCAAGTTTTTCATGCAAGTTGCACGCAAGTTTTTCATGTAAGTTGCATGCAAGTTTTTCATGCAAGTTGCATGCAAGTTTTTCATGCAAGTTGCATGCAAGTTTTTCATGCAAGTTGCATGCAAGTTTTTTATGCAAGTTGCATGCAAGTTTTTCATGCAAGTTGCATGCAAGTTTTTCATGCAAGTTGCATGCAAGTTTTTCATGCAAGTTGCATGCAAGTTTTTAATGCAAGTTGCATGCAAGTTTTTCATGCAAGTTTTTCATGCAAGTTGCATGCAAGTTTTTCATGTAAGTTGCATGCAAGTTTTTCATGCAAGTTGCATGCAAGTTTTTCATGCAAGTTGCATGCAAGTTTTTCATGCAAGTTTTTCATGCAAGTTGCATGCAAGTTTTTCATGCAAGTTGCATGCAAGTTTTCCAAGCAAGTTGCATGCAAGTTTTTCATGCAAGTTTTTCATGCAAGTTGCATGCAAGTTTTTCATGCAAGTTGCATGCAAGTTTTTCATGCAAGTTGCATGCAAGTTTTTCATGCAAGTTTTTCATGCAAGTTGCATGCAAGTTTTTCATGCAAGTTGCATGCAAGTTTTCCATGCAAGTTGCATGCAAGTTTTTCATGCAAGTTGCATGCAAGTTTTTCATGCAAGTTGCAAGCCAGCTTTTCATGCAAGTTTTTCGTGCAAATTACATGCAAGTTATTCATGCAAGTTGCATTCAAGTTTTTCATGCAAGTTGCATGCAAGTTTTTCATGCAAGTTGCATGCAAGTTTTTCATGCAAGTTTTCCATGCAAGTTGCATGCAAGTTTTTCATGCAAGTTTTTCATGCAAGTTTTTAATGCAAGTTTTTCATGCAAGTTGCATGCAAGTTTTTCATGCAAGTTGCATGCAAGTTTTTCATGCAAGTTGCATGCAAGTTTTTCATGCAAGTTTTTCATGCAAGTTGCATGCAAGTTTTTCATGCAAGTTGCATGCAAGTTTTCCATGCAAGTTGCATGCAAGTTTTTCATGCAAGTTGCATGCAAGTTTTTCATGCAAGTTGCATGCAAGTTTTCCATGCAAGTTGCATGCAAGTTTTTCATGCAAGTTGCATGCAAGTTTTTCATGCAAGTTGCATGCCAGCTTTTCATGCAAGTTTTTCGTGCAAATTACATGCAAGTTATTCATGCAAGTTGCATGCAAATTTTTCATGCAAGTTGCATGAAAGTTTTTCATGCAAGTTGCATGCAAGTTTTTCATGCAAGTTTTTCATGCAAGTTTTTCATGCAAGTTGCATGCAAGTTTTTCATGCAAGTTGCATGCAAGTTTTTCATGCACATTGCATGCAAGTTTTTCATGCAAGTTGCATGCAAGTTTTTCATGCAAGTTTTTCATGCAAGTTGCATGCAAGTTTTTCATGCAAGCTGCATGCAAGTTTTCCATGCAAGTTGCATGCAAGTTTTTCATGCAAGTTGCATGCAAGTTTTTCATGCAAGTTGCATGCAAGTTTTTCATGCAAGTTGCATGCAAGTTTTTCATGCAAGTTGCATGCCAGCTTTTCATGCAAGTTTTTCGTGCAAATTACATGCAAGTTATTCATGCAAGTTGCATGCAAGTTTTTCATGCAAGTTGCATGCAAGTTTTTCATGCAAGTTGCATGCAAGTTTTCCATGCAAGTTGCAGGCAAGTTTTTCATGCAAGTTGCATGCAAGTTTTTCATGCAAGTTGCATGCAAGTTTTTCATGCAAGTTGCATGCAAGTTTTTCATGCAAGTTGCATGCAAGTTTTTCATGCAAGTTGCATGCAAGTTTTTCATGCAAGTTGCATGCAAGTTTTTCATGCAAGTTGCATGCAAGTTTTTCATGCAAGTTGCATGCAAGTTTTTCATGCAAGTTGCATGCAAGTTTTTCATGCAAGTTGCATGCAAGTTTTTCATGCAAGTTGCATGCAAGTTTTTCATGCAAGTTGCATGCAAGTTTTTCATGCAAGTTGCATGCAAGTTTTTCATGCAAGTTGCATGCAAGTTTTCCATGCAAGTTGCATGCAAGTTTTTCATGCAAGTTGCATGCAAGTTTTTCATGCAAGTTGCATGCAAGTTTTTCATGCAAGTTGCATGCAAGTTTTCCATGCAAGTTGCATGCAAGTTTTTCATGCAAGTTGCATGCAAGTTTTTCATGCAAGTTGCATGCAAGTTTTTCATGCAAGTTTTTCATGCAAGTTGCATGCAAGTTTTTCATGCAAGTTGCATGCAAGTTATTCATGCAAGTTGACTGCAAGTTTTCCATGCAAGTTGCATGCAAGTTTTTCATGCAAGTTGCATGCAAGTTTTTCATGCAAGTTGCATGCAAGTTTTTGATGCAAGTTGCATGCAAGTTTTTCATGCAAGTTGCATGCAATTTTTCATGCAAGTTGCATGCAAGTTTTTCATGCAAGTTGCATGCAAGTTTTTCATGCAAGTTGCATGCAAGTTTTTCATGCAAGTTGCATGCAAGTTTTTCATGCAAGTTGCATGCAAGTTTTTCATGCAAGTTTTTGATGCAAGTTGCATGCAAGTTTTTCATGCAAGTTGCATGCAATTTTTCATGCAAGTTGCATGCAAGTTTTTCATGCAAGTTGCATGCAAGTTTTTCATGCAAGTTGCATGCAAGTTTTTCATGCAAGTTGCATGCAAGTTTTTCATGCAAGTTGCATGCAAGTTTTTCATGCAAGTTGCATGCAAGTTTTCAATGCAAGGTGCATGCAAGTTTTTCATGCAAGTTGCATGCAAGTTTTTAATGCAAGTTGCATGCAAGTTTTTCATGCAAGTTGCATGCAAGTTTTTCATGCAAGTTGCATGCAAGTTTTTCATGCAAGTTGCATGCAAGTTTTTCATGCAAGTTGCATGCAAGTTGCATGCAAGTTTTTCATGCAAGTTGCATGCAAGTTTTTCATGCAAGTTGCATGCAAGTTTTTCATGCAAGTTGCATGCAAGATTTTCATGCAAGTTTTTCATGCAAGTTTTTCATGCAAGTTGCATGCAAGTTTTTCATGCAAGTTGCATGCAAGTTTTCCAAGCAAGTTGCATGCAAGTTTTTCATGCAAGTTGCATGCAAGTTTTTCGTGCAAGTTGCATGCAAGTTTTTCATGCAAGTTGCATGCAAGTTTTTCATGCAAGTTTTCCATGCAAGTTGCATGCAAGTTTTTCATGCAAGTTTTTCATGCAAGTTTTTCATGCAAGTTTTTCATGCAAGTTGCATGCAAGTTTTTCATGCAAGTTGCATGCAAGTTTTTCATGCAAGTTGCATGCAAGTTTTTCATGCAAGTTGCATGCAAGTTTTCCATTCAAGTTGCATGCAAGTTTTTCATGCAAGTTGCATGCAAGTTTTTCATGCAAGTTGCATGCAAGTTGTCCATGCAAGTTGCATGCAAGTTTTTCATGCAAGTTGCATGCAAGTTTTTCATGCAAGTTGCATGCCAGCTTTTCATGCAAGTTTTTCGTGCAAATTACATGCAAGTTATTCATGCAAGTTGCATGCAAGTTTTTCATGCAAGTTGCATGCAAGTTTTTCTTGTAAGTTGCATGCAAGTTTTTCATGCAAGTTGCATGCAAGTTTTTCATGCAAGTTTTTCATGCAAATTTTTCATGCAAGTTGCATGCAAGTTTTTCATGCACATTGCATGCAAGTTTTTCATGCAAGTTGCATGCAAGTTTTTCATGCAAGTTTTTCATGCAAGTTGCATGCAAGTTTTTCATGCAAGTTGCATGCAAGTTTTCCATGCAAGTTGCACGCAAGTTTTTCATGCAAGTTGCATGCAAGTTTTTCATGCAAGTTTTCCATGCAAGTTGCATGCAAGTTTTTCATGCAAGTTGCATGCAAGTTTTTCATGCAAGTTGCATGCAAGTTTTTCATGCAAGTTGCATGCAAGTTTTTCACGCAAGTTGCATGCAAGTTTTTCATGCAAGTTGCATGCAAGTTTTTCATGCAAGTTGCATGCAAGTTTTTCATGCAAGTTGCATGCAAGTTTTTCATGCAAGTTGCATGCAAGTTTTTCATGCAAGTTGCATGCAAGTTTTTCATGCAAGTTGCATGCAAGTTTTTCATGCAAGTTGCATGCAAGTTTTTCATGCAAGTTGCATGCAAGTTTTTCATGCAAGTTGCATGCAAGTTTTTCATGCAAGTTGCAGCATGCAAGTTTTTCATGCAAGTTGCATGCAAGTTTTTCATGCAAGTTGCATGCAAGTTTTTCATGCAAGTTGCATGCAAGTTTTTCATGCAAGTTGCATGCAAGTTTTTCGTGCAAGTTGCATGCAAGTTTTTCATGCAAGTTGCATGCAATTTTTTCATGCAAGTTGCATGCAAGTTTTTCATGCAAGTTGCATGCAAGTTTTTCATGCAAGTTGCATGCAAGATTTTGATGCAAGTTGCATGCAAGTTTTCCATGCAAGTTGCATGCAAGTTTTTCATGCAAGTTGCCTGCAAGTTTTTCATGCAAGTTGCATGCAAGTTTTTCATGCAAGTTGCATGCAAGTTTTTCATGCAAGTTGCATGCAAGTTTTTCATGCAAGTTGCATGCAAGTTTTTTATGCAAGTTGCATGCAAGTTTTTTATGCAAGTTGCATGCAAGTTTTTCATGCAAGTTGCATGCAAGTTTTTCATGCAAGTTGCATGCAAGTTTTTCATGCAAGTTGCATGCAAGTTTTTCATGCAAGTTGCATGCAAGTTTTTCATGCAAGTTGCATGCAAGTTTTTCATGCAATTTGCATGCAAGTTTTTCATGTAAGTTGCATGCAAGTTTTTCATGCAAGTTGCATGCAAGATTTTCATGCAAGTTGCATGCAAGTTTTTCATGCAAGTTTTTCATGCAAGTTGCATGCAAGTTTTTCATGCAAGTTGCATGCAAGTTTTCCAAGCAAGTTGCATGCAAGTTTTTCATGCAAGTTTTTCATGCAAGTTTTTCATGCAAGTTGCATGCAAGTTTTTCGTGCAAGTTGCATGCAAGTTTTTCATGCAAGTTGCATGCAAGTTTTTCATGCAAGTTTTCCATGCAAGTTGCATGCAAGTTTTTCATGCAAGTTTTTCATGCAAGTTTTTCATGCAAGTTGCATGCAAGTTTTTCATGCAAGTTGCATGCAAGTTTTTTATGCAAGTTGCATGCAAGTTTTTCATGCAAGTTTTTCATGCAAGTTTTTCATGCAAGTTGCATGCAAGTTTTTCATGCACATTGCATGCAAGTTTTTCATGCAAGTTGCATGCAAGTTTTTCATGCAAGTTTTTCATGCAAGTTGCATGCAAGTTTTTCATGCAAGTTGCATGCAAGTTTTCCATGCAAGTTGCACGCAAGTTTTTCATGCAAGTTGCATGCAAGTTTTTCATGCAAGTTGCATGCAAGTTTTCCATGCAAGTTGCATGCAAGTTTTTCATGCAAGTTGCATGCAAGTTTTTCATGCAAGTTGCATGCCAGCTTTTCATGCAAATTTTTCGTGCAAATTACATGCAAGTTATTCATGCAAGTTGCATGCAAGTTTTTCATGCAAGTTGCATGCAAGTTTTTCATGCAAGTTGCATGCAAGTTTTCCATGCAAGTTGCAGGCAAGTTTTTCATGCAAGTTGCATGCAAGTTTTTCATGCAAGTTGCATGCAAGTTTTTCATGCAAGTTGCATGCAAGTTTTTCATGCAAGTTGCATGCAAGTTTTTCATGCAAGTTGCATGCAAGTTTTTCATGCAAGTTGCATGCAAGTTTTTCATGCAAGTTGCATGCAAGTTTTTCACGCAAGTTGCATGCAAGTTTTTCATGCAAGTTGCATGCAAGTTTTTCATGCAAGTTGCATGCAAGTTTTTCATGCAAGTTGCATGCAAGTTTTTCATGCAAGTTGCATGCAAGTTTTTCATGCAAGTTGCATGCAAGTTTTTCATGCAAGTTGCATGCAAGTTTTTCATGCAAGTTGCATGCAAGTTTTTCATGCAAGTTGCATGCAAGTTTTTCATGCAAGTTGCATGCAAGTTTTTCATGCAAGTTGCAGCATGCAAGTTTTTCATGCAAGTTGCATGCAAGTTTTTCATGCAAGTTGCATGCAAGTTTTTCATGCAAGTTGCATGCAAGTTTTTCATGCAAGTTGCATGCAAGTTTTTCGTGCAAGTTGCATGCAAGTTTTTCATGCAAGTTGCATGCAATTTTTTCATGCAAGTTGCATGCAAGTTTTTCATGCAAGTTGCATGCAAGTTTTTCATGCAAGTTGCATGCAAGTTTTTGATGCAAGTTGCATGCAAGTTTTCCATGCAAGTTGCATGCAAGTTTTTCATGCAAGTTGCCTGCAAGTTTTTCATGCAAGTTGCATGCAAGTTTTTCATGCAAGTTGCATGCAAGTTTTTCATGCAAGTTGCATGCAAGTTTTTCATGCAATTTGCATGCAAGTTTTTTATGCAAGTTGCATGCAAGTTTTTTATGCAAGTTGCATGCAAGTTTTTCATGCAAGTTGCATGCAAGTTTTTCATGCAAGTTGCATGCAAGTTTTTCATGCAAGTTGCATGCAAGTTTTTCATGCAAGTTGCATGCAAGTTTTTCATGCAAGTTGCATGCAAGTTTTTCATGCAATTTGCATGCAAGTTTTTCATGTAAGTTGCATGCAAGTTTTTCATGCAAGTTGCATGCAAGATTTTCATGCAAGTTGCATGCAAGTTTTTCATGCAAGTTTTTCATGCAAGTTGCATGCAAGTTTTTCATGCAAGTTGCATGCAAGTTTTCCAAGCAAGTTGCATGCAAGTTTTTCATGCAAGTTTCTCATGCAAGTTTTTCATGCAAGTTGCATGCAAGTTTTTCGTGCAAGTTGCATGCAAGTTTTTCATGCAAGTTGCATGCAAGTTTTTCATGCAAGTTTTCCATGCAAGTTGCATGCAAGTTTTTCATGCAAGTTTTTCATGCAAGTTTTTCATGCAAGTTGCATGCAAGTTTTTCATGCAAGTTGCATGCAAGTTTTTCATGCAAGTTGCATGCAAGTTTTTCATGCAAGTTTTTCATGCAAGTTGCATGCAAGTTTTTCATGCAAGTTGCATGCAAGTTTTCCATGCAAGTTGCATGCAAGTTTTTCATGCAAGTTGCATGCAAGTTTTTCATGCAAGTTGCATGCAAGTTTTCCATGCAAGTTGCATGCAAGTTTTTCATGCAAGTTGCATGCAAGTTTTTCATGCAAGTTGCATGCAAGTTTTTCATGCAAGTTGCATGCAAGTTTTTCATGCAAGTTGCATGCAAGTTTTTCATGCAAGTTGCATGCAAGTTTTTCATGCAAGTTGCATGCAAGTTTTTCATGCAAGTTGCATGCAAGTTTTTCATGCAAGTTGCATGCAAGTTTTTCATGCAAGTTGCATGCAAGTTTTTCATGCAAGTTGCATGCAAGTTTTTCATGCAAGTTGCATGCAAGTTTTTCATGCAAGTTGCATGCAAGTTTTTCGTGCAAGTTGCATGCAAGTTTTTCATGCAAGTTGCATGCAATTTTTTCATGCAAGTTGCATGCAAGTTTTTCATGCAAGTTGCATGCAAGTTTTTCATGCAAGTTGCATGCAAGTTTTTGATGCAAGTTGCATGCAAGTTTTCCATGCAAGTTGCATGCAAGTTTTTCATGCAAGTTGCCTGCAAGTTTTTCATGCAAGTTGCATGCAAGTTTTTCATGCAAGTTGCATGCAAGTTTTTCATGCAAGTTGCATGCAAGTTTTTCATGCAAGTTGCATGCAAGTTTTTTATGCAAGTTGCATGCAAGTTTTTTATGCAAGTTGCATGCAAGTTTTTCATGCAAGTTGCATGCAAGTTTTTCATGCAAGTTGCATGCAAGTTTTTCATGCAAGTTGCATGCAAGTTTTTCATGCAAGTTGCATGCAAGTTTTTCATGCAAGTTGCATGCAAGTTTTTCATGCAATTTGCATGCAAGTTTTTCATGTAAGTTGCATGCAAGTTTTTCATGCAAGTTGCATGCAAGATTTTCATGCAAGTTGCATGCAAGTTTTTCATGCAAGTTTTTCATGCAAGTTGCATGCAAGTTTTTCATGCAAGTTGCATGCAAGTTTTCCAAGCAAGTTGCATGCAAGTTTTTCATGCAAGTTTTTCATGCAAGTTGCATGCAAGTTTTTCGTGCAAGTTGCATGCAAGTTTTTCATGCAAGTTGCATGCAAGTTTTTCATGCAAGTTTTCCATGCAAGTTGCATGCAAGTTTTTCATGCAAGTTTTTCATGCAAGTTTTTCATGCAAGTTGCATGCAAGTTTTTCATGCAAGTTGCATGCAAGTTTTTCATGCAAGTTGCATGCAAGTTTTTCATGCAAGTTTTTCATGCAAGTTGCATGCAAGTTTTTCATGCAAGTTGCATGCAAGTTTTCCATGCAAGTTGCATGCAAGTTTTTCATGCAAGTTGCATGCAAGTTTTTCATGCAAGTTGCATGCAAGTTTTCCATGCAAGTTGCATGCAAGTTTTTCATGCAAGTTGCATGCAAGTTTTTCATGCAAGTTGCAAGCCAGCTTTTCATGCAAGTTTTTCGTGCAAATTACATGCAAGTTATTCATGCAAGTTGCATGCAAGTTTTTCATGCAAGTTGCATGCAAGTTTTTCGTGTAAGTTGCATGCAAGTTTTTCATGCAAGTTGCATGCAAGTTTTTCATGCAAGTTTTTCATGCAAGTTGCATGCAAGTTTTTCATGCACATTGCATGCAAGTTTTTCATGCAAGTTGCATGCAAGTTTTCCATTCAAGTTGCATGCAAGTTTTTCATGCAAGTTGCATGCAAGTTTTTCATGCAAGTTGCATGCCAGCTTTTCATGCAAGTTTTTCGTGCAAATTACATGCAAGTTATTCATGCAAGTTGCATGCAAGTTTTTCATGCAAGTTGCATGCAAGTTTTTCGTGTAAGTTGCATGCAAGTTTTTCATGCAAGTTGCATGCAAGTTTTTCATGCAAGTTTTTCATGCAAGTTTTTCATGCAAGTTGCATGCAAGTTTTTCATGCACATTGCATGCAAGTTTTACATGCAAGTTGCATGCAAGTTTTTCATGCAAGTTGCATGCAAGTTTTTCATGCAAGTTTTTCATGCAAGTTGCATGCAAGTTGCATGCAAGTTTTTCATGCAAGTTTTTCATGCAAGTTGCATGCAAGTTTTTCATGCAAGTTGCATGCAAGTTTTGTATGCAAGATGAATGCAAGTTTTTCATGCAAGGTACATGCAAGTTTTTCATTCAAGTTGCATGCAAGTTGCATGCAAGTTTTTCGATCAAAAATTGGTAGGAGCATTGAATATATATTAAAAACTGTAACAACCCGCCCGTTATTTTATTTATTATTAATATGAGAATTCAAATCTGCCTTTGGCTATACTACTCTATTTTGTATTTATAAATTTGCATTATATAAATTATTTTGTATGAAAGCTTTAATTCAAAATTGCCTTTGACTATTATTTTGATTTCTAAAATATTTTTCCTAAATTTCAAAGCCTACTAATTTTCAAACATAAAGCTAATTTTCTGACTATAAAAGGAGAACTAAATTTAGAATTAAATCACTTCCGACTTGACCAGGAAACTTGTAAGTAATAATTCAGAGGTATCACATACCGCTTTTTATTGCTTATCTTCTTTTCTGGGGTATACATTGTTATGCCTTTTCTCTTCAGCAGTTACAGCAGACCTCAGTCCGCATAATAGCAAAGAGAAATGTCATAGCAATATAACACTCTATAGAAGTTTAACATGTACCTAGTTTTAATAAATTTGATATAATAAAATTAATTATTTAAAATATTCACGGTGTCTAGAGTTCTTATTTGGAAGACCCTTACACTTTTGCTCTACCGACTTACCACTACGCTACAAAACAAAAATAATACTTAATACTTAATTTTTAATAAATATTAATTATTTTGAACAAAATTTCTTTAAATTTTTTTTTTAATTTTGAGTTTAAAAATTAAATTTTCTAATTTTATTCACTAACATACATATACAGATATCTGGCTTTCCAAAAAAAAAGGGTGAGGGGGAGGGGGGTGGGGAATAGACTCCCCTTCAATATGATTCTTTTTTCTTGTCTCAGCCTGTTTACCTGCTTATTAGGTACGATTTTCTTTTTATTCCAATAAGAAAACAACTTTTGTTGGATGTATGTACTTTGCACAATTTGTTTGATTTTTATTATTAGGTAGAAAACTTTGACTTCAAAAAAATTAATTTAATGAACTTGAGCTGATGTGATGGCGGTGGTGGAGATCTAGTGGCGACGACAAGTGAAGAATGAATGAAAAAGGAAATGACGGCGGCAGCGATATTCAGTTCGGAACGGGAGGAAACGAAACAAATTTGGGGTGGGTTTGGAAAAGGTACGTGTGTTTGGAAATTGGATGGTCGTTTACACGAGGGATTCGTTCCACTTGTTTACATTTGAACTTGAACATTACTGCCCGCCTTGCAATATTTAAATGTAATTGTTAAAACGAAAAGAAGAACTCCCAAACGCCAACAAATCACCAACATGCCATCAAAGAAAATACAAATGGTTTTTAATCAGTGTTTATAAAATTATTTTTTCATATAAGTTAAAGTTAACAAGTTTTGGATTAATTTGATCTCAACATTCCGGCCGCCTTGCAACCTTGGATGCAAAATATTTAAGTTAGATACAATTTAAACAAAAGTAATAAGGAATTATTACGAAGTATAACCTGACATTTAGTGCATTTTGTAAGAAAATAATAAAGATAAATGAAATTATTTAAGAACTCAAAAAAAAATGACAAGTTATACGGACATATCTACGGTAGGTAGGTTTTTTTTTTTTTTTTAATGATAAAATTAAAAGTATTACTAGTCCGAGAGTAGAACGCATAGCTTAGCGATTGAACGAGTAACAACTCCATTTTGAGTTTGAACATCGACGACGCGAACTCTGTTATCGGGACCGCGGCATACTTTTACAACTCGACCAAGACGCCACTCATTCGGGGGTAGTTGTTCGTTTCTCAAAACTACAATATCGTCAATAGAAATATCTCTCTGGGGATATTTCCACTTGTAACGTTTAATCAGCTCCTTTAAATATTCTTCTTTCCAGCGTATGCTGAACTGGTGATGAATAATTTTAAGTGAGTTCCACCTTTGTAGCAGACGGATATCTTTATGAGATTCTGAGGGTTCAGGAGGACTTAACAAGGGTCCACCTCTCAAAAAGTGACCAGGCGTCAAAGGGACAATATCTTCAGGATTCTCACTAATGCGAGATATGGGGCGTGAATTCAAGCACGATTCAATGCGCGCTAAAAGAGTTGTGAACTCTTCAAATGTGAACTTCGAATTCCCCGCGATTTTTTTAAAATGGATTTTGAAGCTTTTCACTCCTGCCTCCCACAGACCACCCATGTGGGGGGAGCCAGGAGGAATAAATTTCCAGATAATTTGTGAAAAGTTAGACGCTGAGGCGTTGGGATAGCTCATAAGTGCTTTTTGAAAATCCGAGATGAGATGCTTAGAAGCACCGACAAAATTAGTTCCATTATCGGTATAGATTTTGGCTGGCAGACCCCTCCGTGAAACAAAACGATTAAAAGAGGCAAGAAAGGCTTGAGTGGAAAGTTCACTTACGGCTTCCAAATGAATTGCTTTGGTCGCAAAACAAATAAACAAACAGGCATAACCTTTTTCTAATCGACATCGTCGACCATAATAATTTCGTATAATAAACGGGCCAGCAAAATCAATACCAATATTGGTAAAGGGTAGGCTTAATGTTGTTCTTTCAACGGGCAAAGATCCCATTATTTGTGTACGGACAGACTTCTTATAAAGAATACATGGCTTACAGTTTTTAATACATTTTTTGATAAGATTTTTGAGTTTCGGTATCCAATACTCGGAGCGCACTATTCGAATCATTAAATGGATTTCACCATGCAAAGACAACTGGTGAACATAAAGTATTAAGAGTTCAGATAAATAGGAGTCATACGGCAGTAGAATGGGAAAGCGTTCATTGTATGAGAGCGTAGAACTAGCGAGTCTTCCATGAGACCGCATTATTTTATTAGAATCCAAATAAGGGGTAAGTGTTAAAAGATGACTTTTCGATCTAAGTTTTTTTTCTTGCATCAGGGCCTCATAATCATGTTGAAAATACTGTTTTTGAATCAGTCGGATCATTTTTTCTTTTGCCAAGTGAATTTCATCATGACGAAGAGTTTTCGACTGGTACTTTTCTCGACCTTGCTTTCGAGTGGAATTACAGAACCGAAGCACATAACATAGTACTCTAACGGCCTTATGCCAGGAAGAGAACCGACGCAAGATTTCAGCCTCGAATTCGTTAGATAAGAGTGTTACGTTTACTTTGAATTGTTTGAATTCTAAAATTGATTCATCGGGGGGGTATGATGCATCAGATGACGGCCAGCATTCTTCAGATTTTATTAACCAGTCAGGTCCAGCCCACCATAATCGATTTGATTTTAACTCCTGGGGAGAGACACCGCGGGTAGCTAAGTCAGCCGGATTATCAGTCGAAGATACATGATTCCATGGGATATCTCTGACATTTGAAGAAATTTCTGAGACTCTATTGGCAACGTAAGTTTTCCAAGTACTTGGAGGTTTGCTTAACCATGCTAATACAATGGTTGAATCGGTCCACAACCGAAGAGTGATACCATTAAACATATGAAACTGATCGAGTAGCATTCGAATCATTCGTGAAAGAAGAAAGGCACCTTGGAGTTCCAAGCGAGGAAGAGATATCGAATTCACAGGTGCCACTTTTGTCTTTGCCCATAGCAAATGAGAAGAGGTTTTTATAGACTTATGGCTTACACGCACATAAACAGCAGCAGCGTACGCCTTTTCGGACGCATCACAGAACCCGTGTAACTGTAATGTCGTCCAAGGTGCAAATTCAACCCATCGAGGGATGGAGATCGTTGGTATCTCAACAAAGTTCTCTAGGAAAGATTTCCAATTTTGCTCGGAGCGAGGTAAGAGACTTTCGTCCCAACCGGTTTTGTCTTTCCATATGTCTTGCATTAAGATCTTTGCGGAGATCACTATGGGTGCAAGCCAGCCTGAAGGATCATATAGTCTGGCTATGGTTGACAAAACAGAACGTTTAGTGATAGGAACTGTCGAAAAACTTTCAGGGTTGATTGTAAACGAAAAGGTATCAGAGGAAGCATTCCATCTAATGCCGAGAGTTTTTGTAGAACTATCGCATTCGAGTTTTAAGAAATCTTTGTTGAGAAGATGATCGCTAGGAAGATGATTGAGCAACTTTGGGCTATTGGCCGTCCACTTCCTCAAGTGAAAACCGGCAGATTGAAGAGCAAGTATAAGTTCATTCTGAGCTTCCAGAGCTGACACGAGATCGTGGGCACCTGAAAGGGCATCGTCAACATAGAATTCCTTCATCAAAATTTTTGATGCAAGGGGATAAGATACCTTAACATCTTTACCCAATTGATGCAGGGTACGAATTGCCAAAAAGGGGGCACAGTTGACACCGAAGGTAACTGTGTTTAATTGATGATCATTGATTTTCTGATCGGGATCAGAGCGGAATAAAATTCGTTGAAAAGCTAAGTGATCGGGATGGACGAGTATCTGACGATACATTTTTTCAATATCGCCGTTAAAAACGTATTTATAAAGGCGCCAGTTAAGTATTAAAAATGTTATGTCCGTTTGTAAAACAGGACCAGGATGCAACAAATCATTAAGACTTTTGCCGTTTGAAGATAAGCTTGAGGCATTAAATACTACTCGCAACTTAGTAGTAGTACTTTGCGGCTTCAAAACGGCGTGATGAGGTAAGTAGTATGAAAGAATATTTTTTCCATTAACTACTTCACAAGATGAGGTGGGCGACATATGACCCAAGGTGAGATACTCTGACAAAACTTCGTCATATTTAGTTTTAAGAAGAGGTTTAGCTATTAATGATTTCTCGTTACGAAGAAATTGTTTCATTGCATTGTACCGAGAATGGCCTAGTTGGATGGTGTTCTCATTAGATGATTGCTTGAATGGCAACTTAACAACATAGCGGCCAGTTGGATCTCGAAAAGTCGACCTTTGAAACAAGTCCTCACAATATTGTTCTGACGGGGAAAAAGTAGAAGTTGGAGGCAATTCCTCAAGTTTCCAAAATTTTTCAAGTGTTTGATCCATTGATAATTCTTGTGAATAAGTCACAAAAGTGGAGAATGCAGAAACCACAGGAGTGTTTTCAAAGGGCCCCAACAACACCCATCCAAAGACTGTATTCTGTGCCATAATGGTACTCAACACATTTGGTTTTAAGCCTTCCAATATTATAGATGGGTAGAGATCAGCTCCAATGAGAACATCGATTCCTGAACTTTGATAGAATAGGGGATCTGCCAAAGTAAATTCGAACTGGTGAGCAGATTGATCAAAATCTAAAGACAACGAAGGTAAATTACCAGTAAGTTTTTTGAGAACTAAGGCTTGGACTTGAATACTAAAATCTTTGTCGATGTTGGAACCTAAAATGAAAGTACAAAGTTTGGATGATGAAGCAGTGAAAGTGGAACCCATGCCGCAAATTCGAGCTTGAACGCTTTTTGTTGATAGACCCAGACGTTTCTGGAAATCCTCAGATATGAATGAGACTTCTGACCCTTGGTCAATCAAAGCTCGAACCTCAAATTCAGTTCCTTGATGGCGAATCTTAACCAAAGCGGTTGCTAGTAAAACTTGACGATTAGTTTTAGAAAACATGACATTGTGATTGATAGTTGGAGTGGACTGTATATTCTTGTTCTCGATTTGATTGGAAGATGAGATTTGAGATGATGAAGGTTGATGATGTGAAGAAGATGGTAGGCTTACTGACGATGGCAATGAGGGAGTTTGTTTTGTTTCAAAATGTAATAACGTGTGGTGTTTACGCCTACAACGAAAACATGTACTGGTACTCTGACATTGATTAACTTGATGTGTCAAAGCAAGACAGTTAAAACAAAATTTATGTTTCCGAACAATTCGGTGTCTGTCGTCAACAGACAATTTTAAAAAGGTAGGACAAAGTCGAAGAGGATGCTGTTCACTGCATACTTGACACGAGGGATTTATTTTCAAGTGAAAGTTACGTACAGGCTTAGCTTTAACATTTTGACTTTGCATCGTTTTGCTTACTACCTTTTCGATTGAAACATTTTGCTTCATTTCCGAAACACTCTCAAGTACCCGATACCGATTAGTTAAAAAAAGATTCATCTTTTCCCAGGTTGGGATGTCAGCGGGATTGTCCAATGACTGTTCCCACCAACTAAGAGTAATGTCAGGTAGCCTTGAGGCACATAAATAAGTTATTATCGCGTCCCACGATTGAGTTTCTATGTTATAAGACTTAAGCGCTATTAAAGCGTCGTTAAAATTACTCTGTAACATTTTTAGTGATTTTCCTGACTCAACGGAGATTCGCTGTTGGTTCAATAGAATTTGTATTTGGTTGTTCACCAAAATCCGTTTATTCTCATATTGCTCCGTCAAAGCATTCCATGCCAAGATAAAATTATCGTCCGTTAACGCAAATTTATTCACAATATTAAAAGCTTGATCCTTTGTCTTCGCGCGCAAGTGAAACAGTTTTTGTACTCCACTCAACTTAGAATGTTTTATGAACACAGCCGTGAACATATCACGAAAAGATGGCCAATCCAAATAATTGCCATGAAAATCTTGCGTGTCGCACGCAGGAACTTTAATATTGTGACTGTTCTGATCATTGGGTAAACTGTTATCGTTGTTTTGACAAGGATCTAAGCTAGTAACTATTGGTTGCTTTTTTTTAGGCTGAAGCAACTGTAAAGAATCAGAAATCTCACTAGTGCACGAAAAATACGTTGAAGAAGAATTTTGATACTTGGCTTTGATTACACTTAGCGACTCTTTAAAATCTTCATCATCACTTCGAACACACTTGGAATAAGCTTGCTTAACGTCAAGCCATAAATTTTTCAATTCCGCTTGATATGCTTCTAATAAAGAAACCGTATGAGTAGCGCTTGGACGAGCCCTAAAAGCAGCATGAAATTCGACCAGTTGGTCGGATGCAAAAATTAACTCGTCTAATAGACTCATTCTATAGAAAGACAATGCCTTGATACCACCGGACTAATAGTTTAAAATGATAATTATAATTTAATACAATACGCGAGATATGTTCGTATAAACGTTTATAATAATGATATATTTTATTAAAATGGTAATAGAATGCACTACAAATCAAATTATACAGCGTACCTTGAACAAATAGAATTATGGCTGCACGTCTTAAATGGCTCAATTGAAAAACTTCTTAAGATGATGATGATGAAAACTGACAATGGTGATGATGATGGTGCTGATGATGATGATGACGACGATGATGATGATGCTGATGATAACGACGGTGATGATGCTGATGATGACAACGATGATGATGCTGATGATGACGACGATGATGATACTGATGATGACGACGATGATGATGCTGATGATGACAACGATGATGATGCTGATGATGACGACGATGATGATGCTGATGATGACGACGATGATGATGCTGATGATGACAACGATGATGAGCTAGTTGACTCAGTAACGTTTGGTACCACTTGGTTCAATTTTCCAAAAAAACACCTTTCCAATTTATAGCGTACCTTGCTTTGTGGTAGTGACGGCAGCAGGTAGTGGCGACAATGCGGGAAAGTACCCTGTACTTAAAATGGCGGCGACAATGTGAACCAAGATGGCAGCAGTTATTCAATCTTTTTTTTTTGACGAAAAAAAGAAATTTTATCGTAGAAAACTAACACCAATATAGGTATAGTTAAGATGATTTTGTGCGCTTTATATATCCAAAAGATGGCGATGATAATTGTGGGAATAGTTTTAATGCACGTGGATAACTCTTTCCAGCCACGACAGCTCAAGATGGCGACGAAAATTGCAGGCAGTTTCAAAAAAAAACCACAAGAAATGGCCACATCCACAATTTTGATCTGGCTCGTTAGGACCAAATGTTTACCTGCTTATTAGGTACGATTTTCTTTTTATTCCAATAAGAAAACAACTTTTGTTGGATGTATGTACTTTGCACAATTTGTTTGATTTTTATTATTAGGTAGAAAACTTTGACTTCAAAAAAATTAATTTAATGAACTTGAGCTGATGTGATGGCGGTGGTGGAGATCTAGTGGCGACGACAAGTGAAGAATGAATGAAAAAGGAAATGACGGCGGCAGCGATATTCAGTTCGGAACGGGAGGAAACGAAACAAATTTGGGGTGGGTTTGGAAAAGGTACGTGTGTTTGGAAATTGGATGGTCGTTTACACGAGGGATTCGTTCCACTTGTTTACATTTGAACTTGAACATTACTGCCCGCCTTGCAATATTTAAATGTAATTGTTAAAACGAAAAGAAGAACTCCCAAACGCCAACAAATCACCAACATGCCATCAAAGAAAATACAAATGGTTTTTAATCAGTGTTTATAAAATTATTTTTTCATATAAGTTAAAGTTAACAAGTTTTGGATTAATTTGATCTCAACACAGCCTATCCTACATGCTCTAGATTTTGTTACACCGTATGTACCTTATGCGGATCACAGTTTATACATATAATATTATATAAGTTAACAAAAAAAAATTAACCGACCGTTGGCGACGTCCGTGTCGGTGCGTCGTCGATGCTAACCGGCGACACCCACGAGACAGACAACAACAATGTAGGTATGCACTTCAAGTCACAGTCAGGCATTTTTTGGTTGCGCTCAGTCGTGACAGTGTCGCGGGCTTGCGGATGTCGCCTGTTTGATCCGATGCCGCCAGTCGACGCGCCGCCAGTCGACGCCGCCAGTCGACGCCTCACCGACAGCCTGCGTAAACTCTAAAAGTCGCCTTTACTTTCATGTTTTTTGCATTTTTATGATACGTAACGCGTACGCCGAAATAATTCTTAGGTTTCATTTGAAATTTTGGGCGTTGTCTGTTAAGCCTATACACGTACGACAAAACAGAGTACAAAACTAAGGGATGGGATATTATGTGAATACCTATACGATAAAATGCATACTGAGTATCTCGGTAACAGTAATTGATAGTCGAAATCTGATCACAGAAATGGAAAGAGGAGCTTCAAAAACATAGTACTGCATACCCACTTTAAAAAAGTGCATTTTGGCGTTTACGACAAAACAAATCTCGGACGACGAAATTAATTTTGGTCAAACTTTTAGTTTATCTAGTAATTTTAAGAATAAGGGCGTATAAAATCAAAATTATTTTAATGCACAAAAAAGGTTGTTGTTATGTTGCGTAGCAAGTAATAAGAAGATAAGACAACTGTTTATGCTAAGAAATATATTTAATATTTCACTTTTAAGACTTATTCTTATGCATCAAGTTAAACTAATTTATTA
The DNA here is from genome assembly GCA_947049315.1 of Epistrophella euchroma. Lineage (NCBI taxonomy): Eukaryota > Metazoa > Arthropoda > Insecta > Diptera > Syrphidae > Epistrophella > Epistrophella euchroma. The sequence goes on along the minus strand of OX346247.1, from coordinate 101,534,223 downwards.
TTAAATGTAAATTAAATGTGGCGTTCGCTTCGAGAAACTAATGAAGAGTAATTTTGATAATTTTATATGTAGGTAAATTTATCGCGCTCAAAGTGAGAAAACTGTTGTCTCTGTCATTTGACGTTTGGGATGAGGTGCGTTCCAAATATAAACTATTTTTGGGCTTAGGAGCCTCCACAAGGTCTTTTTATTGGCCAATGTTTTAGTGCAAAATAAAAAATAAATAAAAAAATTAATTATGGACAGGATGAACAAAAAACTCATTCAAAGTAGGGGTTTGTACAAATTTCAAACAAACAGCCGTTACTCGATAACCGTTATGATTCGGTAAGAACAAGTTTTTGAGAGGTCATAACCTGGCCTATCACCATAATAAGTTTGGACCATTCTTGCCAGGACACCCTGTATAGGTACGTATTTTAAATTATTTCCTATTTTATATTATTAGAAAGAAACAACAACAATTTAAGTGTGTTATACATATGTATATCACCAAGTTTATAGCTTAGCATTTACTACACAATAGGTATGCCGTATCCTTATCATACTTAAACCACCTAAAACAACAAAACTAGTATTTCCATAATTTGGTGGAGAAAATACTCTTTCTAAAAATGGATTACCAAATCTATAAAAGTATATCTATCAAAAAAAATAAAAGCAACAAAATAAATACTATTAAGTAGTACTAATACTAAAACAAAATAAGTAACGAAAACAAACAAAGAAAACATATACCTGCTAGAAGGAGAGAATAGAAGTTTTCTTTAACTTAGCCATTTATACTTAAGTTCTAAGAACTCTTAAGGGGCCACTGTAGTTATGGCCGGATATTATTAAACCACAAGAAGGAAATAAAAACTCAGCAGGAACGACATCAACAGTAAATACACGCACAGAAATAATATCGAATAAGGCCAAGGATTATTTTAATGAATGTGTTGAGAATTATTATGATAAGTATAAGCGTTTACGTGAAATGGTTCGCTTCTTTTAATGAAGATTTGAATAGGACCTTAGAGTGTTGTTTTATTGGAGAAAGTTGTAAAGCTAAGTAAATAGAATAAAAAAAATTATTATCTTGGAATGGCAGTTAATATTTTTCTTTTTTTTTTATTTCTCTTACACAAGGAGAGAATGAATGATAACAATATTTTGTATATGTATAGTTTGGTTAATTAAAAGACAAGCGATGTAATGGGTAAGAAGATAAAAGCCAAGCGCAGGTAGGAGTGCAACTTTCTCTTTAGACCAAGGGTAGCTAAGTTTTGGTTCCGTGAAGAAACTGATGGGTGTTTAATCAAACCCATAAACGTGGTCTTAAAAAAAACTCCAGTTTTTCTCCAATCGAATACCGAGTTATATTTTGAGTGTGTTTCTTTATTCATTCCGGTATGTCCAGAATATTCGGAATACCAGTTTTGCGTTTCTTTATTTCACGGAATATTCCGGATAAACTATTTTGTTGTTTCTTTATTCATTCCGGAACATTTGGAAGTATGGAATAAAAAGAATAGAAAAAGAATACTGGGCACGTTCAGTATAAATGGCGTTCTTAAACTCAATTATGGCAAATTCACATTGGTGTTAATTATTTCTAAACAGCATAATAACGCGAATAAACGTACAAGAGTATAAATTTTATGCATTTAATGTAAAATTTACTAAACTCTTGACTTTGAGAATACATAAATATCCAAAATAAAAACATTTATTTCTTCAATTGTTTTAACATTTCACCGAACAACTGGATTGCCATTCTTTTTGTTTTAGTTTTGTTGCTTTATTCACTCCATTCTGGATATTTTGGATAAACATTTCGTCTTTTCCATCCATTCTGTTCCTTATCCGGAATGAATAAAGAAACACACTCTTTATGTCATATTTGTTATGTCATACATATTTTTTAACTAGAATTTAGATCAAATTTTGAAATCAATTCAAGGTAACACTACTGCGTTTCGAAATGTATAGAAACTGGCGCAAATGTTTTTTTTTTCACATTTGTGCTAAAAGCTTACTTATGGGTACTAAAAGCCCTCTTGCAGAGAACTTCAAGACTACTGTTAAAAGCCTTAAATGGCCTAGTTATGGGAGGCTCTTCATACTTAAAGCAGCATATTTATTCTCCTTATGAGATGACAGCTGCTTAACTCTTGCTAAGAGACTGCGTATTTTCCTATAAGAGTATCTTGAAAGAGAACGGGTATGCGCAAACTTAAAAAAAATAAATCTCTCACTTTTTATATTTCTTTTTTGTGTATGTGCGTCATGCGCTCATATCAAAAAAAAAAACTTATGTTTTTTTGATGCGAGAATTTGTCGGGAAAGTAAATTGACAAAGGTATATTAATTGTGCTAATTGTGGCACAATGTAAACTAAAATCATGTTGCAATTTAAATTTTATCTACTAATTTGCACAGTTTGCTTCGAAAAATAACAGCGCGCTTTGAAAAAAATGTGTATTTAAATAGTTTTGTTTCTAATTTTTATCAAAAAAGGGGTTACCATGAATACTTTTTTTTCTGTAAAAAACGTTTATGCTTGGTTTACCAGGACAAAAAAAATTTTATTTTTTTTATTTAACAAAAACTAACAAGACAATAATATCTGGCTTTAAATAAAATTGCAATTTCTCTTATACTGCGTAAATATTCTGCTGCCTCTTTTTAGCAAATAAAGACAAAACACAAGAAAAAATTAACTCGCATATTTTTTTCAGTATATCTATAGATTTATCCAGCATACTATTATTGCATTGGGTAAATCAAGTATTAAAGAAATATTCAATATTAAAGAATATTCAAACATGGAGGTTCGTTGAATTCTGTATGCAACTAACATTTCCGAATACCTTTCTAATAACCATTTTGTGTTTACATAACTTGCACATAATTATCTACACATTAATACATTTTTAAGATTTAAGTCACAATAGAAAACCAAAAAATATTTCATTAGGACCATATTTTTATGTTACGGTGACCCTAAAAATAAAGAGAACACTTTTCATTCGTATTGAAATATGGCTGCTGTTCACCGATACTTCAACTCTTGGTTCAACGTCTTTATGAGACCTTTGTTATATTTACACAGTGAGTAAAAGAACAAGAGAACAAGAGGACAAAACACTTCTTATGAGCTGTCAAATGCTCGTATGAGACTTTGGTTTGACGTTTGGCAAACAATCGAAAGACTTTTTATGAGAATTCAAATGCTCTTATGGGACTACGAATAACAAATATGTGTGCGCGTTCTTTTTTTTTTATAAATTCTAACTATTGTTGATGTATGAAAAAAAAAATCTTTAATTCTGTTAGATTTTTATTTTGAAACAATGAAAATACACCATGACATCATAATTTTTGCAAGTAAATTAAGTTTGGTATAAGTTTAATCCCCTGTGAAAATACAATTGATGACAACTACTAACGCAACAGCAATTTAAGATATCATGCAAATTTTTTGGTACTCATACTCATGCTGCCTTATTCATAAACAAAAAATTGTTATTTCAGCTCTCGTGTTCAGGGAAACTACACCATGGAATAACAATTTTTCGGACTCAAATGGAGCAGTAAGCAATTGCCTTTATTTTGAGCCCGGAAAATTCTTATTCCATGGTGTAGTTTCCCTGAACACGAGAGCTGGAATAACCAATTTTTGTTTATGAATACGGCAGATGGTGTTTACTATTAGAATAATGAACCAAGTTTCTCAAACCCTCTCTTTATACGTACATCAAACCAAAAAATCGATCCAAATTAATGAACTTGCCACTTATTTCCAGCTGATAGCGTATCCGATAGAAACATAAACAGAAGAAAAATTTCTTTGGAAAAAGAACGCACTTCTGTTTAATTCAATTGAAAGAGCAGTTCGATTGGCATTTAAAAACTTTGGCTCCCATTCGACTCTTGAACTCTTATTTAAGTGTTGTTATGGGATTGTAAAGACTATAAATACCGTTTAGCGTTTTAGTTTCATAACGAGAAACTTAAAAGTCTTAAATTGATCTAGATATAGGATTTAAGTACTTTGACATTCGAAAAATGCTAACCTCTTATAATAAAATTGTTTTTAGACGAATATGAGTACTATAACAAGATGTCAATTCTTATGGGAGTTTTTTCAAGAGCTAAGCTCTGGAGAGTTTGTTATTTGGGCATCCAAATGAAAATATGAATCAAAACGTAAAAACCATTCATAACGAATAATTTCTATTCACTTCGTCAACTCGACGTTAATCTTCAATATGAAAGGTTCAATACAAAATAAGTATAATGAGAAACCCAAACTATGTTTCCATCAATCCATAGAAAAAAATGAAAGAAAGAAACTATATATTCGATTCACTTTTTCATAGAAGCATCAAAATCGGCCCTCTGGGACTTAATAAAAGTTTTCATTTCATTAGTGAACAGTGTTCACTGAAAGTAATTGTAAAGAATTTTTGCAACGATGGCATTTATGAATTCACAATATGTATCTCTTAAGCCCGTTATACAAAACTCAAATATTAAAGTTCAACTAATATTGCCAACTGCTGGGAATATAAAATACCATCTAGTTAAGAAGTGCATTTATGTTAAAACCTTTTGACTCAAAAAATATTCTCTTATTTTTTTTTTAGAAATCAAATTTTCTCATTTAACTTTTTCATGAAATTAAAAAAAAATTAATTTCCGGTAGCTTAAACACGAAATTTGCAATTGATTATTAGGTATGAGTAGAGTAGCCATGATAGATTATACATATTCGTGTGCGAGTATTTTCGTTATCGACAAACTTTCTATAATAATTCTATACTTGAACACAATACAAACATATATCTGCCACTTCAATTTTCAAATGAGAAATAACCACTACAATAATAGGATTTCCAAATCTAAAATCGAATGTGAGCTGGTGAACCGATGATAATCCAAATCGAATTTTCCAACAATTCTTATTGCCAACCATATAAATACACTGATGGAAAAATATGATAGCAATATGTCTTGAAAAATTAATTTTGCTTATCTTAATGATTATGCATGGTATTACGCCCATTGACCGAGTGACGGTAGTTAGTTGATTTAAAAACAACAAAACAGTATTCCCAGCTTTATTACACTAATCATTTTGTCAGATTTTTCAGTCAGTTATCTGGGTATAATTCAATTAGCGAAGACCGCTTAATTGATCGACCCGTTCAATTAAACGAAAACCATTTAATTGCACCAGTCAATTAATTAAAAGATAATTCATCAAAAAATTGTTTTGGTAAATTTATTTGTAATAATGTAACAAATTTTGGACAACTAGTTAATCATACATAATAAAAATTTTTTAAATAAGATTTTCTTTTAGCTCAGAGCGCTATCTGAGTGTTAACGGACTGTGCTTTGAAATCTGAATGCTCGTGAATCAGGATTTGAACCTCAGTAACAAAATTTCGGAGCAGATTTATAAAAAAAGTGGAGTAAATAAAAAATTTCCGGAATAGATTTGAAAACGAAAGAAAAACTCAAGTTTTCAAATACTGTATTTTTAACAAAAATTTGTTTAACAAAAATAAATAGGTATAATAATAAATAGGTAAAATGTCAATATTTCTATCAACTTATACCAATCGCTTGTCATAATACTTTAGCGAATTGCATTTAAAAAAATCCCGAACTACCGTGCAATCCGGAAAAGTGCCAATCATTTTGTATGAAACCTAAATGAATACCCATCAACACTATCTCCCTCTTTCTCTCTACACCTCTGTTCATACCCTTGAAGCCATCGCTGGTGTTGTGCAGCAAAAAAGGAAGTAGTTTTTCTGTTAAATTATAATTCACATTCAGTTGGAAAGAAATAATTATATAAGAGATCGTGAGGAACAAAAGAAAATCAAGTTATGCTATATTTGGATACTTATCAAGAGTATTTGGTGGTGCGACTCCTTTTTGAAAGACTTAGGTTCCATGAATTGACAGTGGAAGCCCAGTGACTCCTGCTATCTCAGTAATAATTTAGTTGACTCTGTTATCTCCAGTCATATTATATTTGATTATAAAAACTTTTAAAAAGTATATGAATTAGAATTGTAGATTTTATACATACTAGTATCGTGCCGTGGCCGAAACTCGGCCAGCAAAAACTGACACACTCTGGTAAGTAGAAAACAATTTGTTTGAAAATATTGAATTATTATTTTCTTTTTTCTTTTTAATATGCACTGCACAGTGTTCGACAGTACAAAAACAAAAATGACCCACAGTGTGTAAATGCGTGTCTCAAGTATATTCTGCACATCTCCGCAATTGTGGCTTCTCTCACTGAAACAGTTTTCAAAAAAATAAAATTTGTTGATGTTCGAACATGCACAGTATCGGTGTATTTTAATTATTTTTAATTTTAAAGCTTCTGGATATACAATATTAGCAGTTTTATTATTTTCAGGAAGAAGTAAATGACTTAGGACTTAAAATTTGCATAAAACTTTTGAATTTATACAAGAAATTCCCTTTTTTTAAATATCAAGCAGGTTTAAAAGCATAATTGAATATGTTGTTCAACTTTGACATAAAAGTGTACGAAATTTTCTAATTCAACAAATATATTTAAGAAATAAAAAATATATATTTACATGCTTCAAATAATAAGAAAATTAAAAATATGAAAATTGTAAAGAAATTTTTAAGAACCATTTAGTGGGTGAAAAAAGGTAACCTAAAGATACAATACTTGTTAATTCTTGGGGAAAATCCTAAACTCCACCAGCCTATGATACAAATTATCTCAAAATAATAATTAAGAAAAGTTTATTTATTGAAAATGTATGTTTTTCTATCAGTGTACAGTGAGTGACCGAATAATCGATTACCATCGAGCTTCTATCTCTGTGATGTGATAGGATGGAAAAGCTTCAGTTGGCACAATTGAGTATCGATCTACTACGTTCAATGCTTTAATGTTTAATGCATTTGTATTGGCTTATGCTATGCTAATTTAAGTTCGTCTCTGCAATAGCATGACCCATACTACACAACTTGTCATCGTGTCATTTCATTTCATTCATTTTGAAAACCACAAATGCATTTCTTTTTTTTTTTTTAAAGAGAGAGCTATATATGCTGTATTAATTGGAAGAAGGACTATGCTTAAAGTTGACTTTAATTAATGGACGAGGTCATCTTACATCACAAGCAAAACAATGAATATTAATTTGATGCGCTTCAAAGCTGCCCACTTTCTCACTATGAAGTCTCAACCTCCTGCAGGTTTAACTACCCTTCTTGTTTCATTAATTATAACCGCAAATTTGGCTTTGAAATCATTAAATCAACTCTATAAACACTGACTCCGTGATATAGTGTCCTTTGTGGTTAAAATAACAATCATCGTCTCTCGCCTCACGAGAATTGTTTTGGTAAAAACTATCAAATTCAAAGAGGCCACAAGAATTGAATCTCATAATAGGCTTTTGTATTTATGTGGTTGAGATCTGTCATTTGAACAATATAATTATGTATGCATTACCAACTTTAAAAAAGGCTTTAAAGTTGTATTTGTATGTATGTATGTAATGTTATAAAATATCTTCGACAGCAACATGATATAGGTAATACTTAAATTCTTCGACATTGTAAATTAGTTTTCTATTACATACACTTAGCATGACATTCTTAGACAATATAGTACATTGGGTCCGACCCATTTAACAAATAAACCGGAATGAATTATGAAAGGCAAAGATATTATATACAGAGTGATACAGAGTGTGACAAAAAGCTAGAGCGTGTAGCTTGGATTGATATAAGAAAAAAATCGTATGGTAGAGGGGGGGGGTCTATTTCCCCCTGTTTAGCTGGGATGGGCAGTTTTCTCAAAAACTAAAAATATTTTTGTATCCAGTTTTCTGTTTTTAAAAAAAAATAAGATCATTGAATTTTGAAAACAAAATTAGTACTTGATAACTTAAAATTTTGAACAAAATCAGTTTGAATTTTTTAAAATTTTTTTTTTTTTTTCAAAATATTGAGTTTAAAAATTAATATTTCAAAACTATTCTTTAAGCAGATTTATTTAGAAATAAAATAAAAGAAGATATTTCTGGCTTTACAGAAAGGTATATTATGTCATTGTTGTTGTTTACTAACTTTTTTTTTCTTTTTTTAGTCATTTTTTTTAGAAAATTGCCCCTCCAGGCTAAACGGGTGGAAATAGACCTTGATGCCATCTACACGCTCCAGCTTTTTGTCACACCTTAGGTGACTAACCCTGTATAGTCTTGTTTAATTTCAAAATCACATGTTAAAGGTTTTTTTCTTCTTTTTAAACTTATTTATTTCTATGTTTTGTGGGATTTTTGAATTATTTTTTGCATTAAATAAGCTATGATATTTTCAATTAATTTCTGTAAAAAATTGACTTGGGAAAAAAAAAATTAATTTAAATCACCTACATAAAATAATTCCTATAGCTTTATTTATATTTTTTTTTTTATCAAGTTGATTAAGTGAATAGTTTTTTAAAAATTAAATTTTTGAAAAAAAAATCAATTTTTTTTTGTACATGATGACTTTTTATAAATTTTACGTAGGTAATATTCAATTACCTTTGTTTGTTAAGTATTTTTTTTTTGTTTGATTCAAAGAAACTTTTTAAATAAAAGTAAAATTATTCTTAATCTTACTGTGGGGAGCCAAAATTAAATTAATTTTTCAAAACTGCTTTTAAATTTTCCGTGTCGTCATTCCTTGCTCAGATATGGGTAACCAAAGTCAAAAGTCTCTTTTTTAATTTAAAGCCAGATATTCTTCTGAAAAAAATTGTAGAACAACTTACAAAAGATGACATTAAAGCGATTGGATCAATATAAATTTAATTGGATCAAAAAAAAATTCATAGAAAATGACACATTTCATAAAAAAATAAAAAGAAATAAAGTTTTTGTCTAATGCTGCTTCTTATGATTGCACAATAATGGTACCTCAAAAAAAAAAAAGAAAAAAAAACAATAAAAAAAGTGAAATTTTTTGTGTTCCCTTAATTTCTTGATATTTTAGGGCCACTTATGTAGTCGCGGTACAAATATTGATCCGGGCGGTTCTGCAATTTTTGCTCACGAAATTAACCTGATTAACAAAGGTCCAAAGATGGTTAAAAAACATGAACCTCAGTTTTCTCGCAGTAATCATTAGTGAGTTTAAATTTCTGAACTACTGATCAGTATTTGAACCACGTTTGTACAAACGTCTTTAGTTAATTTTTCAAAAAGGATATTAAAAAAATATTTTTTTCGAACATGACTGCAACTAAACATAAACATCGCTCATCGTTCATTATGTTCATAGCCTCGATCTTCGCTTGTACTTGTTCCATTTTCGTCTTTCGAAATAAGATCCTTGTATATGAATACCATCTCGTACAAGTTACATTCTCGTGAATCACAACGCTTCCATCATCTCGATTGATATTATGGTGGCATTTACAACAGATTAAAAGAAAACATAAGCAATCTCGTCTGTTCGTTCCAGAGTAAGTCCACTTTCAAAAGATCCCAAAAAGGCATCTATCTGCAAAAGCCCTTTTCAACACTCTTAACAGCAAATATGTGGAAATGGATATGCTTGCCTCAAAATATTTGTTCCATTATCGTTTTCATCCTTTCAATCCGACCGCAATTATATATGTGTGTGTAGTGCTTCTACCATATCAGGCCATACTACGTTGATATAAGGTTTAACCACAAACAATTATATACAGATGTCTCAGCTCCATAGAAAAAAGTGTCATATGAAACTGAAAATCTGCATTTCGAAAAGCTTTTAACAAAGCTCTTTTCAAACAATTGTTTTGATGTTCCTGTCCAATGCTTTTTCTCTTCAAAATTGGTATTCTCTAAAAACAAATAATAATGTATTTTTTCTATTGCTCTTTTGCTTCCGTCTGTATTTTTTCTTTTACTCTTTTTTTCTCAAATTCACAGCCCACCTGCCGCCACATTTTTTTGTAGCAATTTTTTGAAATGGTTACAGATATCGGAATCTTTTGGCAAGAAAAAAGTGTGGTGTTGTGTATTCTGATTTCTGATTGTGTGTATCCATGAGGGTGGGTAACGAAGAAGGATTTTTCTTGAATTAGGGGTGCAAGTTGGAATAATGAAATGAGTGATAACGATAAGATTTTGATTTTAAAAGATCTGTTGCTTCTAAAATTAAAAGAAAGGATAGGTTAGGTATGTATATGTAGTTAAGTGGAGGTAGCTATGTAATTTTTATTTAGTACGCATAGGTTTTGTGTTTAATGCATTTAAATGGATATCTATGAAGAAACTTTATCCAATTCCGGTGCTGATTTATTAAATAAAGTGGCCATATAAATGTAGCTGAGTAGGTGCCTACATTTTTTAATTTTATTCGTTCGGATTATGTTGTAGGTATGTACCTACACATATGTACATACTTGTTTTGCCTTTTTTGAAAGCCAGAGTTCTGTACTTGTATTTTATTTTAACATCGTCGTTGAAATGTAGGTACCTACTTCAAAAAGTCGTACCAACGTTGGTTGGGACTAGGTATATATTTAGATCATATGTGCCTAGGTACCTACATACATAGGTGCTAAACATATTTGTAATCAATGTGAACAGTCTGTAAGTGAAAAGAATACTTAACAATTTTTTGGTTTTTATTACATTTTAACGTAGGTAACTACCTACTTAGCTATACAAAAATGGGAGGGGGTATATTTCCCCCTGTTAAGGCGGGAGGGCAATTTTCAAAAAAAATCACTTAAAACAGAAAAAAATTATTAATAAAAACTCGTAGTATGTACCTATAGAGTCACGCAATAGCATTTTGAAAACATGTCCTTTCTTTAATTTTATTTTGATAAATTGATTTTCAGTCAAAATTTTGAAAAAAAAAATTTCAAGCTGATTTTTTTCAAAATTGTACGTAATTAAGTATTATTTTTTTTCAATATTCAATTTTCATATTAGTTTTTAGTCAAAAACAGAAAACCGGATGCTAGAATGTCTTAGTTTTTGAGAAAACTCAAAATAACGGGAGAGGCAATTTTCTAAGAGCATTGACTTAAAATAGAAAAAATATTATTAAACCACAACGGTAACAGCTGCAAACTAAAATTTTTGAAGCAACAAAATTAAAAAAAAATATGTTTAAACTGATTTTTTTAAAAATTTTACGTTATTTAGTAGCATTTTTGTTTTTTTATATTCAATGCTCCTATCAATTTTAAGTCAAACACTTAAAACCAAATGTCAAAATGTACCTACTCTAGTTTTTTACAAAATTGAAAATAACAAAAGAACTTCCATCCGATATTTTGTTGCTCTAAAGCTCCTTTTTCTACTGTTTAAGTAGTAAAGTAGATTTCATTATTTTCAATTTTTTCAAAAACTAAAGGATATTTAGGCATCCAGTTTTTAGTGTTTGACTAGAAATTATTAGGGGCTTCGAATTTTAAAAACAAAAATACTACTTAATAACGCAAAATTTTGAACACGATTTTTTTATTTATTTTGCTTCACAAATTTTAGATTAAAAATTAATTTTTGAAAAACTGTTCACTAAGGCAACTTAATTTGAAGTTAAAATAAAAGCAAAAATGTCTGTTTGCTGTTGGTTTTTAATAATTTTTTTCTGTATTAAGTCAATTCTTTTAGAAAATTTTCCATTCCCGTTATTTTTAATTTTATTAAAAACTTAAAGATATTTGAGGATCCGGTTTTCTGCTTTTAACAAAGAACTAATAAAAGCACTAAATTAAAAAAAAATAGTAATTAATAACGTAAAATTTTGAAAAAAATCAGTTTGAAATTTTTTGTTTACCTACATATGTATATTTATTTGAAATTAATATTTCAAAAACTATTCCCTAAAACAGAAAAATAATATATATACCAAAATAATTGCTGGTTAGTCAAGAAAATAAATAAATTATAATCTTGAAAATCGATTGGAAAATCGTTATTAAATTATCAATTTAGTTAAAAACTTTCCTTATTCTTGTCGGGAGCCTCTAAGGTATTGAAATTATTTACTTATTTATATTTTTTTATAATTTAAATATTTGTGATGATTTTATCTATCAATTGACATTTAAATTATAAAAATCGAAGTATTATTTCTCGACCTATAGCCGATTTTCCACAGCTGCATCGTTAATTTCGCAATTTTTCATGCATTTGGCCTTAGAAATATTACGAAATTTCATTAGCATACATTTTGAAATTTTTTTATGGGGCTTGTAAAAAACACACAGCTATGTTTTATATGTGAAAATATTGAATGACATTTGAGGAATGCAATTCTGAAAAAAATTAACCCATAAACTGAAGTGGTGAAAATGGTAAGGGTGGGAAGCTCAGAAAATTCAACTTAAAATAATTATTTTTCAATTTTTAGGTTTATTTTTTTATGTTGAATTCTTTTTTGTGGAACATTTTATGTAAATACTACGTCACGTATGGGTATGTTTTATATATAAAAATAAAGCGCTTATTTACCCTTAAGTGAAAAAAAGTTATTTGAATTAAATCCGTGAATTAAATAAAAAGTAGTGAACGATTAAATCAGGCAAGCGCTGGCCTAAAAAACCAAGTCTTGAAAAAAATTAATTCAAAAAATAATTAATATCGGCTCTCCTGTTTGATGAATGGCTTTGTTGTGTTCTACATATATTTAAAGAGTATATTTCCCAATGATATTTTAATAATTTTTTTTCTCTACGATCAAGTTTACATATAGTTTTTAATTTTTTAATCAATTAAGTGGGTAAAAAAAAAACACTATTTCAATTTGTTTTTACATTTTTTTCAAATTTGTAATGCAATTATATACATTCTTTTTTTAAAAAATGTATACCTGTTTTAATGACAGTATTTTAAGATATTAACGTTTAAGGTCCGTTAAGTAGTTTGGAAGAAAAAAAAAATAATATATGAAGCCATGCATTTTTTGACTAAAATCGTAAAAACCGCGTAAAACGAATTTTAGTAATTTTCCTGTTGAATTAACCTTAAATCATTGCTTGGCATTATTTTATGTTTTAGCCTACATATATATTATATTTATTTTTCAAAATTTTGAAATTTTTCATCAACTTTTGAATTTGAAAGAATAAAAATCGAATTGATTTTGGACTAAAACACGTTTTTAGTATGACTTTTTTTATTGTATTGCAATAAATTTTATATATATATGTAGATAAACATTTCTTCTTTCTATATTTATCAACATGAAGAAGATCCGATTACTAATAGCAAAGTTATTAGCTTTATAAGATGGCCAAGTCGGTGATTTTATTTAGTTTTTATAATTAAAATGCCGTTTTTTGGCTTTAAACCAGTTAAATGGCCCCTGGCTCGTCTCGTGTCGTATTTACATGTATACAATCACTGACTTTTTTGTAGATAAATGTTGGGGCTATAACTTTCTAGTATATTGTTTTTCGATATTTGGAAATTTTTCATCATGTTTTGCATTTTGAAAAATGAAAATCGATTTGATGACGGCTTTTCATCCCACTTTCGTATAGAATGCTTCCCCTCCCTGAAATTATTTTTACATAAAATTAAAGCCTGACATTTTGTGATTGTTTTAAGATATTAACCTAATCGATCGGACGTATAGTTTAGAAGTTATGAATTTTTTAATCGAACACTATCAATTGATTTTTAGGATTTTGATAAAATAACAGTTATCTCCCACTAGTGCATGGTGGTTGACAACGAACGAAACAGGCAGTTTTAGTGCATTTTTATTGATTTTTTGATTGGTTTTTAATTAAGATTGCGAAGCTTGTAGGGGGCGCACATATGCGAATGAGGTATCAAAATTTTTTTTGTTAAACGGACATGCAAACTAAAGAAAAACGAAATTAATCGATGCACGCAGTGATACGTACTTAACAGATATGTTAAAGAAGTCAATATTTACCGCTATTTCCGGTAAAATGTTAAAAATAAATAAAATTGAAATGCAATTACATCAAACTCAATGAATTCTATTATGTGTAAAAATTTCAACTCCCTACTACCTACCAATAAAAAGATAATTGTAAAAAACTATAAACAATTGATTTGCCCATTTTTTCAAACTTAAATATCTCAGCTTATCAGCACTTTGGAAATCTGAAATTTTCCAAATATGTCAGAGTCAATAATCCCTACAACACATATAAATTTCAAATTTTTAGCATTTTTCGTTAAAAAGATAAAAAATAAAAAGTGTGAAAAAATTGAAAAAACAATGTATGAGTTTTCAAAAATTCCTAACGCCCACAATAACCTCGCCCACAAAAAATTCCTTAAACATGGATAACTTTTTTTTTAATTTCCTAATTAAAAATGTATTTGAAAATATTCTAAAAAATACACCTGATTTAAAAGAATTATTTAAAAAAAAATCGATTTTGGTGTTTTTGAATTTTAACCAAGTTTGTAGGGTAAACAAAATTTTTTAGAATTTTTTAATTAACTTTGCCATTTTAATATAATAAAATTCTATTGAATGTATTTGGTTTGAAAATTCTAAAAAATTTAATTTAGAAATTAGAAATCCGACTTTACCCTACATTTACCCAAATTTACTCTATTAATTATGAGAATTTCAAAAAATCCCTTCTTAGTGGAGTTCTACATATATAAGGGATGTAAAAAAAATTTTCTATATTATATAACATTTACCCACTGACCTGTAGAATGATTGGTCACAAATAATAAAATATTGTTAGTGTATCTGTATCTCTATCTTGTGTTTATGTGACAGAAGATCAAAGAGATCTTTTCACGTTGTTCTCTTTTTTATTCTCAAAAAGCTTTTCTTGGTTAATATGAAATCTAAAAAGCTTTTTGTTGGCGGATAATTTGTTGGCTCATTTTTCTTTCGATGTCATAATTTTCTATTGAGATGAGACATCTGTATATAATTGTTTGTGGTTTAACCTTTTATAGCATTTACACCATTCCATTCTTCTGACATCACCAACACAATACAACAATTTAAATCCTTCATATCAATCCAAACACTCGCGCCCTTTCCAATATATCCATTAAACATTCCCCTGGTTGATGCTCCCTATACTACCTGTGTCATATAAGGATAGACTTGCAGCTTGTGAGATTTAACTGCCATCAGACAGGTGCCAAAAAAAAAAATGTAAAACCTTTCCGTGATCCGTAACCTTTGTTTGGAATAAGAGTTGTTTGGGTTGGGAGATTGATATTCAAGTCATCAACGAAATCATGCCAACTTTTGTATATACGTCATTCAGTTGAAAGAATGAAAGTCAGGAAGAGTTAACTACGGTTATAGCACAAAGGTTGATGTGATTTAGGGGGGCACTCTGGGGTAAGTGCTTTGTGGTGTGGTGCAAAAGGTTTTTCGGTGCCAAATAAAAGGGTTCATTTTGGCAAATATTTGAAACACTTAGAAATAAAAAACTTCTTCCATTCGCTCCTTGTTGATGAAGCCTTATAACAAATCTCCTCTACCTTTATTAGTTCCATAAGCTTATTGCGATAATTCACTTGGTGTGGAAGCAATTTTTTCATCTTTTTTTGTTCATTTATATTTCTTTTAAGTCACGAAGCCCAAGTACAGAATCTCAACAATATTACTACTTGTCAAATTGTCAAAGTATGCACGATTGACTTGCTCCCCTTATGCCTATGTTTGTGTATGAATATCATTTCAACGAAATTAAGACATAACGGAGACATATTCCACGCGCACAACCCCTTTTTGGTTTTATTAGGGTTATGGTGCGGAAATGAAATGATGTCGATTCGTCTTGATTAAGATTCTTTGAGGTTTGATGACTTAACTGGTAAGACGTTTTTCTTTGCGAATTTAGCTGGTTGAGTTAACTTATGTGAAGGGTAAGACCCCGGAATTAATCTAGATAAATAAAATGTGATTCATTTTTTTATGGTTTCATACTATTCTAAAATATGTAGGCACAGTCAACAGCGCTTGAATGGTCTACAATTTTATTTTTACTTAAATAGAATTTTTACTGATGCAAAATCTAAATAAATAAATTTGATGGTACAACTCAGCTCATGAAGAACTATATAGGGTCTAGTGACTTACAACCATCAACCATTTCTGTGTGCGTGTATGCAAGAATGGAGAGGACCCACAGTTTATTTCCGAATCCAAACAGCTAATGTGAGCGGCACTTTTCTATGACAAGAGATACTCTTGGAGGTTTTGTCAATTCCTCGCAAGAGTCATTAACCGAATTATTTTAAAAACTGTTAGGTATGGCTGGGTGTCGAACCTAGACCTCCAGCATGACAGTCCATCGCACTAACCATCATGCACGGCTACTGCAAAACTCTAAATAACTGAAAAAAAAAGATAGCAGATTTTGAAAAAAATGTATTCCACATACCCTACAGTGAACGACTACTTTTATATAAATAGACCAAGGTCTCAGAGTAGCCAGATACACGTCATTTTATTAGAGGCAAGATTTTTCCTTTGAGTATATATTCTATGGTGGGTGAGAATGAATGGATATTAGGTGCCTAAGGTTAGAGGACATTTGGGCAAGTGCTTAAGGTACATAAAACTAATGGAAAATCCGTCCTTTTATCAAAGTTATTTTTTTACTAGGCTTTAGGGGATGCTATCATCAACTTATTTTGTCACTTGCCTGAAAACTATACTGTGGTGCCAGACAGCTAAAAATTGTCAAAATGTAGATGAACCAAATGTTGGCTTACGAAAATTAAACTTCTGCATGTGGCAATTTTTTTGTATTCCATTGTTGTTAGTAATTGTGAACGACTTTTCTGACATCCTCAAAAAAGCTCATATAATGAGATTATCTGGAAAGAAATTATTATATAACCTCAAAAAAAATGTTTTTTTTGTATTATTAATTTTCTAACGGCAGTACATATAAGCGGTGACAATTGTTTGTAAATAAACTGCCTGTACAAAAAAAAAAAAAAATGCTCGATTGGATCGCATGTCCTTGCTCTTAGGTATGGTTAAAATTATTTGGATATTATGGCATTTGATTTTCCCTCTATAGAATCACCTAAAAATTCTTAAGTTCCAGAAGAAAATGGCTTTATTGGTTTAGGCTGTAGGTTGAGATACAGACAGACAAAGACAGACAGACGAAATTTCAGGACCCACTTATTTCAGGTTCTCTACCGTCGTTATGTCAATTTTGATTGAAGTCTCGAGTTAAATTTTGTTTTGAAAATCGAGTAGTATAATGTACTAAAATAATTAATTTTATGTTTATTATTTAATAATATTTAAATGCGATATTGTTTGAATAAATAACAGTAGAAGCAGGGACACATATACACCCAAATCTACAGAATTACAGACGCACAGAACGACGACGACGGATGAAATGGCGCAAAACTATATTCGGACTTCTTCATCATCGTAGTGTCTGTCAATTTTGATCACAAACTTAAAAACACAAAATGCTAAAAATGGTAAAAATCGTCTCTTTGACAGATCCAATCCAAAAATTAATTAATTTATTTTACCAACTATTGAAAATTCCATTAACCAAAATCTTAAATCTTTAAAACGCTTAGTCACTTGAACTATTTAAACTACTATGCGAGCAAGTGCAGTGCATGCGACCTTCTTTGTCGGGCATTTAAATACCTCCACGAAACCAAACTTGTTCCTAGACATCAAGTTAAACTTTGACAAACTTTAGGTTTCTATAGCAATAATTATTGATCTAAGGCTTAGCTTAGTACACAGAAGTCCTCACCGTTTTTGGAATGCGTATGGAAATTTTGTTCTCCTTGGGCTCACTTGTGGGTATTCTACTATTTAACCTAATCACTGGTTGGAGGCTGGTCAAATTTACTCAACCGCGATGATGCATGCAAATTCAAAATGATGGCCTAAGTATCTGACCAGAACAGGGAATCAATAAGCAACTACTATCTACTTCTTTTTCCGCGGGATATCGACTTAATTGAAAATCTGAAATGTATATGACAATTGACATAAAGTCGAAATATCGTCTCATTGCAAATTCCAAAGGAAAGTCGCCTTAATTTCATCGGGGAAATAATTTCCGTTTGTACGAGTATTGTTGCGGTCCACCATGTTGATGTTGGAGCTTCCTTGATTCATATACAAAATTAACGAATGCAAAATTTATACAGAGGCTCCATCATAGGACTGACTATTCTGCGTATGGCTATATGATAAACAATCCGTTGGGTGTTCATCAGAGACAGGAAATTGCCTTAAAGTGTGTCCTGCTATCCGTCGTTGACTCACATCGTCGAATCACAGCTTCATAGCGTATCACATTGTGTTTGCGGTTCACTTAACTGCTTCGGCCAGTGGGGATGGCGCCCGGTTGTGACCATTGAAATCGCATCAGCTGATGAATATGTATTGCATATAGGAAAGCAAATATTATTGCTCTCATAAAATAATTGCTTAAAATGAAACCAGGTAAATACAAATAAACTGCATAGTGTGACCGATATTTAGATTTATCAAAATATTGGATGAATTTCGTTGCCCATTTCGAGAATTAGGTTTCTATTTATTAAGTATTTCATTTCAAATGTTTGCTTTTTAAAAGGTATTATATATTTTCGTACTTTAAAGGTAGGTAGCTACATATATTTCGGATAGCTATTAAGCACTTTTTCCTTAAAATAAACTGTCATTTGAATTTATCATCATCATATCAGTAAAAATACATTCTGTGTATAAGAAAACTATCTTGAAGTCAATTTCATTGTTTTTTCTTTATTCGTTTTCGACATACGGTCGAAGAAAAAAGGGTCACAAACGTAACGAACGTATAATAACAGTCATTGCTGTAAAAACGATGAATTTGGATTCTAAGGACCTCGAAACGTGGATATAAATGTCAAACATTTTCAATTCGACAACAATAACATCCAACTAAAATTTAACGAATCGAGAAAATCAATCCAAATCGAAAAACAAAATGATTTTGCTAATTTTCTAATTGACGCATAACTTGTTTTAAATTTCAAAATAAATTATTTCACCTTGTTCCTTTCAACCACATTAATTATTATGCAGATAAATCTTCTCTTGAAAAACCAAGTCCACACCGGAGATTTTGTTAGTTAGTCCTTATAATCCATAGAAGAGACGAATTCCTTTTTCCAAATATTTTCTCTCAACCAAAATCTCTTTAAATAAAGGAAGTAAATCTGAGGACATGCTATGGCCAATGGTACTTATACATTTTGAGGTTGAGAGCAGTTAGAAAACCAACTATGTCTAATTTTATCTGGGCAACCAACACACATGTATATGTAAAATGACTATTGAAAATAATTTTTTGAATTCCAAAATATCCTTGACAATTTTAGCCAGTAGAAGGTAAGGTAGACTCTCTCTAGTTCTGACAAGTTACCAATAACACGAAGTAAAGGTATATTACGTTAGTCTCTTTATTCTCTGTGTATCTGTATATATAATGTACATACATATTTTTATAACAAAAATGTCTATACCGCAACTATATGAATCTGAATAAATTAGGAAACGAACAAGTTGTATAGAATGGAAGAAACTATGACTGGTAGCAAGAGGTGATCAAAGGGATTCCTAAAATTATGCAAGTTCCAGTATGCAACTAGACACTGGGCACATAATATTCAACAGGGTGTTATACCTCCTCACCCTCACCTTAACGCCGTCCTCATAGTTTTTATCGTTTTCCTTTTGTCTAATGGCTCTTCTGGTAAAGGATTATGCGGCAAAATCCAGAATTTCAGAACAAAATATGCACGAAATGGTATTTTGAACGAAGATTTCAGGACTGGATTTGAATTTAATTGTTTTTTTTTTGTTTTTTTTTTATTGAGATTTGATTTTTAATTTAATAATTCAGCTCCTAGTGAGATTAAATTCGACGAGAAAAGATTTGTGTTCAGTATATATTACCACTAAATCATGAAAAGACTTACATACATTGAAACAACGCTAAAAAGTTGTAATTACCAGCTGCTCGATTTCCGATTGCACTAGACTCATGCTAGCCTCGAAAATATAGGTTCCCGATTATATTTTAATGGCAAAAACTGTTGATTTTTATTTATTAAAACGAATTAATAGATTTTTAATCGAACATTATCATTGGCTTGTGTGAAGCCTTTTAAAATAACACGCATGAAAAACAATCTACTACTCACACTAGTTTATGGCCCACCCCGTCCATAAATGATTTTTTTTTTTTTTTTTTTCAATTTTTGCTTAATATTCTTTTTTGGTCAATTTGTTTTAATTTAAATATTTTTGATTTCATGAATTATTTCAAATAAAACTTATAATAATAATAAACCTTAATTTTTAACTTCAACCTTTAAAAGAGCATCTTGAAAAAAATTCGTATGACTCAAAACTGGTTTTCAATTTTAAAACAATTCCATATTCTTCTAAAACTTACCAAAAAATAAAACGTTTTTTTTTTTTTTAATTTAAATTCAATTTTCATAATCAATTGCATGAATAATGACATTCCCCAAAAAAAAAAAAAAATGTTTTCAATATTTGAAATAATGGCTGTGGGCTAATTATATAAGTAGGTCTACCATTTAAAAGAAATTATTATTAATACTGTAGTTTATTTATACTAAATAAAATGCTACATATTTTATTTCTTTTAGAATCAGATGCACAGGTTTACATAATGGTTCAAAGTTTAAAAGCCTAGGCTTTCAAACTGATAGGACATAATTGGAACAAGTCCGTGTGACCCAGTCGTGCATTTTATACTATCGAACGTTAAATATTTAATTTATTTTAATATTTAAGTTATTTCAATTATGTTTTCAAAATTGTAGAACCCAACTTTTGTGGCAGAAAATCAAGAACACGGTTTTTATTAGCGAAAAACTAGTTAACTCTTCTTAAAAAAAATTCCGTTTGACCTCACACAATAATTTAGATCTTATAAATTATGAAAAAAATCTTCATTCGCATTAAATTGCTTTCAACATTCGCAATACTGGGACTATAAGGTATTAATTAAGTTTGTGCAGCTCATATGGCAAGTACCGAATAATACTATAAAATAATAGTTGCATATTTCTAGCTTATAATCATTTTTTCAAAAAAATCAAAAAAAAAAAAATACCTACGCACAAAAGACATATCAGCTGATAGTTGTACAAATACTAGAATAAAGGAAAACATTAATAAAAGAATTATTTTAGTTTTAGTACAATTATTATACTATCTAATATAGATTTTTTTGGGATCAGTGGTAGGTACTGGTGATTCCAAATCTTACTGTAAGAATCCATATAAATATTTCCCATCATCCCTTATTATTACTTCCCTTAAAAAATTAGAAAAAAAAAGTATAAAAAATGATCTGAAAAATTGGAGTTCTAAAAAAAAATCCTACCTAGGTAAATCTTCAATACATGGTAAAACTATTGTTTTAGCTTTCCAAAGGCCAAAGAATACAAAATTCAATACCATCAAAAAAACATCATGATTTATTGCAAATTAATTCTTATTTCCCTATTTCGACATTCTTTCGATATTCATAATATGAACATTTTTCTTACTACTTTCTTATACTTAGAAAGTCTATCGATCAAAAAAAAATATTTTTCTACATCCCACTCCCACCGTTTAAAAAATTGAGCATTCACACTTAAAATTAAGATGGTGGCTGGAAACTCTGCAACAGCTTTATGGTACAGAACTTGGAGAGAATCATGCAAAACTAAAATTTCTTCTCCGCATTTCCATATTAAATTCCTATACGAGTTATCAGCGAAATAAGAAATAAAGATATCGTGCAGCGAAGACTGCATGCAGAGCCTGGAATATGTCAGCCCTCATAGGAACCTGTGTAAATTTATTTTCGCTGCATTGAAAAAAGCTGCACATCTGTTTTCGGCATAAAAGTATGTATACTGGAAGCATAATCAGTCAGTATACTACTTTTAAGCTATTTGCTATAAAATACGTCCCTGTAAATTGCAGCAATTGACAGTCACCATTTATCTCAACAAAACTGGGTATATCAAAGTGAAAAGAATCAACTGCCATTTCCTCCCTGGAATGTAAATATTACTCAAAAAAAACAAATAACTTGCATTCACTATAAGATGCGGAAAAAGCTTCTCCTGCAATGATTCCCTGGACATATATTGAAGTATTTGTTCACACCGCACATTTACAAATGAGTCCTACTCCTATATAATTAAAGAATTACATACCTATATATTATCTGCAGGAATGTATAGACACGGTGGAAATGCTGAAATTAATTTTCGGGATTTTATATTATGCATATAGAACTGCTTGTACCTATATCTCTTATGCGACAAGCGACATCATCACATAGTGTACAGTGATTTCATCTTTTTTTATGTTTTCAATGCAAAGATTTTGTACAATGGAAATGCTGCACAATGGAAATGCTTGCAAACTTCGTTCTTAAAATTTGAGCAAATGCTTATGTGAACTTACACTTTAAGCAGCGCATGTGAATTAAAAAGGCACTTTAAAGGGAATGAGCAGGTGAAGTACTTGAAGAATGCTTGAATTTAATACTCTTTAAAGGCTTATAAAATCAAGTTTGAAGAGACTCAAGGAAACTTTCTGACGATTGCCAATTCAAGTTCTTCGAAAAACTAATCAACCTACTCCTACATATGGTAGATATGGTAACAATATTACCTAATGTTTTTTTTTTATTGCACATACCAAACTATGCTGTTTTTTATGTGTATCAACTTAGCAGGTCACTTTTTCCGTTGCAGATTAAAAAGTATATATAGTAATTAGTTGCTACTCAATTGCTAATTAGTTACGCAAAAAAATTTAATCGCTGTTTTGGTTTGCGAAAAAATTGGGGCCTTTCTTGGCGTCAACTTAGCAGGTCATTTTTTCAAAACTATAAAAAAAAAATTAATTGCTTTGTTGGTTTGCCAGAAAATACGTGTCCTACTAAGTTGACGTCAACTTAAGAAGGTCAACTTTCTCAAAAATAGAGGTAAACGGTCCGCGAATTGATATATATATTGAGAACTACTTTATTGCTAATTAGCTACGCAAAAAAAAATTGAATCACTTTTTTCGTTTTTGAATAAATAGGGGTGACGTCATCATATAAGGACACCCATTTTCTCGCAACCCAACAGAGCAATTAATTTTTTTTGCGTAAATATTTAGCAATAAAGTAGCAACTAATTTACTATATACTTTTTAATCTGCAACGGAAAAAGTGACCTGCTAAGTTGATGCACATCATTTTTTCGGTGTGCTGAACTTGATTCGAAGTCAGAATTTCTGCATCCACCTCATGTTTTTGAGATTTTCTCGTTTGAAAATTATAAATAATATCTAGTTTTTCCCTGTTTTCGAGGTCTAAAATAAATTTAAATTTAAATTTGATGGCACAACTGCTCATGAAGAACTAGGGCCTAGTGACTTATAACTCTCAACCATTCCTGTGTGCGTGTCTGCAGGAATGGAGGGGACCTACAGTTTATTGCCGAATCCGAACGGCTAACGAGCGGCACTTTTCTGTCAATTCCTCGCAAGAGGCAGTAGCCGTTTTTTCTTTTTAAATAAATAGGCGGCGAGGCTGGGGATCGAACCTTAGACCTCCGGCATGACAGTCCATCGCACTAACCATCACGCCACGGCTACTACCTGTTTTCGAGGTCATATTATTATAAAACGAGGTTATTTGCTACAACATACATAATTTAAAAGGGTTTCTAAAATTTCAATTTTCTTCTTTAAAATTCTGTTTAAATATTTCCGAAAACTCTTTTCTTCTCCGAGAAATTTAAAAACGGGAATATCTCAAAAACATGAGGTGATGGAATATTTCTGACTTCGGATTCGAGTTCAACACTTAAAAAAAAATCGCAAAAGTATAGTTTTGTTTTTCTGAAAAAACAAAAACTAAGTTTTTGAACTAACCATAATTTTCAACATTCAGTTAAATGAAGGTTCTGATTTGTGCATGATATTTATTGTATACCAACTATAGTTACTGAAGTTTCTTATAGTATTTGTTTTTTTAATCACTTTGTTTTTGCAAAAAACGGAACCTCATAGGTATACCTATGTATGTATCTACTGATTTATACTTACATCATTTTTATGATTTTGTATGCACATACATTTTATTAAAAGAACACCTTTTACAAATTCAAGCTGACAAATGACGAGTAGAAAAAAAAAAGAGAAAATTATAAAAGTAAAAAATAAAAACAATTTTTAACTGAAAAATAGGACGAAAGTTTTTCGTCTAACGAGGCTAAATCCAATTAAAATTTACCCCACGTCACTTTGAAAAACTGTGCACACTCTATTCATTGCACTTATTCATTCAGTCGTGGGATTAAAGGACGAGAGTACTGCTAATATGAAACTCATCCTTTAGTCATTCATTTTATATCCTGTCATGTAGTTTTACTTTGAGGATATAAATCAGGCAATGCTCTGCAGATGCAGTTTGTTCAGGCTCAGCAAAATTGTGTACATAATTTTTTTTTTTGCATTCATCATAGCTTGTACATTTGGACCTAAACCGCGGCCACCTTTCTGAAGCGACCAATGGCATCAGTTGTTGCACTTTAAACAGTTTTTATGTACTGCACATTGATATGTATAAGTATATATGATGAGTATGTAGAAGTAATATGGTTACCGTCCCTTCGGTATTTTAAACATTTGCAATATTGTTCTATTATTTTATTTATGTATTTCATAAAATAAATGTTGGCAAAAATGTCTTCAAAAATAAAAGATTTACTTGTCAGAACGCCCAAAAAAATTTCAGTATGTTCAATTTCTTGGTCAAATAATTTGGGCACCATATACACCTATATGACATCTTATTTCGAGTAGAAATGATGACGCTTTAATTTAAAGCGGATAGGTGTGTGTTTGAGAGTGCAAAAAAGGCCAAAATAATTTTGGACATTAAGTATTGCAATCTTATATGTATTATATTCTTGTGCTTGTATATAAGCAATATGATATAAAATGGGCTTGAAGTTAGAATCCATAAATCCGGAGAACCCATAATCTAGAAGATTTGGAAAATCCAAAATTCAGAGAGTCAAATATCGAAATCCCTAAAAATTACATAAAATAAAAAATGTGCGCAAAGTTTTCATTCGATATAATTTTTCGGAATTTTGTATTCCAGTCCAGAAAAACGAGCTTAAATAGATAAAAAACGCCGTAAGATGAGAGCTACAAATATTTTAAAATTAATTTAGGATTAGGCTATTGTTATACCTACTTTCTTTTTTCGACTTCTACACTAAGTGCTTTCATTATGGTTATTTTTTATTAGTTTACGAAAGTTTCAATGGGAAGACACTTTTGAATAGCTATATTTTAAAAAAAAATTAAAGAAAATGTATTTAGGTTTAGGGGCTTTTGGCTTTAGGTCTTCCGGATTTAAAAGGTTTTCTAGATTTTGGAGTTTCTGAATCTTAAGTTTTCGGAAACATGGGTTTTCAGGATTTTGATTCTTATGCTAATTTTGGTTATTGGGAATTCTCCCATGTTCCATCTCAAAAATCTATACAGTATTATTTGGTTTTCTTTTTATTCTTACAAAATATGGTCACCGCACCTGCAAAGACAGGTATATATGCTGGATGTTCATAGGATATTCATCATTCGGGGAGAATGGGATTTAGTGGAATAGTCAACCAGGTTTTGTTGATACTCTACTACTATATGCATACTCTATATACTCCTCTATTCTCTATATACCCATATAAGTTAGGAATGTCTATCCTACTTCATCCGCATCAGGACAAATTAACGTATGGTTAAATGTTAAAGGACCTACACCTTTAGGTACCTATACCTCGAAAATCCCTACTCGTACTACATCAGACATACGCAACAGTGACATTAGTCATCAATTATTCTCATCTACTATGCTTGAGGTGTTTTTAATTTAAATTGCTATTTTTTTAACCTCATTCCATCTATTTCTCCATTTTATTTGGTTTTTCTGTGCGCAAAAGTTGAAATGGGGTTGACCTGAAGTTTTCGAATTAATTTGAATAATTTAAATGAATTGCAAAGTCAGAATGTTTTCCAATGAAATAAATCAAGATTAAAAAAAAAAAAAAAAAAAAAAAATAACAGACTGTACTATTACCGGGTTTCAGCAATGGCAGGTATAGGTTTGGAATACCTTTTGTGAGAGATGTTGTTTTGGGTTTTTATATTTTGTATATAAATGTTTCCATGTTCGGTGAAAACATTATAAATTCATCGTTCTAAAATTCCCCATAGAATTGGATCATAATAATGTTGGGAAAAACATAAAGTGGAAACATTTTGGATTATAAATTACACTTGATATTAAAATTACTGTAATAGGTATAAGAAAAAAAATACTGTCAAAGGGAAGGAATAAACTTACTTACTTACTTACTTTAGATGGCGCTTTCAGCCCAGGATGGACTACGGCCTTAACCAAAAAGCCCCTTCAGGCAGCTCAGTCCCTAGCTAGCTGCTTGCAGTTACGCACTTCAAGTTGGTTGAGGTCGTTCTTCACTTGGGGGTCTTTCTCTGTTGCGCAGACCGTCAGGGGTAGATTCGAAGACTCATCGAGATGTCCATACGCTCCGCGTGTCCCAGACATCTCAGCCGCTGTATTTTCAGCTTTTTGACCAGGTCGACGTCGCTGTAGAGCCCGTAAAGCTCGTTGTTGAGTCTTCTCCTCCATACTCCTTCAATACAGACTGGACCGAAAATCACCCGAAGAATCTTCCTTTTTAAAGCACCTAAGCAGATTCTCATCCGTTTTTGTCAGGGTACATGCTTCTGCCCCATTTAGCAGGAACGGGATGATAAGGGTCTTATCTTATATAAGGTCTCCTTGGTTCTTTTTGAGAGGGCGTTATTACTCAAAAGCCTTCTTAGCCGGAAGAAACAGCGATTGGCAAGAGTAATTATTCGTTTGATCTCTGCACTGATGTCAGTTTGCGATGTTATAGTGGAGCCCAGGTAGACAAAGTCCTTGACGACTTCGAAGTTGTACCTATCCATCGTGACGTTTTTCCCGAGTCGACAATGCTGACATTCTTTTCTCGATGATAGCATATACTTCGTCTTGTCCTCGTTAACAGCCAAACCCATTTTCGCCGCCTACGATTCAATACTTGCAAACGCGCCGGTAACAGCTCGCTTCGTTCTCCAATGATCTTAATATCATCTGCATCATTGAATAAATACAAATAGAAGTAGACACCGGGAAAATCGGCCACTAAGGTTTGCATATAGGGCTGCTATCGCATGGTAGGTTGATGTATTCAATAAAAAAAAACTTCCTTAATCATAAAAGGGTTATGAATTCGAATGGGAATTTTTTCTAATTACTTTGGAAACGAATGTTTAATTTGTTTTGTTTTCATTATTTTTGTATATTTCTATGGAAACGAAAGTAGTTGTGTTTAGTCTGAAATTTAGAATTTGTATAGAATTATTTATGTGTGTACGCATTTGAATTCCTAACTTAATATCAAAACACTATATTGATATTTACTAGGGCAATCAAAAATATGCTAGATAACAGTATTTTTGCTAGCAACACTTTTAAAAAAAGGCTGTTAGAAATACGTGTTATGAAAAATACTGTTTTTCAAGCGCATATTTCTTCGAAAAAGTATGGCATGGCATATTTTTGGTTGCTCTATTCATTACTATCTGCATTGTTTAGGTATACCTTACACCTAACTCTACTCAGCTCTACTCATCTGATATTTAAAGTGAAAGTAGCAGGAAATATTTCAATGTGTGTACTTACATTTTGGTAGGTAACAAAATTAGTTTTAGGTCAAGGATAGTGGGTAGGATAGGGGGGTTGTATACCTATAGGTGCACATAATTTCGAAACATTTCGAAGGCTGAGGACGAAATAAAAAACTGCATACGGGAGAACCAAAGCATAATGAAACACCTTCCAACACTTCCTCGGTGCTTATCTGCAGGAATGGAGGGAACCGAAAATAACTTCCATTATGACGCCGTCGTGGCATGGTGGTAAGTGCAATGGACTGTCATGCCGGAGGTCTAGGTTTGATCCACAGCCTCGCCACCTAAATTTTTTTTTAAAAATAAAAACAACGGCTACTGCCTCTTGCGAGGAATTGACAAAACCTCCAAGAGTATCTCTTGTCATAGACAAGTGCCGCTTACATTAGCCGTTCGGATTCGGCAATAAACTGTAGGTCCCCTCCATTTCTGCAGCCACGCACACAGGAATGGTTGAGAGTTGTAAGTCACTAGGTCCTAGTTCTTCATGAGCTGTTGTGCTATCAAATTCATTTATTTTTATCATTAATAAATATTGCCGTGTTAACTGAAAAAACGTATCTGACATTTTTCGTTTTTGTTTGGTCAAGACAAAGTTTGAAATCCTTGGGAAGTTTTTTTATCATGATTTTTTTTCTTTTCTTAGACTCAACCTACACGCTCTAGCTCTATGTCACACCTTAGGTGAATCATCTAGTAAATAAAATGTTGTACATTAAAACAAAATTGGTACACCATTTTTTATTATTTATTAATGTTGAATTAAAAATTAAATTTCGGTAAAAAATCGTCATTAAAAATAAATGTGTACATTTTTTTAAAATTCAAAAATTTGTTTTCTTTGTAATTTTAATCGGTTATACAAAAATGAGATAGTCCAAAATAAAACAAATGGTTGTATGTGATGCAGTGTTAATGATTTTCTGTAACGGGTTTTTAACATTTATATGGAAGGCAACGTTAATTTTAACTACCTAAAAAATGTTTGTTAAAAATATTTTAGATCATGTTTAAAAACCGCTCGGTGCCAAGTTTCGTAAAAATCAACCGAGTCGTTTTCGAAATATTTAGATTATTTAAAAATCCAAAAAAATTTTTGTATAGGTACAATACTATTTGAATTTTTCATAAAAAAAAATTATCAAAATCAGCTACTAATTGCTTTCGAAAAAAAAACGAAAATAAAAAACAATAGTTTATAATGGGAGGTACCATAGCAAGCTGAGAAAAAATCTTCGAAAATGGTTGTATTCGATATCAAAGCACTTGTACCTATTAACTTACATAATTAAATTTTGGTTATCTTTACCTTCCAAAATTAGTTGTCACCTCTTTGAGACTTCCAAAGTGTTTCTCTAAAAAATTTAAAAAATTTCAAAGTATCGACAT
Organism: Epistrophella euchroma; assembly: GCA_947049315.1. Lineage (NCBI taxonomy): Eukaryota > Metazoa > Arthropoda > Insecta > Diptera > Syrphidae > Epistrophella > Epistrophella euchroma. The sequence goes on along the minus strand of OX346247.1, from coordinate 101,505,012 downwards.
TTAAAATTTCAGCAATTTTGAGTTCTGGACAACATTTTTGGAAACAGTATAGTACCATCGTACTCGGTATTAATATGTCCTTGCACTTATACTGTTTTTAATGAAAATACCTATGCGCGGATAATTGAAGAAAATCAAAAACCGCCAAAAATTTATGGAAACAATTTAGATTATTCAAAAATTCATTTAGCCAAATGTTGAGGTTAGCTCGAAAATTTGGAAAATATAATTTCTTATTTGCTTTTTAAAAATATAAAATTTATTTCCAGAAAACATAATTTGCTTTCAAACAACCATATCTCGAGTTTTAGATTTTTCACAGTTGTTGTATATATCCATGAATTTTGTATATTTAAAATTAATTACAAAAACAATCACCTCCCTATCATTTTTCGTTTAGAAAATAGATTCTGATATTTATCTTTGTTTATCCTTGTTTACCCTATTGAAATTGCGATTTTTAAAAGACCATCTGAATAGTTAAGTGCATACTAATGCATGGCACTTATAGTAGCTCAATAGCTATTTCACATAATAAAATTGATAAAAGTACGAAAAAAGCGAGGCCGCCAAAGAATTTTATGCTTCAATTTTCAGTCTAGTATTTTACTAAATAAAGTGATACACTAAGTGACTTCATCCCGGGTTTCCCGGGACTGTCCCGTATTTACATAGCCTGTGTCTATTTTTTTTTTTTTTTTTTTTTTAAGAACCCCGGGACTTAGAACCTTTCTAGGGTTTATAGATATGTATGTAGGTACAGACAGAGTTGATTTTCAATAGATTTTACCTTTATAAATTAAGATTTTAAATTTGAAAATAAAAATATCTTTCTATGAAATGTTACAAAAAATAGGAAAAATTAATTCTTATTTTACTAAGAAATCAGAATCAAGAAAACAATTCAAGTCTGAATAGCAAATAAAATAATCAAAATATTCTCATCCTCATATAATTTTGTTCTGTATTTCAATATGAGAAATATAATCTTCAGCGTAGCATGTAAAAATCATCGTCATATAAACAAAAACATAAAAAAACAACCAATGCCTCTAAATGACAATACATACATACAAACATTCTTCACATGCCTTTGTAAACTAATTTCAAAATTAAACAGAATATTAAAAATCGTCGTTATGGATACCGATACAAACAGGAACAATTTAATAAATAAAAATCCCTTTTGAATCGGTTTGTGTACAGAAAAATTTTACATCATCAATTTGTTTCTACAAAACGCCACAGGACGAGCATATAGAGCTTTGAGTTATTCGGTGTCACTTCTATTTGTATTTATTCAATGATCTGCATAAGAAAATAGCTGAACACAGACGACGTTTGAAAATTGTACCTCTGTTGTTGAGTTCCGAGTTGCGTACAATTGCTTCAAATACGATGTTAAATAGGCTACATTTACATGATAACGTGTCGCCTTGTCTTATTTGATCGACGGTTGATTTGCTAAGCCTAAAACTACACTCATAGGGGCCGATCAGATCGTTGACAAACGATTTTAAGCGATCACACAAAACAGATGACAAGATTTTGTATGCGACGTTGAGGAGACTTATACCTCTGTAGTTGGCACAGGTCAGAGCATCTCCTTTTTTGTGGATGGGGCACACTATACCGAAGTTCCATTCATCGGGCATACTTTCCTCCGACCTACTTTTGGAGATAAGTTGGTGTATACTCCCTACCAAGTCATCTCCCCTGCTTTGAATAGCTCGGCTAGCAGGCCATCTGCACCAGCAGCTTTTTACGCTATCGCTAACCGCACTTCATTTAGGTCGGGTAGACGGAAATCTTTACCATCATCGTCCAGGTTGAATGGAGTGTTCTGTCTAAAGTCGGAATTTGGGTCATCTTCGCCGTTTAGCAGTCTAGTAAAGTTTTGTTTCCAGATCCTCAGCACCGACTGGTGTGTCTACCACCATATTTCCACTCTCATCTCGGCATGCTTCTGTTCTGGCCTTGTAACCCTGGGTAGTTTGTCTCACGCTTTGTTAGAAATTTTGAACATAAGGAATGAATAAAAGTTAGCTATAATCGTGGGTGGTAGAGCATGTGTTATGTAGGCTTGTTTTATTGAAAATCTAGCTTGGATAAATCAAAGTCTCCTTGCGCTGGCGTTAACAGGTAAGCTATGATTTTGGCTTTAAAAATTGCGTTAGTAGGTACTTTGTAATTAACTTTATAGTATAAATTAATTTAGGTACTAATTTAAATAAAAAGTTATTCAAAATAAATAAAGCAGCATTTATTTTTAATTCATTATGTTCGTAGCATCATAATAATATGGTAAGTGTGTTGATGAAAGACTGTCACTTCGGAGTTCTTAGGATCGAATCTCAGTCAATTCCACATTAAAACAAAAAATATTCCACTTGACGCTTTACGAGGAAGTGAAAAGTTCTACCAGGGGTATTTCCTGTTATAAAAAGTGCCTCTTATCATTCGGGTCCAGCACGAAAGTATAAGTTCCTCATTCCTATCAACTAATAAAACGCATCATATAAGAACGGTTGAGATGATTGTGATTGAAGGTTGCTGGTTCACCACTTAGCTGTCACGCTTCGTTTGAAAATAAAAAAAAAACGATTTTTCGTGTTTTTGCCTGAAAAGCTGAATGCTAATACTTTTTAGGGCCTACAGAGGGTTTGGTTTTCATTTCAAACTAGAAATGTTATTATTATTATTTATTATTTTTACATAAATGTACAAAATAATATAATTTTAACAACTAGAGCATCTTAGGCTTTCTGCTGTGATTATACAATATATACAATGTACAATATTTATCTAAAATACTACTTAATATTAAAAAAGAAACTATAAATTAGAATAATATTCGTATAAATTTACTTTTAAAGGAAGAGGGATAAAAAATATCGTGTTTGAAAAAATGGAACGGAAGGGGGTGGCCAGGGATGCTCAGAAAAATAGTACATTTCTCTAAGCATCGCCAACCACCCCCTCCCCTGCTCACAAATGAGAGTTAATTCAAATTTTACTTTCTAGTTCCAGTATTTCTAAAATTCTGTAAACATTTTTGATAGTTGGTTCAGAAGGAACCGAGAGTAGGTCTGTTAATTTTAGTGCAGCTTGAAGTTAAATGTGTAATTGCTAGCATTTGACGTGTTTGACAAAAGTGGCAAATCAGAGGTGACTCTTTACTGATTAAATAGCTGTGTGTTAGTATTGTGTGTCCAAGGCGAAGTTAACTAGAAATGCTTAAAGTTTTTAGTTAAATTATCCGTCCAATTTAGAGTCGGCCTCAGTCGAAAATATAGGCGCAAATACTAGAATGGGATAAAGTCCCCGGCCTTAGTCAAAACTATAGGCGCAAATACTACGGTAGGTTAGAGTCCCTGGCTTAAGTCGAAACTGTAGGCACAAATGCTACAATTGGATAGAGTTCCCGGCCTTAGTCAAAACTGTAGGCACAAAATTAATTTCACAGCTCGAAAGCCAATTTCTCCTTTCGTACTCGAGAATGGTATGCAGCGCACAAAACTGATAAAGGCAGAAGACCGATTTCCATACAAATTGCACATTTACTTATCATGTTCGTGGGAAGGAGTAAATGTGAATTATAAAAGTGCAGAAAAACTCGTCCAACGTTTCATCATAATGATGTGTTCATATATGATGTGAACCGTATCCGGTGCTGGTGGATGTTATTATTTGAATTTGAATATAATAGTTGAAGTGATAGTTGAGTCGTCGTTAATCGCACTCACTGGTTGTGGTAGGTAAAATGATGATTTAGAGATGAGGGAAAAAATATCTAACTTTGTTAATAATAATAAATAATAAATCTTATAATTTTGCAACAACCAACTTGTAGCATGGTTTTTCTTTTATGTCATATTTTAAATTCTGTTTCCCTAAAAAAGGGGGAGAAAAACATAACCGTTTCTATACAAAAGAAAACTTTAATTCCCAAGTGTTTGTATGCTAATTTAACTCTTGGTTGCTTATCAAAAAAGTTGAATTCGACTTCGTGCATCGATCAATAAGGATGTTTCTCATGTTATGGAATATTGCTCATGCTCAGCCTTTGTAGTAACTGATGTGAGAATAATCTTCTGTTTATGGTTTTGGAATATGGATTTGATTGGAATTTTTGATGAAGTCCATAGGAGATTGAAAGTAAAGTCTTCAAATGCACTCTGAAACATAATAATAAACCTATATTTAAACTATGTTTTCTACTTATACAGGGTGATTCACCTAAGGTGTGACAAAAATATAGATTATATAGATTGAGTTGAGACAATTGAAAAAAATCGTATGGAAGGGTCTATTTCCTCCGTTCAGGAAGCAAGGCAATTTTCTAAAAAATCGACATAAAATAAAAAAAATAATTAATAAACAACGGCAACACTTACAATGTTATGCTTTACATTTTAAAGCCAGAAGTCCGTTCTTTCATAGAGTTTTTAATTCAAACAACTTGAGAAATTAGTTTTTGAAGAAATAATTTTTAAACTCAAAATTTTGAAAAAATAATGAAAAAAATTGTGTTCAAACTAGTTTTTTTTTTGTATTTAGTTTTTTTTTGGTTTTTAATATTTGATGCTCCCATTAGTTTCTAGTCCAACACTGACAACCAGATGCCTAAAGGTCTTTTAAATTTTGGGAAAATTGAAAATAACCAAATCTACGTTACTACTCAATTAGTAGAAATAGGATCTTTGGAGCAGCAAAATAATGGATAGAAGTCGAAATTAAGGAAAACTTACTTTTGCTATTTTCAATTCTCTCAAAAACTAGAAAACATTTTGACATCTGGTTTTTAGTGTTTGAATACTGAATACAAAAATATTACTTATATATAAAATAAATTTGATGGCACAACAGCTCATGAAGAACTAGGGCCTAGTTACTTACAACTCTCAACCATTCCTGTGTGCGTGTCTGCAGGAATGGAGGGGACCTACAGTTTATTGCCGAATCCGAACGGCTAACGAGCGGCACTTTTCTGTGACAGGAGATACTCTTGGAGGATTTGTCAATTTCTCGCAAGAGGCAGTAGCCGTTTTTCCTTTTAAATAAATAGGTGGCGAGGCTGGGGATCGAACCTTAGACCTCCGGCATGATAGTCCATCGCACTAACCATCACGCCACGGCTACTACATAAAATATTACTTAATAAGGTAAAATTTTGAACAAAAACAGTTTGAACACAATTTTTAATTTTTTTTTGAAAATTAGTCTTTAAAAAACTGTTCAACTTAGTTTAATAATAAGAAAATACAAGAAAAGATTTCTGGCTTCGTAACCGTTGTTTTCAAATATTTTTTTTTTCTGCATCTACTCGCTTTTTGACTAAAAATTGATATAAGCATCAAATATTAAGAACAAAAATACTATTTAATAACGTAAAATTTTGAAAAAACTAGTATGAACACAATTTTTTTCATTATTTTTTTTTTTTTTTTAATTTTGAGTTAAAAAATTATTTTTTCAAAAACTGTCCTCTCAAATAAATAAAATTGAAAAATAACGGACTTCTGGCCTAAAAAAAAAAAAAAGTATATCATGACATTGTAAATTAGTGCTGTTGTTTTTAATGATTTTTTTTTTACTTTAAGTCGAATTTTTTGAAAATTACCTCTCCCATCTAAACGGGTGAATTAGACCCCCCTCCTATACGATTTTTTTCTGTCTGATCTCGGCCCAGCCTAGACACTTTTTTCACATCTTAAGTAAATCACCCTGTATATGGAAAAAATATGAATAAGGATGACTTTTTTTTCAGCTAAATTAATTGAATAAACTTATTTTGTTGCTAGAAACAATAACTCATAAGTCATAAACTTCATTTTGACGTACAGAAATTACCATTGATTTTGTTTTATTAACGTCTCAAAATTAACAATCAAAGTTTTAAGTGATCTTTTTCAATGAAAGCCTTCAACGTTTTATAATATAAATTAAAAAAAAAAAATAATAAATTTCCTTCTGAATCCCTCTAATGAATCATATAATAAAATCCTTTCATTTCTTCACTCCCCAAAATATCTACCCATATGTGTGGTAATTGATGAGAAATGAAATTGTTTTGAAAACTCGACAAATAACGAATAATTCCAAAAAAAATAAACAAACGAGTAGACCCTGATGTCATCACAACACCCATCATATTACGCAATGTAATTTCGTGACATGAAATCTGACTTGTGAATTGCTATAAACAATTGCACACAGCCACAATCCCAGAAACATAAATAACAATTTTGAATTTATTTCAGCCGAACATAAAAACACATCATCCGGTCTTCCCCCAACCATCACCACCACCACCCCCCACTTACATCCTTTTTAAAGAATGTCAGATTTTGTGAGTTTAAATCCATTTACCGCAATTTTGAGCAACAATAAAACAAAAAAACAAAAACAAAAAAATCCCATTTGTAACATTTTGAAACTCAAACGTGCTCTACATAAAAATTCAGAATTTGTGTTGTTCTCGCATTTAAAAAAAAAAAAAAAGCTTTCTATTATTATTCGTATTCGTCCTTGTTGGTTTTATTTTGTATTTTTTTGTTTTGTTTTTAATAAATCCTTGCGCTTTATATTTTTTTTATTATCTCCCCATTTAAATCCGAAATCTCAGCACGAAGGGAACTGTAGCTTTTTATTTCGTGTACCAACACACCATTATTGCGGATTTGAATATCTAAGTGCGGACATGAGTTTGATGCGAGGGGTGTCTAATAATTCGAATCGTCTAACTTAGATGTTTATTTCACACATGAAACCACAGATGGATTTTCATTTTAACAGCTCCTCTCTGATCAGAATTTTGCAACAGCCAGCTTTAAGTTTTATTCGAGGAAAAAATCGGAAGTAACTCTCAACTTCTGTTGTCGACGGCAGTGGCGTGCGGAGGTTGTTTAAAGTTTGTATATAAAAAAAAAAGTTTGTCAAAAGTTTTTTTTTCTTCTCCATCTTCAGTTTTGTCAAAAGAAGCTTAGTTAAGAGATTTTGTTTTTACTTTTAAATGCAAATTTGCTGTCACTCTAAATACATCATCAGAAAAAAAAAGGAACACACTCCAGAAAAGTTTTGGTTGGGCACCTCTCCAGAGGGATGAAAACAAAGTTTCACTTTTACTTAACTTTAACACCCCTGAGAGAAAAAATACCAAAAACAGTGTTTTTTTTTTTCTTTTATGGTTTGCCTTTTGAGTGTGACTTTGACTGGATCATTATGGTAATAGGAACAATATATTACGACCTAAGTTGTAGTTTTCTTTTTTGTTTGTTTCGAATACAAGCTGAGGCCTAAATCACGTGCTATATCTAACCCGAACGTATAGAGAATTCCCAAGATGTTATTCATTTTTTTGTGTATTTTAAATAGTAATAAAGGTTGTCATCAGTATTATACGTAAGAACAATGTTTTGGGAGGGAGAAAAGGAGTTGTATTCTCATATTAACCGATATAAAAAAGATTAAATGCTATTACATGTTATAAAGTCTTATCAGTTTTAAACAAGTTACATTTTCTTACATATCTACATATATTTAAAGGGTATCTAAGGGCCACTTGCACAAAACGAACGGATAAACACATAAAACTCAGGATAACTATCCCAGTTTAAACAAATTCATAAAAACGTCTCGTTTTTTAATTGCACGAACGGAAAATAAATAAATTAAAATAAATATTTTTTCAGAATCACCAACACAACAAAAACAAAACACATTGAAAAATAAACAAACTCTAACGCTTTGACCTGCTTATTCGTAAGAAATTCTATAATTTGACGTGAGAGCTATTCAGAGTTTAAATATTTATCCGGAGAACGAGGAGAAGATAACTTTTTAAATTTAAATAGAGAAACAATATTTTGGTACAACGCGATTTGAATCAAATCAGTCATATAGCTCACAATTATTTATAAACCAGAGGGTATTGCTGTCAAAAAACGCGTTTGTGCAAGTGGCCCTACCTAAGTAGATTATGTACTTATTTTATCAAAAATAAACAGACTACAGAATGTTAACAATATTTAAATACAAACATACTTAAGTTGGTTATCACCCCCATCATAAAATATAAAGAGAATAACAACATGCCTGGATTTAGACGCTATTATAGCTATCATTGAAAATAATCATTGGAAATTTTAATGATTTAGGTACATATTAACTCCCCATTGGAAGTTATTGTAATCGGTCCGATTTGTGAAATTGAAAATTTTGACATTTTTCGACATTTCGAGGTCTCTGGAGTCGGATTACATTGTTTTTAGAGAGATGTCTGTTTATGTACGTAGGTACGTTCGAACGTTCGTACGTTCGGTAGCTTTTTTCGCTAACGATATCTCGACAACGCATAGAGATATCGGCTTCAAATAAATTTTATTTTACAGATAATAAGGCCATAACGTGCAGAAGAGATCGTCAGAAATATTCAATTGCCGGTTTTTTTTTTATTAAAGTAGTTTTTAAAAAAAGTTGTAAAATGGCTTGTTTCTTGAATATCTCTATAAAAAATAATGCTATTGACTTCGGCCTGTTTTCATTCTATGCATAATGACGTAGTGAAAAATTGGTAATACTTAAGACAAAATCAACCAACAGTTTTTTTTGTTATTAAAAAAAAAACATTTAAAATTGTTAAAAAATATGGAATATCTTCACAACACACAAAGATTAAGATATTAACTTCAGGTTAATTTTATTTAATACACAAATAGTAAATAATCGGTAAGAGTTTGTAAAAAATTCAATTAACGTTTTAAAAAATAATTTAAAAAAAATCTGCTAACAATTGTCAAAAAATGTTTTTCGACTTGAATATCTCAAAAACAACCAATGATATCAACCCCGAAATAAATTTAATCTAAACACAATATATACCGAAATTAGTAATTGATAAGGTTCTCATGAAATGACTTTTATTTTTTGAATGATCATTTGCCATTTTCGAAAACGTCATCTGATTCAAAAATGCATTTGCAGAATGTTCACGCAAACTGCATTATATAAAAAATTGCAGTTTGCAAAAATCACTTGTTCGAAAACATTATCTGCGGTGCAGCTATGCAGTAAAAAAAGGGCACTTTCTCACAAAATCTTAATTTGAAATCATTGGATGTCAAAAGTGAACCTGAGAATTCTGATGAATTAGTTGAGGAGCAATAAGTTTTTAATTTTTATTCTATTTTTTTTTATTTCAATGATTCTTGGTTATAGCACTCCCACTTTGCGCAAGGAGGGAGCGACAGTGAGCCCGAGATTTGGAATCGAGCAAGGACAAAATTCAAAATTATTTAATTCTATCTCTGGTAGGTAAATAAATAGCTTTTAGAAAAAAGACAGGAAATAATTGAAAATTAACAAAACGTAAGTAAAATAGAGATGTTCATAAAATTATGCTGTCACTTTGATCCATATTGTTTTTTTTTTAAGGGCGCCTTATGTTTTGATTTAATAAATCAAAGTGGTGTTTCCATCGCACCAAAAGTTTAAAAAGTAGTTTTTTTGTGGTCGTTAGTGTGGGTAGTTTATTTCGTGGTTAGTATATTATATGCAATGATCTTACCCTTCAAGATCTGACCAATAGAACTTTAAGCTATACATTATTTTCACTATACTCACCTAACTGCAACGTATGTTTGTTTATGTAAAGGTATCATAAATATCCATAATTTTTTTTAAATTTTTGTGTTTAAAGGTGTGTCGGTCCTAGCTTGACTTCAAGCTGGACCGCAATAGGTTTGAGAGGGATAGTATTTTAGTTCCAGCTTTGGATTGCGGTACTAAATTTACACTTGGTTGAAAAATAAATTCCTGCACCATTAGAACTTTAGAATTTCTATTCTGGCCGACTGAGCTTGACGGATGTTTTTTTACTAAGTATCTTTGAATATTATTTAATTGAACTTTAGATAAGAATTTAGATTGAATCCAGAGATGGAAGTGATCGGTTGAGTAAGTAAAGTACTTTCTTAAAAACTTACTGAATGTAGTAAAATTAAAAATGTTCGTGCATTGTCAATTTAACTATTTGCATTTTGAATTTAACAATTTGATTTGATTTCAATTCCTCTATGCGCATTGTCAATTCAATTATGCGTGCATTGTCAATTCAACTAGGTTTGCATTGTCAATTTAACTATTCGTTAAGTTTCAGTTTAACGATGCCCATTGTCAATTTAACTACAGTAGATGACGGATATAAGAAAGACTCATATAAGAAAAACACGCTTATAAGACAGCCATTCCAAAACACTATGCACATTACCATAAAGATACGTGTTTAATAAACCTCATATAAGAAAAACCTTTATAAGAAAAACACTGATATAAGAAACTTATTCTGATACAAAATCTTATTCACTACATAGAAAATTAAACTTTTATAAAAAAATTTCCCGTGTAAGCTTCTAAATGATGCGCCGTGTAACTTTCACAAAATTTCTGAACCCATCCTTATTGAATTGCCAAAGAAGTGACAGATTGAAGATCGGCGAGAAAGAAAAAGCCCATACATTTGACATTTCTTATAGGCATTTTTATTTATATAAGAAATTTTCTTTCTTATATACATTTTATCTATATTAGAAATTTTTTTTTTCTTATATACAATTTTTTATATAAGAAAACACGGATATAAGAAAGGAATTCCTTGGATTTTTTGAGTTTCTTATATCCGTCATCTACTGTATATGTGCACTGAGTTTTGGTAATTAGCAGCACTAAAATCAGAACTAAATTCTTCCATTTTTTAATTTTTGTGTCTGTATGTGTAGTGGTCCTAGCTTGACGTCAAGTAAAATCAATATTGCATTGAACTTTATTACATGGCATCATAATTGCCATCCTTTAAAATAACTCTAAATTAAACTGGTCAACACAATTTTCTGCAGAAAAAAAAAAAGAAACAAAGTAAACTGTTCCGAAGTTTTTGTAGTTTACAGAAATCGAATTCGAAGTCAGAAATATTGTATCTCATCACGTTTCTGAGATACTCTCTTTTGAAAATTATAAAAAAACTAGCGGAGCCCGGCAAACGTTGTACCGCCCTCAAAATAAAGTTGTTGACGTATTGTTTCCAGGTGCTATTCATGCTTATCTTCTTCGTTTAGGTACCCATTATCTTATATGAATATGTTTTCTAAAATAACAACGAAAATGCATGCACAGCTGCATTGTTGGCAAACTACTACCAATTTTTAACAAACCATAAAGGTACACTTTTTTTTAGTTCCACCTAACATTTTGTGGAATTTAGAACAAAAAAAAATCGTAGCTTCTTTTTTGAAATAATGATTCTAAAAATGCAAACGCTGCTGCAACTTGTTGACAAAATGCAAGACCGACGTTGAACAAACACGCACAGGAACACTCTTGGATTTCCACGTAAGTTTTCCTGAAATTTTGAGTCCACTGGGTGGGAGTTACTTAATTTCAGATAGTGGGACCTAGTTTTTTTTGGAGTAGATGTTTGAAGAGTTTGAAGTTGAATATGAGTAAAAACGCCGAAACCATTCGTTCTAGACAAGGTTAATCTGAAATTCAAATGTTTCCTAACGGGAATTTGCAGACAAGTGACTTTTAATGAAAATAAATTTACTGAAAGTAAATTTGTGCATCTTTTAAGATTTTATAGCTCGTTGTACGTACATCCGTGCATCGGGGCGGGTGCCCAACATTAGATACCCCTCTGTAGGCGACAGGCACTTCTCAAAAATCTTATTCTATGTTATGTATATAAACTCTCTATACGAGAATCCTTCTTGATTTTTTTATTGCATGTCCTTTAAGAGGTGGTCTTTTGCTTTTATGTCTTTGATGAATGTAACTTTTTTTACTCGGCCTCCTGCTTTCTTATGAAAGTTGACAACGTCTACATCTACATACATGAAAATGACGTATCTGACATTTGTCGATTTTTTTAGTTAAGGCCATGTTTGAAATCCTTGGGATGGGTTCTAAGCTGCTGCATCTCGTTTTTTGAGCAATTAACCAATCGAAACACATCCTTTTTTATTAAAAATAGTTAAAAAAATGGCAACTCCTTTAATCATAAAAAATGTAGATACGTCATTTTTAGTTAACACAGCATAGCTCAAAGATTGCACAAATCGCCGAAATTACGAAACTATTCAAAGGAAAAACGAATATCATTCATATGTATATGTATGTTTTATTTGATTATTATAAAGCTTAGTACGCACTTTAACTAAAACAATCCTTAAATACTTGGGGAGTTGTTCATTAAATCTTACCGTATACATTTTTAATGTAATTTACTTTTTATCATTTTACCGTGTTAGCAGTGGCGTACTTAAAGATTTGGCGCCCCGGGCCAATAAGTTTTGCCACCCCATACATTAAAAAACAAAAAACGAAAAACAACCATTTTGTAATAATGGAAAAATTTCAAACTTTAGATACTAGTACCACTATTTATTATATTTTTACATTTTTCTTGAACAGATTGTTTGACAAATTCGCCAATGACACTTTTATAATTAATTGAAATGGGTAAATTAGCTATAATATGTCTAAGCTGTTTAAGCGTTCTTCTCTTAGCCGGGAACGGAGATAGTTTCTAATTTTTTTCATCAGAAGGGAAAACGAACGCTCTGCACCAGAATTTGCCACTGCAGTGCAAAGAAACATATACGTTTTGCAAGAATCGGATCAAATTCAGAAACTGCTTTCATGATCATCAAAAAATTTCCATTATTTGTAGATCTGAACTTATCTGTCCACGCGATGCGTAGCTATAGATTTTACAGCAACAGCGACTCTTAGCAACACATTGCGCCAGTATTTTTTTTGTCTTCTAACTTCTGAAATAAATTGAAGTCAACTATCTGGCTTCAGCTTGTCCTCGGTTTTTTATTTAAGAAGACAATTTTTGTATCCTATATGCTAGATTCATGTACATGAAGTCTTTCATATGCATGTTTCCAATCACTGAAGCCTTTACCAGAAGTAAGTGCAGTTTTTTCGCTTTCAAAAAGGCGACATGGTCCACAAAATACAGACCCAAGTGACTTGTTGCAAATTGTTTTAAATAAATCCTTGTGCTGCTTTCAAGACTTCTGAATAAGTACTTACATATGTCTATACAAAAATTATAGTTAGCACCAATGCAAAATGAACAAGCGAAATATAAGACATTTTACAAAGGAAAGTCACATTTTAGAAACTGAAAATTTCCGAAGCTCACAGAGATAACAATGTAAAATTTTATATTTTTCTAATTTTAGAGAAATTCACATTGTCGGTAATTCACATTATCGACGGACTACTGTATTTGGAAATGGTGAACAAAAAGTTAGCTAGAAGCGATGGTTCGCGTACACTGCAACCGAATCATCGGCCAATTTCGGGTCGGAACTATTCGGGCGACTGTCTCGGATGTTCGTCAGCATACACTCCCGCCGTTCTCGGACGATACCAGTCCGTACATTTGTAAAGTATTAATTTTTTTCGCATGCATAATCGCAAGTAATAACCGACAAACTGTCGAAAAATCCAAACATGTTCGGATTTGTCCGTTGATCGGTAAATATCAGGCGTTATCGTCCGATGTCGGTAGGAGTGGTGTACGTGCTCCCTTCCTTTTACATACGTTCGGCTCGATCGCCTGAATTTGACCGATGACGTCTGGGCATACTTCAGCCGATGACGGATTATGTGCACGGAAGCCGTAAGTCACGGGCCTCTTTTCCAAACATAAGCAAATTTTTGTTTTCTTTTTGCAATTAGCTTATGCTTTTTATGAACACATGTTATTTTTTTGAAATTTTCATTTCAACGCACGTAGGTATCAAGATTTACATTAAGCCGGATCCACACATCTCTCGTGTGTTGTGTTGTGGAGTGGTGTGGACTGAGCACATTGATAAAGCGTGCTGTCTAACAAAAAACTGATTTTTTTAATTTTTTATTGTTCTGTTTTCAAGAGCTTTGTTATCTCTTTCCCGCACACTAAAAAATATGTCTTTGACATAGCGTGGTATGGCGCAATAATTAAAAAATAGATTTCGACACAACACACCACACCACAAAACATAACACGAGACAAATATGGATCCAGGCATATGAAATACATTGAAGCGATAACTCCACAACACACAACACGAGACATTTGTGGATCCGGCATCTACCAACATTAAAACAATGTAAGTCGATTCAGCCAAACATGTTTTTTTTCCCTTCATATACGAGTAATAATACAAAAGTGTAGCTATGTAACAATAATCACAACAGAAACAAAAGTTCAGAGCAGGTGCGGCTTGAGCCGCCCCGGGCCATGGCCCTCTTGGCCCTAGGGTAACTACGCCACTGCGTATTAGAGAACTAAAGAAGAAGAAATTCGTTTGAATTGTATCAATAAAACAAAACCATGTATTTTTAAATCATTTTTCATTTATTGAACATAATAATAATTCATTATTCACCATATCAATATTTATAATAATTATTTTTCATTTTGTATGTTAAAATTTAAGTTATCTGCATATATTTTTTTTTTCATCTTTATCTTTTTTTGTTTTTTTTTTCATTTCTATTTTATTTAAGTAAATTAGCTTTTATTTCATTTTATTTTATTTTAAACATCATTGACAAAATATAATAAATATTATAATTGTATCAATAAAATTACTAAGTTTGTATTTTTTTTTCTGGTTGAATTTTAATTAAGCCACGCGTAGTTATGATTTGATGTTTTTTTGTTGGGCTTTAAAAATTTTTACTTTTAGTGTGAATGTGTATGTATTTTTGTGTAAAATTGTATATTAATTTTAATATTATCGTGCAAATGCAATAAAGAAATTTAGATTCCTTAAAAAAAAAGTTTAATTTTGTTGCCGACTAATTACGTAAGTACATAATTTAAAAATGTCTGTGTTTTTATTTATTTTTTTTAAATTTACTATATTTATATTAATGATGCATACAAAAATTGTGTTTTCTAATTTTAAAAATTTTCATTTTAGATATTTTTTAAATTACTGCAAAATAAAAAAAAAAATCTTGTTGGCTTTTGAATAAACTACAGCTATGCTTTTGAAAGTTTACTTTTTTATGTATGTATTTTTATTTGGCATTTATTTAAAATTTATTTACTCTATATTTACATTATATAATTGCAAACATAAAAACAAAAAAGATTGACAAGAAAAATAAAAAAAAAATATATGAGTGTAAATTTAAATGAAAAAACCCACCACCATTTAGCTTATTTTTGTTTTTCTTAATAATTAACAAAAATTTTTTTTATAAAGAAATCAACATAACAGATCTACACAATTTTTTTTGTTTTATTATTTACATTTTTTTCTTTTGTTGTTTTACTTTAATATCTAAAGTTAACATTACAAATGATTTTTTTTCATGTTTTCTAATGTTTTTTTTTTTTTAATAATTTTGGACAGAATAGCGAAAACGTATTTTTAAAATACGTTAATATTATTTTCTAGAAAACAAAAAAAAATGCGCCATATTTTTATCATTTTAATTATATTTTTTCTTAAATAGTATTAGATTTATTTCGTGTTTAAAACTTATATTATTTATATTTATTTATTAGCTAAGCGTTATTTTTTGTTTTTAATATTTTTAATAATATTGGATGGCGGAATGTTAACATTTTCACAAAAATAGTGTAGGTATTTATTACTTTCACATTTTTTATTAAATATATTATTTATTTTTATGTATGTATATAAATATTGATTTATTTCAGTAAGGTTTTTTTTTGTTTGTCTTTTATTTTTTTTTATTATTCAATGATTGTTGTTGAGCCTAACACAAAAAATGGCTAAATAATATTTTAAGCAATTTTTTTGTATGGCTTTATTATTAATAAAACAAAATGTATATAGGAATTGAGATGCAGAGAGATGTTAAAAAATATTTAGTCTGCATTTTAACAAATAAAAACAAATTTAATTAAGTTTAATAAAAGGACGAAAGTTTGATATTGGACTAAAAGTGAAAAATATTTATTAAAAATAGTAAAAAAAAACACAAGAAAAGGGTTTTATGTCAAAAGAACCTTCTGCAAAAATACTTAGTTTCGAACATATTTGTCCATCCATTTACAAAGCTTTGAAGATCTCAGAGTCTAATCATAGGTATCATGCCATAAAAAAATTCGAAGTTCGAATTTTCGCATTTTGAATATCTTCATTTTTTAACCTTAATTATGTATTTGCCGAAAGACTAATAAAGTTTTGCATTTGCAAATGCAAGTTTGATTTTTATAATCATCACTTTTTATTTAAGTAATTAACAAATAAAAAATAATTAAAATTAATATTTGTAGCACAATATTTACATCATAAGTAAGTACATTGTTTTCGGCAGTTTTTACTCAAAAACATGCTCTTTTTTCACTCCCACTTCCGATTTGTTTTTGTTATTTTTAACTTTTTGTAATATATTATTTTAAATTCTTATGAAAAATATTTTCTAATTTTTTTTTTTACTTTTTATTTTCAGAATGAAATCTATAAACGCACTTAAGCAATACTTTTTTTCCTCTGAAGAGAGAAGCACTAAGTTATTTACTTTTCTTCTTTTTTTTTTTAACCAAGCGTCTATTTGTCAAAGAAAATCTTTTCGAACGAACTTTTTTTTTTACTAATTAAGTTATTTATTGTTTGTATTTTAAATTTAATATGGTTAATTAATTTTTTGTTTCTAAGTTACGTACTTTTTTAAATTTCACAATCTCCGTCTCCCGTTTTTAGTTTAAATTTAAGTATTTTGGCCACTGTGTTATAAGGATTTAAAAAATAAAATAGGTTTGTAATTTGTTCTTTATTTAAAAATATTCAATGTAAATTTAAATTAAGGAATTTTTATAGATAGCTTTGTCTACCTATATGTATATGCTACGGTTTTAAAATTGAGGAGAGGATTTAATTAAAATAATTCTAGAGAATTGCAATATAAGTACTTCGGTGATAAGTTTATAGTTTTGGCTTCATTATGGAGATGTATCATAATGTAGAAGTTATTTTGTTTTTTAATTTATTTTAATAAATTTTTTGTTTAGTGTAAAAGATATTTTTACGTCGACTTTTCGAATTGTGTATTTTTTTTTTTTGTGTTTACTGTTGTTTTAGTTATAACGATATCTTGGATGTCTGTGATATATACCATACATACATTAGTATCGCTGTTGGTATTCATGATGCCATCGATTGAAATCAATGTGGAATACAATAATTGATCCTGTTGATAGACCCGCAAGGAGATATCTGAAAAGATAAGATGAGAACAAAATGTATGTTTTAGTTTGAGTTTTGTATAGCCAAACTAGGATTTTAGATCAAAAAATGGGTAAGTCTATACAGGGTGTCCCTTATATCATAAAAACTCTATCTCCCCCCACTGAGGCGGGGAGGGGTTTTTTTCTGCAAAATTGACTTAAAATGAAAAAAAAATATAAAAAATAAACAAAGCAAAATATTCCATTATTGTAAATGCTTTTAAAATAAAGATCTTTAAATTAATTATTTTTGAGAAATTAAATTTCAAATTCAAAATTTTTGAAAAAAATAAAAATTTTTTTTGTCAAATTTTTTCCGTTTTTATGAAATTAGCATTCCTAAATAAAAACCTTTTTTAGGGTATTTTAGGAAAATTTATCTTTTTTTTTAAATTCTCAAAAACTAAAAAAGATTTTAAATCTTTTTTCACCAAACACTTTTCACTTTGTAATTTTTCACTTTTACTTTGCAAATTTCCTTTCACTAAACGCAAATTTCCAAAGAGGAAATTATTTAAATGAAAAGTTAAAAAGCTTTGCTTTTTGCAAATTACGTTTTACCAAACGCAAACATGTAAAATGAAAAGTCCTTTTCTGCAAAGTAAAAAAATTTGTTAATTTGAAAAAAATATTTATTTTACTTTTCGTTTCACCAAATTTCACTTAATATGCAAAGAGTAATTTTCATTTAAGCCTAGTTTATACATAAAAATGCGAAGTGAAATCGAAATGAAACATTAATTAATCTCGCTACGAAAGGTTTACAAACAAAATAATTTTTGTTTCATGTTTGGCTTAGGTAACACCATTGAATTATATTTACTTCGAAGAGAGTATCATTTGCAGTCCAGCTGGTGCAGTAAAAAGTTGAAGTCAGTGCAGGATATCGACCATTCCCTAATGCAGTGTTTATAACACCAATAAGGACAAAAACGGCAGATTCAGCCAGAGATTTTTCAATGCATATAATTGATCCAAATGTATAAATTTGGTTCAAGTTTTACTTTGCAACCTTGCAAAATACGAATTTAAATGCAAAGTTCATTTTTAAGTTGGTGAAACACTTTTTCTTTTTACTTTTCAAGAATAGTCTGAAAAATTGAAAAGTGAAAAGTCTTTTCATTTTTGAACAACAACAACAACTTAAAGGTGCTACCACCAATTGCTTACGAATTAATTTTGGGTATTTTAATTCGTTTTATTTTTGTTTGGCTAGAGATATAGCTATTTCAAGGGGTGCCAAGCCCTATCATCAGTCTCCTTTTATAGTGGTGCTGAGCTTTAATCCAATTTTATTTTATTTCTACACATCATGCGGTATTTGAAAAGTCTTTTCATTTTGCAAACATCGCACTTTTACTTTGCAGGAAATTATTTTTTTGCAAATCTGCAAAGTGTTTGGTGAAATAGGCCCCTGGTTTTTAGTATTTGACTAAAAATTAATAAGGGTATTGAATATTTTCTAAAACAGTGGGACTTAATTACGCAAAATTTTGAAAAAAAAAATCATAATTCACAATTTTTTTTTTTAATTTTGACGGTCTTATTTTTTAGATTTTACTAATACTGGGTCAGGGCTGCCAGAAATCATGATTTAGCAGGATTTTCATGTATTTTGGATCCAAATAATGATTTAATGTTTTCGAGTCCAAAATCATGTTTTTCTTAATTTAACAAAAAATTGGTATTTTTTTTATAAATGCTTTTAAAAAGTGGATAAACTTGACAGTTTCTTTCAAAATGTAAATGGTAGGTATTTTTTTTCTTATGAAGTGGAAGTCAGATAGGAAGTTTGATTTGTGTCCAACGAAAAAACAAATTCATTCTCGCCAATTGTTCCCTCGATTCTCGAATATTGTATCTACTAAATCAATAGTACAATCTGTTCGAATGGTTAAACTATTGGTCCTATGGAGATTTCAATGGGATTTATTTTTAATTTAAGATTAAAATTTATATGGTGAATCACGGGATTTGGGAGGAGATTTAGGGTAAATCTAAATCTCGGTATAGTGGTCGGTGAAAACGTAGTATTTGACTCAAATGCAGAACTACGTTTTTGTGTAATTTTATTTCCTATCTGTGAATAGATGTGAATGAACCATACAAAAGAATTTGTACTATTATACAATTCATCATTTGAGCTACCACCACACACTTTATAGTTTATTTTAATGTTATTTTATTTTCCTTCCATTTTGTGTATTTCTAACCGCCGTAATATTCACGCCGTTTAAAACTTGGTTTAAAAGCCCTTAAACCGACTACATTTAACCGAACTAAACCGATAGAATTTAAACGACAAAATCTCGTTTAAATCGGTAATATTCACTCCGTTTAAGCAAAAAATTCCATTCGGTTTACGTCGGTTTAAATTTGTCATTTAAACCGACCGTCGCATAGCATCGCAAGTATGAAAAAACTAAAAAAGGCTTTTCTTGACATTTATTTTTTGAATTGTCATTTTATATTTAAATAAAATAAATTAATTAATTCGTGTCAACCACAAATAAGCATTAGAAATGTCTTTAATTCCTCTTTATCGTGTTTTACGTTGCGAAAAAATGTCAACAATAACGTCCACCGCATTGTGTCTTCCAAATATTCCATGAACGATTTGTTGCGAATTGAATTCTTCTTGATGATCTGGTTGCAGTTCCGCGTCGGTCGTTAATTCGGTTCTAATATCTATCATATTATATTAAGCAAGATGGCAACTAAATTCCATCAACCTAACAGCAATACCGCAGCCCAAACTCCTCCATATTGCACATATAAAATGCAACACAAGTTTTTTTTAACCGCTGCAAATTTTATATCTGTCCAAACTGAATTAAGTTGGTCTGGCAGCGATACCGTGAACATTACATTACCATTATGCACTTTCCTAACAAAAAAATAGTATTAGCATTTTGAAAGTGCATTATAGTAGTGCTGGGTATGAGGTATTACTGTCAAGTTGATGAAATTAAGTGTGGACAGTAACCACGAACTATTCTGATTTTTTTGGTTGCATTTTGAAAATGCAAGGTGTTAGGGCCACGGTATCGCTGCCAGACCGATGGCATTTAATTTGGACACATATAAACAATGATCACAAAATTTGGAGCGGTATAATACACTTAAACTTCACTCATTTTTTTGAATTTTGAAAGTGCATTACGTTGGTCTTAGGGCCGCGATATCGCTAAAAGGTCTATGGCATGTAGTTTGCACTACGGTATACAAATATCATGCTCACAAATTTTGGAGCGATATAAAACACTGATCAAATCGTTTACCAGCTCTCGGTATATAAGCCCTTTCTGGTTAATTGGTCAACTCAACCGATCATTCGGTTTAAAATTTTTTTTTCGGTTTAAGTGAGTGAATATTACCGATTAGTCGGTTTAAAAATTTTAAACCGACTTCTGAATCTAAACCGATTTTAAACGGCGTGAATATTACGGGCATAAACATAGCTATTTTTGAAATATTTTTTGAACTTTTTTTTTAATTCCTTTTTACTATTCTCCAACTCAGAACTGTGGGCCATGTTTTTTGAACTCAAATCATGTTTTTAAACTATGTTTTTTTAAATATCTGAGTGGCAGCACTGTACTGGGTTCAACCTCGGAATAGTGAAACTGATTTGAAGCAGTTACTCCGTCTTTACGCAAAGTCAACCAATTCTTATTTTATAAAATATCACGATTTATGATAACTTGCTCAATGCTTAATGATTTGTGATAAGTTGTTGGTGCAATAGGGCCCTGCACAAATCGATGATACTGCTAGATATTTAAAAATGGCGAAAACATTTTGAAACTTGGACTTTTACCCTACATATATTTAGCTTTTCGATTTGGGTTGTTTAATTATGTTTAAAAAAAATATAAAATTAACTTACTTTTGATCGTGCGTTAGTGCCAATGACCGAATTCCGGCATTACACGCTGGAAATGCGTACAGTGGTGCCAAATTGAAAGTTCTCCATACTTCTACAATACCACGATCACCAGCAGTCATCAGATACTCACCATCGCGTGACAAAAGCATGCACTATAAAAAATGAAATACAAATGAAAAGAATTACAACAAGATTAGTGAGTGCACAACAAAGACGAGATTTTTTTTTTAAATAAAGGTTTTGCATTAAAAAATAAAATTACCTGTAAGTTATCATTATGTGATTCATGACGTAGCATTTTTCCATTGATTGTGAACGCAGCTACATTGCCCTTATCATAGTTGACAACAATAAAACCTTCACGGGACATAGCAATCAATTCTGGTGAATAGAAGTCCGATGGGGGATCCAGCGATCGCAGTAGATCACCAAATGTAGTGTGAATCAGAACAGGACCGTCTTGTAAAGAAAATTTTACAAAAAAATAATTTTAAAAAGATTACCCAGCAATTTTAAAATGGGATAGAAAGGTTTAACTCACTTGTCGATCCTGAAACTACAAGTCCTAATTCAGCACTAATCACAACCGAAGTAACAGCTTGTTCGTGTCCCGTCAAGGTAGCCCTTGGAGTCGGAACATCACCCTCTCCAACAATGCTCTGAGTTCTTGCATTCCAATGCCACAACAGCACTGTACAGTCCGATGATCCTGAAGCAATATAACAATCCGAGGTGATATTGCATTCAGATCGTGAAAGGCAGGTGACAACGCCGAAATGGCCAAAGACGATTTGAACGATTTTCGCTATGACAAAAATAGACCATGAGATCGTTAGATATGTGATCGATAAGGATAAAAATCTAAAGAACAGTACCTGCTTCCGTAGAGAAAACCCTGAAGCTGTTATCCCAGAAGCCGCAGGCAATTAGGAATCTACTGTCTACAGTGGTGACGAAGCAATTCGATCGGATCTTCAACATTTGACTGAAATTGTCACCCAAATGACGACGAATCATCGGATTATTGTGTCCAGTATTTTGCGTAGCTAAAACATAATGAAAAAACCCTAAATAATTGTTGAACTTCTTCTAACTTGCCAAAGAGACTTACACAAAACAGGATCCATAGTGAGTGGTAAGTTTGAGCCAGCTGATTGCGTTGATTCCGCATAACTCGGACTCTGGACGGATGCAGTGTAGTTGCAGTTCCATCGATTGACGGCGAACTGGTGACCAGCTGTAACTGTTACCACCGAAGGCAGGGATAACTGCGGATAGGTATTCGCTGAAATGTGTATGATGGGCGAGTTTAGATGGAATTTCATTGACATGCAAACATCATCGGGCATCGCACTGAACATCATCGGTGACAAGTGCATAGCAGAGCTACGTGGGGGATGAGGTTCCATCAGCAGCTGTGAAGGAGTCTGACCGAAATTGCGAATTTGATTCTCGACGGCCTCGCGCATGACGGGGTCGGCGATTGCGTCCAATTCAACGCTTCCCTCATAGGTGAGATAGTAGAAGACATTTGTTGCACGTACAGCTTCCGGTCCTCGCTGTTTGTAGCCAAAGATCAAATCGATCCATTGGTGAAGTTGGCATGAAACAAACTCAGATTCCAATGCCATCCGATTGATGCGTACAAATTCCTCGGGGGTTTTTGACCATGGTGGTAGTTCTACGTCAGAGACCAAGGCTCCGTCCTCCCGATGACCCAATCGATAGCCCGATGAGTTGTAAAACATTTCAGGCAGGAAATACCATTCCGGAATCAGTTCCTTCACATCTGAAGTATCACGCTGGGCATTTTTCCACGATAGTGACACGGAAGAGAACAACCGATCGGGATAGTCAAATTTACCGCCTTGCAGGGCTAAGAACATCGTGGTGAAAGGCTCCACACGAACCAACCAATTCAAGGTGAAGCTCGACGTCGAATAGTGGGTGCCATAGTGGAATGGTGGAATAGTATCGTTCTCCCAACTCTCATACCGTTCCTCGAAATAAGCTCGACGACTGGGATTCAATGCGCCAACTGGCTTCGATAGATCTCTGTAATTCGAAGGTTGGCTCAAGTCCAAGTCTTTCGAATCGTAATTAGTAAGGACCCATGGGAATATTGGATACTGATTGAGGTCGTTGTAGGTACGTCCGGCAATCGTATTGAGGAACATCAGGTATTCAAAATTGGAAATCTCACGCCGCTGCCATTTCTGCGTCATATTTGAGTTTCGCATAAGCTGACGTGGCGACATCATAGATGCACGCCTCGTCTGTGGAATGCCATACTTAATGCCCACTCCAACTCTGGGCAAAGCTTTGATGACTTTCTTAACCGTGTGCTGGTCGGGGAAAGCGAACAAGATCGACGTCCGACTTGCTAGGAATATTTCCAATGCAACATTCTGCAAGAGATATCTTCGCGAGAATATTGCTCGAACTTCGGAGAAGTACCATTTGCCATGCAAATGATCGCAATACTTCAGGACTTCTTGTTCGATCTTCTGGAATTCGGGATGATCCTCATCAACTTCGAAAAACATCTCGGTGCTGGTGATCGATACTGTTCCCGGTGCTACTAGCCCAGGAGCGATCAACTTTGCTTTGGTGCTAATGTTGACCGGCCCAGTCAGATCTAAATCAAGTTCGCGATCCTCGATCAGCAGCTCGGCATCATCTAGCAAATCTGTAGAGTGTTGGGATGATTGATGGGATCGCGTAACGGCGATCTGTGTGTGGAACTCATCTCGTGTTTGCATAATTGCATCTTCGGGCCCACCATTCTCTAGCGCGGCCTTGAGGGTTGCCTGTGGATGGCTTGATCCTCGGGGGTTTTGAACCATACGTTTGCGTCGACGCGCATCATCTTCCCACGCATCGAGTTTCCAGTAGGCTGGTTTCACTACACTTCCGCTGGACTCACCCCAGGCTCCGTGTCGATTGCACATGATGTTTCGGACTTTCTCCAATAGCCTGCTAGCAATCACATTATCTCTTCGTCGAGCAGCAGTGATCAGGTGGTCGCACATGCGTTCTTCTTCTCTTCGTTCTAGCAGAGTCTGGGCACACTGTGACTCAAAGTCAGCGTGTTTAAGAACATCATCTGCCCGCATTCGGTTTAGGATGAATTCCGCTTCGTTTGCTACTCGAACAATGTGATCTTTCATAGCGTGTGAGAGCAGACGGCCCTCATTGATCAACTCAATAAAAGCTAAGCCAGCGTGTTTCTGAAGGCTGTTCTGCCATTCTTGCGAACACAACAGCATTACAAGTTCCACAACTGACTGGCTATTCTTGAATGTTGTCAAACCTTTGCCTTCCATCAACAATTCCTGTCCATGCGAACCGACTAGAGTCTTCGAAAGGAACGGAGCAAAATCCACCATGATTTCTCGAAGTAATGGACAAACAGGTCCAAGGGCAATTTCAAGCTTTTGCGTTAGACTAGCTTCGCGGGATGGTGTTGTCATTGGCAGCTGTCCCACTAATGGCGGCTTAATTGGCAACTCCTCTGGTCTTGATCTTTGTCCTCCTGACGTAGAGCCTCCACCAAAACTATCTTGGGGAACACGTACAACTGAAATCTCCGAATCAGGTTTATCTCCACGTTCTGCACTTGGCACTAGATGGTGTATATTGCCTTCCATATCACGCATCTTATCATTACCATCCTCATTCAAATTGACATCGGTCCAACTTTCGTCATTAGAATTACTAGGCTTGTTGTCATCGACCATAATTTCACTCGAAGACTCAACTTCTTGAACTTCATTTTCTGTTGAATTCATATTTAATGAGGCTGCATCGGAATCGACGCTCTAAAAAACAAAAAAAACAAAAAACACACATTTGGGTCAGTTCGATTGTGAGTAAGGGAAATAGGTCCTCTAACTAAATACTCTTGTGTTGTTAGTGTGTGCGCACGAAGGACAAACGATTGAATTGCAATCAAACATAAAACACGATTATCACGCAGTGATTAGCAGAATAGAGAGCTTGAGTTTCAGACCTGGAAAAGATCGGTATGTGGCCTTAGAGCTAGCTTCAGTGTATAGATACTTTTCTGAATAATTGGCACTTAAGTGACCAACATGGAAGACTTAAGTGTCTGCTGTGATATTTAGGGCCAGTTTCATAATGCATATACCTACTTGCAGGAATTAGTATCACTTAAATTTCCCATATTGGGACTTTAGGATCAGATTTATGGCCTGAGTAAGTCGCACTTAAGTCACCAATATAAGACACTTAAGTGCCACTCATTCAGGTTAGTGTAAAATGAGATATTGGGACCTTATCTCCCATACTGGCCACTTAAGTGCCACTTTCTTCGACTGTGAAAAGACTGTGAAACTGGGCCTTAACCTTCATCTAACATATTTACCACTTAAATCAGACCTAAGTGGTCAATAAAGTGTTCCAAAGTGAAACTTTAGGCTCAGTTTTCACAGCCTTAGTAAGTAGCACTTATGTGTCCAACCAACATGGAAGACTTAAGTGCCATACTTATTCAGATTAGTGTCGACAGTGATATTTAACCTTCATCAAACATATCGACCACTTAAGTCCCACATCCACTGCGAAACTCCAAGTTATTATTGTTGCTGTTTAAAACCAATTCTACATACATATTTGGTTTTCAAGGCTACGTAGATAAATAAAAAACTTAAGCCCATTTGTACTAGACTAAAGATGGATTTACATGTATCTTCATCTGCAAACATCAAGAAAAGTAGAGCGGGATAGAGTCGCAAAAAACCGAATGTGTGAAAGAGCACCACTATGAAGATGAACATATTCGTCTTCGCTATAATCTTCATCTGCGTTCCTATAATCTGCATTTATGAAGATGTCTGCATTTTGTTCTTCTCTCTCTTTTATATTTTGTATCCCTTATATTTTGCAGAACTCGCATGAAGATACATGTAAATCCACCATAAGTTAACTCCAGACATACATTTATTTATACAGTTAACTCAGGAAATTTTTTTAGTAAATAATTCACTTGGATCGACCTAACGTACTCGGGGAATAAAACATCAAAGCATCGGTTAAGAAGATCCAAATTTAGTAAGTTCTCTTGAGGTTTAGATGAACATTTATTAAACAGCGAATGTGTCGGCGGCCGACATTATTAATTTTTTGTATTCTAATTAGTAATTCAAATTTTACCGATTTTTGGCCAGCTGTTGCATACATTATGCACCACTGTGTACTGTATTATGCAACGCGATGGAGGTTATGCTAAAAATCAACTTTTTGGACTTCTACATCATAATAATGCTTGATTTTTCGGTATAAAATAATATTTAAGTTTTCCAGGTCTGATCTTTCATCTCTGTCTATATTACTTTTTCATTCTCTTTTTCTCAATTCGTGTATTCTTCAGACATTGTGGATTAATTTTTAGTGTGAAAATTTATTTAAGCTAATAAATTTATGGCAATTACCTTTTTGAAGTATAGTAGTGGGTTTTATGCGGGTGAATAGTTTATTTCTTTTCTTATTATACCGTCAACAAAGGCGATATTGTGAAAGTGCATGAGCATTATATTGGGCGTCACAAATAAAACAAAAAGCAAACACAGAAAACACACAAAAACAAAAAAATTAAAAGCTAAAAATAAATAAAGAATATTCTATCACATACATAATACTGGTACCAAAAAGCACACACATACACTCAATTGAACACAGACATAAAATTGAGAATCAAAATTATATAAAGGATCATTAATTAGATTCAATAGAGAGAAAGGATGTCTTGTTTTTTCTGTTATGATGTGCGTTTCAAGGAATATCTGACTTTTATGCCTTAATGCAATGTGCGTGTGCGGAAGCAAAAACTAATGAATAAAAGGAAAAACTAGAACAAGAGCAATGCCTTAAATTTGTGCAGTGGTTTGAATTATCCGCAATTCATTCAAGCGTACTCATTTGTTATCCTGCGTTCAACACCATAAGAACTTTGGCAAAATATCCTTTGTTTTTCCTATAAGAGCCAGCAGCGAAAGGCCAGATATTGTACAACCGAAAAAGCAAAATTATTGTTAGCACTTATACACTTATACGGGTAGGTACCTTTTGTAGGTACATTTATATCTATATGCAATTTTTTATTTATGCAATTCTAAGCTGCAAAGTATTTGGATGTTAGTTTTGGGAAAGGATATCCTGGAAATAGTGGCACAATAGACAATTTTAAAAAATTAAACAGCAGAAATTAAATTTGCAGCAAGTACCTAACTACAATTAGATTTTGACCGAATCAACTGAATGTTGCAGCAGAAAAATGGCTCAAGACAATTACCTATTTTTGCAAAACTACAGTCTTGTCTCCTATACTCCGTTCAAAAAAAAATGTTCAGTAGAGGCCATATGGGGAAACTTTTTTTAGAGCAGTCTCGTCTGATGCATAGAATTGAGAAAAATTACCCCACAAAAAACCAAGCACGCCGCTGACTTGTGCCTAATTCCTTGAAAAATGTCGTACACCCTCCACGACCTTTTTGCTCGCATGCTCAAAGAATACTGATTGCTTGCTCGTTTCTATTCTCACCAGGGTTGTCATTTTGCTGCAATTGCAGTAGATCTTCATCTTCTGCATTTTTTTTTCTCAAAATAAATCTACTGCATTTTTGGTTTTACAAAAAATTGTCCTTAAACAAATAACCCACAAATAATTTTTTGTAATTCTGTCATTGACTGCAATCATACTAATTCTTCAGGACACGATGATAATCACATCCTTCTTATTAATACAGCTTTCAACTATATCGGCTGTTTTTTATTGAATATTGAAAGCTGACGGATATCTTGTTTTTTTGTTAATTTGCTTTTTTTTTTAATGTTGGAAAACGTAATAATATGGGCAAGTTTTTAATAAAATCTGCACAAAGAGGTTTAAATGTAATTGTAGTTTATATGCATATCTTAAGTAGTGATTAATCGTGTCGGTAAAGACCAAAGTCATAAAAGACTTAGTAGTGACACGGAATTTAAAAAATAAATTAAAAAATAGTTATACCTAATTAATACGACACCAGTTTCTTTTGTTTGAGATAACTTATAGTCTGATATTTCAAAAAAGTTTTTAACAAAACTTTTTATTTTTGCTGATATGTGTATTATTGTTTTTTTAATTACCTGTAATTTTTTTGAAAAAAAAAAAATTTTTGAAAAAAAAAAAAAATCTACTGCAAAAAATTTCAATCTACTGCATTTTTTTTTGTGAATCTACTTCGGAAAGTTTGCCGAAGAAACACTGTTCTCGCTGTGTGAGGCGAAAAAAAAATGCATTCCAACAGAGTTACCATTGCCCATTGAAAGCAGTACCAAAGAGCTTTTTCAAATGGATTTTATCAAAGAGCTTTCTGTTTTAAAGCTTTTTGAGACCAACAAGAAAGGTTAAGTGTTGTCGATTAAGTTTTGTTTGTTTATTGTTCTGAAAAATCCGTTAAAATGTAGTTAAATTTTTTTCGCTTTTGGTCTCTTAGAAAGAATAAATTATTTTCAAAAGGCACGGACATAATGTGCTAATATTCGTTACAGTGGAGTTAAACAGTTGTGAGTAATAAATAGTGTTGCTTAGATTTTTTTTAGTTTACGGTGAACACTTTTAAATTCATCAAATTCTAATAAACATTTGGTAAACCCAGCCTAAATTTGTGATAGAATTATGCCAATTGATAATGCTCAGTATTGCAATCATACGAGAGCTTTTACAGTGAAATAGCTTATTCAAATCCATAATTGTAAGGGTGAAAGACAAATATCCTATCTTTCCTGTTCTGAACATTTTTGTTGAACGGAGTATAACTATCTTAATTAATATTAATCGTAGCAGCCCGTGGCGTAATGGTTGTTGGACTGTCATGCTAGAGGTTTGGGTTTGATTCCCAGCACCTATCTCTACCACCTAAAAAACAAGAATGTTTCTTGAGGGCTACTGCCTCTGACAAGGAAGTGACAAATACTCCAAGAGTATCTCTTGTGATAAAAAAAAAAATAACTTTTTTTACTGTTTTTGTATATCCGTTTGGATTCAGGAAATATGTAGTTGTAGGACCCCTCTATAATACAAAGGATTGGTTGAGAGATGCATTTAACTTGGTTTTTATTTTGTGCTCGAAAATAACATACCGATCCACTGTGTTTCTGTCTTCATACTCATAGCATAATTAAAAGGATAAATAGAGAGGGTTTTATATGGCTTATATTCCTGGAATAGGCGTTCCATGTGATTGATTTTTTAAGCTACCATTTTCAAATGAAACCTTTTACTATAATAGCTCTTAAGAGGATATATGATTCGGGTGCACTGTACGAGATATTTATTGTATGCACTTATACCTTAACATACCTATTATATTTTTCGCTTGAGTGTGAGTTCGTTAATAGGTAAATCACCATGATGATGAATGAAAATTTTTTAAGTTTCTTTTTCAGTGTTATTTTTATTATTTAGTGATGGAACATAAATAACACAAATAACACGAAACTTAAACTATCATGCATTAAAATAAAACTCTATTTAGATATTTATTTTTTGAAAAAAAAAAAAATCGTTAAGGATTCGAACCGGAAAATCAACAAAATGTGTTTTTGTGTTTTTTTTTTTTTATGTGAAACTTTGAATAAACAGAAAAATCTATGAACTCAACGTGTTTGTTTTATGGGACGATTTTTAGTTTTTTTTTTTTTTAATTTATATGCAATTTAATTTGAATGCAATTTTGTATCCCGTTGTGGGTGGGCATTATATGTGGTTTTGTTTATTTTCCATTAAGAATATTAAAAACTGTAGCTTTAGCTTACACTTCAGAGGATACACATTTTTTTGACGATTTTTAATTATAAAAACGGTTTTAATTGAAGACTGAAATAACGTATTATACTGTTTGTTTTTTGTTTATCTGTCAAAGTACTTATAAAGAGTGTTTTTTAAAGCCAGTACTTACTAGAATGTCAAAGTAGACTAGCAAATTTTCGAAATAAGAAAGATAATCTAAAGCGGTCAGCAAAAATTTACACGAAATCATGCATTCAGTGAATTGCTTCTTCAATAACTCGATTGTTTCGTTTGCTGTAGGTATTAAGTCCCCAGTAACCTTGTCATCTCATAGGAGGAAGTCCTTAGATCTGGTAGTTCTGTTTTTTTGCTGAGTTGTTTATGATATTAGCATACGTAATGAAAAACCCAAATTTTCAAACTCGTGCACTGAACGCAACATTGTTCTAAAACCAAACCTTTATGGTTACAATTATACCCTTCTGTTTTAGAAATAACCCAATTTCCTTCACATTGAGGGCAGGACAATATCTGTAGTAGCCCCAATATTTTCCAAAATACGTCTTTCAAAGTGTTAAAATTTTCTTGAACGAATTTTATAATTTGAGTTATAAAATTAATTTTTAAAAAATTGTCCATTAAAAAATCTATATTTAAAAATAAAATTCAAGAATGGAGCTCTGGCTTTAAGAAAAGGTATGGGACTTTTTTTCTAAATGTCGTCGTTGCATTTTGATGGGTCAACTTTTTCTATTTTCAGTCAACTTTTTGGAAAAATGCCATCACGATCAAACAGGGGGATGTAGACCATCCCTCCCAACAGATTTTTTTTCTTCTTTTGAACCAAATTGTTGTAGTATTTTAATGCATCTTGTGCAAAGCCCGATATTTTTGTTATTATACTGACTATAATATACTTGTTGTTATAAATTTATTATTGCTAAATTTTGAACAGCTGAACTGTATTTTAGAAACTGTTGGACCTACACAGATGGTTCTAGGCTCAAATTGAAGAAAATTTTATTATTTTGAAATCGTAAAGCGAAGTTATAGTCGAAAAAATAGTCCTTTAGGGTTAAAATCGCCAAAAACAGAACTACCATGGTCTGATGTTTATAGTTACTGGCTATAGAGTAAAAAATCACACATTTCTAAAATTAAGAAGTAAAATCTAAAAATGATGTATTTCATTTCTACTTACGGAGAGGTGACAAATTTTCCAGTCAACCCCAATTGTCAAACCTATGCTCATAATATTTACTCGTTTTACCCGGAAATAAAACTTTTTTTTTCAACCTATACAGTTTAACATGCGTTTAACTTATTTTTATTCCACCGAGTTTTATGTGTATTTTTAAGTGAATATTTCGGTATACAAGATTAAATTGTCGGGTTTAAAAAAAATCGGATTAAAGGAAGAATTTAAAATTGATTTCAACCCCTGAACCTTACACCTGAAGTGAATATGGCTGTATGTCTTCTACTTTTCTTGATTTGTTTCAGTAGTATTATTAAATTTGCATCATAAAAATATTTTCATACACTTCTTCCAAAATAAAACCCAGTACCTATCTATATAATTCATATAGAAACAAGTAAAACCCCACTAGCGGCAGAAGCCACTTGTCATCCAATTATCTTCAGTATATGGAGAGTATGGGGAAAATGCAATTTGTATGGAATACCTGCTGTTTACTTTTTCCCATCATAGTTAGTTGGAATTACGAAATAAGTCGGATTTTTTTTTTAACAACCATACATCTGCATCTGCATTCCATAACAACCTCGTTATTTGCATGAATTCCTTTAACTTAAGTATTTGCAAAAAAAATCTCGTCAAGTTTGAAAAAAGTTTCAAGCTTGTTGTTTAGCCTTTATCCATTTTTTTGTGGAACAAAGGTAATCTTTTGATAACAAGTTTTTTCTGAGTCGTTAATTTTACAGAGGGAAATTGCTAACAGTTTTCTAAATAAAAAATGTTAGTGAATAGTGAGTATGTGCTTATAACTTTTAGGCAAGGACGTTAATATTAGTTAAGAACCATTTCATTTTTGACTAAAAGCATACATATTTTGTTACGTACCACTTTTGCTTTGTTGTAAAAAAGTGTACTCGTAATTAAGTAACTTCCCAACTATGAACACCTCAAACCACGAAACAGATAGGATTTTTTTTTATTTATGTAATTCAAAACAATATGTACCTATGGAAACCTTTGTAAGGCTTAAATCGTAATGAATACGTGGATATGAAAAATTTATTTCCTCTCGTAAAATTGTGTTTTCAAATCATATTTTCCGTTCGCTATTTTAGGCATTTTTTTTTAGTTGAAAAAATTGACGTTTTTAACTAACGGACAAAAACAAATTCGACACATTCCTTCATCGATTGTTTTACGTTTTCCATCAAACTCAAAATACAATGTCGTAAGGAATTTAATGAGAATAGGTATATAGTTTCGTCGAAGGATAACAATTAAGGATTCTAAATAGAGCTGGCCCATATCTTTAAATTGGAAGTTTTTCAGTATTGCCTGTTTATTGGTGTCGTTCTGAGTGTCTCGTAACTTAGTGTATGTCGTCTCGATCTCTCCAATTTTTTTGTGCTTTTGTAAAAGAAATATCAAATTTACACTTACAAACTTTACTTTATAATTTGAAAATTAAATTGTTTTTGATTTTTAATTTTTTATGCCAAGACCACCTCTGTGGTGGTCAATTTCATTCCAAAAAATGCAGATTCGTCCCGGATGCTTTGAAGATATAGTATCGTATCGATGTCTCGAGACAAAGCCGCAACATTTCTTTTAAATAGTAGTTTGCCACACGCATAATATAATGCTTTATTGAATTAAGTTCAAAAAATAACCCTGAAATTTGCAAACAAATGGAATATATATCATATTTGGAAAGACCCCAAAAAAAAATGTACTGCAATCGATTTTTCTAAATATCTGACTTTTTTCGTCGTTATTGTTTTTTCACGGTCATTAAAAAAATGACGTATCCAGATTTCTGGTTTTATCAAGACAAATCGATAGCCGATTGTTTTTAAACGAAATGTTTTTACGAGTAAAAATGTTTAAGTGTTTTTTTTGGTACTTCTGACTTTTTTAAACATAACTTGTCTATTACGGCCAGTAACAAAAAAGAAAACAGAAAACAAAAATAACGAATCGGTATTTTATTAAGAGAACTAGATTTCTGATTTATTTTTACTTTTTTTTTACAATCGATTCATTTTTACGGTGCTGCTATAAAAATTATTTTACAATAAGTTTTCGCTCCGGTCGTTAGAAGAAATTGAAATTTTATCAAGACAAATCCATTGCCGTATTTTTTTTTTCAAAATCAATTCATTCAGTACTGGAGTCCAAAAATTTTAAAAGTAGGTATGCATGTATGTACTGTATGTATTTTAATTCGGAACATTCAACTTTTTTTCATAATAATTTTTGTAACGGTCAGTAAAAAAATTAAAATCGATTTATTGTCTTACGGAACTGAAAATTTTACAAACTTCAGGCTCTTAAAACACTATACGGGAGCTCTTATAGACAACAATTAAAAACTTTTTGAAGTTCGAGTGCTGTCTAAAGTCACAAGGCTTACAAATATATACG
The DNA here is from genome assembly GCA_947049315.1 of Epistrophella euchroma. Classification (NCBI taxonomy): domain Eukaryota; kingdom Metazoa; phylum Arthropoda; class Insecta; order Diptera; family Syrphidae; genus Epistrophella; species Epistrophella euchroma. The sequence goes on along the minus strand of OX346247.1, from coordinate 101,471,438 downwards.
GCTGAAAAATTTAACGGTAATGGTACTGCAAACATAAAAGTAACAAAACCATGAGTCTATTTATGATCATATCAGTTGCAATATCTTTTAAAAATAATTTCCAGTGAAGACTTAGCAGTGTTTATGATAACAGCATATTTTTAATTCTTATGAGTTAAATGTGCTTTGTGTGTGCTTTCTAAAAACATTGCAAAAATTCTGACTATGTACACTCAAAAAATAATAAAGCAAACTGTACATAAATTAAAATGAAAAATAAGTACATTAATAGACCCGCCTTTCAAAACACAAACATCATTTCATACATTTATTTTAATTTGTTTACCTTTGGTAGTTTTTTTGGCATTACAGGTTTTGGTGGTGAAAGTGGCTGCTGCTGTAGCGACTTGCCACTGGACGCCGCCGCCGCCGTTACACCCATATTATTCTAACATGCAATTTTATTAGTTTTTTTAGTTTTATATTTTTAGTTTAAAAAATATTTAAAAATAAATATTTAAATTTAGTAAAATATAAATTCCAAAAAAAAAAAAAAAATACATAAATTAATAACTTTCTCCTTTTAATCCGGGCCCATCATGCAAGAAGTCCAAAATAAAACCAATGCATTTTATGTCTTTGTTTTCCTTATTCAATCCCACATTTTATTATTTTTATTTGTTTCAAGTTCTCAGTTTCATTTCAAAATATATAAAAGAAAAAAGAAAACAAAAAACTATTTGACTCACCTTAATTGAAGGGGGTCCACTTGAATGTGAATCGTTATCTGCCAACACTGAAGGATTATTCTCATCAACAACAATGATTTCATAGTCTCCATCCTGAATTGTTCGAGAGCCTAAAAAAGTGTGGGCGTTGTAAAGAAAAAGAAAAAAAAATACAGATTTAAATTGGTAAATATACGAATCTATGGTTTTATATCTATATTTTTGAATATAAATAAAGCAAAACACAAAATAAAAAAACAGAACACAAAAGGATCCTTGTCCTTCCGAACACTAATTGGAGTAACAAATGCTTGCAGTCAATTAAAATATAAAATACAAAATAAAATTCTCTAGAAGGATTTCTGTTTATTGTCCTTTGGTTATTTTATTATTAATTTTATAATTTAAGTGTTCCAGTGTATAGACATATAAAATTATTCAATAAAGTTTAAAATATATACCAATAAAAATAATAAGCTATATTTTAAAGTAAAACAAATATTTAAAAACTTAATCGAGGCAACGGATATTCTGTAATAGATAGGCCGGCAGTTGTTTGTTTTTTTTTTTAAAGTATTTCACAAAATTAATTCATTAATTTGAAACACACCCATTTGTGTTTTTGTGAAAGGAAATTTGTATATAGATATGTAAAAAAAAAAACATTAAAACCAAAACATTTAAAATGGCAGGAAAAAAAAACATAACTGAAATAAACCCATATGTAGGTATGCATATAATTTTTGAGCCTGTGCAACAGAAGCAATGCAATATTGGTTAAATTAATAATATCAAATGAATAGTTTACTATGAACAAATTTATACAATTCATTTATATCGACATTCCAATTACAAGCAAAATAGAAAATGAGAAAATGGGGAAAAAACAGATGTTTTTAGAAAAAAGAATAATAAAAATTATTTTATTTCAATTAATAAGAAAAACTTAAATAAATAAAAATGTAATTTAATGATATTAACTCTTAAAGTTGTAATTTTTTTTTATAGTAAGAAATTTCCATAAAAATACCCATGTGCAGTAGCCTGTTTTTACATTTTACGAACACAAAAATAATGCAACATCCGCAGTAGAATTTTACTTTTACTCTTATTGTCAGTAACCTACCGGGGGAAATTTTTAATAGAATCACACTTTTTTGGACTATCCTTCTCTATCGTAATGTCAATCAAAACTTTGATTTTTTTTTAATTCCTAAAAAAAATAATGACTGACCAATTTATGAAACTAGCTTAAATGGAATAATTATTTTGCGAATATCCCATAAATGAGGTTCTAATATTCGAGCCTTTCAGTGTTGTTCGACTTTTTTACTTTACGTTTTGTACGTACTTTTTTTACGTTTTGTACCTGCTGTATTTTTACTATGCTTACGTAAAAAATGTAAAAAAGTAAAATTAAGCGTTGATCAAAATTGATTTGCTTCAAAACTGAAGATGAGGATTGGAGCTGTATATTCTGTGCGATATCTAAAAAAAAAAAACTATTGGATTTCTTTTCGATATGTTTATAAAAACAGATTCTCTTATCTATTTCCTTCACTATAAAATGCTTTAATTAAGTATTTTTTCTTCCGATTTTAATAAAAAGATTTTGCCTAATCTGAAAATACTTACTCGTTCATGCATGCAAAAATTAAAAAAAAATTCTATAGGAAGTAGCTCTAATAATACTATTTTTGGGACTTTTTAACAATTCAACCCACTTTAATGACTGCAAACTTTCTGTACTTATTTCGATTTTGATAGATAGTGACAATTTCTCTCATTTTCTGTCTTTTTTTCTCAGTAATTTACTTCGTTTACTTCTTATTTACTTTTTTTACGGGATTTTTACGTTTTTTACACTCACATATAGGTGTACGTGTTTTTTGCCTACTTAAACGTAGAAAGGGTAAAAAAAAGTTTTTTTTTTACACGAGTTTAAACATTACTGCAACCTTTATAGAACCTAGCTTTCTAAAAAAAATCGGGTTTTTTCAATTAAATTAAACATTAGTATTTTGGCGTTCAAAATCTACCAAAACTATAATTTAATTTTAATAATTTTTTTGAAGTAAAATATGTGCGTTAAGAACAATATTTTCACAAGAAAATATCAATAAGTCGAATTTGTGTACTAATAAAAGATTTCCAGTCCAATTTTGTTTTGGTAAAAAAAAAATTATTAAATTTTTTAAATGTTTAAAATATTAATATGAACTAAAATGATAACAAATTCCTTCGAGCCCAAAAAACCTAAACGTGGAACTAGAAATAATAAGGCAATTTTTTAAAAAAAATTTCAAAACCCTATTTCCGTAATGAAAAAGGACCATGACCATGAGCATTTTGGGCCCACTTTTAACATTGCTCAACAACTGTTGACTCAACAGTGATAAAACTTATGTCATATGAAAGCTAATGGAGAGTACTTAATTTTATAATATAGCGGCTTAATTGAAATCGAGCGCGAAAATGTTGTTTTACGCATTTTATAAAAAAAGTGTTTAAAATGGAAAAAATTTCTAAAAAAATGGCGACACTTACTAAAAAGTTTTTTTTACCATTTTTGAAAGCCAGAAATCTGTTCTTTCATTCCATTTTTAAATCAACTTATTTCTGTGTATGGTTTTCCAAAAAATTGCTTCCAACTTAAAAATGTTGAAAAACAAAAAAATTGAATATTGATTTTGTTTTATCAATTTTAAATACTAGGTTCTAAATTGGCTTTTATATTAACAACCACTTAGAATTTTGTATTTTTAATTGTGAAAAAAATAATTATCCAATTTTTCGTTTTTCAACGTTTTTAAGTTGAAATTAATTTTTTCGAAAACTATAAGCAGAAATAAGTTGATTTAAAAAAGAAATGAAGAAACAGATTTCTGGGTCTCGAACATGGTAAAAAACTTTTTAGTAAGTTTTGCCATTTTTTCTTAAAAAAATTTTGCATTTTAAATACTTTTTTCTATAAAATGCGCAAAAACACAATTTTCGCGCTCGATTTCAATTAAACTGGCATATAATAATAATAAATATAATAAAATAAAGTACCTTCCATTGGTTTTCATATGACATAAGTTTTAACACTTTTGAGCAATGTTAAAAGTGGACCCAAAGTCCATACATGGCCATGGTCCTTTTTGGCAAAAATATATGAACTGCAGTTTTCTTACAATCACTTTGGTCATGGCAAGTATTAAATTTAACTAAAATTATTGTATTGTCAATTTTGATTGCGACCTCGAATTTTTTTTTGTACAAGAAACCAATATTTGCAGATAAAATTACTTATTGTCAATTAAATCCCACCAGTGTTATTGACAAAACTGTCTACTATACTGGAATTGACATAAACATAAACACAACACTACTAATCAACAGTGATACAACAAACCAAATTACAAATGACAAGAATATAAATACACGTCAAACACAAAAATATGCTAGTCAACATTTTCCATATACATGTTGAATGTGAATAGAGTCTTTTATATTCAATCATTTATAGTTATTGAACTTGTCAATTCCAAATGTTCGTAAGGTTTTTTTTTGGTTAATTAACAAAACTTAATTATGTACAACAATCAAATATTCAACAAGGTTCTCTCTGGGTGTCATTGTGTGTTTGTGGCGAAACATTAAAACATTGAATTATAAATAGAAAATAATTTTCAGATGGAACTGAAATTGTATAGGTATAACAAGCTAGGTATGATTCAATTAAGGATCTTATGTGTTTTCGAAAGTGTCAGGATGAAATATTGGTGACAGGACACATTGACTAAGTACATGGGGGATATTTTGGGAGGTCCATTTTGTATTGGAAAAGAATGTTAATAGGTATTTTATTTACAATATTAATATTGGCATTATACCTACCTACTTCTTTGATATTTTAATATCTGAAAATTCCGTTTTGTATTGGAAGTAGAAGATGATAATGAATGACAAACAATACGGACGAAAATGGGATAGCTCTCGGACTATCACGTCTGAGGAGCCGCCGAGCTTTTAACGAATTCTATAATTAAGCCATAACGATTTTTTTTTTTATTTTACATATTATTACCAGCGTTTTATTATGCTGGAAATATTTCATAGTCTTATTTTCTTTAAAGACAACCATAAAACAGTGTGGTACATTCAGGCGGTTACGTAACTTTTTTTTTATTGTATTTTTAACAAATTATTTGCCATTTCTGATTGTGTATTACGTTATATAATGTCAGTTGAAATATTATTTTATAATTTTTTTTATGGTCTTGCTTAAAATATTTTATTTTAGAAACCTCCGTAAATGATAGTATACGTATTATTATTATTTAAACAGTGTCTAAGTATTTTGAAATAGTATTTTGAAATAGTCACTTTAGCAACAATTTAAAATGTTTATTTAAATCTTGGACGGTTGTTTAAAGTAAGACATCGTTTATAAATACGACTAAATAAGTCTGCAAAAAGAAGGTATAGTCGAAACATTCTCTCCCATACACACATTTTTAATCGTTTAAGCTGGGGCACTAGGTTATCGATTTTTTTTTTAAGTGAGTTAAAAGAGAAAAAAAAATTTAGAAACAACGGTAACACAATGCCATGCTATATTTTTTGTGAAGCCAAAAATTTCTCCTTTTATTTTATTTTTAAATAAAGTTGTTTTATTAAACAATTTTTGAAAAATGAATTCAAATTAAAAAATTCAAAATGATTTTGTTCAAAACTTAACGTTATTGAGTGTTATTTTTGTTTTTAATATTCAATGCTACCATCAATTTTTGTCAAACATTAAAAACCAGATGTCAAAATGTTTCTAGTTTTTAAAAATAACAAGTTTTTCTTAAATTCGACTTCCATCCATTTATTTTGTTGCTCCAAAGATTCTTTTTCCACTAATTAAATAGTACAGTAGATTTCGTTCTTTTCAATTTTCTCAAAAACTACAAGACATTTAGGCATTTGGTTTTTAATGTTTAACTAGAAATTGATAGAAGCATCACTTAAGAAAAATAGTTAGAACACAATTTTCTCACTATTTTTTTCAAAAATTTTGAGTTTGAAAATTAATTTTCGAAAAAATATTCTCTAAAATAATTTGAATTAAAATTAAAATAAAAGAAAAAAGTACAGCAATTAGTACTTCCGTTGTTTTTTAATGATTTTTTTTTCTATTTGAAGTCGATTGACAAAGGTCAATTACCAAATGATTAAGTAAATTTCTAATACATATATACCTAAATTTATTCTCTTGAAATTAATTTTTTGGGAGTTTCATATAACCATTTTATTGTCTTAAATGCGTTAAAAACAAATCATTAACAAAAAGCTTACTTTTCTCCAAAATTGTTTTATAATTTTGGTAGATATGTTTTTTCTTTTTAAAACTTTTCCCCATTAAATTTTCCAATTTAAAATATGAAATTTATGCATCTTTTTACTTTAATTTTTATATATTCATGGTGATATAGTTATACAAAGGCTCATAAGTTATAGATGGAAATACTTTGAAATTAAAGTTATTTACAAAAACTAACAAGTTCAAAAGGCACCCGCGGTCCCTCGCTTCATAATGATGCAAATTAAAATTAATTTACTCTAAAATATCACACGCGCTACAATGCCAGCAACCATATCGCTGCTATTATAATCGCGCACCGTGTTAGGTATTATAAACAAAAACGTAACAGTATTCTCTTAATCTATTTATCCATCATCATCCCATTCGATATCCTTGTTATAATTAAAATATCTATCGATCTTAAATAAACTGCAGTGTAGATGTATAAAATACAAAATTTAATGATATAATATTCATAATCATCGTCCTTTGCAAAACAAACGAAAATTGATCAACCCCTCAAATTTAAAACCAACACACATATAACGCACAAAGGACCAGACCAAACCATGGCTACGGCCGGCAGGCAGCAATTTGTATGCGCCTTTGATGAGGACGATAATAATAATTAATCCTAACATCACCCCTAGCTTTATTCACAAAGTGTCAAATAACATCACATCGCATTAATTTAAACATCAATTTAGCATGCATAAATAATTTTATTATAATCATGGATGACTATTGACAATAATCCGGCTTCTCATCATATACAGTCGACGAATCCCGCATCCCTCAACCTATGGCTTTGTGCTTCTGTCAACAGGTATTATGATAATAATTTTCATTCTAACAAAAATGAAAAATGTAATAAAATTCAAAAAAATATTTGACTAAAAACATAATACTATAAAAAATAAGTGTGGTGTTTGTTTTGTGGCGGGTAGTGTGAGACAGGGTGCTTCAAATGAATTTTGACTTTTCAGCGTGCAATTTGTGAAAAAAAAACTACAAATAAATTACAACAAACATAATTATTTTGAAATGAAAAATCGTTCCAAAAATGGTTTTGCTGGCTGCATCTCTACCTGTGTTATTGCGATAACGGTAATTATTGTTTATCCCGTTGGTTGTCTTATAGCTTATCTGTCCGCCAGCAGTGATGCCGGGCCCCATGCCATTGCGATTACGCATCGAGTTAATTATTCCTGCGGAAGGTGGCGCAGGAAGTTGGCCGCCACCATTGTGTAGGTGATGACTGTCACCGTTAACCATGCCGCCGCCGCCGCCGCCTCCTCCTCCTCCCCCTCCACCGCGGAGATAATAATTATTTGTATTTTGAATGTCATTTGAATATTTATTGGTGCTACTGTGATTGTTGTGCATAATGTGATGGCCACTATTACTGTTAATCGCCGCCATTTTTGTTGATGAACCATTCATCATGAAATGTTGTGATGATGGTGGCTGTTGTTGTTGTTTCATGCTGTGATGATGCGTGTGATGCTGATGCTGGTGCTGGGGCTGAGATGCAACACTAGACAGGGACGACGATGAAGCAGGCTGTGAGGATGAGGAGAGCGACGATGATCCACCACCGCCAGATGGCGGTGATGAGGGATCAACTTGACCCACGCCATATACCGCTGGATGGTAATGCTGATGCGTGTGATGGCCGGCAATAGGCGGCGCACCAACTGGGCACCCGGGAGCAACTTGTTGCTGTTGATAATAATGCTGATGGTTATGTTGCTGATGTTGCATTTGAGGGGGATTGCTACTAATGGAGGGAGGTTGTTGTTGCTGCAGTTGTTGCTGGCCAGATTGTTGATTGGAGCCGGGTAAAAACTGTGGGTACACATGGTGTGACCATTGGGGAAACAATGGTCTTGATGTTGGTTCTAAGCGATGATGATAATGATGAAAACGCGCGCATAGCAAAATGATGAACATTAAATGTGCAATTAAGGTGGTGGTAATTATAATATTTTGACAAAAATGGTTCAAAATTGTGGTTTGATAATATTAAATGATTTTGTGCGTTTTGTGAGAGACAAACGAATAAAAAAACAAAAACCAAACGGGGAAAAACACAAATAACAGGACATACATCGCGCGCCAAATATATGTATATACAATTTTGTATTGATATTTACAAAATATACAAAAAAGGAGATGGTTGACAATATTTGATATGGTTTTAATGTTTTTTTTTTTCGATTAATTGTTTGTAAAATAAAGGTGTTGTTGTAAGTTTTAGTACGATTTATTATTTTTTTTTTCAAATTATTTTTATTTATTTTTATAGATCCGAACAAAGCAGCGTGAAAATAAATAAAAGAAACAAATAGGGAAAAAAATACTCTCATTAGCGATACGGGAGGTTTATTTATGATTTAAAATTAATGTTTTTTTTTTGTTTCTTTAATTTTGTTGGTTGAATATTAAATAAAAAAAATAATAATTATTTTCTTAGAATATATTCCACGATTGAAAAACTTATAAAATAATCAAATCATAGAACAAGATTTTTTTTTAGGTTTAAGTACAGTATTTTGTATAAAATTGTTGAAAATAAATTTAAATGTTTGTATGATTGATTTTTTCTGAGTGTTTGTATTTTTGTTTTTTGTTAATTTTTGTTTTCAATTAAACAAAAAGTAAAACAAAAAATCAATTATTTAAGGAAATAAAATTCAAATTTAAACTTACCGGCAGCGGTGCCTCGTTGCATTATTGGTGATTGACGAGTTATTTGGGGCTCAGCTGGTGGTTCAAGAATGTCTCTGTATTTCGAGACCATTAAAACGGAAATGAAGTAGACAATAGCTAGCGACAGAAATTGAGCTTGCTTTGTTTCTTCCTGTAAAATAAAAAAAAAATAAATATTTATATAATTTAAAGGAAATTGAAAATCTTTGTGCTGTTCTAAAATTATTTAAATGTTTGGATTTTACACATCTATTCTATAAGAATGTATAATGACAATAATTATTAGGTCTATTCTCGTACTGATAAGATTTTTTGTGTAAATAGTTGTTTCTGTGCTAAAAGTGCGCTCGTGAGAAAGTCATTTCATATCTCTTTCCTCATAATTTTCTGTGAATAAAATTTCACATTTAAGCCAAATTGAATGAAAGTAAAAGAATGAATTTATTATAATTACACATTCATTAAATTACTGAAACATTTTGAATTTGTTTTCTCGTACTTTTATACGCAGCGTTAACGTTTTAAGGGAATTTTTCAGCACCCTCTTCTAAATTTTGAACTTTGTGTGTTTCTGTGCAAAAATTAAAGGAACAGACCTAATATTTGTAAATATTGTTTACATAACTATTGAGTAACTTAAAAACTTCTTAACGTTTTTTAAACCTTTGTGTGTAATGTAGGTACGTTTTGAGTATGTGTGTGAATGCATCTAGCTCAGTAATTTTTTATATTCTTAAACAATAACAAAATTGAAAGTGAACATAGCTAAGGTCGCAGTTATCTAAACTGTTGAAATGATGTTAAATGGTGGTGAATTTAGTTAAAAATAAATAATCGATTCCGTTCGATTTTTTTACTAGATAGTAGAATTTATTAAGAAGTTTTTCCTTTTTTTAAGAAAAATCTACCATAATTTCGTTTTTCAACAAATAAATTTCTTATAGAAATAGTTTGATTAAAAATTTATTGAAAATTATATTGCATAAAATCCAACAAAGGGCTAATGAATGTGGTTTGGGTTGAAAATTATTTCAAACGCGGTCAAATTTGAAAGAAATCATTTTGGGCAATTTTTTTTTCCTCAAAATTTTGAGTTTAAAAAATATTTTTTTAAAACTTTTTACTGAAAGAACTTGATATAAGATTTTATAACATAAGGAGCGTTTAATTGGTCACTCATAGCTGGCGTTAAGCGTTGTGTCTACCATCTTTGACTTCTTAGCAATCTTCCTGTGGATTTTTTTGCTTGACAGATATGAAACGAAGTATATTTTGACGTAAGAAATTAAATGCAAAATTTTACCAAAAAAGTACTTAAATCGTTTTTAGAACGTTTGGAAAACAATCTACGTTACCGACATTTAAGTTTTAAGTCTACACTTTTTGACCTCTTTTATATATTCACCCATTTACTATGGGTTATTTATCGGCAATTTTGTGAAATTTTATTCTGCTATCTATAAAATTTCCAATAAAATTCAACTGTTTTTAATATGTAGTTCTTTATTTTTCCTTTCAATATTAAGTCAACTTTTAGAGAATTCTCGACCCAATTCACGCTCTCTAGATTTTTGTTGCATCTTATGCAAAACATCTTGTAGAATATTTCATGAACATAAAAAATTATATACGATGAAAGATGAAATTCCTGTAAATTCCTTTGTGCATAGGTATAAATCTTTAAAAAAATTTGTATTTTGTTTTAAGTTTTTAAATTAAAAATTATATTCTGATACATAAATGTTGTGCTGTTTATTTTCATCAAAAATGAAGTTCGTAAATATTAATGTAAGCTAAAGCACCATATTCTTCTAATAAAAAAAAGTGATGATAATAAAAGTTTTCAAATTATTGTTTATGATAACTGAATCCTTACGAAAATATAATTCTTTTAAACTTACCAATGAAGCATAGGGACTATTGGGTCCTAGCTTTTTTTTCATAAGCTATTCAGAAGTAAACGAAGAATAATTAAAACTAAATCTACATACATAGAGAGTCTTAACTAATAAATGCAAATGATTTTTTACGTATGCCCAGTTTCACAGTTTATTGCCAATATGATTTTTTTAGAATATCACTTTATGTTGAATGGAGTGTTTATGAGAAGAAAAAAATAAAGAAAATATATTTAGCTATGTATTGTAAGCACATACGAACACAAGTTTGAATGTGTTAAATGAAGTTTGATGTGGTTGTGTTTCTAATATTCTTCTTATCAAATGAAGTTTAAAAGGCTGAATACGGTCGTTTAACTCAAACAGAATTTTCCAAGACGAATGTCCAGATAATTTAAAAAGAATGTAAGATATTAATTGACCGTCAATATTTTTTCATGCGAAAGAACAATTCCGTAGTTTGCATTTATATAAAACAAATTCATATCCACTTCTAGTCCTTGAGTATGTTGATCATGATAAATTTAGTACTCCGAAGGTCAGTTTTTCAGTCGTGAGTTAAACCAGAGCTAGTTAACTCCAGATATAAATGAGTGTACAATTAACTCACGAAGCACCTTTTAAGTATAGAGAATGCATGCGGATCGACGTAACAAACAGGCAAAGGGTAAAATATCAAACCAACAATCCGTTGAATAAGTCTATGGAGTTAACTGGCCAAATGTATAGTGAGTCAACTCGGGTTTAAGTTTTCACTGAAAAACTGGCCCTAAGAGTTGAATATGCCAAAAGGCCAAACTTGGTAGCATGTAGCAGGTTAAAAATTATTTTGATTTTTGTTTTTTTTTTTTTTTTAATTTTTGCTCTACCGAAAACTTATTCTTTTTGGCGTAGGCAGGTAATATCCGTCGCGTTAACATAGAAATATTTTTTTTTTTCACGAGAACTATGCCTCTTACGAAGAATTGGAATTGTATTTCTTGTCAGAGAAAAGTAGGCATCGCTCAACCATTCGAATTTGGCAGTAAACTGTAGGTCCTATTTATTCCAGCAGACACGCACAGAGTTGTACTTGTAATACTTGTAAGTCACTAGGCTCTTCACGAAATGCCGCGCCACCAAATTCATTTCTATATAAGGAACTTACTTAAACTACCTAATCATTGAAAATTCTTAATTTTTGCCTGTTCTAAAGTGACTGAAGATGAGATATAATAAGAAATAAAAAAAAGCATAGTACATAGAGCATAGATAAGAGAGTTACACGTTGTCACATCAACATCAAATGTCACATCAAATGCAAAAATCAGACCGGTACTTCCCTATAGCCTAAAAAACCCTAAAATTTTAATTCTTAATTCTGCTCAAAACTTAAAATCAAAATTTAAATTTCAAAAATCACTATTTTAACAAAATTCTGTTACTATTAATAAGAAAAAAAAATGTTTCACAAATGTTAAAAGTTTTTTTTTATTTGCATAATTTTGTAAAAAAGAATTTTGAAAATCATAATTTTGACTCTCAACCCTTAAATAAAGTAAAGGACTGTATAAAATGGTAGACGAGCAGTTGATAACTATGTAAATTCGTATATTGGAACGTTGTACGGTTGGTAGGATTAGGGGCTACTCAAAACAAACTTCTTAATCTGTTATATTTTATTTTAACGAAAGCGTTGATGACCTATTTTTGTGATTAAAAAAAGTTTGGGTTGAAATAAATGTAAAAGTGAACTCCAACTTTAACTTTGATAAACGGTGTTTCGCATGAGATGCAACAAAAGTCTAGAAAGAGTACGTTGAGAAAAAATAAAAAAAAAATAACTAGAATAGAAAGGGGGTTCTTATACCCAAATATAATGTTAAACAAATTATTCCCTATTTTTGTAATATTTTTGTTTTTTTTTTTTTTTTTAATCAAACAAAAATTCAGACCTAAAATCCCTAAGAGGTAGATATATATTTAAAAAATTGTTATATAAGTATACATATATAGCATATTTTTTCTAATTTTGCCTTTGAAAATTTATTTCTCAAAAACTATTACTAAGACCACTGGATTTAAAATTAAAGAATTGAATAAAAAAAAGATAATGTATCTAAGTGTTTTTTTATTTTTTACGTCTTCTTATATTTTAAATAAACCCTCCTTTTAGGTAAGTACTATTTTTTTTTTCTTGTTTATGCAAAACACACATGAGTGTCAAGTTAACGAAACAACATTCACCGATCGAAAAAGTATTAATTGGATAGGTAGTCTTTAATTAGTTGTGACAATTTTGAATTAGTTGCTCGATGTTTTTTATTTTTTTTGCAAAATTATCAAACTGGTATCAAGTAAGCCATAAACTATCGGTAAAATACACCTTTTTGAGGTTTTGCTTTGTTGATATCAACTTAACGAAGCAGCAAAAAAAAACGTGGAAAACATTGAACGACAAATTTGAAATTATCACAAGTATTTGACGACTAAATTAATGGCTATTTATCCAATTAATACATTTTCGATCGGCGAATGTTGTTTCGCTAACTTGACACTCATAAGCACACTTAGATTTCCTTAAGACACTCTTGAACAGTTGTCCAGCTGTCTAAATAGTTGGACAACTCATTATTAATAATCGCATTCCCAGCAGCTGTCTAAATATGACCTCATATTGCCCGTGACATAACTGGAACAATTCATTCTCGAGTGAATTAATGAATTTAGCTGATTTTTGTTGCTATGTTTAAAAAACATTTCTTTCATTTAAACATAACTTTTCGTTTCGCAACAAAAAAATTGCCTAACTTTGTTCATTGAACGTGCCGACTTTAGAATAGGTTTGGACAACCAATTTCGGTGTCTAAGTTGGACAACCGATGGAAATGTTTATTAATACGATTTTGGAGTTCGACAACTGTCTAAAGTTAGACATACTTTAAAATGAGTTTATTAAAAAGACTGACTGTATGCAACTCGTTGCCATAAACTAACTCATATTTACTAACTCTGCTTGCTCTTTTGTTGGTTGATTGAGAATTTTTTTTTATATTTTGTCCACCAAAGAAATGTAGCAAATGAATATGTAAAGAAAATTCACGTCTTATTATCGTGTGATGAACGTTATAATGCCGTACCGCCACCACCTTCGCGTTGATTTTCTCAAGGAATAAAATTGCAGATTTCGATAAAAACTCGATAAAGAATATTTATGACTTTTGTGAGCATAAGATAGAAAAGTTTTTTTTAATGTTTTTCGTAAAAAATAAGATGTCTCTTTTTTTTAACAAAATCTTTAGCTTAGAAGCTTATTGTAATACCAACGATGATTTGATGACAAGAAAACATATTTTTTAGAAAGATCCAAACCCACATGTACCTACTACCTTATATATAATTATAAACAGTAAATAACGTGCACTTACCACATCTCTATAGATAACTGCTCTCAACCGATTGACATCCATGTCTTGCAATAGCTTCTCTGGATCCTTGACTGGTGATAATTGACCTGTTATCGACTCGACAATGTTCTGCAAGAAGATGAGAAAACACACAAACAAATCCAATAACGAATATTTCCACAATGGTTTCATTAGTTATTCTTCAGTAGGTAGTAGTAGTAGTAGTATAGCTATACATTGTATTTAAGAATGACAATGACAAGGCCAAAGTAAACTCTGTCCTTCTTTCAAGAGAGATTTCAAACTACCAATTTTCGAAATTGCCAACCAACATCTAAAGATACATATTTGTATTAAACTCACCTTCGGTGATGCTTGCGCGCCCCGAATAAGTGCTTGCAAGTGTGCAGCTCCAGGTACATCCCTAGCTATTCCACCAGCATTGTATCTAGTTCGTTCCTTGCATTCGAGACAATTGCGCACAGCACATGTACAAACCAGACGCAGGCACTGCCTCAGGATACCACCACTTGACATATTCTTCTCCGCCTCCAATTCACCGAAATTCAATGAGGTGGCAAATATTAACACGTCAGCCATACTGACTAAACGCTGTAGAAAGGACACAGCCACCTCTAGTGGCATACCCTGTGTTGGCTCTAGGACATCTAACTCCGACTGTATACATAATATGAGTGAAGTGTGGGTGATGATAGAAAAAGAAACAGTAATAGTAAGATACATACATAATACTAGAAAAAGATTTTATAATAGGATTTCGTCTTTTGGTTTAAATTGCTCTAATATATTTTACACAGGGTGTTAAGATTTTTTATTTGAAAAAAATTTAAAAAAATAAATTTCAAGTCCACATAAAATCTTTTCATCGGAGTTTTCTTAATTGGATTGGGTTCCACAGTTTTCATCCTATGATATTTAAGGTTTCCAATAAATGACCACGATGTTAAAATAAAAAAAAAAAAAATTAAAAAACTGAAGTAGCGTGGACAAGTTTGAAAATTTCTTATCTTCCTGTTATGTTTAGTATTCAACTCAAGCGAAATAAAAAATGAAACCGTTCCACACTATTTTAAGCCTTTCCACACTAAACAATTGAGTTTTAAAACATATAAGAAAAAAATTTGATAGAATTATACTTACGACTGTTAAATTTGTGTGAAGAATATTTTGCTTTCATCATAACCTCCAAGTGTGATTGTTGACATGTGTTAATACTCAGTGAGATAGTGTGGAAGGGCTTTTAATAAATATTATTAATTTTTGAGAATAGTTTTACGAAAGAGCGATGTGGAAATATTACAAAATGTCGATGTCAATCCATTTACATTTTCTCAACACTGAAGTTTTATTTTTTAAAGTTAAAAATTTCACGAAGACGAATATTTCATTTTCACTTGAATGGTGTACAAACAGAAGGTGTACAATTATATTTTCATATATTCACTGTTGAAATAAAAAATATAAATATTTATGTCGGAAGAAAAGATTCTGGAACGATTTCAGTTTTCGTTGAAAGCATTCTTAGTTTGTAACTTAAACTTTAAAAACACGAAAATATTTAAAACAATTAAAAAGTAATAGCAAATTAAATTACTCCGTAATTCAAACGAAAATTACCGAATTTAAAAATTTCATTTTTAAATTAAATGATTTAATTTCTTCAACACCCTGTTTAAATAGTGATTTGATAGAATTGTACTTACATTTGGTGATGTTGCACTTGCCAACAGAGGCAAAAGTCCACCACAGGCGATTATAAGATTATCAGCTAATTGAGAGATTAGATGGACAGTATTAACGACGAAAATTGCATTTTCACTGGAATTTACAAAGTCCAGGACACTCTTAGTCGAATGGCTGCGCCACACTTGAATGTCAGTTTCCAGGGAGAAAAGCACATCTGACAGGAGTCGTTGATGTATGTATGACCATTTAAATTCAGGTATTCGAAATGGCGGACGTGTTGGCCCCGGACTAAACATGGGACGTGTCGAACCGGATTTCGTCCTTTTATTGTCTACATAGGGGAAGAGAGAAATAAAAACAAAAGAGATATTAGGTTTTATTCTTTTTTTTGTTTCGGTATTTTCTTGGTGAACCCAGATTTATGTATTTTTGATTGTCTTGCAGCTGCCGAAATTAATCCAGAGAGCGTGTTTTTATATCACTCTTGACCATAAAATCACAGCTCAACTGTCGTAAATGTGAGTGCTTTGAATAACTTTGGGTTTCTTAGATTCCTTCCTTGAAGCTATAATTGTGTTTTATAACCTTTCGTTTTATCTACGAGCAAAGACTTGAGAAAGGAAATTCTTTTACTATATTTGGTTTAATTTTATACGCGGCAGTAAAATTTTGGGGGTACACTTTTACACGGTCCACGATTTAATTATATAGCCATCATTTCTTGATCAGTAGGTATGTGATTGTATGGCAGAAGGAAGAAATGTTTGAAACAATTGAATGATTCATTTCGGACAGGAATTCCAGTTGGATTTTGTGGCAATGAGAATGAACGGATGCGTGAAGTGATTTAGCAGAAAGATTTTTATTTGGGCGAATTTTATTACAAGAACAGTCGTTGGAAGACACCAAATTTATTTATTTTTTTTGGTATGATATCATTGAGAATAAAATGCACGAATAGATAGTAGCCAGGGCCGGACCAACCATATGTGCAAGATGTGCAAATGCACAGGGCGCAAAGTCCTGTGGGCGCATTACCAGGAGGAAGAAAATGTAATCTGATCTTGCGCAAACAAATATGTACTGCCATTTGCATTTTAAAATAAATTGTGTCTTGTGTTTCCGTTTTTCATATATGGACAAAAAAAGTCTACCTCTTGGGTAATGTGGAAAAGGCTTATGCATGTGTATCAGTGTATGTTATGTATGTATGGATGTGTGGTGTGTAAATATAAAAAGGGGCGCTTTATACAAATCTTGCACAGGGCGCTAGTTTGGCTTGGGCCGGCCCTGATATTAGCAAAGATGGGACAAAGGGGAATTTTTTGCAGTAAAACTTCTGAATTTTAATTGATTAACTCAAGACAAAACAATTTTTAAATGGTTATACTTTAGCCTTTAAAACTTATTTTGTTTTATGAGGAGACCTCAAAAATTATTTATCAAGATTGGATCAAGTATCAGAAAGCACAATGTTGGAGGGTAAGGCTTGTCAACTTATCATTAATGAACATACAGATAAACCCGCTTTGCCAACGCAAGGAATATTTACGTCAAAGTATACCGATGCATTATTGAGAGTATTAGATACATAAAATTGACAATTTTTCAGAAGATTATGATAAGAAAACATAGAAAAAGTTATTCTTTCTCGAATAATTTATGTGATAAATTGAAAGGGTTTCAGCGATAAATGCTTCAGGAAGGGGTTTGTTCGTAGATTATGGTCAAGGTAAATTCACACGTAGAAACAAGCTTCTGAAGATGTTTTTGGCTTTCTTTTAATAACCTTAAAAATCTCTTGAAAGTTTCAAACGAATAAACAAAATCGTATCAGATTTTCTATATTTTACTTTTTAAGTGGTGTGTGTGGTTGCACGCACACATACATAAGTACGTAGTGTGAAGAAGAATGTCAAAAAAAATTTCTGAAACCGATGACTGGGGAGATTTTGTTTACCTCTCATACTTTCTGACCTCCCCCAGACCGAAAGTAACTGCAAACTTTATTTACTCGTGTGAAATGGGAATTAGATGTCGTTTATGTACCCTGTAGTAGATTACGTCTTCGGCAATAATTTTGTTGGATAAAAAACCATGATTTGTTAACTGAATTGTATGTGATTTTCCATTTGGATAAAACCACCAAATCTCATCGAAATCAACAAGATTTTGTAGAATATCTAGAAGATTACTGCAAAATCTTCTTAGAACAGTACGAATTTGAAACAAACACACTTAATTGCTCACTTTTTTTTCTTTAGAATAACACCTCAGCCATAAAAACGAAACTGAAAAGAGAGTTTATTGTACCTACTCTACTCAGGTAGTGAGTTTTTTTATTATAATTATTGAACTATTCATACTAGAATGTCAGTTTATTAGACTTGACCAGCATACTTAAAGGTGTTTATAATAATGCTGATGCTCCAAATGCATTTGATAAACAAACCTCACATCGCGCCCTGTGACGTCAGTGGTCAGCAGTAGCAGAATGCGTAGTGCACACAGCTTCGAAGACTGAGATAATCTGATGCGCGGGTTCAAATACCGCATGATGTGTAGAAAGTTTTTCAAATAAAATTGGATTAAAGCTCAGCACCACTATAAAGTAGACTGATGATAGGGCTTGGCCCCCCTTGAAATAGCTATATCTCCAGCCAAACAAAAATAAAAACGAATTAAATACCAAAAAAATTAATTCGTAAGCAATTGGTGGTAGCGTGTTTCTTGGGACTCTTACCTATTTGTAATAGATTTTTTTGTAGTTTATATAAACATTGAATTTCGTTTGAAATTTCAAACAAAATCTATTTTATGTGATGTGTGAACGATTCAGTGAAATTTGGTAATTTTGTTACGGAAAATTGCTCCTGTTCAAAGAAGAACAGAAAAAGATTAATTTTATTGCCCAATATAAAACACACCATGACCAATGCACAACTACTAGAAGAACACATCCATCGAGATTCTTATGAAATTATCAATCACACCAACATCTTAAAACAAAACCACCAAATTCCATTCGATACTCGAACAAACATCACAAGCCCATCAGCAGTAGGATTCTACTTCTCCTTTTATCGTCAGTAATCCTACTGTGGATGTTGTATTTGTAATGCGTGTAAAATCCTACTGTACTATGTAAAGCTTTCCCAAAAAAACACGTCTATTAAAAAAAAAAAATCTACAGAATATTATAATTTGAACGTCAAATTTATTTGTGTTTGTTTTTGTTTTCTTTACTATGTTTCTTTTGTTAGTTTTTCTTAAAAACACATAAAAGTGGCAAGGCACCATCTTAAAAAGGGATCAAAACTCTTAATAATGATTTGGCTATGGCCCCCCTTTCCGAGGAGGTGCTTCCTTAGCCTTATATCAATTTAGCAAAACCGCAAAAAAAAAAAACACTTAAGGTGATATTACATTGTCATATATATATGACCAATGCTAGTCATATAAATTATGGCACAATGTTTGTATAGATGACAAGTATTAATAGACTATGCTATATATGTATGCCATATAATGTTCACAAGCTTTTTCTGTCAATTTTTGTTTACAAATATGAAACTGTTGCTACGAAAAATAAAATATTTAAAAAAATACGATATATTTGACCAATCACGTTTCATTAAATCATATATTTTTTTTAAATTCAAAATAGTTCATGATTGTCATATATATGGAGTCTTATATATTTTGTCATATAAATATGACTATCACACTTATATGACATTTTTGAGCCATATTTATTTGGCAAACTTGCCATATATATATGACAATGTAATATCACCTTTAGAAACGTTGAAAAATAAAATTGAAACTTTCACATTCCAAAATACTAATTATAAGCTAATTAAGCAATAAACCAATACAAAAAAAAGAAATTTCGCACTTTTTTTATTCGCTTACGTAGTATCAACTGATAGCAGCAAAAAGGGATTGATGTTTTTTTTTTTTAATTAATTTAGTTGGATATCATCAGAACTAACAAAAGAAAATTATCCGCGTAACCATTTTTAATCAGATTAGATAAACCCATATTAAACATCATTTCTTTATTTCCACCTACCATCTTCACAGCTTACTATGAAACCATTATTATTACCTATTTATTCTTTACTTTTATTCATAGAAATTATTAAGTGTTATATTATAACACTGTCAAAGTTTCTTCAATTTCAAAATGAAACTAGAGTGTATTACAAATAATGAAGTCCATAATAAAATTTAATCTCAGCAAAATGTTTAACCTTTAACATAAACAAATCCAGATTTCACACTTCCCTGTTTGGCTTCACATTATTCATCTACTAAGTGCTACCACCAACCCATACTACTGCACAGTGTCTAAAAGAACAACTATACGTTTCGACTTATCATCCCGCAAAGAACAACCTCAATACTTCTAACAGGGAGCAGCTGGATGTTGTATGTAAATGTATATGGGAATTTAGAAATGAATGAAAATTTTAACAAAGTGCAACTCACCGAAATGATTGTTCTCCACTTGTGTACTCGTACTGTGTTGTGACCGCCTTTGTGGCTGTTCTCGTCCTTCATCTTGCTGCTGCTGCTGCTGTAGCAACTGTTGTTGTTGTTGCTGTTCATCATTTATAACGCCATCAGCACTAGTGCGATTATTTTGTGCCGATGGTGATGTTTGCGTTTGTGAATCCACCTCTGAAACAGGACTTACCACCACATTGTTTGGTTTCGCACTATCTACTAGTGATGGTTCCTCCAAAATTTCCACCGCTTCCACGTGTTCTTCCTCAACCGTACTTCCTTCCTCTTCTTCCTCTAATTCCTCCACGACATCCTCGTTTGTTTCGCCTGCAACAACTGCTGGATCAGGAATTTGTATTAATGGCGACGATTGGGTTGAAGCGGAGACTGTGGTCACCATTGCTATTGGCGCTGTTTCATCCTCAATCAGCTGTGGTGGCTTGTCTTCCACTTCAAGGACCTTTGTTGGACTTGCAGGTGGTGTTGGTGTTTTATCATCCACTTTTACAGGCGAAGACGATTCATCTTCAATTTTTGGCAATGATGTGACGACGGGTTCCGTCTGAAGTGCTTCTGCAACTTCAATGGATTCATCAGTAGTATTTTTAGTATCACTCTCTGTTTCGACTATAGTCGCAGAATTGGCTGTCTCTGCAGCTGAGTGTAGGACTTCATCGACGACTTCTTGAGCTTGGTCTTCGAGCTCCTCAACAGTCTTTTCATTCTTGATTTCATTATTATTCTTCTCGCCAGTTGTAGTTGTTGTCGCACTGGTTTCGTCGGTTTTTTCTACATTGTCTTCCAGGCAATCTGTGATAACTTCTTCAACTATGTCCTGGACCAGTTCCTCCACCTGAGCATCCTCTTGTTTTGCTGGACTTTCAGACGATTCTGATATTGTTACGGTGGTGCTAGGGATTGTTGCTAGAATATTGCTGGTGCTTTCTTCACTGCTAATGCTATTGCAAGTACTATCGCTTGTTATTGTTGTATTAGTGTCAGTGGTACTGCTACTTTGAGTTACATCAGTTTCCACATTGTTGTTATTGTTGTTGTTATTACTTACATTATTATTTGTAATAAGTATTGCACTTGGTAACGATAAATCAGTCTTTTGATTATCAATGGTGTCCTCTATGGTTGTTGTTGTTGTTGTTGTATTTGTTGATGTGTCTATTGTGGCAGATGCGATAGTCATGGTAGTTGTGGTGGTGTCGTTTGTTTCTATCATGGACTCGGATTCATTATTATTATTGCTAAGATTTTTCGAGTTCAGAAGGATAACTTTATCAGCTTCTTCTTCATCGGTGGTAGGGGTGGTTGTAGTTTCTGCAGGTGTTGTGGAGGTTTGTTGCTTCTTTTCAATATTCAGTACACCCTGTACAACTTCATTTACAGCCAATTCGATTTCTTCGTCTTTAATAACAGACGAAGCTGCTTCTTCAGCATTTTTCAAAAGAATTTCATCTGAAACCTCTTTACAGTGATTAAGAAGTTTCTCCGAATTGTCCAGTACCTCGGTGACAATTTTCTCCTCGTCCAACTTAGGTTCTCCTGATGCCAAAATACTCACATCTTCTAAATCCTCGGGTTCAAGGTCAAGCACTTGTTTAAGAGCTTCTTGCCCGCCAGAACTGGGAACCTCATGCATATCTTCAGTTTCTTCTAAATTATCTTCTTGTGTAGTATTGCCATTGCAGATAGCTTCATTCTTAAGCTGAGCATTGTAAACATCGGTGATATTTGACACTGTTGAGGATTGAACTGGTTTTTCGGATTCTTTATTGGCATTCTGGTCAGTCGATTCAGTTTTATCATCTGATTTCACATCCTCGTCTTCTTCACAGGCACATTTAACATTCTCAAGTTGAACTTCTCCCTCGGAAGCTTGTTCGTCATTGCTTATCATTGGCTCAATGGAAATAGCTACTGGTGTAGCTGGTTTCTCATTTTCATCGACTTCTGTGGTCGTTGCAATGCTCTCCGAACTTATTGCATGCTGTTGCTGGTGTTGCTGTTCCTCCCGATCCCAACCACTAATTGTGCTAATAGGACGCGCTTGCCTCAAAGCTGGATCTGTGATATTATCAGTTCTCTGTCGTTCATAATGCTCATACATCTGAGCAAATTGTAGCTTGAATTCTTCATAGGACACTTTCGAATGAACTATGGCGAGTGTGTCCACCCACACCCGCCAACCGCCGTATTCATGTTTAATAGCATGATGCAGCAACATACGAAACAGTGAATAAACCATATCGGAGATTTTCTGTTCTTCGCTATTCTTCGGGTGAATGTAGGCCATAGCAATGAGCCATTCTTGCCACACGGACATTTGTAGGACTGTTCGACGATTTTCACGGTTACTATTACATAGCAGAGTCATATCGGACAAGAAGAGTTTCTTCACTTCGATTAAGGATTCTGTTTGTTTGGACTGGCGGATAAGTGTTGCAACTACTTTAAGAATCACTATGGGAGAAAACAGGTGAAATAAAATTAGAAATAAATAAAAATGTGCCACTCTGACTTTTTAAAAACTTGGTAGGTAGGAAACAAAATTTAATTGAACTAAGTGTTTTATGACTTCTAAAAGTTTTACAAATTATGTTAATCACATTTCATATAAATTATTTTAAAAATGAAAACATTTGATATTTTTTCATTATCTATATTAAAAAATTTCTTAAGCAAGGAGTTTGTAATTTTAAAACCAATTCCGCTAGAAGCCAACAAAAAAAATAATATTTTTAAAGACAAACCACATTTTGTTAACAGATACAATATTTGTAGATATATGACACACCTATCTATGTAGGTACATACATACGTTCATAATGTACGTATGAAATACAACTCATTTTTCTAAGTGCTCATAAGTCACCCGACAGCGACATTTTCCAAGTTAAAATTAGAAAACCAAAAACGTAGAAAAAAAAGAACCCCATGCTCATACAAAATAACCTATACCTCCTTTCATTTACTGAAAGCAATTTTTCTTCATTTACCCACACTTTTGTGGGTTAAAACTTTTAAGAACTCATATTTATTTCTCTACCTAGACTAAAATACTGATATAACAAATATTAAAAGGGGAAAATATAATATAAATTCATTTTAAAATAGAAAATATCCTTTTTACAGATTCAAAAAAAAAATAAAGAAAAAAAATAATCCTTAGAATAGGAAAAAACAAACTTACTTGGATTCTCTAGTCGATAATGGCTCTCTGGCTCCGGATGCCTTGTGTATAGGATTTGCTGTGATATATGTTCGGTCATAATTTCATAAAGGACATTATATGTTGGTAGGGACAATGACTCCTCATAAAGTAATAAGCGTTCGGCTAATAGCGTATATAAATTGTGCGGTGACATAACATCGTACTTTCGTCTGAAAAATGAAACGTTGATGGGAAAAGAAAATGAAAAAAAAAAAATTAATCTCCAATGAAATATGTGAAATATTTTAAAAATTCCATTATACGTACGAGAAAATTGTGATCATAGGTGACCTAGAAAGATTGCTGAGTTCTTTTTTTGTTTGGATCTTAGATTTTAATTTCATGTCAGTAAAATAAGGCTTTCGATATTTTTTTGTATGGATAATATGAGTCCAAAGAAAGGAGGGGAAGGATTTTTAGCATTCATGTTTAAAATTTTTCCTTAAGCAAATTATTTAAAATATAATTTTTTTTAAGTGGCGCCCAACATTTGAAATATTTTTCTTTTGTTTCTTACATTTTTGCAGGTATGGAGAAATAAACTGAAGAATATTCATATTTCAGCCGATTTAAAACACTTTAACTATATGTAGACGTATTCTTAAATGTAACGTTTATTTTGTATTTATAAAGTGGCGCCCAACGTTCGGAATTTAAATTTCAACTTATTTATACATTTTCTTCACCGATAAAAAGATTCATTTTTGTTTAATACACCAATGAAAAGATAATCCTGTCAAACTTTCTAGATCACCCGATCCATATCAACATACATAAGGGATACGTACTTGTGTGTGCTACGCGATAAAAAGAATCCTAGTAACTTTAACGCTTGTAGTCTTATCAATTGACTTTCGGCAGCCATTAATTTAAATATAGATCTAACACCATGTTTAACATCAAAAGCAGGTACCATTGAGCTTGGATGCTCGGACATAAGAGATATTAACATTTGCAGGACATCATGTAGATTTTCGTCCTATTTTTTTTCATTATATTTTTTTTTTTTGTGACAAAGAATTTTCAATTAACTTTTTTGCAAATTGAAAATTGCTCATTAAAACTTACCTCATGCATGGTAGTCAAGTAGTTTAATATGCTTTGTAGTTCATCTTCCTTAACTCCATTGCCTATCATAATCAGCTGTTTTAGAAATAATAGAATATAAGCACGTATCGCTAGAATATCCTTTTGGGCTGGTCGTGGTCCATCTATATAGCATTTATATATCTTCAGTTTCTTTTGTTCATTTCAATGAATCTACAACCTAACTTACCTAATCCTTTTGGAATGATACCACTCTTAGCTCGAGGATTCACAACCCAGTAATAATATTTTAATGTGTGCACTGTCTGTAAAACAGTACTAACGCGTCGTACATTGCTATAGATTTGTGTGTCACTCAAAAATTCCGTAGCTAAATACGAATAGAGTCGAGCTTGAACATTAGCTGGTGTATAGATCCATAGTGATGGATTGAAGAGGACATGGTCGAGCAGCTGCCACGTTAGAAATGAGAAACAGAATAGCTATCCATTAGTTTTGTAACACCTCTGTCCTGCCACAAGCCGATTTTGGATATTTTTTGTTGTTGTTTTGTTTTCATTTTTTTTTGTAAAAAAATGAAAATAATATTTGGCATGCAGCAAGCGGACATCAAAAAATTTTTTTTCTTATGAACAATAACATTTAATATAACAAAATAATATATCAAGGCACAAAAAATTTCACACAGAATTTAAAATGTAATTCTGAATGAGGTATAATTAAAAATATAATGCAAAATGTAAGTCTGAATTCAATTTTTTTTTTAAAGAGATTTATACAATTTTTAAAATGCATGACATTTTGAAATTAAAATTAATATAGTTTAGCTTAAAAAATAACATAACTTAAGGTTTGAAGGGTGATCTTCGATAGAAATTAAAACTATAGAAACTTTTGTCTTCAAGATTTCGAACGATAAAAAAAGGACTTAAAGCTATCACAGAGCATAATAAAACCTTCTTTGTGCTTAGGATTTTAATTAAATTATATGTGAAATAAGTAGGGATAGTCTTTCATGTCTAAGGAAACAAAAATTTTAATTGGCGTCCAACGTGAGTATTCTTTTTTTTTTTTTTTATTTTGTTTGTTATGAAAAAAATTCCGAATTTTGTGGACTAAAGGCTATTAAAAGCTTATTTGAATCAATAATTCAACAAGTCCAATTAAAAATGGCTGATTCTTCTACTGATTCATTTTAGTAGTTCCTTTTATTACCTATAAAATTTGTGTTAAAAAAAAAAATATTCTTGAAAATATTTTTCTAGATGTAGGCTTGAGATTCACTCCCTACACCTCCTCCGGAGCGTTAAATTCCAACGCACTTACCATTACGCCACGAGCTTCTACGGTAGGTAAATTTATCCAATAAAACAAACATATTATCTTCCTTCGAAAAAAATTTACTTTATAAAGTAAATACATACTCCCCTGTTATTAAAACGATTTAAAAAATAGCATTAGCTCTTATAATTTTACATAATTGAAAAATCCCAATGGTTTTCTGAACCATAACATTTACTCTTCCACTTAATTTTGTATGTAAATATTTACGTCCATATACGACAGGAACATAAACACCATCAATATTCAACATCTCACCCTTTTTCATTATACTTAAAAAGGTGTGTGTTTACCTGAATTTTTTTTTAAAGTAACTCCTATCGACCAATTGAAAAAAAGTGCCACCTAGTTTTGTTTTTTTTTCTTTTGTTTTTGTTTAAAACGACACATTCGCCTTTTTTTTATCTTTTCAAGTAGGAAAATAACGTTTTTGATTTGGTCTGGTGCTTGTATGTTTCTATATTAGTTTAATATCTATTTTTAATCAATCATTCCAGAAATGGTTCACTCAGTAGATATCTACAGAGTGACGCAGGCCTCCACTCTGACTGATGATCCCTATGGGAAGCAACAAAGTGTCTTAGAATGCCAAAGTAACAATTAATTAAAGACCAACCTTGAAAACACCACCAGACTTAAACTAAATTAGTATATTAACCAAGACACAAGAGAAAACAAAAAACTCTTCGCACATCGTTTGGGGAATGTCCTTTAGGAATTATCACTTAATGGTCGTTCAGGGCTTAAGTATAGCAAGCTCTATTAAAGAAAGGGGGTAGGTATAAGAACTAATAATTGTCCATGTTTTGAAAAATGTCATTAATAACTAATTCTCAATTGTGAATTACATAAATTCAGTTTTAAATGCAACAGATAATATCCTAGATTACAAAAAACGTACCCTCTTAGTGATCTTTTGATGGTCTAATTGTACGAAAGACGATAATTTTCTTTGACACTTTTCCTTTTAAAATAGGTTCTGATTATAAAAAGGTATTTTAAATTAACTGGGTTTAGGTCATATTTACTGTTTCGTACAACAACACGGTACTTAGAATCTTTTCACCTCTAAATTAAAAATAACGAAAGTAATTTGAATCTTATGCTACATAATTAGCCGTAATATTGACTTTAGCGTAATTATCGCAAGCATCTTTTCCTACTTCCATCATAAAATTATACAATAGTAGGTAATTATTATGTATCAACAGCTCATCATCAGCGACATATTTTTACGTTAGTCCTTCAAGTTTTATAAAAATGTCAATTATAAGAAGGTACAGCGCGCGTGACGTTGGGAGGTTAATTGTACCAATGAATGAGGCGCAGGGGAAGCACAATTAAGGAATGAATAATATATGTACATAATTGAATGATTTAAGTGTTAAAAAAATAATCCTTACAACCATAATAAATGCGTCAGAGGAAACGATATCCTTGCATGGTATATTCTTTTATTTATGTCGAATTTTAATTCGTTTCGAAAATTATATTGTAATGAGTTTTCATTTATTCGTATTGATTGTTTTAATTTATAAATTACAGAAACGAAGTACAATGCAAAATAAAATATACCTACGCAGATATATGCAAGTATAAATGGAAGCATAATGTAAGCACTTAATAAAATACACCAGCTGATGATGTTTGCAAATTAAAATTCAAGAAAAAAATTGATGAGCCATACATATGTATAGAACTATAGTTGGTATACACAAGAGATGATGATGATCTACTTTTTATAAAACAGCTTGTGTTGATTCATCATGTTTTATTTGTTTTTATACAGAATAAATAATTAAGCTGGATAAAGAACACACGCACACCACGTTTTTGGACTGATCTCAAAACAAGGTTAGTAAATATATTTTAAATTCATTAAAAAATTAAAATATGTAATATAAATTAAATAGATTCAGATATTTTTTAAAATAATCAAATTTTGGGTCAAAGTCAAATATTTTTTTCAATTGCTTTAAACTTTATTATTTCGTTTGTTCATTTAGCATTACTTCAAATCTACTGTAGACCTTCTTATGGGTGAGTTAAATTCGAAAAACAATTATAGAAACTAAAATTCAGTCCAATGAGTAAATTTATTTCTTTGTACTTAAGTAGGGCATAAACTTATAAGAAAAAACTTATGGAAATATGTCCAATTTAGGCAGTGATGTTCAAATTCATGTAAAAAACTATTTTTTACCTTTTCTACGTTTAAGTAGGTAAAAAGTGTAAGAAATATAAAAATCGCGCCAAAAACGTAAAAAAAACTCGTAGAAAAGGTAAATAAGAAGTAAAAAAAAGTAAATTACTGAGAAAATGAGAGGAATTATCACTATCTGTCAAAATCTTAATAAAGATTACAGTCATCCAAGTGAGCTGAATTGTTTATACATAAAGTGCCAAAATTTATTATTAGAGCTACTTCCTCTCAGACAAAGCTTTTTTTTTTTTAATTTTTGTATGGTTGAACGATTACCTACTTTCAAAATAGGCAAGATTTTTTATTGAAATCGAAAGAACAAATAATTAATTAAAGCATTTTATAGAGACAAAAATATATTAGAGAATCTGTTTTTTATAAACATATCGAAAATAAAATAAAAGCCCAATAGTTTTCTTTAGAAACCGCACAGCTCCAACCCTCATCTTCAGTTTTGAAGCTTAACAATTTTAATTACTTTCACGTTTTATTTTACTTTTTTACATTTTTTACATAAATATAGTAAAAATACAGCAGGTAAAAAACTAATGTAAAAAACGTAAAAAAAAACTATGTAAAAAATGTAAAGTAAAAAAGTCGAACAACACTGAATTTAGGTTGTTTTGATTTGTACAGAGATTCTGTGAAACAAGAAAGATTTCATAAAACAGAAAAAAAAATTATCAAACCTTTTAAGCCATATATCAAATGAAAATGGCAACCCTATACAAAAGTTGAAGAAAACATTTTTTTTTTCTCGAAAGTAGCTTTCAAAATCCTGGTCAAAAATTTAATGCCTGCTTGATAAAAGAGCTTTATTTTTTTTGAAAATCATTTGTATGTATGTATGTGCACACTGCACATACCCATATAAATAGAACTTAGAGATAAAACTGAAAAGCTTTTAAAAAATCACACAAATCGAAAAAATTGTATTAAAAAAAACTTCTTAAATTGTTTTGAGAGCTAAAAAAAAGTACACTATCTGATTTCTTTAAACAAATATTATTTTATGAGAATACAGAATTTGAACCTCCTACGAGGTTTTTTAAAAATCATTTTTTTTTTTATAAAAAATTTTAAGAAAAAAACTGGTACCTAAGTTAAAACAGTTTAACAGACTCTGGTTCAATCGGTCGCCTCGAAGTATCAGTATTATTCCAGACTTTGGAACTCGCTCCCGTCTACAATAAAATCAATTGCTAACTACAACGAATTTAAACATGCTGTCTTTCTTCGCTTCTCATCCCTTGCTATTCAACTCTAATCCTTTCCCTTTTCTCCTTTCTTTTTTCTCCTTTTCCTTTCTCCTTCTATATCAAAGAATTGTTCGTGATAAAAAAAAATAAAAAAATAAAATAAAATAAAAAATAATATAATAAAAAATTCAAAGTAAATCATAATATTGTATATAATGTCAAAAGCATATTATACCTAAGTACTATAAAAGATGTTATCCTAGTGTACACCCCATTATTGTTAAAATAAATGAAATGAAAATGAAATTATTCGAAATAAATAAAATAAAAACCATTTTATAATACATATTTATTAATGTAGAATTTAAAATTAAATTTCGAAAAAAAAAAATCTTTTACCCCTTTTTGAATTATCCGTAAATAAAAGTTTTTGATAAATATTTCACCAAAATGCAGACTATTCATACCTACGATAGATACACTATTTTTTTTTTTATAAAAATTGTGCGATCCGTGTGTTATATAAAATACCCTTTTTCATTATAGCACCATTGATTTTGGAGCTAAAAAAAATTATTTTACCATGAAGACCTCACTATAAAAAAAAACTTAATTTTTGAGGAAAATCGCTTCAGTGGATTAGTTTGTAGGTTGGTGTAATTAGGGGACCACTTTTCGTTTGTTTATCTATTTTTGTAACGGCAGGTTTGATTAAAATTTTTCTTAATGGTTAAGATATTTTATAAGGCAGGTTGCGTTATTTTTGTCCCTCATCAACTTAAAAAAAAACGTGCAAATTTTTCAAAAGTTTATAAAAAAAATATCACGAATAAATATAATATTCTCATTCTAATCGATTTTAATGAAAAACATATTAATTTTACTATATGAATATTGATTTAGTTGAATCTTCCTGAATTAGGTATAGAAATATAAGACTGCAACTACCGTAATTCCTCTTAATTAGAGTGAGTTATTTGGAATGAGTTTATTGATTGCATTATGAATACATATAATACCCATAATGAAACAAAATTAGTCTGATGATAATAAATCCAAAGCAATCGTCAAATAATTTAATTCTTTAAAACCTTTACCAATTATAATATTTTGTTGCCTATTGCAGTTTTCTTAATAAATTAAGGTTCATACATATTTACATATAAAATAAATACACACATTTATATCTATGATATTAAAACAAAAATAATACAAAAATGACTAATCGACTTTAACTAAGCACTTTAGTTCGCTTCTATTAAAGAATGAAACATCTGTTGAACATCAACTCAGAACTTAAAATTTCAACTATATTATGAGATCAGCCCAAGTGAAACTTTAAGACCAAAAAAAAAGTATTGAAACTAAGCAACATTTTTGAAAGTTATGTTTTTTAAAAGAAAAAACTTTTTTTTTTTATATAAATTGCATACAAAATTAAATATAACAACCATAACAAGGGGAGTTTATTCACCTGGTAGAACTTTTTTATAGTGAAAAAAGGAGAAGAAGAAAGTTTAGAAGAGGAAAAAATGGTTATTTTTTTTTTACTTTTAAACAAAAATTAGAGTCTACTTCTGATTGATTAAATCTCACACTCCAAAAAAACAACACATTTTGATGCAACATCGAGTAAAAACAAAAACTAAACTATAAATATAAACTACATTCCGCAAAAAAAAAAAGTAAAGTAGGTAGATTTTATTTGAATAGGGACTTATGTTGGACTTGTACGACTGACAACTTTATTGTTATGTTGGACTTGTACGACTGACAACTTTATTGTTAACAATGGTAAAAAAAATACATTTTATATAATTTATTATAAAAAAAGTGCTAGTCTTCTTCTTATTTCAATTTATTAATTTAATAAATATATGTATCAAAAAATGGCACGGCAATATTTTCACGAAAACCGTATAAAGATAATATTAAATGCACTACACAGTTATTACCTTCTTTTGGTAATAACTATGATTGGTAAATGGCAGTAATGGAAAATTTAAAGAAATTGAAAAATAGTGAAAGTTTGCCAGCTGAATCTTTCAATAGTATTTATTTATAAACCTTGTTTTTTAGCTAAAGATATTTAATACACGAGATCACTATGATTCAAATTATTTCCAAAATAATACCTCGTTGTAGTAGTTAAGTCCAAAAAAGCTTTTGAGATAGAATAATGCGTTAAACCTTAAGTTAAGTTAAGTTAACGAAAATCTTTGTTGGGGTTCTTCCAGTATAAAATTTTTAAAAATACATAGATATCTACGCGGTCTAAAAAAAAATATTACTTAAATGAAAAATGCAAAGAAAACCTATCCATTGGAGGAATACAAGAATCTTGAGAATATTATCTCGTCATAGATGCGTTATACCCTTTGCAGCTTGTGTGTAGCTCATGCTTATTTAAATAAACAACCAAGATAGACACCAAGCGCAAGAGTTTTCAGTGTTGAATTTACTGAAATTTTTGGACAATTATGGAAAAAAAAATGTTTAATCTAAGTACCTAACCAAAAATTTTCCTTGATTTTCTTAGAATTAAATTAAATTAAATTTAAATCTTAAATTTGACCAAACTTTTTTTTTACTATAAGAAACAGAAATGAACTTTAATGAGAGAAAAAAACAAAACTTGATTTTATCATCACACTTCTTGATAAAAAAAAAAAAAAAAACAATTCAAACATATCGCAAAATTTTTATAATTTTTGTATCAAACAAACGTTATGGGAAAAAAGATAATAGTTAAACCTTTACTCGTTTATAATTCAAGCGAAAGCCCAAGTTTAACTGTAAAAATACAATAAAATATAAAAAAGAAATAATACATATAGATTTAACATTCTTTAAAAAAAATTAAAAAAATAAAATTTAATTAAATATATATGAAACAACCATCTGATAAAATTTTAACAATAACAATAATTGTCATGCATTTCAGTTCTGAATTTAATTTTTTTTTTAACATTAACATTTAACATTTAAGATTTTTTTGTATAATAAATATTTAAATTTTGTTTAAACACAATTAACATGCATTTTTTTGTATTATGTGGAATTTTTTGTATATAATATTTTTTATTTGAATGATTGCAAGAAAAAGAGGAGGAAATCGTAGATATTTCTTAAAAAATAAATTTTCTTGTTTAAAATTTGTCTTGATTTTTTATTTTATTTAAAATTTCTTTTAATTATATTTTATATTTTATGATAGCTATTCAATTTTCTTTAAGAATATTATTTATGTGTTGCATTTTTCTTTAAGAATATGTGTTGCATTTGAAGAAGAAGTTTAGCTCTCTGCGTGAAGCTTTATTATTGCTTTAATGTGAATATTTAACACTATAAATCAGGCATACGACTTTCAAAAAGAGAAATTTAAGAAGGCAACGAGATCTTAAAACTAAACCACATAAAGTGCGTGGTGGGCTGACAGCTCGTGGAGAACCAGGGCTTCGTGACTTAAATCACTCAACCACTCCTATGTGCATGTTGAAAGTCTGCTTAAATGGAGGGACCTACAATTTTCTAATGCTTCCCAACGGGTTAAACCACTGCCGCCCAGAATGGAGCTTGAACTCGAAACTATGTTAGTACTCAAGCACTTTAATGTTCCAGCAAAACTTTAAATTTTGTGTTAAAAAATGTGTGCTTTTGTGGTGTTACCAGTTATTATTCAAGAAAATAAAGAACAGTTCGGTTCTTAAAGCACTGCCTTGTGGAACACCATTTTTCGTTTCCTCATTTCCTTACAACCACGCAATAGATTAAAAAAAAAAAAATGTATATATATACGTCAACGTTTTGATATCATTTCACTTACCTGTTTAAGAAGCAAATCACTGTTCGCCGACAAACACGTCACAAGATATTTTGTCAAATTCAGAAATGAACCCAAAACCTCCAGCGTCAAATGTTCCCTCGAGGATCTTTGCAACATAAATGAAATCACCAAAAATCCTCGATTTTGTATCATATGTTGTTGTACAGTTTGTGATGTTTCCACCAATTCACATATAAAACCCAATAGTTTCGAACTGAGGAAATAGAAATGAAAATACAAACAAAATTAGAAAAAAATGAAAATGTAAACTTAACTCCCTAGAAACACTTACCATAACGTGGGATCACGCTTCACATCACTGCATCCTTCATGTGCCATATCAAGTTGCGAGAATAATGGAAACAGTACTTGAATACCCCCAATGGAATTTAACGTACAGTGTATTGAATGTGTTACAACAGCCTTAACGTCCTGCTCAAAGGGGAGCCAATGATTCATACCAACAAAAAGGATACACCAATACCAGGATCATGAATAAATAAAATGAGATACATATATAAGAAAAAGGAAAAATATTAGAATTACTGCACTGCTGCTGCACTAGAGTGTGCAAAAGTGTCATAAATTTGATGTTGTTCGTTCATGTTCTAGTGCAGTTAAGAATATTACTGCATTCGTGTATCAATAAATAAAATGGAAGAAAAACATTCTTCTTGACTCTTTTGGTTTTTTATATTTTTTTTTTGGGATAACGAGAACAATATTTTATGATATTTCTACCATCTTTGTGCATGAAGGTGAAATTCATCAGTTTGATTAGTTCGGAAAAAAAGCGAAAAATATTTTTTTGTTCGACTTCAACTTCATTAGAATCTATAGGCACTTATGATTCCTACAAGTTTCTTGAAAGCTGAATATTCGATGCTAGGATTCCCAGTAAATAATTCAGGAAGAGTCACAGTTAGAATAATACCTCTTCATACGAGTTCATAGTTTTAATTTTTGAAGAAAAAACAGTAAATAATAATAGTTAAATTATTGAGTGTTTTAAACCAGTTTATACCAATCGGTGAATACATTAAAAAAAAAGTATAATTCATCTTTAACTAATTTCTTAAACTTTAATACAATAGATTAAAACGTACAAAATATATTTTCAATTTTTATTTTATACCAGTCAGTTGAGCTTGAGTGCACCCGCACAATCAATATCAATAAATTGGATATTTTCACAGGTCAAATAGCACTATTTATCAAGAATGAAATGAAAAAAATTGTTAAAATCTTTTTTGCTTACTTACTTCATTTTGGTTGAGTAGCTCAAACTGGTCTAAAGAACATAGCGAGTACAATTTGAATTGATTTGAAAAATAATTGTTTTAAAAAGTTCAATTAGGTAAGCATTTTTGTTTTAAATATTCTTTCGATTTTTATTAAAAAATTAAGCAAAAATTTGAATAAATTCTTTGATTTTTTTGTTTACTTGGCTGGCATAAGAAAATTGTTTATTAATTCCATGTCCAAAAATTTTAAAGTTTTACTCTTTCTTGTATATATATAAATTATGATTCTGCACTATATGTTCAGAATTATATATGAAAATATTATACACATGGTAACTAATATAAAACAAAAATAAAAATGGTATAAACTGGTCTAATTACTTATGGTTTGTTTAGCAGTGTGTGAAATCGAACTTCCATAGAACTTGGACTTGAAATTCGTTTAGATTTTAAAAATGTTTATTTTCTATTTATGTTATGACTGGTATAAACAAAATACTGGCCTTTTGCCTACCGCTATTTTTTATGTTTGATTAGACAAATACTTTAAGATTTCAATTTTTATTAAGATTTAAGCAAATATCTTAATAAAACCCTTAAAAAACTTTTTCTTCATGTAACTGATATAAAAAAAAATTACTTATTATTTATTAGTCGAAAAATTTAAAATCTAAATTAATCAATTGTTCTTCTGATTTGATGTTTTTCCGCTGGTTGGTATAAACTAGTCGAATGCACATAGATAATTGATTATTGTTTGTGCAGCAATGAGTAAAATGGTGCTTTCATCATAAAACTTGAAATTCGTTGAGATATTTGACATGTTTTTTTTCTATTTGCACTATAACTGGTATAAACGAAAAAACTGGTATACTAATAACAGCTGTTTCAGATTAATACTTTTTCTGCAGAGACTTTGACTAATTTCAAATCTTAAGGGTCGATAATTGTTTAAAAAAAAAAATAGACTCAATGGTTAGATTTGTTTTTATTTTCCGGCTGGCTAAAATTGGTCTAATACATCCAGCAAATATTTGTAATAATTCAGAAAAAAGTAGCAGGTACTTGGATAAATTTGTTCAACATTTTTTATTCAGCTTTCAAATATAATAAAGTAATTTCAGTAACAGTATTACGTTGTTCACTATATGTGTTCCTAAATGGTATAAAATATTTAAAGTTTTTTAATCGAACTTGAATCTTACTGGTACTGGTGATATTCATCATAATCATTTTTCCTTTTCAAAAAATACCTGGAGGATTCTTTTTTGAATGGATTTGGATTTGTTTTAAAAACAAACTTTAATACTTGTACCTACTAAAATGAACTTTATGTTCGACCATTATTCAACGTATACTGGTTTTGGTCAGGTCACAACTTTCTTATTTTGTCTTTTTTTTTTTTTTTTTTTTTTTTTTTTTGTGAGAAATAAAACTTACCTGCAACATAAGAGCATGCGGTGTATGTACAAAATATGAAACATTTCCCTTCGGGGATGATTGTAAACACAGTTGACCATCCGTGGCTACTGGGTTGTACATGAAGACGATGGCGTTCGATAGTTTACCATCGTAAAGAACCTGTAAAAAAAATTATGTTTGTTTATTAAGATTGAAAGACAGTGTTTGCAATGTTCATTTTTTTTTTGCTCCTTTTTTTTTACTGTTGTTAAATGATTGCACTATAAATGGGAGTGAAGATAAAAAGTGAAGTGTAATATTTAGCTTTCTTTATATGGAACAGTAAAAGTTATAGTTGAAAGCCTGGACAGGACACAATGTTGGTACTATAAGAGCGAAAATTATTCAACGCGTGATTTATGTCTTACGACGCCGCCGCCACCTAACCGGATTGGCACTTGTCATTAAAATCATGCTCACAATGAATGACATAGTTCATGACATCGAATATCACAAAATCTCTTGTCGCTGTATTTTATTGACAAAATTTCAAATTTACTTGCTCTATCGCTTTATGACACCTAGATGTCTCCAATCAAGATTCAGTGACGTGACAATGAAAAACATAATGTATTTTTAAGCAGAGTATCTACATATAACGTTATTAAGTTGATAACATAATTCTATGCTTAATTTTTAATTTTACAATTTTCGCCGTAAAAAGAACAGATGGGTCATAAATGTTTATTGTGTAGTCATTTTAACTGACGACAAAAATTAGATAACGTAATTTTTTTGATGGGATATCGATTTATGGGTTAACGTGTAATTTCGGGCGTCATTTTAAAGACCTCATTCTTTGCCGTCTTTAAATTATATGGAAAATTATTTTCTATTATTTCGAAAAGGGACGTGTCGTTTAATTGGATTATGATTGTATTAAAAAATATGGTTTGAACATACTTTTTAATAATGGTAATTGCAGATGCCTTAACTGACGACGAAAATTTTCTTTACCATTATTTGATGAACATTGAACATATTATTTGTCACTATTGCGCGTGTCAATTTCTCGCTTTAGGTGCAAACTAGTGACAAATGGATACGTGGCATGATAAATATTTACGAAATTGTGACGAAAAAACGTATAATGAAGAGGTTTCATATTACGTTAATTCTAGGATAACTGGACAAAGTGCATTATAGGTATGATTTTTGATGTATATGTATGAAAAATAAACACACGTGGTGTGATCTAGAAAATTGTGAGGGAATATTAGATCTTATTTCATAAAAAAAAAAATGACGTTAGTACATGGTTGTTTTTTTTTTTTTTTTTTAATGTAGCTAAACAACAAAACACACGCACACAAACAATAACTTTTAGACGTTTGCGCTGATTTTTGATCTTTTGTTATTTTTTTGTTTTTGTTGCTCTGAATGCAATTTATTCAAAACAAAACACAAAATAAATTAACTAAAATATTAAATGCGAAACAAAAAATTTAAGCAAAATACGCAAAATGACAAAAACAATATTTAGTTATTATGAATTCAAAAGAACAAAAATTAAGTGAATTTAGATTTCTTTTTTTAAATTTTTTTAGTGATACATACATATTTAGTTAGAAAAGAAATTTTTAAAAGTTGATATTAAAAAAAAAAAAATAATAAATAATTCCACTTAACTTAGAAGATTCCCTGAGGTACCTACCTACGTTGTAGCCTTAAAAAAAATATGAAAATCCTACAAAGCAGCTACGATAAAAACTTAAACATTGTTTAAAAAAAGAATTTTATCTACTTTATTTTTTCAGAAGTGGGATGTATATGAATGTAAATATTGAGTTTTGCACTAAAATCTAGACAAATAACTGCGAATGAAAGGCAAGTAAAAACTTAAAATGAAAAATGAATCTTAATGAAAATAAAGAAAGGATCTTAGCACCTTATTAGACATTTCCATCTAAAAGGTCACAAAGGTCAACTATTATCTATGTATTATCTTAGTAGTAACTTCTTTGAATATTTAAAGTATTTTTTTAAGGAGTAGTCGACTGCTGAAATGAAACAAAGAAACCAGTATGCCATTTGAAAGGACTGTAAATTGTCATAAATGGCCATCTAGCAGAGTTGTAAAAACTGCAGTCTTTTCGGTACTGCAGTTAATTGACTAAAAAGACTAATTTCAATAAGTCTTTTAACTTACAAAAATACTTTAACTAAAATCGAGCAGTCAGCAGTCAGTACTAATATTCTGACTGTGCAGTTAAAAAAAAAAGTTAATTAACTTTTAGTTAATTAACTGCAGTACTTTTTAACTGCTTTTAGTCTTTTTAGTCAGTAAAAAGTCTTTGTACTGCGATGATTTAACTTTTAGTCACCAAGTCTTTTAACTACAGTCAATTAACTGTAAGTTTTTTTTAACTTTTTTTTCTTTTAAATGTATTTTCTTTTTATTCTACCCTGTTTCTTTTAGTTAAAAGACTATAGAAAACGTTAAAAGACTTACAGTTAATTGACTGTAGTTAAAAGACTTGCTGACTAAAAGTTAAATCATTGCAGTACAAAGACTCAAGGTCACAAAAAAATCTTCCATTTAAATTTTATTCAGTACATTCCGCTAAAACAACAACAAAAATAATATTCTATTGGTTTTGTTCATAAGTTCAAATTGTATGCTTTGAAATGGCATATTTTTTTGCAAGTATCCCACATATGAGATGTTAAAATCCCAGAGCAGCGAAAATGATATTTAGTGTTAACTTTTTGAACTTACTTATTGAATCCTTTGTTCTTAATACAAACTTAAGATACAAAGCTATTCCCAAAACAAGACCTGGCAATAGACTATTTGTTATATTGTTATCACTTAGGACTTTAAACATCTTGAAAAATCGTAAATATAAACACTTATCATTTTCACGACCTAAAAACTTTTAACTTTGATTTTCTGTGAAAGGTAAAAATCGAAGCCAAGTTTTCACAAAAATAAAATAAATGAAAATGAAAATGAAGCTTAGCAAATTGAAAAATGCAATGATCTGTAAATGATCAATTATTGGCACTCAAAAAATCGATCGATTGAAAATTTTCGCGCTTCAATAGCTGCAATCATGAATTTCACTCGAAAACTTTGCTATGAATCTGTGATGCCAACATCTCATCATCATCATCAATTTACTAAACACTTATAAAGCAAACAAACTGAGCCATGAAGCCACCATCATAATTCCTGAATCTCTTTTTTTCATGGGTTCATTTTGTGTTATAGGAGATAAGTATAAGAGGGTTTCCTGTTTGTCCCTTTTGTAATTTATTCAAATTTTTTCCAGTGCTATTTCTATATTGGATTAAAACGTGAAGTTGTTTGGGTTTTAATTTTAAATTGCTGATTAGTTGGAATAAATATTGCTAAGTACGTACCTACATATTTTTTCGTCAAAAAAAGCAAATATTTGGAAAATTTTATTTTTAAATGTATTTGAAGACAAAAGTGAATGAATTAATTTAAAATAACTTTTTAGAACATATGTTGAACATAAAGCTACCTATTTACGTTTTTTATAAATTAATTTTATTCCAAATTTAAACTTAGTTAAAGAAAAATCGTCTATAAACATTTCCTATTACTTTTCTTTTCAATATTTGAAACATAAAATACAATAAAAATAAATTAAATAGATAATAAAAAAAATATAAAGTAAACAATAAAATTTTTAATTCATATGAAAATAATATGATTTTTAAAAGCTATTTGTAGTGTTACCAATTAGAAAAACATTTTTAGATCAAATACAATTTAATTTAGATAAAATTCAAAAAATAAATTAAATTTTACTTATCGAAAATCCAAAACAATATTTTCTTAAAAAAATCACTAAGGTAATAGAAAAATATCCCTATAAGGTTAAGTGAAATTAAGTACTTAATTAAATTTATTAATCAGTGAGTGAGCCAAAATTCTGCTTTTTGAAATTCTGACATGGTATTATTTTTATAAAATTAAATTTTTAATAAAAAAAAAACAGCATTAAGGTAAACAAGATCATAGGGATCCATATTGTTCCCAAAATGCAAGCCATAGTGTTTGTATTCCTTAAAAATCAAAATATAAATTATAAATACATTTCATTGTTATTAAATTTCCATGTGAAACAGAGTGATTTTGAATATTATAGCGTGCTTCTAAACATTTTTGAATGTTTGACATTAGAATTTTGTAAAACAGTAAGTAAATTCTAACATTTCGATTCTGATAATCAGAATTTTAAGAACAGAATTTTGAAAACAAAAAAATTAATTTCAACCTCACAAATCTAGGACAAGTAAAACAAGTTCAAATTATTAAAAAAACATTATAAACTTTCGAAAAAAAAAAATTGAAAATTTAAATAAAAACAAAATAAAGAAATATACCACAAACGCATGCTTACAGTTTTCAAATTAATTAATTCTTCGGCATCACCGAAAGTTGTCAAAGTTCCGCCAGCGGTTAGTGATCCTGGTCCATCTGTATTTGATATTTTTCGCAATTTGGACAATGTTCGGTTGTCTTCGTGAATTTAATGTTTTTGTTATAAATACAAAAATTAAAACAAAAAAAAAATACAATAAAATTAATAAAAAGCAAAAATTAAAAAATATATAAATAAATTAAGAAAAACAATTGCATTCATTTATCGCAAAACAAAAATATCTACCAGTAGAAGCAGAATAAAGGCTTCCCGGAGGATGGGCCGAAGATGATGAAGGCAAAGCAGAAGGATCATTTTCGGTTTTGCTGTTGCCAGAAGATGTCAGTGTTGTTGACGGTGTTGTTGTTGTTGTTGCTATTGTTGCCGATGGTGTTGTTGGTAATGTATGATGGGCTGCTATTGCCCGAGCTTCAGATTGCAAACGTGCATTAACTAATGCATATGCTTCGGCAACAGCCGCATTCAAATCTATTTCACCTGAGGAATCATCGTCGGAGCCATCATTATTTGTGGCATGTAAACTCACCCGTTTATGATTGTCCGGCAGATTTAGATAGCATTCGTTGTCAAAACGAAACTGTGACTGTTGATTTATGGATTTTTTTTTTTAAATAAAAAAAAATATAAAATGTGATTTAAAATAAAAAAAAATAAATTGCAATACAAAATTTTTTGTGTTTTTGTTGTGTGTTTGCCAGTAAAGTGTGTTTTTTTTTCGACAAAGACACAGATGTTTTTTTTTTATTTGCATATACGGTGCAGCGTGAAAAGAGAGAGAAAAAAAATTAAGAGAAACAATTAATATATTTTGTTAAAATAACTTTAGTTTAAATATTTAAGTAGAAAACATAAAATTAAATTTAATACTGAAGTGAAATATATTTTAATCTTATTCAAAGACAAGAGAACTTCAAATATTTACAGGAAAGATGAAAAACTTTTTCCACACTTGTATTAATTTCTTTCGCAGAAAGTTGCTTTTGAAGTTAAAGGCAATATACAAAAATTTAATTTTTATAAAATTTCATACATCAAATTTTAAGAGTGAGTGTGATTGCAATAAAAATGCGTTCCATGTTTCTCGGTTCTTAAAAACAATAAAAAAATATATTAAATTTCTTCAAACAGAAAATTGTTTTCAACCTTATTTTACCCTTCTGATATTTATGACATTCATACCTTAACAAAAAGGACAACTTATGTGAAACTGAATTATTATATACCTTTAGTGGGGTGGTAGCTGAAAGTATATCTTCATGAATTTGTTTTATTTTTATATCTACACAATACACATAAAGCTTTAAAAATACAAATGGCACAATTGACTTAGGTAGATAAAATTTATAGAGTTTGTTCTCATAAAAGAGATACAAATTCAAAAACTGATTTCATGAAAATCCACCCACTGCCAGTTTTCACATCCCCTACCCTCTTTTTAAATAACACTTCTATCCCAGATATTTTTTTATATGTATTTATTAATTTTTATAATTTCTAATCAAGTTTTTTGGTGGTAGAAATTTTTGTTCTTTATTCTACCTCTGTCATTAAAAGGATCATTCAATTTCTTATATCAGAAAATACAAATATAAACAATATAGCACCGCTATTCAAAAGAAGGAGCTTACAGTTTTAATTAAAAAATTGTTTAAAATTATCATAATTAGGGCCGCTTGCACGAAACAAACGGATAAATACATAAAAACTGTCCAAGTTTAATAAACTAAGTATATATTATTAAATAAATAAACGGTTCTCGTTTTAACCGTACAAACGAAAAATGCTTAACAAGCTGATAAGATAATTTTTATTTTTAAGTGAAGGGTTGGGTTGTATGTAGCGAAAATATGACCGTCACATGTACCGCTCTCACCCTACTGCTCAGTTTGTTTTCTTCCGATAACCTAACAGTACACAGATATGTAATCCATGTTCGGTAAGTGCCGTACAAGGGCAATCTACTAAGGGTAATTTTTTTACAGAATCAAAAACAACACAACAAACACAAACCACATTGAAAACTAAACAAAACGTAAGAAATTCGACAATTTAACGTGATAGTTTTATTCAGAGTTTGAATATTTGTCCAGAGAACGAGGAGAGCATAACTTTTTAAATGTAAATAGTGAAAGAAAGTTTTGCTATAACGTGATTTGATTCAAATCAGTCAATTATTTATTAATTAGAGGTTGCTGGCACCAGAAAACGTGCAAGTGGCCCTTAGAAATGAATTTATTAAACTATCTTCTTTTACAAATCCTAATCTATGGGAAAAAGAAAATTTTATAACTCATACCCATATATAATTTTGTGAATACTTTTAAGAAAAACAATTAATACTTAATTTTTTGTTATTTATTAATGTGGAGTTAAAAATTCAATTTTGAATTTGAAATATCGAATTTTCAAAAAATTTTAGATTTTTTTTTTTTAAATACAAAACTTGTTTTTTGGAAATTTTGATATGGAATATTAATTATAGTTATTAGAAAATTTTGCATAAAATATTAATTTAATTCTGTTCAACAGTTAATGAGATCGTCCAAAATATTGGCTATTGTCGTTTTCGATTGGATTTTCAGAGTGTTTCGCTCCTTTTTGATGCCAATGGAATGTGAAAACTAAAATTAATTCTTCAATAATTTTAATTCCAGAATATCCCAACAAGAAGCATTTACTATTTTGACAATTAATCCAACAAACGACCTTAAAAGTATTTGTGTGCTCAGAGTGCACTTCTAGCACTCTTTAATAAAATCTGGAGTGAAAAAAACACTCCTGTCCAAAATCATCACTCCGAACAGAAAATGGAAGGCTTTTGGAGTATTGGGAGTGTGAGTGGAGTGAAAAAAGAGCGCTAGGAGTGACCAGCGGAAAACAGCATATGTAAGTATCAAGTGTATTCCTGTGAGTTGGTAAATCGTTATTACAGCTCAGAGAAATAATTTGTTCAAAATTGCAAGAAATTTTTGCGAAAAATAAGATTTTTTTTTATGATTAAAAAAAAATAGTATAGAAGGTATACCGTTATTTGTTCCTATAACAATATTTTGTGTGCTTAGAATTATGTATAATAAGAGTCGTTTTCAAAATACCATACGCCGATTTTCGAAACCTATACATTTTCGTCTTTCCTTTCATCGTCATATCGTAGTATCCATAACTTGCATAACATATGTTTTAATTACAAGTCACGCTACTTCTTGTGGTATCAAAACGACACACTTCATCGCTAATTGGGTCTCCGATATAGATCTTGCTCGGGACCACCATTTCTTCATAGTTACTTACGTACATAACATAATAAATATGTATAGTACCAAACCAATATTTCACAAGTAAAAATTGTGTATTTTGTTTTCCTTAAATCACATCAATGGGAATTGAAGAATGAGATTTATTTTAAAGTTCATTAATTTTTTTCCTCAACTGCGTTATTTTTAAAAAGATTTTGGAGGATAGTGCAGTATGGCTGAAGAAATAATCTCTGGATTTGAGTGTTTGTCCCAAATATGGCTTAAGTGTTCATGGACGAATTGATATATTATTTTCAGTCGAGCTAACAAAAAGATTTTTCGTCCAGAGAAATTGGAAAAAAAAATACAAATTTTGGAATACTTTGTTTGTTTGAAAAAAAGAGAGTGTGTTTTTTTTTGTCCTACTTCACTTCAGCATTTTAAAAGAGAAAGTAAACCATCACTTACGACTTTAATAACTTAAAAATACTTTATAATATCATTTACCTTATATCCAGGACCTAAACGATGCATCGCACATATTTGTTGCGTTGTCAAGGCTTCACTAAAAAGATATATAGCTGACATTTGGCCACAAAAAACTCGCTCTTCATCAAGTTCCGGCGTCGCTCCAATATAACACTTATCAAAAGGCTATTAAAAGAATAAAATTATATATATTTTTTTTAATTCTCATAGACAAAAAAACAAACATCAAAATAGAAGCAATATTCGTTGGAAATGGTTAAAAAAAACAAAAAAAAAAAAGAATCTTACATCATTTGTTGAAACGAACCACGCCATTTCCGTACTAGACGCTAATTGTCCATTAACTAGGCACTTTATTTCGCTTTTAGTCCAACGATTATATATATACACAATGGCAATCATGTACCACTACGCAGAGAGATGATAAAATATAGAGAAAAAAAATGAAATTTTAAAGGACATAATTATTGTTAAAAGGGATGTAAAACAAAGTACCTTTCTTGGTTGGAATTCATATTTGACACAATGCTGGAAGCCTTTTCCTTTGACTTTCATCGATGTCAAGACAAGGCAATTACCAACAAAATGTGCTGTATATCCAACCCCTTTCGATGTTTTAAAACTAGAATTAAGTTAAAGAGGAAACGGAAGAGGA
Organism: Epistrophella euchroma; assembly: GCA_947049315.1. Taxonomy (NCBI): domain Eukaryota; kingdom Metazoa; phylum Arthropoda; class Insecta; order Diptera; family Syrphidae; genus Epistrophella; species Epistrophella euchroma. The sequence continues at coordinate 101,426,839 of OX346247.1, read as the reverse complement.
TATAGTCATCATAATAATAAAAAAAAAATAAAATGAACCTTTTTTCTAAAGTAACAAAAAAAAACTTACCAATAGAGGTAGGGTTTCTCACGTTCTATATTTACAGAATTTATGGGATCTAAACGGAACCACGTCGTAAATGTGAAACCATTTTCGTATGGCCATTTAGCTAGGGGTGGTAGGACCATTGCCTGGAATAAAGATAAAGAAAGATTAAAAGGATTAAATGTTAAGTTCAAAGGATTTTTTTTTTGTAATCTCATTGAAGAGGGGGCCTATTATATGTTAACAATTTATTTCCTGATGCTTAACTTAAGTGAACAAAAATGAGACTTTAATACTATAAAATTTTAGTGCGAGATGACAAAGAGCTTAAGGCGAATATATTCAGAAAGGTTAACAAATAAAAAAAAAAACCATTTCCATTAAAATTCTCTGTTCGTCTTTCAAGTTCACTTATATGTAATTTAATCATTTAAGACTGAGATTTATTGGGTCTACTCTCGTGTTGTAGTATTTTATTGAATTTTATTGTATCCTTATCTAGTTACATAGACTGTTACGGACATTTCCTGGACATTTATTTTCTCCACAATTCAGTGAAATTGGACTTCAACTGTATTTATATCTATCAAGCTTCGCCTTAATAGCAATGTTGAAGAAGATAATCAATGAAAACTTTCTCCGGAAATACCACGAACAAAAAAATCTATTTCTTCATTTCCCTCAATTATTCACACATCAAAAAACAAGAAATTAATAATTATGATCCTCTAACTATCCCACCATTAATTTTGTCAAAAAGTTTTGTCTATGACACATCCTTGCACTTAAATATGGCACTTGGCACTTTATTCGCACTTGAAATGATGTCTCTACCAGGCCCATCATATATATATGTGCTTGAGTATAGCTTGCAGTTCTCAAGATAAACTATATTTTGACAACATGTCACAAACTTAACGCTCCAAGTCCTAAACGAAACATGACCTCTCTCTCTCTCTGTGAAAAATTAAGTGGCCCAAACAGAATATACCAACATTGTATACAATTTAGTAAAATAGTTTAGTTAGTGCGAGTTCTGTACAAATGTCAGGTTGCTTGGAAAATTCTGTGAGACTCTCTATCAAACTTAACTGTCACTGTCACAAAGTATCCTAGGAAATTAATCAAAAGGGACATGAAAGAGTGTGTCTTTTTTTTTTGTTGTTGTTGTTGTCTTCTTTTCATATTCTTTCTTCCGTTTAATAGGGAGGATACAAATGAATGTCCTTAATTGTTACAAAGTATAGAGTTAGAGAGCAAGAAGCAAATGGCACGACCCTGAAACTGACACATAGAGTGGAAACCAGGGAAAAAATCGGAACATAAGATTTTCGTCCAGCAGAGGAGATCCTTATTCCATCAAAGCCCAGCAAATAATAATGTCCTTAATTTTTTTTTTTTTTGTAGTGTGGCTTGGTATTCTGTTAATGTGTTACAGGGGTGGATTATCGATTATGCCTATTTTTCATGTCTATTTTTCATGCACTACATTTTGGAAAAGAAAAAAATTGTATATAGTGGAAAAATTGAATTTCCCCCACCCTAAAGCTAGGGGGTCAATTTCTGAAACGCAAAAAAAAACTACCATTGAAAAATTTAAACCTTTTTCTCAGGTTTTTCGGGAAAAAGTATGTAGGTACCTTTTTTTCCTTTTTCTCAAAAACTAACAACAACAGTGGAACTTAATTACGCAAAATTTTGAAAAAAATCTACTTGGAAGAAAAATCGTAATTTTTTTTTTTCAAAAATTTTGACTTTGAAATTTAGTTTCTCAAGAAGTGAACAGTTTTAAACAACTTGATTTGAAAAACGAGTAAGAGAATGGAATATTATTTTTTTTTCACTTTATATTTTTTTTTTAATTTGAGTCAATTTTTTTTATAAATTGAAAAATGCAATTTTTTTCCGGAACGTTGATTTGGAATGCTCCTGCTGCCCCAATAGCAATAGATTTTGTTAAAAACTTATCATTTTTTGATTCGAAACAACTTTTAATGGTCTTAAGTGCACAAAAATTGGCGTTTCGACCCGGCAATCTTAATTGGACTAGTGAGGGCCTTGTAGCCCAGAAAAAATGTACTTTTACTGCGGAAAAATTGCAAGTGAAGATTTTTAAACGCATTCAAATAGACTTTAATATTTTTTGTCTTCCGACTTACTGTTTAGAAGATAGGCCATTTCAAAAAAAATGTAAAATGACAAAAATCGGTTTTTCATACCTACATAAATTTCTAAACGGTGTATTGTTTAAAAAAAATATTCATGCTAATTTTGGCTAAATGAAGAAATCATTAACATTTGAAGCGTCTAGAATGAGAAGGGGTCAAGTGACATTTTTTGATTTTTGTTTTTTTTTTTTTTATCGATAAAGCGACAACTTAAATTTTGGTCTAATTCTCGTGTCTCTACAAAGTTAGCTTTAGATAAAGAGGTTAAATACACGTTTGTTTTGAAGTTTTTTTTTGGAAAGAAGGGGTTAAGATCATAAACGACCTTTATGAACTAAAAACTCATTTTTAACAATTATTTTTTTTTTGCAAGCCTGTGATAAGTGCAAACTTAACCTTTAACTTTATACCCCAAGAGCACCGTTAGTTCTATGACAACAAAAACAAGCCTAAAACCAAACATTAAAAAAAATCCAGCTGTCACTTAGCCCCTTTTTCAAAAAAAAAGTTGTGCCGAGTTTTTTTTAAACACTCCTTTCTCATGAATTTAAATAAAATTTGTTGATATACAAAAAATTTTACTTTTTGTTTCTTTTTTTATTGTCTTTTTATAAGTTTCTGTCACTTTCACAAAAAAAAGTTATAAACGTGAAACTTTAAACGCTTATATCTCAAAACTTCAAAATTGTCACTTTACCGCTTATCATTCTAAACGCTTCATTGTTTCAAAAACATTGACCGGTTAAAAGATATCATCATTTCAAAAGAATGCGGTCAAAAGTCGAATATACTGTTGTTTTGCTTTTAACTCTGAAATATCGAAATTTTTTAAAAATATTTATGCTTATTTTATAGTGTATCTGTATAATATTTCTGACAAAAAAAATTTTAAAAACTTTTTGTTCCATAGGAGCTATCAGTTACAAGATATTGCTCTTTCAAAAAAAGCAAAGTTCAAAAAATATAGTTTTTTTGCACATAACTCCTAATTGGTAAATTATATCTTTTTTGGTTTTTTGAGGACTACGTAATTAAATTTTTTTTTATTTTGGCTATCATCTATAAGATTCCATTATTAAAAAAAATTGGTCAAAGTCAAAAACACGGTTTTTTTTTTTCTTTTTACTCTCAAAAAACGAAGTTTTTGAAAAATAATTTATTTCCGAATCAAATACAATAAATAATTTGGCACTTTTTTCCATGTGAGCCACTGTTTAGAACATATTGTCACATCAAAAATGTCAAATTTCGGAAATATTGGTTTTTAACAAAGAAGAAAAAAAATCCAAATGAAGATTTTTAAACGTAATTATACAAAACTCTAGCTAAAAGGCATACAAAGTTATACAGGGTTACATGTCGAAAATATGTGAAAACTCAATATTTTTGACATGTAACCCTGTATAATTTTTTACGCAAGCAAGATTTTGGCAATTTCAGTTTGTCTTTTTTTGTAGATTTTTCTTGGGCTATTGTCAATTTGCATTGACATAAGATTAAGATAATTCGTGAATTTGAAGCCTAATTTCAAGGTACAGCTGAAGGGTTATAGTACTTGCTTAAATTCAGAGTTTGAAAGCTTAACTTAAATTTGAATGTTTTAAAATTTCGCCGATAAATATATCTAAATACAAAAAAACTGCGCCTGGCAAATGTTACAAGTCCGGCCCTTCTACTACCTACTTCTGCAGCTTTCATCACCCAGAAAGTTCTTTCTCTTTTATTTTTGCTTGGGGGTCATTAATTAAAGGATGTTGATTAAGTATTTGATATTTAATTTTGTTTTGCTCACCAATTCAATGAAAAAAAAAAAAACGTAGATATCCTTGTTCTTGTCTCAAGCGTAAGAGTGGAAGATAGTAAAGAAAATTAGTTTTATTGCCTCCGGAGAGGCAAAAGCATCGAGATAGATATAGATTAAAAGGATGGCACTGATGCTTATATTAATATCCACAATGTATTTTCATTATCAAGCTCGTTTTGGTCAGTTTCTGTTTTTTGTCTATCAAAGACAGCTTTGTAAAATATTCTGCGGAAAATGGAGATCATTAAGGAAACGGTGTGATTTTTTTTCTTTATTCAGACTTAAGCCAGAAATGACACTCGATAAAAAATGGTGGAGTTGAAATCATCTAACCAAAAAGTTAATTAGCTTCAAGAAATCGATTTATTATCAAAAATATCACACAGCAGGTACATAAGTACATACTTGAGAATCAAGGATGAAAATACCAACTTGAAGATGATATTATTATTATTCTCAGGACTCCACTCAGGTTGGTATAATTAAAATCAAACGCAAGTGAATTTGAAGTAGGTTAACCTGCGTTCTCTCAAGATAAATTTTCGTATACATAAAACGGACTATAGGAACTTCTGAACTGGTACGCGCTTGATTGGAATACCTAAGTGGCAGGCTATATAGCTACCAATAAATTCAATACATAACACTGTTATTCGAGGCAATCACGCCCGCAGCATTTCGCAATTTTAAGGGAAGTTTTTTGATTATGAAAGAGTGAGTTTTAAAAACTGGATTATTATGGAGAGTTGACGCTATGATTTATAAAGTTTTTTTTGTTGATGGACTTGATTTTAAGTTGAACATTATTATTTCAATGAATTTTTAATTCAATTTTTAATGAGATTATAAATAATGAAAAATAATTGGAGTTTGGGGAAGTATTTGCTTTTGTTAATTAGATATAGTTTGGGACAAATGGTGCTATGGGGATATGGTAATTTTGGTTAATTTGCTGCAAATTGAACTTAGTAATGAGGGTTTCTTTGTACCCATCTGGTAAAAAAGGATTATTTGTGTGTATTTTAGACTGTTTAGTTAAAAATAACTTTTTCTCTGAACCAGAATTTACATAGGTACAAACATCTAGATTTGGTGTCTATCAAATTAAGTTTATAGAGTTTTTCCGCAAATTTTTTAATGATTTTTTTTTTAAATTACTGTTTCGTTCATAGTAAAAAAAAAAGCTACACATATCGCTCTTTACGTATTTTTAAAAGAAAAGTGATATGAAGTTCGAAAATGTCTTTAATTTCGTGTCATTTCAGCTAAAACAGCTCGTGCCGTAATGGTTAGTGCATTGGACTATCAGGAAAGAGGTCTAGGTTCGATTCCCCAGCTCTTGCCAACTTAACACAAGTGTTTTTCAGGGCTACTGTCTCTTGCAAGGAAGTAAAAAATCCTCCAAAAGCATCTCCTGTCATAGAAAAGTGCCGCTCACCTTAGCCGTTCGGATTCAGCAATGAACTGTAGGTCCCCTTTATCCCTGCAGACACGCTTACAGGAATACTGAGAGTTGTGAGTCACTACGTCCTAGGTCTTTTTTTGAGCTATTTTTTATAAATTAAAGGTGGCGGAAACCGTAAAAATTGCTTAATGTGGTCAAATACACAAAATTTTATAATATACGATAAGTTTTCTATTTTGGATGACGAATTCAAGTTTAATGGAGATTGAGCAAATTATTAGTAAGTCCCAAGTTATTCATTAAATCTTATTCATTAAATCTTAAACTTTAAAATTTTTATTGTTTTTTGATTGTTTGTGCAGATTTATGTCAGAAGAGTTTTCCAGTTACCTGATGGGGGGATCTAGCTTATTGATCGCCAATTTCAGAAGGCCACGGGTTGGGATCCAATAAAATTTTAATTGTTTTCTCCTCCGTTTAATTTGTTGGCGAACAAAAATAACAATACAATTTTGAATTTTATTCGGCTGTGGACAATTCTTCTTTTTTCCAAATATATACGAAAATTTGCTTTCGAAAAACATACATAAATCTACATAATCTTTGCTATTTCAGTCACATTCTTCAAAACTTATTTTTCCGAAGATACATTGACCAATATAGAAAATATTATTGTGCAAATATTGGCACTTTGCTATTCAATATATTTTTTTTTTTTCTGAAAATCCAAAAATGAATCCTTCTCCCTCAAGTCACTTTAAATCACCACAATTTACAACCAACCCAGCCAGCGCACAAATCATGTAGTTTTAGATTGCAATTTTTGGAAAATAAACACAATCCTTCTCCGCCATCAGGAATGCAATAACGAACCATGCAATCCGCATCCTTATATTTTAACATCCACAATGGTGTTTTTTCGTCCACGTTTTTTTTTTTATTTTGTGTTCTTCAAACCAACAACATGTTTCCCGGCAATAAAGTTTTCAATATTTGCATATTTATTTGGGTTTCAGTGAAAAAGTTTCGAATCGTATAGTGTCGTTTTATCGCGATCTACAGTTCAGCCGTAGAGAGAGGCCCTTCGATATGCCATATACCCCAGTTACGCGGATTAAAACAAATTTACCAACCAGGATACTCATCGTATTCGTATTTGTACGTAAATATATTTCAAAATGGATATCGTTGATTGTATTTGGACATATATCCGTGGGTTCGATGGAAAAGTGGGACTCTGGGATGAAAAAAAAGTTCAGGACGTATCCTAGAATTGCCATGAATATCATTCGCCTATATTTTATTTTTAACGATTTTTCAACGTTTTTTTTTTTTCGGCAGGGATTTATGGGTAAACATATAAAAAATACATCATGTTTGGCTTTCATTGAAATCAAAAAGTTAAAGCAAAAATACTGTACAATATGCACGGATCTGCGTTTGTACATGATGCCACTGACAAAACGTAGAAAAAATTATTTTCAGAGAGGTTTTAAGTAAAAAAAAAAAAATAAATAAAATAAAATATTGAAAGTGGAGAAGTTTTTAATTGTATATACTTACGGATCCTTTTCGGCCGGGGAAACTAAAGAACACATCAGGACCGTTCCGGTGAGGCATTTGGCGGAGAACATTTAACAACTTCGCTGAATGTCGAGGCTGAAAGTTAATGAATACAAAACTTTATAGGATTGTTTTTTTTTTTTTTGAATAGAAAGAATACTTACCCATTTGCTATTTACAGCTTTCATCGTACCAAACAGGAGTTTCAACTCTTTCACTGTGATACTATAACTCGCTAGGACACCGAGCATTTCGATGAGGAGGTCTGCGAATGAAAAAAGAACGTGCAAAGAATTTATGAAATAAAGTTGAAATTTAATATTTTTAATTTTTATTTTGGGAAACCATAGAACCAAAGAAATCAATGAGGAAATAAACATATAAAATTAACACTGCTCAGGGCTTCATCCAAATCATTAACTAAAGATGTATAATTATGCACTTCTTCGTGGGAAAGTGGGAAGAACACATTAAATTAATTTCGACGTTTTTGACTCAAAACTATGCCAGATGAATTTAGCATTTAGTTGTAAAGATCGAATATGAAGTTTAAATGGAAAAGATTGCGTAATCTGATGCCTATTTGGTTTTGCAAATTTCGTTGGTTGATAAAAAAAAAACATGCTATACAATAAAAGAATGCAAGACTGCGAATGGATAGCACGAACCAGAGCAGAGATTTAAATGAGTATGTTTGAATATGTTCGAACAATTCCACTTTTTCCTTATGTTTGTTCATATTCGATCGTTCTACTTCTAAACTCACCAGTAATTTTATTCACAGGTTAAAAAACTCACAAGTTAAGTCAAATAAATTGCTCGAACTCATGAGTTTCATTTCGATTTCAACAAATGCTCGCCGAATACCCATCAACCACCAACCTTGGATACATATCATACGAGACGAGTACAACCGAGCATATTTCTTTATTCGTGAATCATACTCGTGAACAGGAAAACTCGTGAACATATTCATTGGGTTGACTCTGTTTGTTTGAACTTTCGAGTGGGTATTCGATGTTCTTGAACAATATTCGACTCGATTTTTTCTCTGGCACGAACTTGATATGTGGTTAAAATAGCTTCGATTTTAAGAGATTTTATATTTATTCATAAAATAAATTGGGAAATATGGAACAGAACAGAACAGAACAATATTTATTTGTGTTGGAAAAGAAGTATTGAACTCGTTTTTCAAATTTCTAAAACAAGAAATCTCAAAATGAAGAAAGCCGTCTGAATTCTTAAAAAAATACGAATATATGAAGAGAAAATTTAAAAACTCGATGGAGAGTCTTTATATGTAATATTAATAAAATTTGAAAGGGCTAATAAAAGTCGAAATACAAACAAACACGCTTCTCTGACAGGTAACGTCAGTGTTACCAGATTGGTGGTTTTCCCTCCAAAATGGTGGGAAATTACTAGCTTGGTGTTAATATTGGTGGGAAAAATTTCATGGTGGGATAATATTGGAAATATTTTTTTATGGGCGGAAATATTATTTTTACCATAACCACAACTTAAAAAATTCACCACCTCTCTATTTTCCTTCAACTTTTTTTCTTACAGCATATTCATAACTTAACTGCACCCTCGATAAAAAATGATTTAACCTGTTAATCTGACATGTACATACACAGAGAATATGTCAACAAGGAGAGATACTTTTTAACAAATAAAAGATGGATGGGATTTTTGTCGTTGTGCTCTTCTTATTTTATGACTGTTCTCTGCATTTGTAGTTGTAGTAGCCGTGGCGTGATGGTTAGTGCGATGGACTGTCATGCCGGAGGTCTAAGGTTCGATCCCCAGCCTCGCCATCTATTTATTTAAAAAGAAAAAAACGGCTACTGCCTCTTGCGAGGAATTGATAAATCCTCCAAGAGTATATCCTGTCACAGAAAAGTGCCGCTCGATAGCCGTTCGGATTCGGCAATGAACTGTAGGTAGGTCCCCTCCATTCTCCATTCCTGGCAGACACGCACACAGGAATGGTTGAGAGTTGTAAGTCACTAGGTCCTAGTTCTTCATGAGCTGTTGTGCCATCAAATTTATTTATTTTATTCTCTGCATTTTATATAGATTAACTCATACCCAGAGCCAAATTTCAAAAACAGAAATTCTTTATTAACCGTACTACACGAATGCGGAATGCTTTACTATACTCTATTTTTCCCTTTATATTTATTTCACTTTCCCACAACAAATTACAGATCGGTAATGGACAAATCGCGGATAATGAAAATGTACCTAAGGTATAAATTTATTTATTAATATTTTACTTAACATCCTGAACGAAGTCAAAGAATGTTTAAAATTAATTTATTATAAGAGGTGAATTATGATTTATTTTAAAAAGATCGGCGCAAAAATTCAGTTGATTTGATATGATGTTAGGCATTTTTAGTATGATTCTAGGTTAAAAACAGGATTTTCTAAATTTTAAACGCATTAGAATCGTTTTATATTTTTAACATTTTACTAAAGTTAAAGTCGCCAAATGCCTGTTTTATCTTTTTTTTATCTTGTTAGTATCATACTAACTCGAAATGTCAATTTGACAAATACAAATGTGAAAATGGCGTTAGCTGTCACTGTTTTAGGTGTGTTCAGTGAGTTTGTTAGGAAATTAGGTAGTATGATACTATTTAAAAAATGTTTAAAACTAATAAAATTTTAGTAAAGAGCTTCAAATTTAGAAAATTGTTCAGTAATATCGTGCTAATACCTTAATAGGCTGTTTAAAATTTTGCGCTATTGTTTTTAATGTATTTTTTTTCTACGCTGAAAAATCATTTTTAGTAGGTAAACTTTTACTCAGTTGAAACAAAAAATATAGAAGTAAGTAATTTTTCACAAAAAAACATTTAGGTAAAATTAAGGGAGAAAAAACATGGTGTTTTTTTCCTTCCAGTACAAAAATGGTGGGATTTTTTGTCAAATATGGTGGGATTTTACAAATCTCATCTGGCATCACTGGGTAACGTAAATAACAGTCTTTTTTGTCGTTGAAATACACACCATATCAACAATAAACACACAAAAATTTTAAGCAAAATCGGTTGGGCCGTTTTTGAGGCAATTTTATTTAATTTTTTTTGGAGCTGAAAAAATAGATTTTTCCTCTAGTGAATCAAAAATCTTTAGTTCTATTCCAAGTTTAAAGAAAATATTTCGAAATCACAGTAATGGCTGTAAAGCTTTTGCGTTTCGCACCATCGTATGAAGGTTTGAATGAAACAACAACCACTTGAGTTAGTTTTGTAAAGGTTAGAGTGATAGCTATTTTGCGGCTGCTAGGCCTATCAAAAGCAGGTCGAGTTTCAGACAGAAAGAGATCAAGTATCAAAATGCATCAGATGCGCATTTTCTATGCAAAGTCATAAGTTCCAAAACGCAAACGAAAACATTATGACAGTGTAGCAAGTTCCAAAATGCATCCGAAAAGTCTATGATGCGCGATAACTGCGCATAAAAAAATTTTTTGCTGCTTTGATTAAAATATATTTTTTTTAAATAACAATCATGTGAAGTCATCAAAACATTTATATTGTTTAACAGTATTTACAAAATTTTTTTTAAAGCAATTTTGGAAATCTTATTTTTCTGAAAAACTGGAACTTAACTGAAAAAAAATTTCAAAAAATTTTGTTGAACTTAAAAACTTGTTTGAAAACTGATTAATTAACTCTGAATTATAACAAGTATATACCTACACATAAAAATAATGTTTTAAATAACCCCTAGGTACAGCGATTTATGCATTTTTCTTCCACAGTTCGTGTGATCGTACATAAGAACAGTTTCGTGTAATATAGCCTTGCGCATATTGTTGTAACTTAAATCATAACTATTTTGGTGATGGTTCATCGAACTTAAATCTTTAATTTTTTCACAACACAACATACTACTTCTAACTTAATTCTACAAAATTCGAAGGATGCAACATTATAAGGCTTATCTTGATCAAATTTCTAAACGAATCATCCGAGCGGACACAATTTTATTTCTGAAGAAATAATAAAAACTTCTTAAATATTCACTTCAGTTAACAGGGGATTACATTTTATCGTTTTGAAATGAATAATATCTAAAGGACATTTATACCTAAATAAGATTTGGGCTCTCCTTGGAATCGTTCCTGATGGAATATTGAGTATAATCTTGTTCCTTTGGTATATAAATATAGGGTGTTATCTTGTCTAGCCTCTACCTTAAAGGCGGTGGCGTTCGTGATGGGAAAGGATAAAGTTTAGTCCTCATATACAACATTTGTAATGATAGATGTGTGTGCATTTGTATTATATGAAATTTTAGATATATGTATAGGAGTAGGTTCTATTTAAGTTTTTTTTTTATTTTTTTCTTCTTTATAACCTCAACAATTTTGCAGACGTGACTAGAAAACCCGATGCTGAACTTACTCTGACAGTCAGAATGAAACTTCTATAATGAATAAGGCACACTCGGAATAAGCAAGAACGGATAAATTTTGTTTTGCAAGGTCTTACTTCACCGATGCCAATGGTCTATCTTTCTGCACTGCCTCATACCATATTATTATTTTTAAGGGTGAAAATGAAATAAAACTTTAATATTAGAGCCAAGAAGATATTGTTCATGCGAGGGTGATGTTTGTTTGGATTTAGTTACAATGACAAAAACTTTCAGCTAGAAAACTAGTTAGTGCCACACTTTTTTCTTCTTCTACATCTTCTTTTTCGTATTATTGTCAGGTAGATGTTGGAGTTAGGGCAAAAGAAATAATATCCAATGAACCTTTAAAATAGTTTTTAGTTGACATAGAAAGATTTATGTGAAAACAAAATGGAGTGGGATAGATATCTATACCTAACCTTCATGTCGAATTGTTCAAGTCAGCAATAAGTGACTTTTTTTTTTTCGTATCAACTAAGAAGGTAGAAGCAATTGGATTACATTTAATTCGTATGGGGATTTTTGTGGGTTAATTGTAATTCAGGCAGTCGTTCGTGTGACAAGTTGGAAAAGTTTGATGGAAACTTTATCAAATGAAAATTTGGTTTAATGTGATAAGAAGTATGAAGTCATAGGCATGTTTGTATAATAAGTAGATTTAATTTATGTATGTATTTAGATTAACCAAATGGTTTCACAGTATATAAGATAGCTTAAACGACAAATTTAAATACCTTCTGCCATTACATAACTAGTGCTAAATGGTGGAGTTTATTCAATTTATATATACATACATATAATATATAGGATAGTGCGATTTCAATGTTAATGAACTGAAAACACATGAAGCATATGATTTTCTATCTTTTAAAACAATGTTAGATACTTTCGGTTCCTACTGCGGGAGAGTAAGCAGTGCGTGGCATTGCTAGAGTGGTATAAGTTTTAATTCAATTACAAATGAAAAAACATGCCTTCTGGCATACAAACATTACATGCTGTCACTAGTAATCAAATTAGCATAATCAAAAGGAGGAGGTATTCTCCCGAGTTTAGTTTTTATCAAGGCTACGCCAATTTGCAAAAAATACATTCTTATCGTTTTACCTATTTAATTTGTGTACTTTTTAAAAAAGAAATTAATTTTCGTTCAAATCTACATTTATTCTATTTTCATTCGGTCTTTATAAATCAGAAGCTGTATACATTATTTAAACAATTTTGTAAACATTTTTTTTTTAGAGATTTAGGATATACAATCACGTTACAACTATAATCTATCTAATGTACCTAATATGTATATATAGCGATAATAGTATACCTAGCTATACCTACCAGAATTCCTTTACTAAATTCTGGTAAAAACTTTTCTTGTAAAATGAAATAAATGTTGACAGTCTGGTTTTGGTAAATCAGTAATAACCATTTTTCTTAACTCTTGAATGACCCTTTTCTAAGTAAAAATTACAATTTTGTATAGTTAGGTTGGTACTATAAGATGGAAGAATATTATCTCTCAGGATGAAAACAAAGTATGTTTTCCAACAAATTTTAACTAATATACCCTTTCCGCCAAATTATCATATGCGACAAAAAATAAAAGTATCGTAAGCGACATTTTGTTTTTTGTTTGCTCAGCAACGAAACCATTTGAGGTTATACCAAATCTGAGCATTGAACATTATTAACACTTTACTGCTACTGACAGATGACAAAATGGTCCGATTGCTTTTAATGCAAAAAAAAATGAAATTTGTAATTAGTTTTAGGTGAAAATATGAAAATGTCGCTTACGATAATTTGGCGGAAAGGGTTCGATATATGTACAATGTACATACATAAGTTTTTTCTTAACTTATATTTTACAATACCTACTTATAATTCACATTATCACCACTGTACCAAGTTGTTGTAAAAGCAAAAAACGCAACGGGCCAAGATCGCAACCCCACTTCAGTCTATAATTCATTTGTAATTTCCCTTATCGCTGAAAATTCCTTGACAAATGGTTTTTGGTAAAGGTTTTCCAGCCAAGTCATTTAAAAATTTGTTTTACATTTAGCATCAAAATAAAAACTATATATTGTACGAAGAAAAAGCATTTATCACAGTAGTTAGAATTAGAGGGTTCTGGAACACTGACACCCAGCACCTACTAAAGCTTAACCTGACCAACGTATCCAAAAATTGCACCCCGACCACGTCCAACCTTCGAACCGCCCCCTCCCCACCCACTGAGCCTTCAGGCTTATTGTTCCAGAACCCTGTTACTATAATTATTTCTGTCTAAAATAGCAAAGATAGCAGTTAAAATAACTTGTTTTAAATTTATTTTATAAACTCTAAGGCTACCCGCGCACATGCTATTCAGTTGAACGACGATCGTGCATATAAGAACTTAAAAATCAATGAACGAGATAACCCAACACAAAGACAACATTTATTCTTCAATCTTCGCAATCAACAGCATAGAGTAAAGAGTACCTATATTATCTAGAGAACCGACTCGTACCCCTCTTGCCTGAAACACCCGCAAATTTTATTTGAATTGAGTAAGAGAAAACTCTCTTATTTTACACTTCAAATGCACGGGACCACTAATACATGCTCAAAATATAGGGCAAACTGTATACATATTGTGGTTGGAGTTCCATTTAAAATGCCCGGGCAACTATCCCATACAAAATCTAATGGGCAAATTCTCGCAGTACAGCTTGTAGGGTGGAAGAGAACAACCACCTTAAGTCGGTTCTCTAGATAATATAGGTACTCTATGATCAAAAGATGAATGAGAAAACCAATGAAATAGGGATTTAATGTGAATCTCTTCCTTCTGAATTTTCGGTGAAGAGAAAATATGGAAATATGAAGATTTTTTCTCTTGCACTCAAAGAAAAGAGGTCAATTATTATAATTCGGTGTGGCACAAACTGATGAATCGATTTGGGGCGATCGTTCAAATTGAGTCAATACACACACTTGTTGTTGCTTGAATCAACGACTGAATAGTTTTTGCATCTCCGCGCACTCTCATACAAGTCCATGGTCGTCAGTTGTGACCAACCAGACTGTTGCAAAACTGAAAGCTGCATGTGCGTTCCTAGCCTTATACATACCATTGGCTCAAAAATAAATGCAGATTTTTGTATTGATTTTAAATAATTTTGAACTCACTTCCCTTACAACTTGTTTGCTTTTAAATATCCTGAATTCGCTTACACCAATTAAAAAGCCTGTGCTTCAAAAAAGTAACTACAAAAGCCAATTATTACATCTTATAAATTATTTAATCCGTTTTTGAAAATAAAAATGAAAAATTATGTTCATTTGACAAAGGTTAATTTGACTTAATTCAACATCTCGTAGGTACACAATTAAACATGAGCTTATAAAATCTTTCGTTGATTGCCGAAGAAGATTATAAATTGGAATATCCTGTAATTAAACCTCAAAAACCACCCCCGATGACTGTTTATTCGTTAATTCCTGTTGCTGCAGAGCTTAATCAAGCACTGATGAAGAAGATCAAGTCATTCTTCCATGCCTAGGTACCTACATATATATACCAGGGAAACAGTTAATTATAGACACGAACATGATAATGGTGGGAAGGACTTTTTTTTTATGTTTTCTTCATATTTTGCCAGCAATTTTGGTAATTTCCTTTTCCTATGCTTTAGATCAGTCTCGAAAATATACATAGACTAATACACATACAGCTTCAGCATCACATCCGTGTGTATACCCAATATTTTATTCATTAAGACAAGGAGATTGGAAACAGTTGCAAAATTCCAAATGAATCTTCTATACGTTACGTATAAGTCATATTATCTATATACCATAACACAACAGAGTTTACCTATACTTCGTCTTACTTTACCTGGGTCCTGGATCCCCATGAATTTTAACGCCGGAATAAATCAATTTTATTGCATGCGCCCGGATGAAAATAAAGAGGATGTTGAGAATCGGAAACGATTCAACTCCACCTTTACAAAATATTGTACATATGTCTACACATATATTTGGAGAATGCCTCCGAGGATGGTACAAAAGTGACAAACAAAAATACACATGTATATATTATGTAACTATATTTTAACATAACGTACCTGCGACAACGGTTTCTGAACGCTGGAGCCTGATGAGAACGTGCTCGATTAAGCCAACATCCGTGCATGCTTGAAGATTTCGCACACTTTTTCGCAGGATTGCAATGAATACACTCCAGATTTCAGCCTGCAAAGGAAAAAAAAAACAAATATGAAATATATGATAAATATTGAATAAATAATATAGGTAGGTATATTGTACATAATATGTCGAAAATTACCGAATTTATATTTTATTAAGGTGACAATCATGAATTGATAAGGACTTGAGTCTGCTATTGCCAAGGACGACTGAATAAGTAAAAGCAAATTCGGTAGTCACTGGCAAATCACAATCTTTGCATATAAAATGAAAAAAAAAAAATAAAAATAAAATAATGCAAGATTGTGGTCACTCGCACTTTTTTATTTTTACCATCAAATTCATTAGAGCTGAAAGTTCAAGTAAATATATATGAGAACCCGCAAAAACAACTTTTTTAGACTTTATGAAAATCGTTATTTTATTCTCGTAACAATGATTTAAACTCACACATTTTTTTTTACATGAAATTATTAACTTCCCATTGGAAGTTATTGTAATCTGTCCGATTTGTGAAATTGAAAATTTTGACATTTCTCGACGTTTCGAGTTCTCTGGAGTCGGATTGCATTGTTTTAAGAGAGATGTCTGAGTACCATGTACTTTCGGAAGCTTTTTTTCGCCGACGATATCTCGAGAACGCATAGAGATATCGACTTCAAATAAATTTTATTTTACAGATAATAAGGCCATAACGTGCAGAAACAATTTTCAAAAAAATTCAATAAACGGATTTTTTCAAGGCCAAAGAACTGCTAAAAATTGTGAAAAAATTGAGAACAACCAATGATATCAACTCCCGGATAATTTTAATCTACACACAATACCATAATTAGTATAATTGAAATGGTTTTTAAAAAAATTCAATTGACAGTTTTTTTTTTAGGTCAAAAAACTGCAAAAGAAATTGCTAACAATTGTTGTAATTTATCCTGTCGCATATATTTAGAGCAAACAGCCTTCCCTTTATTCCACAACTTATAAGTTTTTCGAAGATTTTTAATTGGTAATTTGCTTATAAAAAATAAAATCGGGTGTCGAGTTTTAAAGGGAACTAATGAAAAGTTATCAATGTTGGTCAAATCTAGCCTCTTTTTAATTTTGAAATTATAAGCTTTTCAAAATTTATCTCAACTAGTCTTTGGTTGATGAGAAATGTAAGATTTGATGTAGTCTAATGTCTTGACAGTCAAATGGCAGAGCATCCACCATCATCTTTATTCTCAGACGATAAAATTTTGTTTTACGAAAAATAAATATTTAGAAACAATGTTGTACCTAAAAATTCAACCCTCTTAAGAAGCTTTTCCTTACAATTGAAGATAAAACGAAAAAATATTCATACGCGGTGTAACTTAATGAAGTCATTTGAGCGCGTATGACAATAATTCAAAAAGCACATAAAGGGACTGTTTATTGCCTTTAAATTGCAGCCTTTACTTTTTTGGTAGTTGGCACAAAGTATAAGATATTTCAAAAATTTACTGGTGTATTTTAAGATTTTTGCAAAGACTGCTTACCTGCGTGTAGCTTTTTGGATAAATTAGTAATTTTATTAAAACTAATTTAGTCTTATTTTAAAGGCTTGAAAGAGATCTTAAAACTCACGGAATGAAAATGAATTTTATGATGTCAACTTCTAAAGTGTAAACATTTTAAAAATAAACACGATTTCACATTATATTTAAAGTTAAATTAACAAATTGCAACAACATCAAATTATGTAGTTGGTTTAAAAAGATGCCACTTCAATTAAAAATGAAATTCTTGTAAAAAAGAAAATTATTGTTCTGACTGCAGGTGTTAATTTTTAAACATTTTTGTTTTTGTTGATTATAATTTCACACATCGTGATGCATACTTCTGGCAGCCAAAGTTTTACTTACTCCAAAGGACAAGAAGATGTTGTTTTCATGTAAAAAAAATGTCCGTAATTGTTATAAAAAGTTAAGTCACGGTGATAGAAAAGTCCTAAAAAGTGGGCTCCGCCTATTGTCCATCTCAGTCTGTACGTTACGTTCATACGTTTGTACTTTTGTTTTTTGAAGTAGTCGTGGCATGGTGGTTAGTGGGTAGGACTGTCCTGCTAAAGGTCTAGGTTCGATCCCCAGCCTCGTCCACCTAATTATAATTAAAAAAAAAAAAAAACGGCTACTTGCCTCTTGCGAGGAACTGACAGCATCAAAGTGCCGCTCACATTGGCCGTTCGAAGTCGGCAATAAATTGTAGATGCCCTCCATTCTTGATGCAGACACGCATACAATAATGGTTGATAGTAGTTGTAGGTCAATAGGCCCTAGTTTTTCATGAGCTGTTGTGCCACCAGATTTATGCATTTGTGTGTCTGTGAATCCGTTGCACCTGTGCGCCCGTGGACTGATTTTATTTGGGACAAAGCGATTTTATGCGATTCTTTAGAAGAGAAATTCAAATTTTTTGCTTAAGCTCATCTAAAAGGGGTTAACCAGGAGACAAAGTTAGTGGGATCCCGTCGTTCATTGTTCCTTTGGCCCAATAGGTTTCGTTTAAATTTCTAAAGTTAACTGCAGTTTAGTTAAACAAATTGTTGTGGCACTGGTGAAGGGGATGCAGCGCTTCACTGCTAACTTAAAATTGTAAAATCGAGCCGATTTGTAGGCAACATTCTTGGAATTTGTGAGATATTATGAGAGAAAATTTCAGTGTGAAGAAAATTTAATAAAAAATTATAAAATTACCGATTTAAAAAAGTTTTATTCAAAGAGAAATAAGACGATATCGGTTCAAAAGAAAAACGTTATTGATTTTAATTCATTAGGTACTTGTAGGAACTTATAAGCTATCGAAAAACAGTTAAATGTTAGTATAAAGAGATATTTTAAATTCAATTAGAAAAGTGATGCTAATTTAAAAAATAGCTAAATTTCGTTTTTAATTTTCAACACAGTGCACTGTCGCAGAAAAAATATTCTCTATTCTTCTATTCCTCCAAATTCCTTTAATTTTTCCTATAATTTTTCCTATTTCTCTAATTTTTTGTACACCAGTATAATAAGTCTAAAGTTTCTGGATAAAAATCCATTAAGATCCTTTATTTAGGTACACGCTCCATTAAAAATCTTAACACCCAATAACTAATATACTTCCCTATTGCTTCTGAGATGTTACATTGCATTATATAGTGGATAAGAGAACACACTCATAAAAAATATAGGTAACACGTAACAGGAAGAGGATGCAAATAATTTTTCACACGCATGAAGGAACTATAAGCCACAATCTCAACTTAACCCGCATCTATACGTACAAGATGCATTATGTTTTCTGCATTTTTTCTGCTACTTCAGTTGTGTTTCATTCTTAAAAACTCGACTTCGACCACAAGTCTTAAGCCTGTATCTTTCAGGAGCAATTCACCTGAATTAGTTTGTACCTACTTCAAACAAATGAATAAGTATACGACATACAGTATGACTTACGATTCTCTTTCAGGAGGTATGACTCGCTACACATTTTCGTTGCTGGTTAGTTCTTATAGGAGCTTCTAGATTACTAGGTCAGTAAACGACATTCGTACTTCGAGAGTTCTTTTTTAAGTTCCTTCTTGTTAAGGGACTCTTTATCTTTTCACCCTACCTTCCTGTCAAAATTCTGCACCTACGCAGCAGTTTATTAGACCAAGGGACAACTTTTTTTCTGAATTCTCGGTGGCCGATGTGGCGGCGCAGCGGACCGGCGCTCGTCAACCGTGTCCCGAGTTAAAGAGAGATAGCCTTTGCCTTTGTGACCTTAGCAAGTTGGAAATCGTAATGTACTGTGGCAGGTTGTTGGGGTTAGAATAAGTCCTGTTCTGGCCCAGATGGTATTTTTTTTTATTTATCCTGCAAAATATACAGGATTTAAATAAATATTTCGAATTTTTCTTTTTATCGGTTTTGAAAGATTTCTGTGTGTCTCGGTCAGCTTTTGTGGCTGTTGGTTTATCTTTCAGAAGGGTAACCAATATGGTATTCGAAAGTTAGTTTGGTTGGATGCTCACCGAGCTGACACCTGAATGCTTTTAATGGGTACACCCTTCTGACCTTTTTATTTCGAAACCATCATCGGTAAGTTAATGTTAAATGTAACTTGGAAAAGTGGTTCTATTTGCTTTGGTATTTTTTTTTTTAAGTTGCCGTAACTTGGAAAAGTGTTTCTATTTGCTTTTGTATTTTTTTTTTTAAGTTGCCGTGATGCTTTCGGTTGATGGAATATGAATTGGAATTTTCCACCATGAGAGAGAGAGAGAGAGAGAGTGGGTGGACTTTTACTTGTTCGTTTGTCGTTTGGTTGGTTTCACAAAATTCTTGTCAATGCACAAATGCTATTTAGAATGTTTAAAGTGAGGTATTGAATAGAATTTAGCAAAAGACAAAGTGGTGATGGTGGTGGCATTCCAGGTGTGAAATGAAAGATAAATTGATAAGGATTTGATTTGATTTAATTTCAAGGAGGGAAAATTGATTTACCTATCTTTGACATCAAAGCAAAGTGAATCAAAATTGGTTCAATTACCTACCTATATCTACTTACTGATGGCTCTTGATGTGAAAGGCATTATTTTAAACATCAATAGCTATGTATTCAATTAAAACAAAAGGTTATATAGGTATTCGAGACGAGAGGTTTTGGTAGTTTAATGAAATATGGCTGTATTTATTGGGTGGTATGACATACCATCCGCGGACATAATGTCCATGCCCATTAATTCCGCACAAACGGACATAAGGTCCATGGACATTATGTCTTACTCATATAATATCCATGGACTTAATTTGTTTTTAAAAAAGAAGATTTTACGGCGGACATTTTGTCCATGGACTTTATGACTGTTTCTAACAGACATAATGTCCATGGACGTTATGCCGGCTACGCCGGCGCGCCGCCTGAATTCTTGAAAATATAATAACTATTGCAAAAAAGAATTTTAAAAATTATTACAGCGGTTAAGAAACCGCTGACTGTAGTAATTTTTAATTTTTTTTTTCATATAAATATATTTTTAATATAAAATTTTTTGAAAATTAAAAAAGGTAAACTCAAATTTTCAATGAAATTGACGGAAAAAGAATGGTCAAGTCTAATAAACTGACATTCTAGTGTGAATAATACATTAAATAATAATAAAAAAGGGAAATTGGTTTGCCATTTTCAAGAATATGTAAAAATACACATTCTACAAAAATTTTGACTTTTTGTTTTAAATCCAAAAAAAATATGTGAAAAATATAGAAAAATTATTCAAACTAAAAAAAGGACCTCCTAAAAATTTTGATAACAATCGGTTAAGCCGTTAACGAAAAAGTCGAAAATCGAAAAAGCTAAAACAAGCAAATTTTAATCGTTATTTTTGGAACTAAAAAAATATGATTTCCCCTCTAGGGAATTATATTAAAGCCAAGTTTGATGAAAGTTTCAAGTTTAAAGTGAATAAAGCTGTAGGTCGAGGTGAATACAGGCATACAGAAACACAGGCAGGCAGACGGAATCGCGGGGCCCACTTATTTCGTGTTATGTATAATCGTAATGTCAAGTTGATTGAAATCTCGCGTTACGATTCATAATAGGTATAGTTTAAACTCAACGGCTTTTCCCGCAAACTCAGCATTCCTTTCCTTGTTTTTGATCATGAAAGTAATTTTTCTGGCCAATAATATACTCCAGTTGGCTGTAGACTTCTTGGTGTACTGAACCCAATGCTTCCTCAATATATCGGTGTCGAACTTCTTCATCACCTTACTAACAAGTTTATATAATATCGGCTACCAATTACAAATTTTTATTTTTTTAATTTTTTTTAGTGTAATTCCACATCCTTCAGCTAATTCAATTCCATATTATCAGGAAGGAATTTAAAAAAATAGTCTTGAAATGTTTATCCAATCTTCGAATATCATTTTTAGTACAAAAATACTTCTGTTATTAGTTAACACGTTACACGTGCCTTAACTTTTTAACTCTCGAATTTCAGAAATATGTACTGGTCTTCTTTTTTTTTGTCCTTGTACATTCTTTTTTTCTGGAGAAACGAAATATTTAATAATAATTATATTTGCTACTTTGTCTCAACTAAACACTCGTTTTCTATTACCAAAGTCAAACTTTTACCTATAATAATAATAATTTATTAAACAACTTCATATGTATAAGGACTATGGAAATACACCTGAACACACTTATCTCAGTTAGATAATTACATGCCATAAATTTAGTGTGTGTGTCAACAACAAACAAGAATTATTTGGTAATATATAATACCAAGTTTTTTCATTTTATTTTTTAATAATGATGTTAGAAAAGTTATCAAGTCCTATTAAATCGTTGTAAGTAGACACTCTAATTGGTTCACCAAAGTTATAATTACTTATATACACACACACAGACCTTCTTTATTAATGATGACATAATTATAATGAAATTCAATGAATGATGAGTGTAGTATAGTTTCATAAAAGAAAATTATGTATTGGAATGAGTTATCAAAGAAATTTATGGATAACTGATTTTGTTTTCAAAGAATTAATTTATTTATATTGTGAAACAATATTAATAATGTTTCACCTGCTGCATGGAAAAGGTTATTATTATTAATTAAAATTAAAAGTTAATGAATACTCGTATTTTAAGTCAAAGTAGACATAAATTTGCAAATGGCTCACCTTTGCATTTTGTTGTTTCTCACTGCTTTGGGCATTAGGCTGATGATGCTCGATTTGATAAATAAATGCTCTTTCTGATCGCAGTACATTTAAAAAACGTATTTTCATTGCTATCAAAAGGTATATATCTTTTTTGAAGTTTAGTTTAAGAAAAATAGAATAAAAATTTATACATTTTACAGTTTATATTTCAGAGATCAGAAATATAAACACAATTCCTCACGAAAATTCCTCAGTTTTTGACAGAAAGCTTTTTTTTTGGATTCGTTACTCAATTATTTTCTGTCGCAGTAAACAAAATATGTAAGTAAAAAAGGAACAGTGTTGTTTTTTTTAGGGATCTTGTTTATATTTAATGCTCCTGCTCTTTTAAAGTGACAGAGGAAAATTGCTGAGCGATCTGAAATATAAACTAAACCAATTTATTTGTATTTACTCAAAATAGCTTTTAACGGCCTTTAGTCTATAAAAATTGGCGTTTTGTCCCGGCGATCTCACTTGGACTCATCAGTTAAATAACGAGGGCCTTATCAATACGCAATTTCTATTAAGTTCAGTTCATAGATTGCGTGGTGAATACCTAGAGTGAACTATATCCAACCAAATTAGAATTCCTTTTTTGGTGGTGAGTAGTGATTCGCCCGATGATGGAGGTAAACTCCGAAACGCATCGCCAATTTATTGCTATCACGATTTTCCGACTTTTCCAGCCTTGTTTTCCAACTTTTATCTTCGTATTGTGTTTATTTGGTTTCTCAACTAAATCGGATAATTTTTAGCCGAGTTATACGCGTACGAACACAAAAAGGGATTTATTTTTATATAAGATAATACAAAAAGTACGTATACGCCTCAGTGCACCATTTTTTCGTCATTGACAAAACTCGTTTAAAACAATACTTAAAACTGTTTTCTAACGCCGCCGCTGTCAGATATTAGAATAGTGAAGTGCACGTTAATCTATCCTTGCTTACTAATAGAGGAAGGACAAAATGGTTCTCTGGGAGGTTTGTTAATAATAACCATTTTTTTGATTTTTTTTTTTCACTTAAAGGATTAGATTTTGAGGTATTTCGAAAAAACCGCTAGGTACTACCAATTTTAACAAAAATCGACCTGTCATGTCTCAAGCCGAACGGTATTTTCTTATTTCTAATTTTCTAAAGGCCTGGCCAAACAGAGCGTGGGCCGACGGGACGGTCAATACTTTCCTGAAAAAGAAAGAACATGGCGGTCAAATTTTGTTTGTAAATTTTTACAAAAACCGCCGGACCGCACTCTGTTTGGCCAGGCCTTTAGAAAATTAGAAATAAGAAAATACCGTCCGGTTTTGAGTTTTCTTAGCCAGCTATGTGCTGAAATGGAGGTACCTATTAATTATTATGTCGGTAAGATTTTCTTGCACGGTCATTCATTGTGTAATGTCAGAAACTACGCCAGTCAACAATTTTGAATTTTTGCAAAAAGTAGATTACTGTTTATTTAAATATGTACATATTTCCTCCTTTTAATTTTTTGATTATGTAATAATAAACATTAGAAAATTTAAAAAAAAATTAACTTTCTCGTAACCGGACAGCTCCCACAACTCGACAAAAAATCGGGGACCATGAGTGTCCGCTTATGGGAGATTTCACTGTACAGTGTACATACCTACATAAAAATAGTACTTATGAACGTACATATATGTGTTTATGTTTGAATATCACAAGTAAAAAGTCAAAAGCACATTCCAAAATATGAAAGTAATCCTTCATTTTTCACCTTTGATCCAAAAGCAATGATGATATAAGTACTATTGGGAAATAATCAATAGTAGGTAGATACTCGGATTTACATTTTGTTCGTATACTTTCATTCCATTTATATGGCCCTGAGCGTATGTACGAGGTACGTGATTCACAAGAGAGTTCATTGTTCTTATTTCTTCTTCGTATGTTTTATGTTGTACACACAGATAAATTTTATGGCCTCAAGTGAATTTAATATCATATTTATGTTTATATTTAATATATTGGAAGCACATAAAATGTTTATGTTTATGTATGTATATTGACTGTTCAAAGTATAAAATATATTGAGAATTTTTTTTATGAAAAGAATATTCATAGAGTAGGTTGCTTAACACAAGACTTAAGTTAAACGATTGGGAATTGACATGGCAGTCCAGTATATTTAATTTATTTGTGTATTATATATTAAACTTTATGAGGGATCAAAAATATGAATTAGTTTAAAAGAAAATGGTTCAAAATTTTAAACAGCTTAGTAACAATTATCTAATTTTTAAGCAATATTATAACTTTTTTTTTTATTTTAAGCACTTTTAACTACTGTATTATCGCTAAGCCCATTTTTTTATTTAATAAACTAAAGCTAAACACGTCTGGTAAAACAAATAATGAAACACACACACATACTTTTTGAAATAAATAAAACTTCAAAAGTCAGAGATCTAAAGTTAAACAAAAAAAAAATATTTAATTCGTTTAACTTTTTCCTAGCATGTTAGTTTTCGAGTAATTCACTTCTATGTTTTAATTCTTAAATACAGTAGTCCCTCGATAATGTGAATTTCTCTAAAATTTGAACCGCCAAAACATTGCATTGTCATCCCCGAACTTTCGAAATTTTCGGACTCTAGAATGTAAATTTTTTTTTAAATTTTGTATATGTATTTTCTTGTTCACACTTCAACAGATTTTGGAAAAAACTCAGGAGTTTCAAATCGATACACACCACCTTTTTATCGATTTTAAAGTCGCATATGATAGCGTAGACAGAGAGCCATGGCGCATCTCGGCATCCCTGCCAAACTCGTCCGCTTGTGCAGGATGACGATGAAGAAATCTCGCTGCTCCGTCAAAGTCGGCAAGAACACCACCGAACCCTTTGATGTCGAGCAATGTTTGAGGCAAGGCGACGCGTTATCATGTAACCTGTTTAACATCGTTCTTGAAGCAATTGTACGCAACTCGCAAGTCAACAACAGAGGTACAATTTTTCAAAAGTCCGTTCAACTAATTGCTTATGCAGATGATATTGACATCAGTGGAAGATCGAAGCGAGCTATTACCGGTGCGTTTGCCAGTATTGAATCGTAGGCGGCGAAAATGGGTTTGGCTGTTAATGAGGACAAGACGAAGTATATGCAATCATCGAGAAAGGAATCTCAACATCGTCGACTCGGGCAGAACGTCACGATGGATAGGTTAAACTTCGAAGTGGTCAAAGACTTTGTCTACTTGGGCTCCACTATAACATCGCAAAATGACATCAGTGAGAGATCAAACGAAGAATTACTCTTGCCAATCGCTGTTTCTTCGGGCTAAGAAGGCATCTGAGTAATAAAGCCCTCTCTCAGAGAACCAACGAGACCTTATATAAGACCCTTATCATCCCGGTCCTGCTATATGGGGCAGAGGCATGGACCCTGTCAAAAACGGATGAGAATCTGCTTGGGTGCTTTGAATGGAAGATTCTTCGGGTGTTTTTCGGTCCAGTCTGTATCGATGGAGTATGAAGGAGAAGATTTAACAACGAGCTTTACGGGCTTTACAGCGACGTCGACCTGGTCAAGAAGCTGAAAATTCAACGGCTGAGATGGCTGGGACACGTGGAGCGTATGGACACCGACGCACCAGCCCGACGAGTCTTCGAATCTACCCCTGACGGTCTACGCAGCACAGGGAGACCCCACCTTAGGTGGCGCTCACAAGTGGAGAACGACCGCAACCAACTTGGAGTGTGTAACTGGAGGCAGCTAGCTAGGGACCGAGCTGGCTGAAGGGGCTTGTTGGTTGAGGCCGTAGTCCATCCTGAGCTGTATTTTCTTTTTTCTTTTGTTAGTTTTGCATGCGGTATTAGACACTTTATTAACTGTTATTTTTCAAGACATGTTTCAAGGTTTTGAATGCAGCTGCGGCTGGCTAGTGTTGTGTAGGTATAAAAGCTTTTTTTTTTGATTAGTTCAAATTATCAAGGGACTACCGTATCTTAATTAATCCTGAAAAGAATCATATGAACAGATAATCATGATAATGATAATAAAGAATGAAGAGACAAGAGGTCTATATCAAAACTTAAAGCAATTAAATTTCGTTAAAACAAAAAAAAAAAAATAAAAAAATAAACCTTAATTTATTATAAAAAAAAAGTAAGTACTCAATTTGTACATTACCTGCATCAAAATTTAACAGAGACAATAATAACAATTTTCCAGGAAATCTCCACAAGCAAAAACCTTTTTGATTACTTTTGGTGACACAATTTCAAATTACAATTGGTAACTTTAACTGAGAATACAAAACGACCGTCTGCTATAACACACACGTGTTTTAGTGGCTGTGTGTCACTTCCATACAGCAAACCAATTCATTGAATGTCATAGTGCCTCTAACTTCTCCCCAAGTATTCTCTATCCACGTTTGTGTAAAAATAGAAAAACAAAAAACAGGACTTCCTGTGAGTTTCTGTAAGTTTGGGTGTTGTATTGTATTTATAGTGGGAAAAAATTGAGAATACAACGAACTATACAAATACATGCTATGAAATACATTGAACTTTAGATTCCTCATATAGCAGTAACCCCCCATTTTGTCACAGAACAAAAATCACAAAAACAAAAATATCTGAACAAAAACTTCAACATAGACATCCTGTCAAACCTTCAAGCCCTACAAAACCTTTAACAAAAAGATCCAAACAAAAAGACACAGGCAAATTCTAGTTGACAATCTGACATTAGTTATGCCAGATGGTGTACAACACCTCGTGTCATAATTTGCATATATTTCACCTGTGTACGTCTACCTACCTACTGAAGGTATGCATTGCCAACCGGAAAAAAAAAATTAAATTCTGGAGCTATACATCCTTATCTTAAAATTTATATGTGGAGCTGGAGAAGATTCTGGTTTGCGTAAAAGTACACGGTAAACGACACAGACAAGCCCAATATAATTTCAAAATCTCAATTCACCAGCAAAATAAAAAGGTAAAGCTTTTGCAATACGACATTTCCCAAAGCAACAACGCGAAGGTGAAGGTGACGGTGACTGTGACGGGCAGATTTATTCCTTCCGTTTAGTTTTCATATTTTATTTCTTATACCTAAATATACCTACATATTTTTGCAATTTTGCCATACATATAATTTTGTTTGCCTCTGGGGAGATATTAGGAAAATGAATTTTCAGAAACGCGCAATTTGAATATTGCACAGTTGCATAGAGAGAGAGACTATGCTTTGGAGGGCAGAATATGCATTTCAAAATGGTAAAATGCCAGGGAGAAGTATAATTTACGATCGTAGAAATAATCAAATTGGATTGTTCACAAATTTTATATTTTATTTTGTTGGAAATAAAAATAAATTAGAAAATTCAAATGATTAAATTTCAATTTAATAGTGAATGTTTTATTTTTATTAAAATTGAAAAGAAGTCCCATGTTTTGAACTTTGAGATGATTAAATCTTTTTCTTCGTTATTCAGAGAATTTGGAAAAGTGCAAAATGAATGATTGAACCACTGACATAAGTTTCAAATCGAATTTCGATATTATATCCGGGGTACTACTACTAAATTAAATGTCGCATCTCAGCCAATCTCCAACAAACCTGCAACATTTTAAAAGCCGAATGCTATTGTGGGTCTCATTCCGGAAGATCTACATACTATAGAACAATTCATCACATTCAAATTATTGAAAAGACCAACGATTTCTAATTCAAGACCCACAAACTCTTCATCTACTTCAAAGCCACTTCTGATGGCATTCATGCTTAGAAGCTTTATTTGACGATGGCCGAATTTGGGACCCTAAACAGTGATCCAGCTATGTTACATTTGAAAAAACGCGATGCAATTGCAATGTATAATTGGGAAATAAGTCTCCAGAACTCTTTCAATTATGTACAGGGTTCCGACAAGTAGATGTGCTATCAGGTAAGTTCTCCCAACTTTGCGTCATTATTTCGCTCACAGCGATTGAAGAACAGGCAGAACTTGTCGGTCTGGAACTGAACGAGGACAATACCAATTACCTGCTATCCACAAATAAACAAAGAAGCATTGCTTAGGACAAAACTTCACTATCGAAAGCATTGACTTCTATGTAGTTAAGGAGTTCATCTATCTTGGAGTTAAAGTTAACTCAACGTAAATGGCATCTAAGTTGAGACCGACGAGGAATCACCCTAGCAAAAATCCTCACGCGTATAAGACGAAATGCATGCTCTGCAAATCGCTTATACTACCAGTTCGGCTTTACTGTGCAACGCCTAGTTTTGGACAATAAACACAAAGGGAGAGTTGATAATGGGTTCTTTGGAGAGGAAAATTCTTCGACGGATATTTGGTACTGGGTACGAGGAGGGCGAATGGACGACAAAATTCTATGAGCTTTACCAAAATGTGGATGTAGTCCAATAAGCCAAGCCCCGTCGATTGCATTGTCTTGGCAACATCGAGCGAATGGACAACAATGCTGCAGCCAAGTGAATCTTCGGATCCCAGCCGCAATGTTGGAGGCAACAAGGAAGGCCGAACCTCCGGTTCAAGGACCAAGCCATCGCGTATGCTAGATGCTATAGAGTTCTTGGTCTGGACGAGTAGAAGCAGATAGCAGAGTGCCCAGCATCGAGGAGGATACAAAGCTGCCATGCATCAGGCTCGGACCGTTAAAGGGAGCCCGTTAAATAATGTAGTATTATGTACGAGATTTTTTCAAAAATAACCGAAATTTGTTCTGATTCTTATTTGCTATATTAGAATCTGATGATAATTTTCACGTAACAAAATTTTGATTCCAATTATCTAATCGTCCTGTTTTTGGGATTTTTTTTTTCAAAAAATTTATGTTCATAGGTAGGTACCTATACCTAATTGAATATTATATATTTTGAATATTTCCAGGAAACGACATTAATACATATTAATTAAAGCAGTGAAAAAACGTTTAGATTGCATATTAAGACTTTATAGTTATTTTTTTTTTCAGAACCAAAATTAACGATAAGTGCCAGGTATATAAAAACGGGCACATGGTAGGTAGGTAGGTAGAAATGGCGGCCCCGAGCA
Source organism: Epistrophella euchroma (assembly GCA_947049315.1). NCBI lineage: Eukaryota > Metazoa > Arthropoda > Insecta > Diptera > Syrphidae > Epistrophella > Epistrophella euchroma. The sequence continues at coordinate 101,397,458 of OX346247.1, read as the reverse complement.
AACCTAGCTCAGAGACCCAATTAGCGCTAAAGTGCGCCATTTTGATACCATAACTCGCGTGACCTGTAGAGAAAACGATTTTTAAGTGCAACTTGCCAGACAAATTGCCAGACTCGGTGACTTGTAGGCTACGGTAAACTATTATCAATTTGCTCGTGGTCTCAGGAGATTGACTAAGAAAGCTTGGAAGACGGTGCAGACGCTACCGATCTTGGCTCAGAGCCACTTTGTTGCGTTGAGAAAGGAGATCAGGTCTCTGATCTTCAGTTCAGAAAGTTCGTCGAGGTCATTGAAGAACGCTTTTCCCAATGAGTGCGATCTCGTTTTGGCCAAAGCGGGACAATTGCAGAGGAAATGAAAGACTGTTTCCTTTTCCTGCTGGTCCCCACAGCACATAGTTTATTTTTTAAATAAGTTAATTGTAATAGGAATAAAATAAAAATAAATTTGATGGCACAACAGCTCATGAAGAACTAGGGCCTAGTGACTTACAACTCTCAACCATTCCTGTGTACGTGTCTGCAGTAATGGAGGGGACCTACAGTTTATTGACGAATCCGAACGGCTAACGAGCGGCACTTTCCTGTGACAGGAGATACTCTTGGAGGATTTGTCAATTCCTCGCAAGAGGCAGTAGCCGTTTTTTTCTTTTTAAATAAATAGGTGGCGAGGCTGGGGATCGAACCTTAGACCTCCGGCATGAGAGGCCATCGCACTAACCATCACGCCACGGCTACTATTGTAATAGGAATATTATTTCTTATTTTCGTGCCCCTTTTCTTTAAATGTTAGTACCTCTGTATAAAATAAGAAAGAATACTGACCGAAAGCCCGTAAGGGGTATTAAGATATAAATAGGAATAGACTTAAGAAGAATTTAGGCAAAACAAGAATTTCCTATAAATAGTTGTGTTAATAGAAATTCCAATAGAACAATTGTATCTAGTTTCGTCTAATTAATAGGTATTTAAAAATAAATATGGTCGTTTTAGGAAATCTATTCAATTAAAAAAAGTACCTTCTGTATAATAATCACTATAGAACCTTCCATCCTTTTTAATAACTTTCATGCTCTTTAAACTAAACTCTTTTACTCAAGTATCTCTACACTGGACAATCTAAATGGACAGAAATTATAAAAACTTTAAAAAAAGATTTTTTTTATTAATTTTAAATTATTTATCCTTTATTGGAGCACAACCTCACTCACTCTTCCTATATTCATATTTTTTGCTTTGACGTTGAATCTGATCTTTCTATGTATGTATATTCAAAAGCACAGCTAGTACCTATTTATTAATTCAACAACCGATAGTAAAAATAATTTTAAAAAAAATATATAAAAGAATTCACTTCATTTTCCATGCTGCCATACTTTGAATATCTCTGAAGGATTGGAACTGGGATGAAAATTCTATTTTTCCTTTTTTTTGTATGTGCTTTTTCCTTTTTTTATTTTTAAATTCTTTAAAAAGGCGTAGAGAATGTATAGAGCCACAGTGCACTCTGCACAATTCCATTTTCTTTTGAAAGAATTTTAATATTCCTCACACTTTCTCTGTCTCTCTTAATATTGAATATAGGAATAATATCGATATTTACCAACATCATACAACTTAACAAAGTAAAGGAATTTCCTTTTGATTAAAAATCGCATAAATTATCCTTTATGCTATAAGAATCAGAATGAAAAGGAGAAGGAAGAAAAGAGAAATTTTATTATTATTCGAACACCAGTTTATGATTTATTCAACATAACGAATATGTATGTCCTAACACTTCAATTATAATCCTTAATATTCCCTGGCATACTACCACAACAGGGCTGGTAGTTTTATTACTAAGTGAGTCTAAGTACTAATCTCTCACATAAGTTTACAATTATGGCCATTTGATCCAAGGTCTTTTAAAATCTTATAACTTGGTTAAATTTTAAAATAGAATTTATCAGTTGAGTCAACTATTTTTATTTCTTGAAAGGTAATAAGCGTACCAATAAACTAAATATCAATTTTCCTCCATTAAAATTTTAAAAACCAATTTTAATGGAGGAAAATACAAATGAAATTGGCCAAAACATATTACAGATTATACAGCTATAAACTCTCTATTTTAGTTCAGACTCTCAACTACATATGTAGTACATACATACATATGTACATATGTATTTAAAAATTTTGAGTGAAACTATTGGATAAAGACTTATTCAGTTACTATCCCATCCAACGAAAATTCAAGCAAAAAACGGGTTCTGATTTTTATTAGATGTATCATATTGTTATATCAGTTTCACTAGTGAAAACTTTTTCGTTCATTTTTTTAAAGCGGAAAAAATGCAGGCATGCATATTCACATATTCGAAATTTCATAATTGTAATAAATTAAAATGGATAAAATTTCATAACTCAAACCCAAGTTTTTTTTTTTTGTTCGGTAAAAAAAATACTTTAACTACTTTTTCTTAATTTTCTAAATCACAACCCTGTTTCAATTTCTTTGTCTCTCAATAGTGATGCAAATTCAATAAGTGAAAATATGAAGACGAGGTATAATGCGGAAGCATTGGTAATGCGGAAATACACCACTAAAACAATTCTTATATTTTTTTTTCGTTCTTTAGAATAAGGTTATAGTTTGTTAAGATAGAGGACAAAAACAGCAACGGTAAAGCATTTGATTATGCAAACCGAAAGGATACTCCACTAAAGTAAGGACAAAATTTGCAATGTTTTATAGAAACTTTTCTGATAAAATGTTTTTTTTTTTTTTTTTTTTGTAGGGATAAAATATAGGGATTTTGTTAAGAGAATATGTATATTGTTGCCATAAAAGGAGAAGATTTTTATTTCGAATCCGATTAAAATATCTAAAGGCACGGTAGTGCCCCCTGCCAAGACGAGCAAAACCAGCGGCGGGCACTACCTATATTTTCTCGTAACGTTTTGTCGGATTTTCAGGCCCTCATAACTTCGATCTGGATAGAGCTAGAGAGCTCAAAGGATTAGATGTAGTCCGCGGACTTACAAAATACACCAAATTTCATATTTCTAGCTTTTATACTTTGGGTGTAATTCATACCCAAAAACGTCGATTTTGTCACTGACCACTCACTCATCAAAACCTAAAGGTACTTCCCGAAGTCCTAGAAAGCTGAAATTTGGAATATATGCTAGGATTTGCACACAATTAACAACAAAATTAAGAAATCTGTGTCTTTCACCCTCCAACACCCCAAAATTGGGGGTGTAAAAAAAACACTAAAACAACAACAACAAGCACACAACACAAATAATCCACAACAAATGCACTGAAACTTACACTTTTGAAATTTTCAACGCCTTTAAGGGTTCTGTATTTAATTTATTTATTTTTTAAAAAATTAATTTTTTAATGAATTTTTCATCATTTGTTTATTCTTATTTTTCTGAATTGTATTTAAATTCAAAAATATTTCTTAATTAATTTTCCAATTCAACAGATAATAGAAACAGAAAACAAGAAACGTAAACAAGAACATAAACAAACAAGAAAAGAGAGTTGGCTATGAAGAAATAAGAGCTCTTTACCAAATAGCAATAATCACTCTCTCGTTTTATTCATAAACGTCAAAATCATCACTTTGTGGGAACTGAAAATTATTCATCTATTTTCTAAAGCACATTATTGGAGATATATTAACCTAGTTCCTTTACTTTGAAACTCTGTGATTTGCCGTTCATTTGTGTGATTTTCAGTCCAACGTTCTATCAAAGTTTAATAAAAAATAAATCCCACCAAAAAAATTTCATGTAAAAAAAGGTCGCCAAGACTCACATGCACATAACGCTTTCGCTGTGAAAAAGTTATGAGATCTCATGAAGAGCCAAGCCCATAACTCTACAAGGCCTAACTCCACAAGACCTAACTCTACGAACCCTACATCGTGGTCAAAAAGTATGACTTGGCCGTTTAGCAGCCGAAACACAGAAACTTCCATAGATTTTTGGTAAGTCGGTTATGCAAAAGTTTTATGAAACGGCCAAGCCATACTTTTTGACCACGATGTAGGGTTGGTAGATTAAGGTCTTGTGGAGTTAGGCCTTGTAGAGCTATGGGCTTGGCTCTTCATGAGATCTCATAACTTTTTCACAGCGAAAGCGTTATGTGCATGTGAGTCTTGGCGACCTTTTTTTACATGAAATGTTTTTGGTTGGATATTTTTTACAAGAACTTCATTAGAGATAGTATGCATTTGATCTTTTGTTTATTATTATTTTAACTCTAAAGCGCGAGTATTGATATCGTGTAAGAAAAATTGGATGTTGTAGGTAATAAAAATTGACACTGCATCCGTAAAAGTTATTTATGTACATACTTATTTGCCGATTTACTTGAAATTTGGTACAGAGCATTTTTATACGATTCCCTAAAGGGGTAATTCGAATTTTTGATTTAACTGTTCTTGAGATAATGCTGAAATACAACTTTTTTGGTTTTTTTGCAAATTATCTCAAAAACTGCTTAAACGATTTTGATGATACCTTTTTTCCTGTAGGTAATGACTAAAATTATTCTAAGAAAATTGTATTTCAGTTTTTTTTCTCCAAAAAATTTGCATTACGGTAATATGGTTGTGACGTTTTTTGAGAAATTCAAAAATCGGCTGTGGGATCTTAGCACCTCATATATGGGATGTTCGCAAAAATAATATGTCATCTAAAAGGTCAGTAATTGGTCATAAAAGGTCAGCTATTTTTAGAAATTGGTCAGGTTTAGAAAAATTTTAATCCAGGGTCAAAAGTTGTTAAGGTCACTAGCGATTTTTGCCACCTCACTTATGTGATATTGAAAAAAGAAACATGCCATCTGAAAGGTTACTTAGTACTCAGAAAAGGTCAGCTAGTTTCAGAAATAGGTCAGGCATAGATTATTCTTTATAATTTTTATAAAAAAAATTTAAGGTAAAGGTCAATGAACTTTAATTTTTTTTGTGAAACTCAAGTAACTAAAAATCTACAGCTGACCAATTTATGTAACTCCCTGACCTTTTATAAAGAATAAGTAACCTTTCATATGGTGTATACTTTTTTCGATTATCCCATAAATGAGGTGCTAAAAGTTCACATGACCTTGTTATGACCTTGAAAAAACTTTAAAAAATTATTTAAAAAAACATATGCCTGACCAATTACTGAAATTACCTGACCTTTTATAACTATCCAGTGGTTCTACAAATGGTATAATATTTTTGCGAATCCCATTGGGTGCTAAAATCCCACAGCCTCAAAAATCAAACAAAAAATTAATTTTTTTAGTATCTAATTTTCCTTTTTTTACATTTCATCATAACTTTATGCATGGTTTTTAACTACAAAAGCAAGTTCTTGTCATGCATATTTTTTATTTAAAACAAATTTTAAATTAGATGAAAATATATTAAAACAGATATATGTATGTTATGTATAGATAGTAGGTACCTACTAAGAAATTCAAAATGTACAAATTTCGCTTTGAAAATTTTATCATTCGCTAATCTATTTTAAAAGTCTGGATTTCCCATACAAATGGAATATATACTTAAATAAAAGGTTTAATATTTATAACCAAACAAGAAATACAAAAGAAAAGCGTGTACATAAAAGGTACCTACATATAAATTTTGCCACCATAGATAGACAAAAGTAGTATAATTCTTATGAATAAAATCAGTTTTTGGCTTATGGATTGTGAGCTTTTACTTGCTCCATGTTTAACTATTTTTGAAAAAAAAAAATAAAATTTTTTTAAATATACATTCCACATAAGTGTTGCTTCTTTTAGAGAGGAGATATACAAATTGAATACGTTATACGCCTTTTAGAAATAACAAATTGAAAAATGCAGTGTTTTGCAAACTTCGATAAAACCAACGAATTTCCAAATGTATGTATTGTAAATACATATATGAGCTCAAGCTCAAGCCTCGAAGGACTTGGTTCATTGAAAAATTGTTGCCTTAAATCCTTAAGAATAACTGATTAATCTTGCAATAACACAGGCGCATAATTTTAAACAGCCTTATGTAAAGGTATTAGCATGATACTACTTAACAATTTTCTAACTTTAAAACTCTACTAAAATATTTTAGGTTTTAAACATTTTCTAACTAGTATCATACTAAACCTATTTTCTTAAGAATCTCTAGTTGAACACGCCTAAGAAAGTGATAGTTCAACCCATTTTTGCAATAATTGTAGCTGAAAGTGACACTTGGATTTAGTATGATACTAAAAAGATTAAATAGGCATTTGGCGATTTTAACTTTAGTAAAATGTTAAAAAGATAAAACGATACTAACTCGTTTAAAATTTGGAAAAGCCTGTTTTTAACCTAGCATTATACTAAAAATGCTTTAACATCATACTAAATCGTCTAAAATTTTGCGCCACTGTTTTTAAAAATACAGTGCTGGTAAAAATAAAAAAAAAATATTTTTTTGTACAATAAAATTGTACAAAATTTAGAATACCTCAATAATCTGCAACTGAAATTGTTCTATGAATATTAAAATATAAGTTAAAAGTAAATTAATATTTTTAAATTTACCAAAAAACGTGTCAACCAAATCTTAATTTATTTCGCTCACACAACACAGTCTCTCAGCATACATACACACGTGTGATGGTATACACCAACTTGACATATATGTTAGTATTTACTACATATACTTGAAAATTGATTCGTCCTTTATTAAGATTGACAGGTACTTAAATAGAAAATCCAAGCAAAATACCAAAAATTGAATTCTATATAAAATAAGAATGTCTTAATACATTATATACGAGATATCAAATGCATGAAAGTAATTTCATTCTCTTTTTCTCTATAATATGTATTTAGAATTCTATCCCTAATCGTTGGTCAAAGCACATGAACTGTCCTGGTCAGATTTACAAGGACCACAATTTATTTGTATAGACAGGAAGGGCCACCCTTGAAGCTTAATCCCATATTAAAAAGCATACACAAAAATGTGGCATATCTCTTTTATATTCTCGTGTTTCCATACGGGTACGCATAGATTCATATATGTACTTATAAGGATATTCTTCTAGGACCTGCCAAACCAAAATATATAAAAAAAAAAAACCTGGAAAGGTTAACGAGTGGCAGAATATCCAAAGTCTTTTGTTGTGCTATGTCAATTTGTCATTTATTCTCATACAGCCTCTTTGATGTTTGTTTTTTTTTTTTCTGTTATCAGAAATAATACAAATCACAGTGGCAGATTGGCATTATACATAAGCAAGTGGATTAGGGCCTTTTTCTTTTAGGGCTCTTATTCTATTTAACTTGATTTATGTAATTTTATAAGCTTTATTTTTGATCTTTCTCGGCAACAGGAAATGCATACTATATAACGTACATATCCTTACTGATGGATCAGTTTAAAAAAAAAAATATTACAAAATTATCATTAATGTTTTAAGTTATAACAGTTATAACAGTTTATCGCATAAAAAAAAATAAATTTACTTCGCGTGAATTTAAAAGAAAACTCTGGCTTTCCGAAGTACACCCACCAGCGGAGGGCCTTGGACCTGTGAGGAAGAATTAACAGTATTTTTATAAACAAAATTTTTATGAATTGTCATGTCTATTGTATAGAATCACTTCCAAAGCTTTAATGTATGTACATTCTTCCTAGGAAAAGCGATTTAATTTAAATAAAAAATTAATTGATGATTTGAATGAGAGAATAACAACATGAGTGAGCTACCACCAAGTTTTATAGCCTGGAGTTATAGCTATTTCACGGTGGCCAGGCCGATCATCAGACTCCTTTAGTGGTGTTAAGTCTATTTATGTTAAATTTTATTCGAAAAAAAAAAATAATTATTAAGAAGAAACCTGAGTGCGTTTTTTTTGTATCTAGGGCAATAAAAGATTTGAGAAGCTTGGGCCTATTGTTTTTTAACTTCCCATTGAAAGTTATTGTAATCGGTCCGATTTGTGAAATTGAAAATTTTGACATTTCTCGACGTTTCGAGGTCTCTGGAGTCGGATTACGTCTGTGTATACGTTCGTACGTTCGGAAGCTTTTTTCACTGACGATATCTCGAGAACGCATAGAGATATCAACTTGAAATAAATTTTATTTTACAGGTGATAAGGCCATAACGTGCAGAAACGATTTTTAGAAAAAGTCAATAGGTGGTTTTTTTATTATAGTAATTTTAAAAATAGTTGTAAAATGGCTTGTTTCCCGAATATCTCTAGATAAAAAAAAATGCTATCGAATTCGTCCTGGTTTCATTCTATGCATAATGACGTAGTGAAAAATTGGTAATACTTAAAACAAAAATCAACCCACAGTTTTTTTTTTGTCAAACCCAGCCTCTTATTTTTTTTTTTTAAACAGAGCATGCTGGGAAGAATCGATCCAACCCTGAGCGTAGGTATAAGTAAGTAATAATTCACGCACCAATGAAAAGTTCGGTGTAGTAAAATAATTTTTCGTCAAGCAAGAGATAATGCTGTCAGTCACTCACTATTTGAAATAAGGCAATAGGAAGGTGGAGCGGGCAGGCATAGGAGTGGGTATAGGACGTCGGAATAGGTAAGGGAATCCCGAAGAAGCCCGAGACGAACACGACTCGAGAGGGAAGTGGGAAGGGAAAGAAATAAGAACTAGGGAAATTAAAATGGGATGAGGGTTAGGATAAAGTGGGAACGGAGAGGGGGAAAAAGAATATCCGCTACGGGGGCGCTGGCATGCTCGCGGGGCTCGACTTAACTCGCCGGATGTAGGGGGGGATCTTGCCCCCGTAGACAGATCTCACAATAATTTTTATATCCTTCGGTCAGGATCAGAAATTTTGTTTAAAAAATAAATCAGTAAATATACCCATCTCAGCAGTTATGGAAAAGTAAATGACACCATTTGTTTTTTACTTTTATATGTATAGGTATATCAGTGTGCATCGTTTAAATCGACATGCTGTATCAACCGGATGGCTTATAATGACATCTGGATTTTTATCATCGGGAGACAACGTGATTTTTATACAATATAATGGATTGTAATTTATTTTGAATCCAATTTTTAAAAAATTCCAACTATTTTTATATTTTCGAATTATTTTTTTGTTGTAGGTATTTTCCTTAAATACCATTAATTTTAAGCTGACAAGCATTATTTTTCAAATTTGAATGTTGATTTTTTTGTATTCAATAATAATTGTAAAATCCAATGTGACTATGGGCTCTTAGCACTTCATATATGATATATTCGCGAAAAGTATACATAAAACCCGCTGAAGAGAAATCCACTTAAGAGAAAACCCCGCTTATCTGAAACACTTTTTTCATCCCCGAGTTTTTTTCGGCCAATAACCTTTAAAACATTCCGCTTAAGCCAAACTCGCTTGAGTGAAAAACCCGGATACCTGAAACATTTATTCAGTTCAATTTTATATTCTTCATTGAAAAAAACTCTCTTAAGTGAAAAAAATAAATTAAATCGCATAGAACGAAAAATTTGCTGAATGCTTTCGTTTCTTCTTTATTTTTCAGCTTCACCGTTTTCACAACGAAAATGACATTTGAATTTTTTATTATTTCACAAGCGTTTACATTTACATTTTATAAATAAATTGCTTTGTCATCTCAAACAAAAATCCAAAAACAACATTTCAAATGGCTCAAGAGGTATACGTGATATTTTGACATTTATTAAAAAGAAAATTATATTTTCATAATTCAAAGATAAATAAAAAATAAATTCAATTGTTTCTAGCACTAATTCTCCGCTTAAGTGAAATTTTTTTTCACTTAAGCGGGGTTCGTTTAAGTGAAAAACCCGCTTAAGTGAAAAAAATACTGCGAAATTTTGCAGTTTCTCTTAAGCGGGTTTTACCATATCATAAAAATTGGTCAGGCTTGCCAAATTTTTGATCCAGGATTAAAATTTTTCAAGGTCAGTAACGATTTTTAGCACCTCCATTTGTGAGACATTCGGAAAAACAATACCATTTGAAAGGCCACCAGATCTTGATAAAAGGTCAATTAATTTTAGTAATTGGTCAACCGTTATAGTTTTTTTTTATGAATTTTAAATTTTTTTCAGACTCACAGTATAAGACTGAGCACCTCATTCCTGATTAAAGGTCAGGTATTTTCTTTAATTGTTCAGCGATAGATTTTTTTTTAAATAATTTTTAAATTTTTTTTTTTTCAAGGTCATAGCAATATAAAGATTGTTAAATATTCTAAAAAAAAATATATATCATCTGAAAGGTTACATAATCCTTATTAAAGGTAAAGGAATTCCAGAAATTGGTCAACTATGGTTTTTTTTTTTATATATATTTGTTGTTGTGTTTTTTTTTTGTTTGTTTATTTTTTGTATACATTTTTCTTATTTATAATGCTTTTAAATATCCATTATGAATATTGTATTTGGTATTAAAGATTCCCAGTTTAATGCTTTGAAAATACGTATCGATTTTTGGGTTTATTAAGGTGTCTGAAGGTTATAGAGATCAATTTATATTTTAACAATCTCGCCACTTTGTCTAATATTAAAACACTAAAAACATCGCCAAATTTTCCAGTTTACTATCTCCAAGTCCCACTTGTAATAAATTTTATTTTTATTTCTATTTTTGGACATAAATGAAATAAGACCCTTTAGTGAAAATAACATTCGTAATGGAATGAATGGAGGCACAAAATATTATGATTGATAAATTTTTATAGCTGTTTTATGGGAAATCTATATCATAAACACGATACGTTATAGGTAGAGAATTTCTCTTTCTGTTAAGGTCATTTCAGTTATTATATTACTTTAGAATTATAAGTTTAGTTATATCCTTCAAGTATTTCATGACTGGGGCACTGACTTTTCTCAATTGGATAATTATTTCATTTTATTACTGGAGAAGATGGATAGAGAATAACAGGAAAGGGAAACGAGGGTTATAATAAATAAATGTTCTACCTGTGGTTATCTATTTAGGTAATAGGAAATTGAATTATGTCAGGATTTGTGAAAGATATTCGTTTTGATTTTCATCACTCTTAAGTATAAAGTAAAGAAATGTGGACATGATTTTTTGAAATATTTATAATGGTCAATAAATCTTTCGACTTTAAAGCTTGGAGTTTTAAAACTTAGAACCTGCCTTATTTAAAATATTATAATTTTGGGTTACGAATTTCAGATTTTTAAATTCAGGGTTTCCTAATCAATCCCTTGCACTCTTGGCTGCTGCCTCTTGCGAGGAAGTGACAAATCCTCCAAGAATATCTCCTGTCATAGAAAAGTGCTGCACATCCTTTGGTCCTTTTTATTCCTTTAGACACGCTCACAGAAATGGTTGAGAGTTATAAGTCACTAGGCCCTGGTTCTTCATGAGCTGTTGTGCCACCAAATTTATTTTTTTTATAACAAAGTAAAATTGTTTTTAATTGGATTTGTTGAACTATTGTGTTATAAAAACTTCCTGGATTCTCAGAATTTTATTCAATAAATGAAAATAAATAAAAAAAAAACTTTTTTTTTTAATTCGGTGTAAGAAAAAAAAACTATTATTTTATTCATATCGAATTAAAAAATACAAAAGGTTTTTTTTTTTACTTATTTTCGATTATCAATAAAATTCTGAGGTTTTTTTTTATAAATAAAAAAGTCATATTATTTTGTTCATAAAGAATTAAAAGAAACGATAGTTTTACTGGTTTTAAAAGTACTGGACCAGATAGAATAGGCTATGTTTCATAAAATGTATAAAATTAAAAAAATACATAAATTTGATAAATGCAACAGTAGGTACCTATTATGTGTTTTGCCCAGCATTTCCATGTTAAAGTGAAAGAAACTTACAGATTGGTTACTTGGAGCAATTTTAGAACTTTTTGCGAACAAAAATAAAAACATAATAGAAAATTGAAAAGATTTGTTTGTAAATCGGATAGATACGACTTTTTTGTTAACTTTATTTTTTTACCCCATTCCACTTTATAAAAAGCTTCATTTTTAAAAGTTTCTAGCCATTGAGTGAACCTCGAAGTTCAAGACTTCTTTCAATTAAGGTATTTAAACATAAAAGGAATTTATTTTATAATCTGCAATTTTTTTACACTATTTCACCCTATAAATATAACTAAATAATGAAATATTTGTAGTTATCCTTAATATCCATATATATTGCTCCTTAGCGTTATTATTCGAATAATAAGATTTTTTCAAATCAGATGTGATTTATTTTGTTTTTACCCAATTTCACCCTATAAAAAGTAAAATTTAAAATTTCTTAAAATTAAAAAAAAAAATGTTCCCTAAATTCATTCTGTTAGAATAAAATAGGAAACTATTTTTTTATTAGATTTAACTTTTTTTTTACCAAATTTTACCCTATCAATAGATAAATTTTGAAAAATTTGCCCTTAAGTACATATTATGTATACATTTTTAAAACTGCTCTTTTTTCAACCCTATTTCTTCCTATATAAAAGCAAATATGTATATAAAAAAATATCCATAAAGCCGTTCCCTAAGTTTCAAATTCAAACAGAAAAGATTTTTTTAAACTACCCAGATAGATAGATAGAATGATAGAAAACAAGAAATTTGAAGTTAGTCAAAGATTTTTTCTTAAATAGATTTAAATGTCACTTTACACTTACACAGTTTGAACATAAGACTACTTCATGAACAAAAATATATAATTAATCTTTTAAGCTTGCAAATGAAAAAAAAAGACATTAAGAAAAGAAGAGGGTTGAAAGCACATGGCTTGAAGGGAATAACTCAACTCATTTTGTGTCCCTCCTTTTTGAGTAAGCGGGCCATTTCTCGCAATTTTGTGGTTTATTAATTTTCTTCATTTTTAAATTTCTACAGATTTGGTCCATAAAGTTGTTGATTTTGTTTCTCCTACCCTACAAGTTTCATCCTCTTACACAATTTCTAGTCATTCATTTTTACTTTTTTTTTTTAATAATTATTACCCTTTCTTTATTAAACCTATTTATCTTCCATTTTGTATCTCATTAATGAAAATTCAAAAAAAAAATAAATACATAATCAATCACGGGTCATTTTCTTGAAGCTTTTTTTTTGTCTATTTCCAAGAAAAACATTTAATATGGTTGAAATTTTTAAGAACGTAATAATATTATATTTTCTTTTTGCGTTGTGCTAAATTAAAGGAATGACGCGTCAAAATTAATGGTATGTACCTTACATACCTACCTACATATAATATATTTCTATTAAAATATTGACAGCTAAAAACATTTCTTTATGCGACCGTTAAAATGTCAAAATTCAAAAAATATAATGACAGCTTAGAAGGGCAGGATATCCATTCTCTCGCAAACCAACAGAGCAATTAATTTAAATAGTAAGCAATTAAGTAGTTTTTAATATATATCCACTCCCGGACCATTTATCTATATTTTTAAGATGTTGACAGTTATTGACCTGCTAAGTTGGCGTCCTGCTTGGCGCTCATTTTTTTCGCAAACCAGAATTGTGTTTAATTTTTTTTTTTTTTTTTGCATAACTAATTAGCAATTAAGGATAGTTTTCAATATAATGTATATTCAAAACCGAATCTATTAATCTTTGATTTTGAGAAGTTAACCTGCTAGGTTAACGTCAACTTAGCAGGACACCCATTTTCTCACAAGCCAACAGAGCAATTTTTTTTTTTTTTGCATAACTAATTGGCAATTAAGTAGCAGCTAATAACCATGTATGTAGGTACTTTTTAATCTGCATTCGAAAAAGTGACCTGCTAAGTTGATGCACATACAAATATAAGACAAATCTAAGTAATGCGCAAATTTGTGTCCGTAAAATTTAAGTGTTTTTTTTTACTGTTTTTTTCCTCAAACAAAATATTTCAAAAATGGCTCAAATTTTTTTTTATTCATGGCATTTTTAATAATATAAATAAGTAGGAAATACCCTTTTTTCAAAACCCAAGAATTTAAAATTGTCCTTTTATTCAGTGTAAATTGAAATATTGCTTTATATCTTTGTTTTTTTTTCAATTTTTTTTTTTCACTTTACTTTAAAAATAAAAAAGGTTCTACAATGTCTTAATCTTTTATGCATCTTAATTATATTTTCTCATCATGTTACACACATAAAGCCGCCTGTTTCTCAGACAATAAAGCGATTTTCTCACAATTTTCAATCTTATTTCACATGAGGTTTGAAAAGATAAACATTTAACAGACCCTTCATTTATGTTTTTTTTTTCTTTTAACCAAAACCTTACGTCACGTAAAGGTAGGTACTAAATGCTTTATGGGCTCTCAACAGCCAGAAAAAAAAAAAATAAAAACACCAAAAACGATAAGAAAGACGCTGTAAGGATTCACTTCATTAAACATTCTGAAGAGCATTAGAGTAAAGCTTCAAAAAAGGCGAGGCTCTCCTTTTTCTTGAGCAAAATAAAAAAAACAAAACACCCCATGAACCATGAAACATGCGAAACATCAAATATTTTTTTGTTTTGTTTATGTTTTTAAGGACCTACAAGGATCACTTACTTTATTTGTATAGTTGGAAACGGTAACGGATTCATGCATTTACCGCAATAAATCGCCGTAAGATGAGTTAGGGTCAAAGTATAAAATATTTAAATGTTTCCGCACAAACCCTTGGCTTCTTTGCCATAAGATTTACGACAGAACAGCAAGGTCTTGAGTAGGTACCTATATATACCTTTACGCACTACTATCATTATTTGGATCCTTCTATTATCCCCTTTCAACACTTCTTCAACGCAGATTTGTTGGCAACCCCAATTTCAAGTAGTACCCGCATAAGATAGTCCACAGTAGAAGTTAAATTTACTTACTTCGGTTTTCACCTTTTATCTTTATGATATAGCGAAACCCTTTCGGAGCAAGGATAGATAGCTTCCTATAATAAAATAAAAATCAAAGGATACGCACTACAAATTACCTTTAACCACAAGATTGTGTAGATATACGTAGGAAAAAAGATTTGGCGTGTAACTCCTGGTAAATGCTGAGAGTAAACTAATTGTAAATTGATGTGTCAGAGGGGTATATGGTTTAATTCTATGCCTAAACAAAAACAACAACATGAAAACAACAACTACTGCTATCTACTGTGTGATAGAGTCCTTGTCACATATCCTTGATGGGATTATGATGTTAGAATAGATTGGGCTTAAAATCAGTAAAGAACGACGAAGGTACTCTTGAAAGTTGTCACTACCAGGATGGCACACGTTATAGAGTCCTTTTGATTATGAGAAGTCAGGTGGTGGTTTGCACATTATACTGCCTATACCCAGCCCTCCACCCCCTCTCTCTCTACGAAGGTTAATGGAATAAATTTGTATAATCATTGAGATAAGTTGAGAAGGGTATACTATATGTACTTATTTTAGATTTGAATACACCATCAAGCCACTAGAAAACGACTTGTGCTTGTGTGCGAACTGTGAAAGTATTTAATGGAATCTTTTTTTTATATGGATACCTATTTTTTTTTTTGGTGACATTTCGGGCTTTGTAGAATTGGTATATCCTTGGTTGATGAGGTCTTTTTTTTTTTTTGGCTTCATGCGGATTTTGTCTAGAGTAGTCCTTGAGACAGAAACTCCATGACAACAGAGCGTGAATGTAGAGAAGGAAAAAAACCTTATCTCTACGGTTTGATGTTCGTAGAAATTAGGTAGGTACCTCAAAAATAATGATATTTGAGATAATTTGTGAGTCTGCCTCTGCACTAATAGGGTTTGACAAGGTAGTGTAGTGGCTTTTGCCTTCGCCAATATGAAAAACGACAATCTGAAGCTGCTATTCAAAGCGTAGTATGTATATAAATATAAAAAAAGTCTTTTTTTTTTGAAATTTGGTATCTGGCGTTCATATACGTGGAAAGCAAGGATAAGTCAATGAGTGGAAGAGTCAAGGTTAAAAATGATGCGTATGTGTGTTCTGTTTTAATTTTAATTTCGAAAGAACAGAGATTAGCATATACATTAACCACAGTACAGTTATTCGGTGCCATGGTATTTTATACAAATCTTTATGAGGACAAAGATGAATATTATACTTTAAAACACTCTAGTCAAAATTAGGAACAAAAGATTCAATAAGGTGAAAAATTAAAAAAAACAGGAGCACAAAACTCAAGCAGACTAGAAGAAGTTTAATGCATTAGAATGGGCAGGACATTTTTTTAAAACAAAGAATCTATATCCCTATATTGCAAACTTGGCACATGGGTTTTCCAGTCTTAGGGAGAAGTACAGGGTGGGGCAAAAGGTATGAACCAGTTCTGACCGGCTGGCGCTCGGTCTGTGGTTGTGGTGGGAAAAGGAGAGGGGTCTCGTTGTTGCAGTAAGAGTCTAGTTTTCAGTAGCAACGATGGGAGAGCACCGTGGCTTTGATGTTAGGACTTTTTCTGAAAATGGCCGTTCTGTTATCGCCACGCAGAGAGTCTTCCGACAGCACTTCAAAATCCCTGTTGGGGGAAACGTCCCTGGCAGTAATGCAATTAGACGTTGGGCTAGGACATTGGAAAACAGTTGTTCAACAGCAACTCCTTCGGCAATTGGAAGACCCAGAACTGTAAGAAATCCTGAAAATGTCATCTTGGCAAGAAATGCTATCGAACAGTCTCCCAGGCGCTCAGCCCGTAGACATGCAGTTGCTTTGGGCATGTCTAGCAGATCTTTAAGGAGAATTTTGCACGAAGATTTACAGTTTCACCCATACAAAATAATGTTGGTTCAAGAGTTGTTGCCCCGTGACTTTGAACATCGACTTAGAACTCGTCTCTTTGAGGGGTGACGTGGAGTGGCCTGATGGGCGCTCACCAGATTTGAGCATTTGTGATTTTTTTTCTTTGGGGGTACATAAAGGAAAAAGTTTTCAAACTGTACACATACCCTGGCAGAACTTAAGGGCAGAATCAGAGAGGAAGCTACGGCAATACCCATAGAAATGTGCAGAGTGCATCGCGGCTGACGGCCGCCAACTACGTGATATCATCTTTAAAACATAATGTAAAAAACTAGATTCTGTACTGAATTAAATAATATAAACATAATTTCTGTAAGTTGATTTATTTTTGTTTTACATCCCTTTCATACCTTTTGCCCCACCCTGTATAAGTAAGTATGAAGTACCCGAGTGCAGCGTGGCAGCCTGGCAGCTTACAATTAGTGACTTAGGTACCTACAACTTTAAATCGTTCTAGTGTGTGTGTGTTTGTTGTGGGCAGAAATGGACGAATTTTTATCAAATGAATGAAGAAGTAATATAAAATTTTTTAATTAATTTGTTTAAATTTTGCAAAAATATCAATGGAATGGATGAAAATAAATAAATTTGGTGGCACAAGAACTCATGAAGAAGGGTCACCATTGTTTGGCAAAATTCATTTGGCATTTCTTGTTTCGCCTTAGTCGTTAAATATTTTGTTTAATTCTTAATTGGCAATTTACATTTTCTTTTTTATTCATTACGTTCTTCAATCATTCTGCAATTAACATTTGGCGGTTTTATATTTCGCTTTTTTTAAAAATATTTTTAGTCATTTCGCAAAATTCATTTGGCAAATTATTCTTTAGTTTTTTTTTGTTAAATTGTTTATTATTTGGCCAAGTGTTTTTTCGCAAAATATTGTTTCGCCGTTTCATTATTTAGCGATATTTCGATAAATATCGTCAAGCCGTTTTATTATTTCGCTAATAGATCATTTCACCGTTTAGTTGTTTTGATGGTTTGACCAATCATTACCATCGTCTCTTTTCAAGATTAACAGTTTTTTTCTGAACCGTTGCTTAGTCGTGCTTGCGTTGATAATATTTTTTTAATTGTTTTGCAATTTTTGCCGTAATCACTTTCGCGATTTAAGATTTCAGTTTGTTTGCTTAGTTTAGGTAAGTACATAACAGAAAGAGGATTTTCACATTTTACTCCAAGGAAAAAAGGGTTTTAAGCAATTGGGCAGTTATTTTCGTATGTGCATTATATTTTTTATATTCTCTATTCAGTGTTTTTTCGCTTTTTTTTATTTGGCAATTTGATGTTCAGCTTTTTTTTATTTGGCAATGTTTTGGCTTCCATTGCCAAACAATCGAATGCCAAATAAAAAAAAAGCTGAACATCAAATTGCCAAATAAAAAAAAGCGAAATAACAAACTGCTGAATGAAAAATAGCAAAATATAAGAAAAAGCCAAATAACAAAATGCCAAATAAAAAATTGCCAAACCTAAATATGCCAATCAAACAAAATATTAAGTGAAAATTGCGAAATGAAAATTCCGAAATGATGGTTTGTCATATCATATAAAAAACCAAATGTAATTTGCAAAACGAAAATTGCGAAATAACAAAATGCTAAATAAAAAAATGCGAAAAGAGAAACGGCGAAATGTACCACCGCGAAACGTTAATTTGCCAAACAATTCTGGCGAAACATACCATACCCCATGAAGAACTAGGGCCTAGTGTTTTACAACTTTTAACCATTCCTTTGTGCGTGTCTGCAGGAATGGAGGGGACCGTCATTTTATCGCCGAATCTGAACGGCGGTGATCGGTACTTTTATACGACTGTAGGTACTCTTGGAGGATTTGTCACTTTCTCGCAAGAGGCAGTAGTCCTGAAAAAGCATTTTGTGTTTTTAGGTGGCAGAGGCTGTGAATTAAACCCAGACCTCTGGCGACACAGTCCAACGCACTAGCCGTTATGCCACTGTATCCTTAGTGATACAATATTAATATGATATCCGAGTTTATCTGCAGCATTAGAAAAAGCGCAACAACTCAAAACTAAATTTTTTTCAACTTGTATATAAAACTGTATGAGTCTGACAACTCCGCATCCGACGGTTTGAGATTTTTATAAAGATTCCGATATGAATGGCTACTTAAATAAGGATGAGACAAGTGTTTTCTTAATAATTTTCCACTATAAAAAGTCTGTTGTTTTATTTCAATTTAAAAAGGTTCTTTCAGTATTCCGATTAGAAACAAAGGTATGTGATACTCTTAAATAAATGAAAAACTTTGGTGAATAACCAGGAAACCCATCCTGTATTATGTTTTGCTGTACGTATCTGCAAGAGTGAAGGGGATCTCAATTTTATTAGCAAATATATATAAAAAATAAATTGGAAGTTTAATGTAAAAATCCAAATATTGTTTTTTTTTTCAAAATGTTTGTATGCAATATAATTAAAACTTATTAGAATCTTTTTCAATATTTTTGTTTTATTTAAATTGGTTCAACAGATGAAAAAAATCAACAAAATGGGAGGTAGATACGGTACTTACCTTCTATGTTTTAATAAATGTCTTAGTTCAAATGGAATTTTAGCCCGTTTATTAAGAAAAAATAAAAAAAATCTTATTGATTTTCAATTTCAATAAATGAGCAATTTTAACAAAAATATAACAAAAGCAAATTGGTTGTGTTATTTTATTTCAGTAAATAAAACGAGAATGAGTTAATTTTAAGCCAATTATAGTTACCAAATCTTGATTATACCGACTTGTGGGAATTGACTTTAAAGAAACAAAACATTTGAGGTTTCTAATTTTTTTTTAAATTTTAACTGATGTCTGTTTTCAAATTCCGTATTATATGTCTTCGTTTGTTTAGCCAAGCTGTATTTCATTCATCATTTACATACATCCACACATAATATTAATTTATTTTGGTCTGAATATTTCAATCAAATCATAGAACTTTCAATTAATTGTTCAATTTCAATTAGACACACTTAAATTGTCTTGTATTTATCTTTACTATAAAAAAAATCCCCCCAGTTTGATAAAAAAAAAAGAGAAAAAACTTTAAGCCAACCTAAAATAACCATTGAAGCTATATACCTACATACAAGGTTTCAATAAAGTTCTTCGAAAACTTATTTTACTCAGTTTAATTATTTTAACAAAAAAAAAACAAAGAATTTATCAACAAGAAGACGAAAATAAAATCAAAAGTTTTATACAGTATAAAAATGGGGAGGTATTATTCAATGGGTTCTTGGTGCTGACAGTTTACTTCAAAATTATAAAACTTGCTTTAAAGAGGAGGAGAAAAGTTTTCCTTTCGTAGAATGAACATTTAAGAAATGTTTGCACTTAATATTTAATATATTTTTTTTTGATGTTGTAGAAAAATAATTCATTGAAAATAGTTTTTACCACACTTATTAAATTGTAATTTTTTGTAGCTATAGTCTTTTATACTCGAGGATTTAAATTGATAGTTTGACAGCTTGGACAATATTCTAAAGCTTGTGGAGGAAACTGAGACTTGTAACTTTTTGAACTACCTATACATATACATAAAGTATGTCATCGACATAATATTACAGATGTTATAGTTTGGACCTTATGCTATAGACCTTTAAACTCAATATGATTACAATGAAGAAATCGACTTGTTTTTATCAAAATCCCACAAGTGCATAAAATTCATCAATTAATTGTAGGTATACTGTATTGAAAATCTCAAAACTAAACAAAATTTCACGAACCTATTTAATTTTCAGTAAGAAGAATGATAGATACTGATAGTAGAAACACATGATGGTTTATTTAAAGTATGGCAAAATATTGAGATATTCACTTTCTATCAGACATAGATCTCTGAAACTTTGATGGGAAAAGAAAAGCGTGGTGTCTCCGAAAATTTCGTCATTAGAATGGATATGAAAAATTTAGAAAATTCAGACGCCAATTTTTGTGGACTAAAGGAACCAAAATCTAAAATTCAGAAATTTTGAACTTATATGTAGAATTTACCAGAAAAACTTAAAATTTGTCAACAAAATTGGTAAAAGTCCGTAATGTTTTGCTTTGATAATGCATTCCGGACTTTTCTACCAGCTTTCTTGAACAGAAGTACTTATACAATAGGTGGCCTGCTCATACCAAACGCATGGTAGAAATGAATTACAAACACAAAATAATTTGGGCTATTATAAATTTTTGCTGAAAAATTGTAAGTTTTAGAATTTCCATATTTCAGGGTTTACAGTGAAATATACAATAGTACCTTGAGTATCTACTTGAATGCTTTAAACACCCGATCAAGAATTTCAGAATTTGAAACACTAAGGCCCAATTTTCCAGAAAAAAAAATTTGCGAACCGTTATAAAAAAAAACTCGGAGGATAATACATATATCAAAAGCATCTGTTCATTGAATTCCGAATTAAACCGCCAAATTTGGTGAGTTAACTCGGGTTTACCTTTAATCTCGCACAAAAAAAATATGCCTAAATCAGCGATAGGTCTACATAAGTGTGATGCATACAAGCCAGTCGGCAGAGGTTCTTTTTTTGCAAAAATATACTGATCAAATTATATGATTGAAATTATTTGGTGTGTTATTTTTGAGTATAAAAATAAAATGGCGCTGTTTTATAGGTGTTGTGCGTTGGCCATTTTGAAAAACACGTTGTGACTAAATTTTGAGAACGGCTCATATGGTACAAAAATTTTGTGAGCACAGTTTTCTCATAGAACATTTTTTTTATAGGATTTATTTTAATTTCAGAGATAAAGCTTTTTTTTAGTTTTTCCCCAATATCTCCTTAACGGAGATCTAACACAAAGCATGATGTAAGGCGCCTTGACTACGAAAGTATAAATTCTACAAAAAAATGTTTTATGAAGAAAAGATAGATAGTTGAATTTCCTATAGAAAAGTGCTTACAAATTTTGTGAGCTGTGAGCCTATTTCGAGATACTGGCTAAAACGCGTTTTAGCCGACGTGGCGCTCAAGACTTACCGCGCCGCGCTATTTTATCAGTATACTTATATAAACGACCTACCAATTCCAATTATATAAAATTTAATTAGTATATTTTTGCATTATGCAAAATCTTGTTTGCCTCTGGCGACTGGCCTAATTCATAGAAATGATTTAGGCAGTTATTTGAACTTATATGGTCCCAGATATTTTAGGTGTTCCAAATCCTATAGGCCTGCCCATATTTTCTAATACTACGTTTTCACCGACCACTAAACCGAGATTTAGGTAGATTTAATATATCTTCTCCCAAATCCCGTGATTTACTATACAAATTTTAATCTTCACAAATCAAGATTTAAAATAAATCTCATTTAAATCTTCATAGGACCAATAGTTTTACAATTCGAGCAGACCTATTCCCCTATTCAGCGCAATACAATCTGATTTTTTTTATCGTTTAACACAAAGCAAACCTGCCATCTCACTTCTACTTGATAAGAAAAATGACGCATTATCTGCATTTTGAATGATTCTGTCAAAATTAATCTACTTTTTAATCTTTTTGTCTGGTAAAAACACTATAGGATTTATCAAATCTAAACGAGATTAACTTGTGGTGAAAACGTAGTATAAGATTAAAGTTTAAACTCCAAGTTAGACTTCAAGTCAATACATATAGTACTTTGAGTTAAGCATTTGTCATTAGATGAGAAAGTTGTAGAAGTTATCAATTCATTTCGAAGCCCATATAGATTTAATTAAATTGAAAAATATTTCCATTTAATCGGCAAAATCTTCAATGCTCAACAACACACTGCTAAGATGGCTATGATCCTATTCAATAGTCGTATAATAAATTTCTATGGTCATTGAAGTCCTACATAGAATAGAGAACAAGGATCTTGCATTCACAAGCTTCGTCGAATCGAACAAGATGTGTATGTACCTACCAAACAACACCCAAAACTATGTACAAATACACATATTTGATAATAGCACCATACCAATCTGATTCACATTAGAAATTAGACATGAAGCTTGTTATTTCGTTGCCACTTAATTCTCTCTGGAGCATGATAGACATATAGTATTTTGAGGTGTGTTGGTATAGAAAAACAGAACCCATCTGGCAGACCTAATACATTTTCTATTTATACATCAAACACAAATGTATAGAAAAATATACAATGCTATAAAACAAGGACTCTATGTCTTTATGGTTTGATGTGGTATGATGGCATGGTATGGTATGTCATGACATGGGATTTGTATTTTTCCTTATCTATGTCCTTTGGTGAGTAATTCAAAAACAAGGCAAAAAAAAAAAAAAAAGATTGAAATGGAAAATTGGTATTTCCACTATAAATGATAATTCAGGGGAGAGACATCATACACACATATACGAGGACGATGATGATGATGAGGTTGATGATGATGAGTGGGTAGATGTGCGATGATGACATGAATTCATCCGAGTTTGGGATTCAGTGACAAGAGTGACACTCAGGATTTGAGGCAGGGACAAGTGCGCGACAACATCAACAAACGACAACAACAACTACAGACGTATTTGGCATGTTTTTTTTATTTTTTTTTTTTTCAAAAATAAATTGAGTCATTCAATGTTAATCCTGAAAATAAGTAGAAAATTATATAGGAGTAAATAAATAACTATACATGTTCATATAATATAGAAATGGATGCGACAAATGGGAATCGTTCCAATTTGAATGGAAATTAGTAGGCAATCAAATGCAAATGTTTTTATTTTCTTTCTTTTTGTTGATCCTTTTTTTTGATTCTGTTTGAAAAGGAAAAAAAATTATCTACTTATAGGAAAATAATTGGAACATATGATAGGTATGTCTTCAAGGCTGACAAGAAAAAAAAAAGGTTTTTTAGATAGCCTCGCATTCAAAAAATTTCCAAGTCGTCATGGAATTCTCAAATAAAAGCAAGAAATTTAATTGAGTTGGGGAGCAAGAGTGTTTGTAAAAGTTCATTTTCGAAAAGAAAATTAACTGGTTTTTAAAACATATTGATACAAAATTGATATGTGTATATGTATTATGTAGGTATGTATAAGGATTTTTTATAATTCAAAACCAAATTTAGGTTTTAAAAAATAACTCAAACAATAGAAAACTTATGATAATTATAGCTTTTTACTGCAGGGCAACGTTTTTAGCAGTTAACCAGTTTTTTTAATTTTAATTGATGTACTTCTCAAATTACTGGTTAAAAATCTTAACTGTTGAATTCAGAAAGAATAAACGTAATCACACCGAAGGCCCTTAGTTCACACTTTACACAGCATTGTTTTCTGAAGAACTTACTTAGCTAACCTAGGAAAAAAGTTGTTAAAATCCAGGACTTTAGAGGACACCGTCTATTATATAAAGGAACAAAACTGAAAATAAAAATAACTAAAATAAAATAAAAATATGGTTTGTTGTTGTTTACGAACCCCAGATAAATAGTATAAATTTTATTTTGTTTTGTATTTGCTTGGAAATATGCAAACTTTGCAACAAGAAAAATGCGTACTTTGAGACGAAATTTTCTTTTTGATATTAAGGCTGTGTGGGAATTAGATTAAAATCGCTTTAAATTTTATCTGGAGATTAATTTTTGAAATCATAATAAGGTGAGTCCATATATCGTGGAAAGCGTCAACCTAAGTTCCATTCGATTCATTCTTTGTATTAGCATTTTATTCACTTTGTTTTTCTTTTAATATTTAGATTTAAAAGAGGAAAACGAGGAAAACTTTTTAAAAATATAGAGGACGTTTCGAGCTGAAGTGAAAAAAAGACATGTCCTCGGAAACGAGGACGTTTGGCAACGCTAAACATAAGGTTTATGATGTGACAGTTTGCGCTGAGGAAAAAATTGAACAAAAGCGTTTAAGATGAACATAAGTATTTACGTATAGTTTCAGCTAATATGGTCTTTAATTATTTGACTTTCCACCCGGAGGGTTATGGGCTATAGGTATAACCTCTAACATCAGAAATCAGAAGCAATTTTGTGAGTACTTTACTATAACGTTGCTTAATTTATATAAAGTTAGCATGACAACAATTTTTGGTAAAACAAGTGGCGCGGCAATTTTTTTCTCTTCATGGCATATTTAGGGCAGTTATACATATTGTGCGTGAAGTTAGCACCGCCATTTTTGATTTTCGTAAAAAAAAAAAATGGTTGTGCTGCGATGTGCCCAACTTGTGCTGCCATGTGCGGTATTTTTAAGAAAATTGCACTAAACTTATGGTTTTTAGAGGCTACCCATTTTTTTAGCGTGAAGTTAGCACGGCCATTTTCGATATTGTCCTGTATAATGCTCAACTTGTGCTGCGATGTGCCGTAAATATTTTTTTCAAATTCGCAAACTCGCAAATTTTGCGAGTGAAATTTTTTTTTTTAAATTAAGGTTTTCTAAAAACTTTAAGTTGTGCTGTTTTGTGCTCAAAAAATTATACTAAGAATCGAAGAGATAAAAAAAAATTCGCATATTTTCAACTTTTACAAGCAAACGCAAATGTTGCGAAGTACTTTAACGTGAAGTTAGCACCTCCATTTTCGATTTTCAAAAAAAAAATAATGGTTGTGCTGTATTGTGCCCAACTTTTGCTATTTGTGCCATGTATTTGTTTTTTAAAATTCGCATATTTGTAGATTTTAGAGCCGAAAATTCATTTTGCGAAGCGTGAAGTTAGCACTCCCATTTTCGATTTTATAAAAAATAATGGATGTGCTGTATTGTGCTCATCTTGTGATACGTTGTTCCGTAATTATTTTTTTCAAATTCGGAAGTTTGCCAATTTTGCAAATGAAATTTTTTGCAAAACAATGATTTTCAACAAAATTAAAACTGTGCTGTTTTGTGCCAAGTGCCGAAGAGATAAAAATAAATATTCGCATATTTGCAGCTTTTAAAGCCAAAAGTTCATTTTGCGAAGCGTGAAGTTAGCACCGCCATTTTTGATTTTCAAAAAAATAATGGATGTGCTCATGTTGTGCTTCGATGTGCCGTAAATATTTTTTAAAATTCTCAAATCTTACGAATGAAATTTTTTTAAAAATTAAGTTTTTCTAAAAACTTAAAGTTGTGCTGTTTTGTGCTCAACTTTATGCACATCATGTATACGCCAATTTCTGAGACAGTCAAAAGTAACATTTTCGAAAGTTGTCATGCTAACTTTATACGGCTGTTAAATGTACTTATTCAAAACCAGATTACTTCAGCTATTTAATCGGACTTAAATTGTGACTTTGCAAATTGCAATAGATATAAAGGCAATTTTGTCCATTATTAAAACATACCGATTTGTAATTTAGGATAACTACACCATACACCGTAGGTATGGCGTAGGTATGGCATACAGTACAAAGCAAAGTACATTCCAAATTCAATGAGAATATTTATCAAACAAGAATACAAAAAAAAAGAACAAAACTTTCTCAAACAACATTTACAAAATTTATCCAAGCCCAAAGTTCAACTAACCATCATCGTCATCATCATCATCATCAACATCATCATCGTGCCCTTTATTAACTTTGTATACAAGAGATTTGTATTTTATGATCCTCCTTGATGTTAGGAACTGGAGTTTGTGTTTTTGGGGTTTTTGAATTGAGATAAGACGCAGATAACAAGATAGACATTTTAGATACTCTTGGTTTTATCTAACGGTAATGGACCTGGAAGTTACATTCATTTCATTCCAAAAAAAACGAAATAAGTATACGAATAAGATATGGAAATTTCGGTCTGACTGACCGGATGCCATTCTTTTTCTTCTACTACATATATGCGTATAGACAAATGAACAGAAAAAGAAAAAAAATTAGTTTGGAGTCAGTCTCAGTATATCCATTTAGAATGTATATTTTTGGAAGTTATTTCTATAAATTGATATGGCTTAATATGCGAAATGTGCCGGGGATTTTCCTTAAAATCTTTTGTATTGCTTTTGCTAAGAAGTGTCATTACTACAAATAGGTGTACTTTATATGATAAATTTTCTTATAAAGAAGGTTAATGGAGAAAGTTGCTCTGCTTCCCGAGAAGCCATTTCCAAATAAGATGTCATGATGTTCATAATATGTTGTTGTGCTTGGTGGGTGGTATTCGAAAAAATAAATAAAAAAAAAGTCATTATTGCTCTGAAAGAAAAGATAAAAATAAATGCAAATGGTTTAGCCTTATTTTCTGTCGAGGGGTGACCTGGGATTTAAATGAAAAATCACATCGAAGTGAGAAAATTTTGTATGTGTCTTAAAGAGGGCATAATTAATGCGGTGTCGTGTAAACTGAACTGGTATATTCAATTTCTATACCCTAAACGCTTAGGCTAGACACGCATTTGCGATTTACATTGTGACTTAAAAGCAACTCTAAAAATGGAAACTGTTTCATTTGTTTTTTTCAGCGCCGCGATTTTTCAGTCGCATATGTGAGCACTCACATTATAAACCATGGCACATTTAAACCATAGACGATTTAGTATGATGTTAAAGCAGTTTTAGTATGATGCTAGGTTAAAAACAGACTTTTCCAAATTTTAAACGAGTAAGCATCGTATTATCTTTTTAACATTTTACTAAAGTTAAAATCGCCAAATGGCTATTTAATATTTTTAGTATCACTTTGGCAGCTACAATTGCAAAAATGTGTTGAACTGTCACTGTTTTAGGCGTGTTCAGCTAGAAAAATAGGTTTAGTATGATACTAGTTAAAAAATGTTTAAAACTAAAAATATTTTAGTAAAGACTTTTAAAGTTAGAAAATTGTTAAGTAGTATCATGCTTATACCTTAACATCGGGGTGTTTATAATTTTGCGCCCAGTGTGGTCACTCACATTGAAATTCATTTGTTATCTATTTCTAAATATTCGCGAAATCGAAATAGCAAGTGCGTGCTTAGCCTTAGGCACGTTTTTGCTACAGCATTCGATCTATAACGCCGATATTATGTTGTGTGAACATATTTTATTAATGGCTCATCATATATTTTTAAAATTTTCTTAGAAAAAAAAAAATAGATACTGGTGCACTGTGATACTCTATCATTTTACTAGCTGTATCTGTCAGAAAATAATAAGCAAATAAATTCTGTGCTATGCAAATGGTGACAATTTGGTGAGGTTTGGCAGAATTAAGATTTTTGCATAGAAAAATTTCTTATATAGAAATAAGCAGTGCGAATTTATTTACTATTTCGAATGTTTCCTTATTTGAACTACGAACTTTTTGAATTTGTACTGACAAACGTGAAAATTCATGAATTCGAAATACCAGCAGACATTTTGTATGACAAAAATTCTAACAGATCCTTATCAAAATAAAATCTAAAATGACAGAAGTGAAAAATAGTTGGATCCTGACAAGCATTATAATATGACTTAGGATAAGGCTTTAAATGGCAATGTATTACAATATTTTAATTATTTTTATATTTTAACGGAACTGTTTTTGTTTTCGAGTCCTAAATTTCAAAACTGTTTATTCTTTTCGATTTTTAGAAATTTACAATTGAATTTTTAATTTAGAGGAGAGCGTTTCAATAAAAAGATACGAAAGTACTCTGGAAGAGTTTTAAGTTGAATTTCGTAAAAAAAATGTATTTTTTAATTGATGGTGCACTTTTTTTTGGATAAACTGATGTACACAAACAAAATTAAAGACAAAACAAATTCATACAAGTTAAACCAGCACCGAATTTATCTCGAAAAATTTTTTTTGTTGATAGAATCATCGATCTGAACTTCGATACTGCAGCATAGCCATATCCGATCCGTCATAATTATATGCGACTGTGAGCACTACATCAGAGATCACTTATAAACAGCAACAGCAAATGTTTCAAAAATTCTTGCTAATGACTTTTATTTTAAACATCCTTTCCTCTATAAATAGGCAAAATTAAATATCTCTCTCAATTTCAATGAAAATATCAATTTACTTGAGATTATTTTTCGAAAGACTCTTATTGTCAGGTTGCTAAAGAGGTACCTTAAGAAAATTTTGCAATTTCCAAAATATTGGAAAATTTGTCAGAATTGCACTTAATCAATTACAGTAAAAACTAAATTTAAACAAAATGTATAATACAGTTTACCTCCAAAAACTATTAAAAAGAACAGACCTACTTCTAATTACTGTACTGGGGTTTTTTGTGCAGTCAATCCCGCTTAAGTGAAACGACAAAAAATCCTAATTACTATTTCTTTTAAGCGGGTTTTTCACTTAAGTGAACCTCGGGTAACTGAAAGAAAGGTTTTAAGAGGATTTTGAACCTGAATATGAACAAGAAGAATAAGTTGATAAGACAAAATTTTTTTTCTTTAGTAACAAAACTTTAAGAATAAATAGCCTGGTTAAAGTCTGCTCACTACCTTCTTTTGTTTGATTTTTGTAAATTTGTCCATTTTTTTTACTATAAAAATATAAAATTTCAAGGAAATTTTATTAATGTACTCTTAATTAGCTAAATGAATATAGAGACAAGAAGTGTGCATTGAATGAATAGTGTGTGCAGATTTCATATATAGAATAACAAATTCAAAGAGAATTATGTTTCACTTTAAACAATGTTTTGGAATTAAAAAGATTATTGGTAAGAAAATTGATTGAACGTTCGTATGGAATATCATATCCAAAGGTATATAAATCAATATATCAGAATGTTTTCATCACATAAACTTACCTGAAGATTGGGCGGACAATGGTCCAATAGTTCTAACATGTGTTTGATATTTTGTGCGTCTTGTATCACAAAATTTAATTCCATATCAAATTCACCACCAACCAGCTGAAAAGACAAGATAAAATATTATATTAAAATATGTTTTCATTTCAATGTAGGATTTATATTCTTAAAGATACATAAATAAAATACATATGTATTAGATGAAAGATCTTTGATAATATACATATGTAGATATTTTTAATTGGCTTTACTTATACAATTTAATTTGATTTTTGGTTTCATAGAAACATTGTATCATATATATCACAAATATCACCTATACATACCTACCTAATTTACTCAGTACATGATAATGGTTTACTATAAAAGTGAAAAGTTAGATTACCCAGAACATACCTATATGGTTTTCTATGAAAGTGATTTAAGTAATTTAATAAGGAAACGATGGTGAAATAGGTAGTAGCCGTGGCGTGATGGTTAGTGCAACGGACTGTCATGCCAGAGGTCTAAGGTTCGAACCCCAGCCTCGCCACCTATTTATTTAAAAAGAAAAAAACGGCTACTACCTCTTGCGAGGAATTGACAAATCCTCCAAGAGTATCTCCTGTCACAGAAAAGAGCCGCTCGTTAGCCGTTCAGATTCGGCAATAAACTGTAGGTCCCCTCCATTCCTGCAGACACGCACACAGGAATGGTTGAGAGTTGTAAGTCACTAGGCCCTAGTTCTTCATGAGCTGTTGTGCCATTAAATTTATTTATTTTAGATAGTGAAAATTTTAAACAGTCTTATATTAACGTACATAATATTAATTCATGATAAAAACGATTTTTTTTATCACGAGTACTCAGGCCCTCTGGGCACTCTGGACATGTGTTCAGGACCCCGCAGTAAACGTTACCCCTATAGTTACTGGCCAGACCACCAAGCGATATTGCTGGCTTGAAATAGATATTTCAATGCATAATTTTGTTATTAACGTAATGATGAATCGCATCACTTCGAATAGTCCACCTAAGGTCTTCTGCACACAAAGCGTCTCGTCAAAGAGGCGTACAACGAACGTTGTACAGAAGGCCTAAGATAAACAAGATAGCATCTACATTTTCGGGCAACAAAAAATTTCGAAAATTCAAACTTTTTTTAAATTTTGACCGTTATAGTGGGTATTATGTCTTATTTTAGCGGAATTTGTTATAACAAAAAAAACTATGGGAGTAACAATATCGGGGTTTACGATTTTCAAAGTTTCGGGTGTTTTAAGATTTTGGGATCTCAAATTTGAGCTCTTAACTTAAGTAACTTGAATTAAAAAAAAAAATACCGTTTTAGCTACACATTTTGTGTTTGCGCAACAAATGAGCATTTAAAAAGTTACAATTTTTGACACCAAGAGAATTATTATCTTCGTATCTACTTTCACCGTCTTAGTTCAAACTTGTTTTATTGTTTTAGCGGAAACTTTAATAGCTGGGAAATTATGCGAGCATTTAATTAGCTACAAATTCAGATTTCAAAATTTTTTGATTCTGCCAAAAAGTGTCCGCCTAAGGACAAAGTAAGGGACGCTCCCTATATAGAACTAGTTTTGCAGTAAGACTAGCTTTGAAGCAAGTCAACAATATGGCCGTCAGACGTTTAAACAGTTGAAGCCTTATTTATTAGATTTCACTAATACTTACTCGTTTTAACCTAGGAGTAGTTAAACCGAGTTATTATATAGACGTAAACAAACCCAGGCTGAATCCACAATTATTCATTTTAAGTAATTATTATTGGTTTTATTTTATTTAAATAAGTACCTATCTAATGAATGGATAAGCAAAGTAAAAGAAAGCGGTCTTGAAAACTGGAATTTCATTTGCACACCTTATTGTAAATTTCACACGATGCCGATGTTATGTCAAAATGACATAGATAATAAAACGGCTTTACTCCGGCTTTATTCCTCCTATGTACCAGTTTTAGCTTACTCCACCTCTTTTTCGCGTGTATTTTTTTATAAATATATTTTTCAGGATTAGAGGTGTCGTAAAGTCGGAGTAACCTTAATCCGTCTCTAAAACGAGTTGATAAATAAGGCTGTTGGTGTTTGACTATAAATCTATAAAAATTAGTTTGAATAGAATTTTTGTTTAGTATTTTTTTATCTTCAAAATTTTGAGTTTTAAAATAAATTGTTCAAAAACTATTTACTTAGCCCCAATTTATTTACTCTCCATTAAGTTTAAAATCTACATTAAGAATAGGAGAAAATTCACATTTTTGTATGAAATTTACAATAACAATCTCAACTCAAGAGATTTCCGCTTCCTCCCTCTAACATCAAAACCACTTCAAACTCTGCATATTCGCTAAGCAAAGCAAACAAATTTCACCTCCTCAGCATTAGTGGTTCCATAGATATAAGACGTCAAATATCGCGCAAACACATTCAACGACTCCCTGACTGACAGATCATCAAAATATATAAGGAACATTTCCCGACACCGCAGAATCTTTAAACGCACAACGGTAGGCCTTGTGGTGTATTAAAAGAAAAAATTAAAAATTGTGCGTTTTCAGATAGGGGGCGTGGTAACCACCCTCTTTCTCAGAATTGTCATTAATTATATGTAGAACTTCTGATTGTTGTAGACTGATGGAATTTGTTGAGTTTTAAGGAAAACATTGAAAATTTGAGACTTATCATTAAGAGGACGTGCCATCTAACTAAAAATATTTCACAGAAAACATACGAATACGAAAAGGTATAAACATAACGTAAGTAGGTACCTCATACCTATACTTTAAAAGATATATAATATTCATATAAATTTTCTTCAGCTTCAAGTCATAGAAAATTATATTATAAATATTAATAATGATATACAGCTTCAAGAAAATAAAATATTCTTTATAAGGTTCTCAGACAATCACTGGGTTCGTCCTTTTAGTGCCTTCTATAACCTCAAATGTCTTATTCAACAAAGTCTTCGTGTCGTTCGCCTTTAGATATTTCCCTTTCCATCTTAGAAAGCCTCTTACTCTATCTGTATCTTGTGACTGAGGAGGGCTAAAGAAGAACCATCTTCGGGGAAATGAAAAGATGAGGTTATTTTTTTTTTTTTTCTAAAATGAGAAATACCGCCAGGACGACTGGCGTCACATAATTTCTTAGCGTTACCCCCATTGCTTTTCAATTTTTCCATATTTAACGGTATATAGAGGCGTCCGACCGACCGACAGTCCGTATCCGACCCCCATTACGGTGCTTAGAGGGTTGAATCGAGACCAAAGATGAATAGTTTTGTAAAGAGTTTGTCTCTCTTTGCGCTTATCCTTCCTTATATAATATACGGTTTATGCTTAACGGTTGTTGGTTGTTGTTGTTGCTGTTGGTATACTGAGTTGGGTGATGATGGCAGACAGAGTATGGGATGCGAATGACGGGGTAAATAACCCGACCAAACTCCTTAAAATTTAAAGTGCAATTTCTTAATGAGTTGAATGAATGGGAGAAGAAATAGAGCAATAATAAAATCACAAGGGCACTTGTCTGGTACTTGTAAAATGTCTCACTTGGTTAGCCTTTGTGATTATTATTCTTGCTGGTTTTTTTTGTTGTTGTTGTTGTTTTTTTGCTATCGCAAAGGATACTAAAAGTAATGAGAATTTTTATGTTTTGATGCAAAGTTTAAGGAAAAGATGTAAACTACACAATATGACTAAGGACAAACAAAAAACTAACTAACCCAGTTTACAATAACCTAGAGAAAGTGCTCTGAAAAAGAGAGCTATAGGCAGGCATGTATATGAAAACAATGGACATATTTTTTTACTGTTACAGCTCTGCGTATTATTTGGATATGCAGCAGTAAATGACTTGTAAGGACAACGCAGAGGTTAACAGAGCGTGAAAACTGGGATTTAGGGTACAGCATTAAAGAAGAAAAAAGGATTGCTTCGTGGAGACCTTGACACTAATCAGACGCTCTGTGCCCTGTAACAATAGTTTAGTTTAGATAACCTACATGCGGGGGAAAGGGTATATAGGTAAAAATTGTGAGCAATTGTAGAAAGTGCTAGGTTTTTGCTTCTGTTGAAGCATAAATGAGGCTTTTTAAAGTTTGTCGTTGGTTTTATTTTGTTTTTTGTTTTCATGCAAACTTTAGTTTAATGTTATGAAGTGACCCAATTTAACTATTGTTTTCTATAAGATGAGCTACTCAGTTGACAGGACATAAAATATGAGGACACGAAACACTTTAACTACCTCTATATGTCAAATGTACGAGCTAGAACGCTTTCTGAAATTGTTAAAAAAGACAATTTGCCAAATTGACCCATTTTACTAAAGAGCAAGTAGAGGATTTCGTTCCGTTTGATTTGTAATTTTTGTGTGTTATATTTAATGCGAATAGAGTTTAGGATACATATGTAAAAAAATATATTGATTTAATTTATTACAATGGAAATAAGTTAGAAGATACAAACTACAAAAATTCCTAGAACTAGCTGCCAGGGCAGGGCTATAGGCTATCAGTCGTATCTATAAATGTTGTCTAACCTTAGATGGTCGTGTAGGTATAATGTATTTAATGTCGCTTTTGATTTAGCAAAAAATCAATTTTGTTAATTTTCTTTTATTCTTTCAAGCACCATCTTAGTTTTCTAGTCATCCGACAAAAATCGTTTTTTTATCTGACATCAAGCCTCGTAAATATCCGTAATCATCGATTTCAAGCAAGCTTTACCCTCTACTCCTACTTGCACACTCATAGCAAGCTGACAGAACTTATGTGGTTGAAATTTTTTGTATCTTTATTTTAAGACCTCAATCTAAAGAATCTAGTAATTAAAACAGAAGTTATAGGCTACAAAAAGCAAGCTCCATGGACTGTTTCGATTTCTATTAATTGCCGTTTTTATTTCCACTATACGCATACAAAGAATGGCCAGAGTATGTTTTGCATCCAATTTTTTTAGGGGGGGGGGGGGTTGTCTTGTCTGTCCATTTTTATTTTCTTCTAGATGTGCTAAGTTTTTTGTCTCTACGCATTTTGCCGTGAACAAAACAGGTTCTCCAGAAAACGCCATCACGTTTTTAGTACAAATTTTAGCTTCACTGAAATTAAAAATATTAATAGTCCAACAATAACAACTAAAGTTATACTAGGCCTCCCATCAGTCACATGAAATCGGCTGATTTTTAAAGGATTTGCAAAAAAGTCCCATTCTCCGCTGAAGCTCGTCTGTTGACGACGACGAACAACTTTACCTACTTTTCTTCGCTTAATCTTGATTTTTATATCTTCCTTTAGATGATATGTGTTTAAATATTGTGAAGATTGTGTGGCATGTACGTATAGTTACGTTTGATATATAAAAATAATATTTATTCATTCTACTTGTGAACTAAAGAAAGACTAATTTTATAGATGGACGCATACTATAAGGATAGTTGTAAAAAATTGTTGTCAGAAAAATATTTTAATGCAATTATGTATCTACACTCAACGGCACTAAAAAAAATTTGAATTTGCCCAACATTTATATAAAACAATTATATCTGTCACCTCTATGAATTAGAAGTTTTTGAAACCACCCTCTAAACTGATATAAATTAATTACTACAATAAGTTTACTAAAAAAATATTTTTTTATATTTTAAAAATCAATAACGACCCGAAAAAAAAATCCAATCAAGAATTTCTGAAACATGGGTAATTTTTTTTTCCGGAGTTACTCATCGCCTATTGATTAAAGAAAAAACCAACTCGCTATCTCTCTCCATTCAGAATATAGTTTCTTAAGCTTGAAATAATTGAACCCATACCAAACTTTCAAAAGGAATTTTATAAAACGAAAATTTGATAATAATTATATAGTAATATGTAATAATAGTATTCCCCTATATATATATACGCCGCGCTGGAGTTAATTTTCTTATCTTTAACTCACTTAGGCCCATTTCCTGAAACAAAACTAAAATATTTACGTTCAACTAAAACGCTTATGTTCTACTTTTTCCTCAGCGTTAATTGTCACATAAGCTATTATATGCTGAACTTAAATATTTCTGTTTCGTTTCAGCAAACGGGCCTTATAAATTTTATTTAACCATTTTGGTAATACCATAATTTTCACAAAAAAAAAAACGTTCTTATAAATATTTTCTATGTTAATGAACATTTAAACATTTTAATTGTTGCAAAAGTGATCTAACTTTTTATCTAACTTAAGACAACGGAATCGGTTGTATAAACCTTGGCAAAATATAATTTTTTTATTAAATAAAGCATTTCCGCCATTTTTTTTTTTTTTTAATACTTAGACAATGTCTAACTGATCAAAAATCATTAAATGATTGAAAATGAATAAAACCAAAATTTTAACTAAAATTAAATCCAAATTAACAGTCTCAGGCATAACCGGACACGACATCATAATTCACCATAACAACTGGGTAACAAACCTTTAAAAATATAAATCTTGACTAAGGACTCAAGTTTTGTTTTCATTAAGATAAATTATCCATTATTTAACTCAAGTCCAATGATAAACTCTTTAGACAGAACAACTTTAACACAATTTTCCTGACAAATTACTTATGCAAAACATAACCCTAAAGATATTTTATGTGCGTGTTGTTAGAAAACAATTCATTAAAAGATTAAAATTCTTATAATTTTTAAATAATTAACAAAAAATAGGTAGGTATAAAGATTTTGTGAGTCCTAGGTCTAGACAATTAAGGATAAGGACATCGTAAAAGAGATCCCTTAATAAAACAAAATTAAGTAAGTCTGGTCACGTAATAACTGGATATTTACATTAACATTGGTGTAATAAAATATGACCAATCTAGGACATTTAAACATCATGAGTCATGTCATGACCATCACAAATAACTGAAAACACAAAAACCATAAAATCTCTTATTTGCTTTGTTTATTTATTGTTCTCTTGTTAAAGCAAACAAAATTTATTTATCCATTGGAGCGCTTATAGTAACAGGGTGCGAAGAAAGAAAAGACCTCAAATCATTTTTACTTGCGATATATCATAATGTAGGATAGGGCAAGTTATGGATTGTTGCAAAAAATCGAGATAAAAATCAAACTTGATGACATTACGATGATAGAGAACACGAAAAAAGTGGGTCATGCAATTCCATCTGTATATCTGTCAGAGTTGTAAAAACTGCAGTCTTTTCGGTACTGCAGTTAATTGACTAAAAAGACTAATTTCAATAAGTCTTTTAACTTACAAAAATACTTTAACTAAAATCGAGCAGTCAGCAGTCAGTACTAATATTCTGACTGTGCAGTTAAAAAAAAAAGTTAATTAACTTTTAGTTAATTAACTGCAGTACTTTTTAACTGCTTTTAGTCTTTTTAGTCAGTAAAAAGTCTTTGTACTGCGATGATTTAACTTTTAGTCACCAAGTCTTTTAACTACAGTCAATTAACTGTAAGTTTTTTTTAACTTTTTTTTCTTTAAAATGTCTTTTCTTTTTATTCCATCCTGTTTCTTTTAGTTAAAAGACTATAGAAAACGTTAAAAGACTTACAGTTAATTGACTGTAGTTAAAAGACTTGCTGACTAAAAGTTAAATCATTGCAGTACAAAGACTTTTTACTGACTAAAAAGACTAAAAGCAGTTAAAAAGTACTGCAGTTAATTAACTTACAGTTAATTAACTTTTTTTTTTAACTGCACAGTCGGAATGTTAGTACTGACTGCTGACTGCTTGTTTCGCAGTTAAAGTACTTATTTACAGTATTAACTTACATTCAAAAGGTAAGTTAATTAACTGCGACTTTATTGACTGCATTACCAAAGTACTGCAGTCTTTTACAGCTCTGATATCTGTATGTCGTCTGTACCTCGGCGTATAGCCTCACTGAAGCGAATTTCTTTAAACTTGTAGCATAAGATTTTCGGGTGATTCCCTAGAGGAGAAATCGAGACTTTATTTTTAGGTAAAAAAAATAACGGTACTTGGCATACAACCGTTTTGGAAAAGTTTATTTATCTCAAAAACGGCTGTAACGATTTTTTTTTTAAGTTTTGTGTGTGCTAGTGGTGATAGGGTCTGCATTTTGGTAACAACAAAAAATTTACAAAAACCGTTATTAACGGTACATGCCATATAATCGATTTTCTCGTTAACCGCTCAACCGATTTTGATCAAAATTTTCATTCTGAACGTCCTATCACGTTTTAATAATATTGCATACAAATTTTTTTTTTGATTTTTTTTTAAAAGTTCAATTTTTTTTTTTTTGGAAAAATAATTTTTTTTTGAAAACGGGTTGATGATTTTTTTTGAAAATATGGTTTTAGTTGTACCTTGTTATATTCTTAAAAATGGCTTACCAAGTTTTTTTTTCTGAAAAATTTCAAGAAAATTTATATATACTAAAAATTATTTTATAAGAAAACCGCTTCAACGATTTTTTAAATTTTTTCTGCATAAATTCACATTTTTTCAAGAATTGAAATCGCATTCTTCATTCTGAGATTAAAACATTTTAAATACTAGTTTTATCAATTTAAAGAATCTGTTTCATGCTTAATGGTTAATACATGTATAATTAAATAAATAAAATAAATAAATTTAGTGGCACATACGGCTCATGAAGAACTAGGGCCTATCGACTTAAAACTCTCAATCATTCCTGTGTGCGTGTCTGCAGGAATGGAGAGGACCTACAGTTTATTGCCGAATCCGAGCGGCTAAGCTGAGCGGAACTTTTCTATGAAAGGAGGATTCGTCACTTCCTCGCAAGAGGTAGCTCTGAAAAAAACATAAGGTGGAATGGAAGCGGATGGTATTGAACCCAGAACTCTGGCATGACAGTTCAACGCACTAACCATTACGCCACGAGCTACTACTATATATGTAATTATGAATTAATTATTCCTACTTATATTAACCTCAATATTTGAAATTCGAATAAACTTTTACCTACGAGCAAGTTCGTGCGATCTAATCGTGCATCTTATTTTTATTCCATAATCTGTGCAGATTTACTAAACAAATGAAATGAATTAAATGAATACTTTTTTCAATATTTACTCCATTTTTTTTTGCATTTAGGCCAGGTATAATGGTATACTCATTTCTTAGAGAGCATTGTATACCCAATCTAATATGCGGTATTTTTTCGATGATTTTCATGTACAAGTGCCCCGTTCAATTCATCAATTGTTTCAGGAGCTGGATTTCTGGCTCTTACCCTTCGCTTAAGCTCTTTTAACAAATGCTTAATAGGGTTTAAATCTGGGCTTAGTGCCATCCAGTCCATCGTGGCAATACTAGCTTCCCTAAGGAATCGAACTGTTCCCCGCACAGTGTGCATCGAGCGTTACCAT
This sequence comes from Epistrophella euchroma, assembly GCA_947049315.1. Classification (NCBI taxonomy): domain Eukaryota; kingdom Metazoa; phylum Arthropoda; class Insecta; order Diptera; family Syrphidae; genus Epistrophella; species Epistrophella euchroma. Next base: position 101,358,639 of record OX346247.1, on the reverse strand, counting down.
GCATTAGAACGAAATCTTTGGCAACACCTCCAGCAATAATGAACGACGTGGAATAGCAGAATATTGGGAATGTACCAATCTGCAGTTATACCTACCTTCGACCACTATCAGTCACAACAACTAGTTCACTTTTCCTTCAATTCAAATGCCTCTCTGTATCATATTAGACTATCCCCCCGTAAGTCCAGGTTTCGAGAAAAACAGCACTGTTCAAATCGATCACCAGGTCGTCTCTGTATTCTGCCCCTATGATCACTTCTATGCAGACTCATTCTGCACTCATCTGATAACATAATTCGCCTCCATTGCTCAACTTCCTTGTCGCCGTAGTGTAACAACTTGTGCAACATCTGTAGATGTGGTATCGATTTATTTCCAAGTTTAGAAGGCGTATTAAATGGATATTATTTTAATTTTAACAGCACACCTATGAACAAAAACTAATAATAGGTGCCTATATTGAGTATATCAATGTTGCCTATTCGTGCTTTCTTATTTAGTTTAATTTGTTATTTTCATAATTATGGCGGATAACGCGAAGACTACTCAATGGATTTATAGGATTTTACCTCCAATTTAAAGTTTGAAGTTCAAGTTTTAAAACGTGAGCATTAACATTTAAGCATAATATTTTAACCACTGAGATTGTTTGTTGGAGTGATTCTATTTTTTTGCTCGCAAGTGTAGTATAATTTTATGAAAATGGGAAAATTAAAAAAGAACAAAACATAGCGCCTTTCTCTTAAATTTGAAAGTTCCTTAACCATGTTTAAGCTAAATAATATAATAGAATACATATTATATGATTTAGTTGAATCAAATCCTGTAAAATGTCTTCTCTGCATTATTTTTGTTTCACTGACACTCATTTTATGGTTGGTTGTAGGTAATACCCTGTATGAATAAACAACTTCATAAAGATGTTTATATCAGAAATTTATTTGGATCATTAGGCTTTTAAGCTTTATTTTTATAATCAATGAGGTTCTACGGATTTGTGCACACGAAGATACCAAAGTAAATACGGTGCAAACGTTTTATGCACAAAACTAAAATTAATTTCAGATTTTTGCCTTAAACTCCTAGACACTGATTCTCAAAGACCAAAAACAACTTAAATCTATACACACATAACTCGTTTTTGGGTAAGAGTATTAAAAATTTACTTTTCTGACCAAAGTAACTTTGCAGATTGTGGAAGCTTAACTTCTCATCCACAAAAGGAGTATCCTTTTTTTTAAATAACTTGGAGGATGCTTTTAAATTAATTATATTATATTCTTGAGTCAGATTTCACTTAACAAACTATAAAAAGGCAGACTCAAGAAAATCGTTTTAACTTTTCTGGCCCTTAAGGTATGTATAGGTATCTACATGAATATGATGAAGAAACAAACATTATTCTCGACTTAAGTGCAAAAATATATACTTTTAGATCGAAGGATGCAATCCACTTGAGTTGGTCGAAGACTAAAGATCTCTTAAGAGACAAGTCAAGTATAAAATTTATTTTTTTCTATCTATCCGAAGAAAAAAAAAAGAAAAAAGAAGATATCATCACAACTTTGTTATAACAAAAGAGATACCAACATAACTCTAGAGAGGCTTTAGATAAAAATAAATACAACAAAAAGAACCACGAAACAATACACCACCCAACGGACAGCGAATATGGAGACATCGTATACATGAAGACCAGATCAACTATTATAGTTCCTGGCACGTTTCAATTTGTCTGAGTTTAATCTTTAAAAGAAGGACTTTCCAAAAATGGACAAAAACTCTCGATTCACCAAGAGGAAGTAAAATAATTTTGCTAGAACTTTACCGAAAAAGAAAATATACTCCAACAAAAAAAAAAAAACAATTTTTGGAGGACTATTCTGCGCCCTTCCGAAGGAAAAGTTTTTAAATTTTTCTGATACCAAGCTTCCTTATCTAGTTATTTCAAAAACAAAAAAAAAAAAAACAATTTCTTTGGAGTTTTGTGCATCCAGCTGCATACGTTATGAAATGTCTTACAGATCATAACTTTGTTTTATATACAAAACAAAATCCCTTATTTGAAAGTTTACAAAGCTAACAATTTTGTAGAACAAATAATTTTAAGAAAATAAATTGTAAGGGATTTGAGTTAAAATGAATTTATTTGAACGACACTGACTAAGAAAACAAACAAAACAAAGTTGAGCAGACAAAGTCGACCAATGGAAGAGGATTAAGACTGAAAAACTATAAGTGGTTTCACTTTTAAAAACATGACTAAAAATGTTGAAATCGTTGAATGAAGCGAGAGAGTTTTAAGATTTTAAGCAAGACAAAAAATTAAATGACAAAGTAAAATATATTTTCCTCTGTAAGCTTAGAAAAGCATCAATAGGGCACAAGTTTTTAAATGCATTCGATATTGTAATTGTTTTGACGAATAAAAATGAAATTCGGCTTTTAAAAGTTTTTGTTTGTTTTTTTTTTTTTTTTTAATTTATACCTACCTTAAAAAAAATTTGTGGTCAAAAAGGGAATCTCTGTGTCAAAAATACAATAAAAATGAACTCTATGCCCCACAAATTTAGTTCAAACTTTGAAGAACTTTTAAGAGCTAAATTAAAAAAGAAGTTTTGTCGAACCTAGACCCCTGGCATGACAGTCCCACACACTAAACATACTATTAGTTGTTACTCTGATGAACTTAAATATTCCAGATTCGATTATGGGATCTTGGAACCTCATCATACATGGGATGTAAGCAAAAAAAGTATGCAATCTAAAATGTCAGAAAAATTGGTCAAAAAAAAAGTCAATTTTTTTTTTAAATTGGTCCTTCTTGGAAAATTTGTAATTCTTGGTTAAGGTTTTTAAGGTCATTTGCGGTTTTAAGCACCTGATTAATAAAATATATACGTTCTTAAAGGTTAATAATTCATCCTCATTAAAGGTCAGCTATGTATGTAGTTTCAGATATAGGCTAGCTATATAGATTATTTTTATAAATGTTCAAACAAAAAATCCAGGTCGAAATCAATTTCCTTAAATTTGTTTTGCTTTCGTGATCTGGTGAGCTTTCAAATGGTATAACTTATCCCATATATGAGGCCTAAGCAGCATACTGTTACCAAAAAAAAAAAAAAAAACGTTCCACATACGCCACCGAACACCAAAATTAAGCTTATGAAATTCTATCGAAAAGAATGATAGAATCATTTTTACTTGCGATACAAAATAAAAATTGAACTGAAGATTTTGATGAAACTTGATATTACCATGATAGGGAAGACGAAAAAAGTGGGTTTCTCAATTTCGTCCTTCTGTCTGTCTGTTTGTGTGTTCGTCTACAGCTTAAGTGCATGAGTCAATTTTATTTAAACTTGGTATTTAGCGTTTTTGGACATTGCCCCTACACGTTTTTTTTCTTCATTTTTTTAGGACTAAAAATTACGTTACCTGCCTTATAATTTTTTACCATTTTTAAAAAATCTTATTTTTCTCACAATAGATTTGTCTAAAAAAAAAAATCAATAAAATTTATTAGATATAAGTAGACTAACTTTCGGGGAAAATAAAATTTCTGAAAAATGGTTCTAAATGGTACCTCCCAAAGAACCATTTTTTTATTTTCGTTTTCCTCAAAATGGAATAAGCTGATTTTTCATGGAGAATCTTCTGAAAAGTTTTAATAGTATTGTACCGATGCAAACATTTTCAAAAATATTAATTTTTATATTTAAAAATAGCTTCAATTTTTTTTTAAACCAAATATTTCGAAAACGACGTGGTTGATTACGAAACTTGGTACTGAGTAATTTTTTAACATTATCTAGAATACTTTAATAATTTTTTTTTTTTAATTAAAATTAACGGTACACCTTCAATATACCTAAATGTTAATAAACCATTACAGAACATTTAGATTTTCTCGAAAACACCTTCTACGATTTTGATTAAAATTGTTCTGAATATTAATATTGATATAGTCTACCATTTTCCAATAACAACAAAATTAACAGTTAGCTATTAATAACAGTTCCTATATGTAAATCTCATAGAACCATTTTTTTTTTTTATTTTTAACTAACTGATTATTTGTATAACCGATTTGAATAATTTTTTTATACAAAAGCTTTTAATAAGTTGAAATCATTCGTATCTAAATTTTCAAAAAGAAACATACTTTGAACTTTTAAAAAAAATTTCCATTTTTTTTTTTTGGAAATGCGATATTTCAAAAATGTGTAGATCATTTTGTTCGAAATTTAATTTTATTTCAACATTAATAAATACAAATTATTTATATTGTATTATTCATACTAGAATGTCAGTTTATTAGACTTAACCATTCTTTATTCCGTCAATTTCATTGAATTTTGAACAACAACAACTTATTAAAGGTGCCACCACCACAAAAAAAAAAAATTTGTATAAATGTTTACCTAAAAAATTTCATATATAAATAAAAAAAAATAATTTTCAGAAAAAACTAAGAAATCAGATGGTGTACTTTTTTAGCTCTAAACACAATATAAGAAGAGTTTTTTTTACTAAATTCATCTTGAATTATGTTGATTTTTAATAACTTTTCAATTTAAGCTCTAAATTGTAGTGCCTTTTTAAAACAACAGTATGTACATAAGAGCAGAGCAAGTTAGTGCGACCCAGTCGTGCATTTTAGTTTTTTGGTTTAAGCAAAATCAAACATATCCTTGAATAATTTTTAAATTTTCTTAACCTACAAAAGTTTTTACAAAGTTCGGAAAATTATTTCTTTTTTTTTTCAAAATTAAATCTCTGCACATCAGACACTGAATTGAAAAAAAATCAGACTGAATTAGTTAATTTTAGTTTTTCAATTTTGGAGAAACATCTAATCATTTTATCGGACTTTGTATTCCTCTTACATTCTTTAGAATTAATTAAGTGTGAATATTTTTTTTAATAAGAATGTTCTACTCATGACATACATAAATAGTTTTTAATATTGTTCAACATAAAATTAATATTATCAACAACCCACGTTAACTTCTTATTTATCATCAGGCTAATTGCATACTTTCTAGCACTTATCTTAGGGAAATGACAAAATGCTTGCCTCAATTAATTCATTATAAGGAAAAGAAAAAAAAATACATAAAAACATAACAAACTTCATAAAAACATCTTTGTAACACTTAAATGGGGCAAATCATAATTTTCTTCCCCCATAGACAACGCACTTACAATACACTATAATAGACAAGACAAACCATAATACTGCAACTATATAGTGACGAAAGATCCTTACGCAACATGACACAGGTAGTTTTTGAATAATAGAGAAGAGTTCTATACCTTTGGATAGTACCTACCTAAGTTGTAGGTATAGGTACCTAGTTATCGTTGTTTTTTTTCTCATTAAGATACTTCTGTTACAACTTACAGGACGACAAGGAAAAGAAAAATAATGTTAAACACGTATCCAGGTCATGATGGAAAACATCGCCTCATCCCGTCTCTGATTCTACATCATCATCCACATTCCACGCCTAACATTTCCATTCTCCAGTAGTGGATAGAACTGATACCACTACTTTTCTTCCACTCTCTCTTTCTCTATTAAAAAAAAAAGACAGTTCTCCACAGTAAGTAATCTGAAGGCAAAGTTTAAATGAAAACTTGAAGAAGCACGGCAAGTAACAAGACTGAGGTTGCTTCCTTTTTTTCATAACTAATTATCATACGAGCAAAAGACGTGACCACATTTTTTATTCATTTTTTTTTTGTTTTGTTTTGTTAACCCAAAGCCCATGTCATGAAGTTTAAATAAAATGAATTTGTAAAGTGTTTACAAGGAAATATTTACATTGTCCAACTCCAAGACAGAGTATAACGGGACAGCGTCCATAACAGAGAAAAAGTTAAAAGCAGTATAAAGGACATCAGAACACTTTGCATAGAAATTTAGTTCGGGTGGTTGTTTTTGTTTATTTTTTTTTTTTTGCTCCGAGGGCTACTTTTTTTTTGTTTGTTGATATAGAATGGGACGGGGGTTCGAATGAAAAACGTAATTAACATAAAGTAATTATGAAACTACATCAAAACATTGTTGGGGAATTCCTGACAATCGCTAAATGGATTTAACTGTATAGATAACATATTTACACTGAGAGAAAAAATGTTATAGATAGGGAATGAAATAAATATTTATGTAGTAGGGCATGGGATGCCTTTGCTAAAAAAAAAAAAGGGCGATGCAATTTTCATATTAGTTACTTTGAGATGAGCTTTTTATTCCTTGCGGAATTTTCCTTCTTCTTCTTGAAATATTAATTTTAAATGCAGGAACACTTCTTCTACTGGTTAGGCGCCAGAACAGCAAAAATAAGCTTCGACTTAGACTATATTCCCCATGTCACATCTGCTACTGCTTCTCGCTCGAGTCTTATATAGGCTTATAGCAATTTATTCGTGCGTAGCCTGAATTCTGTCAATGTTATAGTAATAAGTATAACTAAAAAATTGGAATAGCTAAAAAAAAATTTGTATGGAATGATAAGGACACAGTGTAGGTATTTACAGTGTATTAAATATAATTATCTCTTGTTTGATGAAGTTTACATTTTTTGTTATTTTTTAACCAATATCTTTTTATTATATTACAGCTCTCTTTGGTAAGTTAATGAATTCAGAAAATTTTAGAATTTTATGAATTTAAATTGTTGGTAGATAAGCCGAACGTTTAATGGTTATTTAAGTTATTCGGCGAAACAGCCTCTCAAAAGTAATATACTTATACATACTTAAATTGTTCGGTTGAATTTGGGATAGTTGTCAAGGTCGACAATTTGATACAAACTTAAAGTAAATTTCTGAAAAAATATTAATTTTATGCAGACAAAGTTTCAAAAATCATTAGAATTTTTTGGATTAAAAAAATTGGTAAGCCATTTTCAGAACTTAATAATGTACAGTTGAAACTACATATAATTTAAAAAAAAAATCATAAATCCGTTTTCGAAAAAAAAAAAGATTTTTCAAAAAAAAAAAAAACATGTTGAACTTTTTTATATTAAAATTCAAAAAATGTTCTTATGAAAACATTTATATGCAATATTATTAAGAGTTTAAAGGACCTTCAGATTAAAATTTTTTTAAAAAGTTGAAAATAAAAAAAACCAAAACGGTTCTATTTATACTTGTTGAATTATTGATTCAAAATAGCTTTTATGGACTAAAAGCCCTACTATTTTGAATCAATAATTCAACAAATCCAATTAAATAGTACTAAATCTTCTACTTGGCTGATTTATTTCAGTATAGTATATAGACTCTGTATTATTAAAAAATCTTCGTATATAAACATTGTCAGGCCAGGAATTCTAACCTGGTTAGGTATAGCACACTAGGTATTCATCATGAATAAGATGAACTGAACTTAATAGAAATTGCTTATTGACAAGGCCCTAACTAGTCAACTGATGAGTCCAAGTGAGATCGCCGGGACGAAACGCCAACTTTTATGGACTAAAGGCTGTTAAAAGCTATTTTGAAGCATTATTTTTGTTTACATAATTCAATGCTCTTATCAATTGACACCATCCATATTCAGGATGCAAATTGAGTGCGCGCAGACTGTACTCGAAGAAAGGTTTTTTTTTTCACAAACACACGACTGCACTGAAGGGCCTGTATAGTGGATACCTCCTAATGAGATCTGTCGGCTTAAAAAAAAAACTCACTTTTTTCCAAAATTTGTTTTCAGAAAGCGATTTTCTAATTTAAAAAATTGGTTATAAATCTTCAAGTTAAAAAAAAATATATACATAAATTATGTAGTTCTAAATTTGTTTTTATAGCTTGAATAGTATTTTAATAAATATTCCTCTCAACAATATTATGTAACTCCTATTCAGTCGTACACTTTATTTGTATCAAATTTGTATTATTTCCCATAATGGCATAACAAGGTCTTTGTTAACCACCAACCAACATAACCAAGTAGAGGTGCGCACTGCGCAAGGAAAAAATCTATTTACTTCCAATTTCATTGAAATAGCGTATGTAGATATGCATGCTGTGCATATACCTATTTCCTATTTTGCTTTTTGAGAAGGATTTAACAGCAGCTTTTGGGTTTTAATTAAACCTCCTTTTTTTACCCCATACGCCGCGCCGATAGGATAAAACATGTGGTTTGTCCCTTTTGCTATGTTTAAAAAAAAATTCGTTGGTTTTGGTCTGTGAATTTTCGTTTGCTTTTGAATAATGACGATTTGTATAAAATAAATGTTCTATCTATGGTCTGTTTCCATCCAAAGATTTTCGACAACAGGGCAACATAAAACTAAAAAAAAAAAAAAACTTTGCTTTGAAGGCAAAAGAACTTTTTTTAATTTTATATAAACTACTGTTGAGTTAAAATTATAATAGCATAATTATTTAAGTTACAAAATTTGATAACTAGAATAGCTAACAATTTCAAACATTAAAAAAATGTCTTTTTAAATTCAAAAGAAATACATTATCCATTTTGTTTGATTTTTTAAGAATTTAAAACAAAATAATAAAGTGTTCTCTGTTGAATATTCATAAGTTTTCCAAAAGGGAGCTATAGCTAATAAAAAATTCCGAAAAGGACCCCAGAGGTTAGTACCTATATTCTTATATGCTGTCATGAATATGCTGGACAAATTTTAATTAATAAAATTATCGTTGTGATGAAAAACAACGCCACAAGGGATGTAATGCAATTTGCTGGACGACATTTGTATGTGAAATGTGCAAGTTGGTTTTTCAGAAAGTACCTAACTGTGTGTTTATGGCAAAAGGAGGAAGGAAATGAGAGAGTGCTGATGAATTTAATTAAATTATAATTTATGGAAAATGAAATGATGTGTAGAATTTTAAAGGATCCAATCAATTTTGTCTGTTAGAAAGTTTTTGTAAACATAAAAATTAATTTTTTTTTTCACAATTTTCGGGCATAGTAAATGAATTTTGACTAACCATAAAAGAATATGGAAACTTACTGCTAATTAAGAAAGGGAAATTATACGGAAAAATTAACTAAAAAGTGGTAGAATCAAAAAAGGGGGCCATTCGTAATTACTTTGGTCATCAAAGTTTCTTTTAACGGGAAATAAAACGAAATACCTGCAGTTATGTATAAAATAAAATAAAAACCCAATGCAATCTAACAAAATCTGATAAGATCATTCTTCTTTCGGTCTTAAGGTCTTATATGATAATGCGTGAACATTGCTAAAAATGGGAATAAATAAAAGCTTTAAATACAAAATTTAAGTAAAATAAAATGAAAGACTGGATCGCATGAATTTGCTCTTGTAGTAAAAGTTTCTTTGAATTTCAAAGATTGAGTGCATTATTATAAGTAAATATTATTTATAATAATTATAGTTTATGTACTTATATGTACTTATTTATTGATTTATAAAATATCTTGAATATTAAAAAAAAAATTGGTTTGCAATTTTTAAGAATTTATTAATTTACAACCAACTAAAACCATAATTTCAAAAAAAATTCATCCACTCGTTTTCAAAAAAAAAGATTTTTCCAACTAAACTTTTTTTAAAAGTCCAAAAAATATTTTTTTTTTAAATATTTATATGCATTATTATTTACACTTGATAGGACCTTCAGAGTGAAATTTTTTATCAAAATCCATTGAGCGATGATCGAGAAAGTCGAAAATAAAAAAAGACAATTTTATGGCAGTATCGTTATAATAACATACCCGCATTAGTAAACACAAAAGTTTTAATCAAAATCGGCAAAGACGTTTTTGAGATAAATAACATTTTTTTAAACGATTATATGGCAGAAATTGCCTAACAATCTTATACTCCAAGTTTGAAGAATATCACTTCAGTGGCTTAGGCTGTAGGTGGAAGTACAGACAGACATACAGACAGATAGCTAGACACAACGACGGAATTGCGAAACCCACTTTTTTCTTATTTTCTATCATATTCATTGTCAAGTTTGATTGAAATCTTGAGTTCAATTTTTTTTTTTGAGAATCCAAGTAAAAATACAAAGTATTTTCAAAGGAAGATACTGATTTCTAGAAGGGTGGCAGCCATCAAGGATTATAAAAAAATTAATACTTATTGTAAATAGTCTTAACTTCGAAAATAAATGAGATTTATTTAATACACAAGATACTCCATTAAAGAGATGAAATTAATTCAAATGTGGTTCACTCGGGCGTATACGCACTTTTTTTTTTATTTTATTTAATCTTTAAAAAAATTTACTACAATTTTCATTTTCGCGTGTCAGCTGGTTTACGTTGATTGAAAAAATTATTTTGATATATGTATATGAGATATGTTTGTGGAAAATTGGCACGGTACGAAGTTCACGGGAAACGCTAATTCAATCTAAAAAGATTCTTTTTTTTTTTCAAGAAAAGGTTTTTCAAAGCGGCAAACTATCGATCTTCATTATGATATTAATTCTAGTTTCTCCAAACATTTGAAAAACCTATTCAATCAGCGGATGAAACCACAATCTGAGTAGCTGCAACCTTACAGCTGGAGCATTCGAACCGTGAAAGGAAAAACCTGAAACTCTATGTTTTATGCAGTCACTTTGGTTACCTATTATAAATATTCGAAATTTAATCAAAATTATTGGAAGTATTATCTAGATATTATAAATGCGAGTTTGAAAAAAAAAACCGATATTCCTCTCTAGTGAATCATAATTATATAAAAATGCCCTGTACCAAATTTAAAGCTTAAATTACATCATACGCACGGAGGCACAGACACACAGACGCAAATATACACGGACGGTATGACTAAACCCACTTTTTTGAACTTCTCAATAATTGTAATGTTAATTTTCATTCCAAATTTGTTTTTTTTTAACCAACTCTTCTTTTCCTACTCGCCCCAACAGCGTTTGGAGTGATTGCTATAAAAGTTGAGTCATGTACATAATTGTAGTGATTTCGGATATTTTTTTCCTGATTTTATATTAATGTACACTACTTTATCACTCTACCTTTGTACAATAAAATCATCTCTGCGCTTTAGGTTGCAACTTGAAAAGGAACGATCAAATCATAGTTCGGGAAAGTATTTCAAGATCAATATTTTTCGTGATTCAGTAAAAAAAAAATTGTATTAAATGATCAAAAACTTGCCCATAGTTTCTACCTTTACTCGTATATCAAATGTCATGATGAAACAAACCTAAGTCGTTCGATATTTTGATATATTCTGCCTTCTAATCTAATAATTTTGTTCCTTTTATAATGTTCCTTTTTTTCACATTTCCATAATCTTCGATTCCAAGACAAATAGCACGAATTTCCTATAAATCTATACTCGTAAGTATATACCATAAATAAATAATCCTTGAACAAAATTATTTATCCTGTTATATTACATTCGTTTCTGATGGAACAGATTTTTGGTCGAAGATTGTATACCTAAGTAGGTAATCCTTAACAAAAAACACCAATATACTCGTATGTAGCTGCTCTAGCTATTCAAGTTGATTTGGTGTTTTAATATTTTCAAAGATTTTGTCAGAATTTCTTACTTTGGGAATACACAAATAAAACGAATACTTATAAAAATCACACACACACCCACACTATACTAACAAACAATCACAGGATCAACAAAGAAAAAAAAATGTGGAAGAAAATGTGTTTCCTGTTCTCTAACGAACAAAAAAAAACAAAAATCCCCAATTTTGTGTGCTTATGCCTACTCGATACTTAAGGAAATAGCATTTTGCTTCTTTTTGATTATGCGAAGGATCTACGCCTTAATAGCCATGTCCTGTTCCTAGATTTAAGCATTTCGTAATAGTCCAGTTTATATAAATGGCTGTCCGTCGTCGACGTCGGTTTAAGAATGTATGTGGGTCACCGATTCACCCAACAACAACAACTAACAACACGATAGACCAGAGCTGTCATCATAAAAATAAAGTAACCATCAAATTTAATGAGAATCACATATAAACATTCATATATAGGATGCACACGTCCCATATCCACATCGACCTCGACGCAAGGACATGCTCCATCTTAATCGACAAAAAAAAATTTACAAATCCCTTCGAATATATACCAATGATGATTACCTCGGATAAAAACGGGTTTGATTATTGATGTCGATATGTATGTATCTCTAGATCCACTTCCATGCATCTCATATAGAGTCCTGAATTTATTTTTTTTTTTTTTCGGTTTTGTGGTGACCACTCCTACTCAGGGGGATAGTGCCGGCCTGATTTGGAAATTCATTTTGTATCCCACTCTCTAAACTCGTTGGAGTACCTAATATTAGGATGAAGATTTTAGATACGCAATTTTAAAATGAGGTTGGCCATGGCCAGTTCTGAAGAGGAGCGGCCAAACATTATGGAGATGGTTATATTATGTCATAACATCGTTGCTGGGGCTTTATTGAAATTTCAAAATGCCAAGAGGCTGAGGAATATTATTGTTGTTGTTAAATTGAACCTTTTTTTTTTTAATAAAAAAAATAAAGCATGGCATCCACGACGGACTCAACGATGACGGTTGGGATACGCCTGTCAGTTCGGTTAGGTAGGTATCTAATGGGGTGAAATTTCATTAGATGACCCATCATTGAATAAAGGGTCGCATGTGTGAAGCACAGCATGAATGTGACATTTTGAAAATAAAATTGAAAACGGGCACTGATTAAACATTGATCAAGATTGTCCTTCTTAAATGCCGTAATATTAAATCAAAATGTTTTTTTTATAATACTTATATAGATACCAACGCATGGAAATTGAATTCTATAAAATATTGAATTGGTTTTATCAATAATTAAATTTTCAAGCTCCAAATCATTTCGATATACGTGGATATTAGATGTAGTAGTAGTAGAAAATATAATGGGAACGTTTAAACATTGTGCCTCAGGTACTTCAAAATAAAGCTTTATCTTAGAACTTGAATACGGAAAAATAATGTACCTACCTACACTTCGATGTTATGAGAGAATCCTAAGGAGCGGGAAATAAGAATTTGAATAAATTTATGTTCTCCAGTTGAGTTTGCAATCAGTTCTAATACTGAAAATATTTTTTTTACGGTTCATTTACTGGCCAGAACAGTAAGCTATTATAAACCATACATCTCTTTTTCCTAACGTTTGTTAATTTTTCAAGTATTTTTCAATTTGAAAATTTGAAAAGATGTATCTTGGTCCGATTTGTCGAATGGAACTCGATTCGTCGTTTTTAGAGAAATTCCCGGTCATTCTGTATAGAGTGTGTACGAATGTTTCTATATGTTCGTACGTTCTTGAGCTTTTTTTGTCAACCATATCTGGATAATGAATAAAGATATCGAGTTCAAATAAATTTTACTTTAAAAATAATAACGTAATTTAAAAAAAATCAATTTTCGGTTTTCTTATTATGAAGTAATTTAAAAAAAAATGTTATAAGATGTCTGGAGAACAAAAAATGATTGACTTCGGCTCAATTTCAGCCTAAATATACATTATGGATGTTATGAAGAACTGACTTCAAAAAAAAACTGATAGTTTAAAAAAAAAATGCTTAAAGTGCTTGAAAAACACGATATTGACTTCGGGCTAATTTTGTTCTATACACAATACCACAGATGATAATTGATGAGTTTAAGAGAAAATTCAATTGCCTCTTTCTTTTTCAAAGAAAAACAAAAAAACTACAAGAAAATACTAAAAATGGTTGAAAAATATATCTTGTCTCGCATATATTTAGAACAAATTTTGTCTTCACTTGATTGCACAGCTGGTAAAGTTTTCGAAGATATTGAATAGGTGACATACATAATAGGTGACAACATAACATCAGGTATCGAGATTCAAAGGCACCAGAAGTTACCGCTGTGGATCGTACCCAGCCTCTATTTATTTTTCTTTCTAAAATAATGCAAGCAATAAAAATTGCATTTAGAAAATTAAAAAAAAAAAATGTTTTTTTTAACTCATAAAAAATTATACAACAAGAGAAAATACCTGCGATCCAGTCGTGAACATTTTTTATTAATTTTCGACGATTATATCTTATTTGCTTAACAGTTTTAAATTCATTTGTTTCTAAAAAAATTATATTATTGACTTTCTTCAAAGCTAATTTTACTGAAAAACTAGTTCTATAGGCGTTTCGAATTTTAAGTTTTTCAAAAATAATTATTGATTTGATTTAGATGTCAAACTATGTATGAATAATTTGATTTAGATGTCCAAGTAATACAAATTTGTGAAAAACATAAAGTCAAGAATATGGCCGTTACAGAACTATTTTTTCCGTAAAACTAGCTTTGAAAAAAAAAATCCATAGATAATATAGCCGCTAGTAACTTGAAGTTTATTTATTTAATGTCAATATGTATTTGAAAAAAAAAAATAAATTTAGGATTAAAAAAAAAATTAAATTTTTTAAAAAATTCTTGATAATTTTTTTAAGGGAGAAAATTATTTTTTTTAATAAAACTTCCAAAATCTTTTCGTAAAACATTCACATAACAGAAATAGGAATAGTTAAAAATAATCAACGCATTTTTAAGAGCCACTCGGTTGATTTTATTGAAATGATATTAAAAATAAACTGTAGTGTCTCAGAAGCCCCCTATATGTACTACACAACTTAAAAAACTTAAGCTGAATTATAATACTTTAGTATTAAAGTTTTGATGCAGTAGCTATTTCGAATATTTTCCATTCAAGCGGGATTTTGTTATCGTAGGCGACCAAATTATAAATAAAAAATAAATTTGATGGCCACAACTGCTCATCAAGAACTAGGGCCTAGTGACTTTCAACTCTCAACTCAACCATTCCTTTTTGCGTATCTGCAGGAATGGAGGGGACCTACAGCTTATTGGAAAATCCGTACGGCTAATGTGAGCGGCACTTTTCTATGACAAAAAAAACTCTTGGAGGTTTTGTCAATTCATCGCAAGAGGTAGTAGCCGTTTTATTTTACAAATTATTAGGTGGCGAGGCTGGAGATCAAACCCAGACCTCTGGCATGATAGTCCATCACACTAACCATTACGCCACGGCTACTAGCAACCAAAGTATGTTAATTACAAACTTTGAACTCGATGTCCAATATGGCGCCGAGGTTTATGTAATAAATACATGAATTTATAACACATTTCTTCTATGCAAAGAAAAACGATAACAATCTTTCAATCCAAATTATGTATATACACTTATCCACTTCTCAAAGTAAAACAACTACAAATAGACAGCTTTTATGCAAAGTTGAATATTACGCTTCCTCAATAAAGTTTCTATAGAATAAGAATTCAAACAAGAAACACAATTTCACTCCGTTTTACGTACCAACTGCTTCTTTTCGGTGAAAATATACCCCGTCCGTCGTCAAGGACCGCAAAATCTTTGATCCTATAAGCAAAAAACTTTTGTCTCCTTCATCAAATAATATAAACCAACAACCAAAAACTATTACTTTGGCTCGAGAACGATTCTGCTTTGCCTATTGCCTCATTGCAAAGCAAGTAAACCATCTTCTTCTTTCCTTTTGATTTGAATCCTTGATATCGTTTTGTATTTGTAGATTTTGCCCATTTCGCAAAGAGGATTTCCTTTGAGTGGTATTTACGCCCTTCTACTTTTTTTTGTTTGGGTTTAAAGTCCTCATAAATACATATCCTTGCAGGAGTATTACTCTTCATTTTGCAACTCAAAACCAAGACTACTTCAAAGTTATATTGCATCACAAAACCTCAGTATTTAGCTATTTAGGATTTAGCAGTCTGTATCTGTGTATCTTTACGCTTTGGTTTGTCTTTTTTGGTGCTATTTCTGTTATACAATCTTTGTCCCTACAATACCGTTCGAAAGTAATTGAGCTTAAAGTTTTGCATACGAAAACTTTAAATAAATTTTGTTTTTGCCAAAAAACGTAAAGCAGCAAAAAAAAAATTGCAATAAGGGTTTTCTTTTGTAATCTTGTGTTTTAACCAAGGAGTTCATCCTATTATATGCTGGCTGATGGGCGGTGGTGGAGAAAGAATTGTACAAAATCAGCATTGAGATCGTTTCCGTAGTTGATTGGAGAACGCGCAATCTGCATTTAAAGCAAGTTCTCTGCTGTCTTTGTGACACAAAGAAAAAATATTCCTGGCAAGCAGAGATAAATCATTTGAATTAAAGGAAAAACGAATAAATTACTTTTCGAGTGTTTTTATTTTTGTTTTTTTTTTTTTTTTTTTTTGAACAAACGCTAATTGTAAAAAGAGCTCTGAGGGGTATAAATATATTTGCAGAATATTATTGGATTTGGAATCATAGAGAGTTATACCTACCTACTTTAGAAGGTAGGTGGTACTCGTAATGCTTAAGGAATCAATTCGTACGAATTATAGGATTATAATGCATAAAATACTCGAAATCTGAATATTTTTTTATATATTCCATTAAGAATAAAGCACTTTTCGCTGTTATGGCTGTACTACAGCTATGAAAACTTAGAGTAAGCTGAAAGCGTATTCTCAGAGTTATAAATCTAAAGGATGAAATCTGAAGGATTACACTGAATGCAAAGACAAAGAAATTAAATCGCTATGTATTTCACATTTATTAAATCTGCAGATTAATATTTGAAATGACTACATTATTTTTAATTATCTAACTTATTTCATTCTCATATATGTATGTATACATACATAGGAATAAAGTTAAAAGAATTTAAAAAAAAAAACCTTTTTGAACACTTACGGCAGGTTTAATATAAACCACATTTTATGCTTATAGCTTTTTTTCTCCTTACCTTATGTGAAAGCAAATTTAATGCAGTTAAACTAATTGAAGGACTTCATTTCTTATTCTTTGCAAAACTTTATTAGTCGTAAAAGAAAATATGGGAATAAAAACATTTTACAACAATTTGTATGATGTTTCTTTTTGTGGTAATAGCATTTAATTTGGGTTTTATACTTCGCCTAAAAATATGCTCTAATGGTGAATGTTCAACCAAAATCAACCCCAATTTCAGTCTAAAAGTTAGCAATGGAGTTTGAAATTAAACTTCAGGAGAAAAATAAGAAATAAAAAGTTTGAGAAACTGATTAAGGAATCCCACTTTAGAACCACGGGCAACAACAACAACGAAGCAAAACGAAGACACAAAACACCAAAACGTGGCCAATGACAAGAGAAAGAAGATTATATTATGTTGTTGGTCCTTATTTTTCTTCTTTTACTTTATGCTTGCTTGTTTAAAAAAGTTATTTCAATGGATTGAGAACATTTTGTTTCTTTTTTTTTGTTTTTTTTTTACGATTTCATACTTTTGCTGACAAAATAAAATCCAACTTACAATCTTTTATGATATTTTTTTTTTTATTTTCGTACATAAGCTGTCTCAGCTTCTCTGTTAAACTAAGCTTGCTGAAAAGTGCTTGTAGAAATTGAAAAAGGTATAGGGATAGGGTGCGTCCAACACGTAAACGCATAAATGCGAACAGAAGGAATTTTTAAATTTACTTCCACTTTGAAGTGATGTTTTAAATTTTAAAATTGGTTCAGTGTAATTGCTGAATTATAACAACAATTTATAATTTAAAATTTGTGCTTTGATTTAAAAATCATTGAAAAGAAAAGACAGAATGTAAATATATTTTATAGAAATAAAATACAAAGGTAATAGGAATTAATGTTTTTAAATTGTGTCAATTAGTTATTTTCTGTTATTTAAGATTTTTTTTTTAGTTTATTTACATATGTAATTTTACTTCCGCTATTTGTTATGAAGCAATTTAAAAAGTAACACGAAATAAAAAATTTAATTTAACATTAAAATTTAAATTACCTAAAGGGTCTTTCATTAAGCGCTTCTTTTATTTAAATTTAAATAAAACAAATTAAGTGTGAGATATCATCGAAATTTTTTATTTGTTTGAAAGGCCTATCGTTTCCATTAGGTATATGGAATATAACATTGTTCAAATGTCCACCGTGGCTTCTCTGACGGTGATGGCCTTGCCAACGTCGTTCTCAAAGAAATATAGACCGATGATGCTGCCAGCCCAAAATCCGCACCAAACAGTGACTTTTTCATTGGACGATCTTGGACCTCATGTGAATTATTGATATCGTTCCAGATTTGAAAATTTTGTTTTTTGACATACTCATTCATCCAGAAATTATATGGCGACCGTAAATATGGGCGAAGCGCGCAGAACGTTGCGCGAATGGAACACCCATTTTGATAAAACAATTTTATCATTTACACGTGTTGTTGAACGCTATATTCGTCCATGGTGATTTTACAAAATAGACTGAGTAAGCGACAGCTAATTTGACAGATGTAACACACCAATATAGGCTTGTGTTGTTCAATGAGCAGCTCTTTCAAGTGAACTAGGTCACTTTTAAATTTATTTTATTAATTTTTGTAATAATAATTGTGGATACCTATAAATAGTTCAATTGTTCTCGATTTCATGAACAAACTAGGAAAAGAGGAACATCTTCTTGTGCATGAATATTTATGTCAAATATACTATATATACCTACATAAAGAGTATCTTTGGTTTAAGTATGTACGCATTTTTGCTGGATCTCCACAAAGTCAATAAAATTATTATAAATTATGAAGTGCGCTGTAAACTTGAATCTAGACATGCCGAAAGATGATTGCTTACTTAGCTTCATATTTATACTACAAAAATTGAGTCTCAAATTTTAGAACAATAAACAATACAATAGTAAGAAATTAGTAAACTAAATAAACTAGAAGAACGAATTAGTTCAGTAAATAGATATGAACTAAAAAGAACACTCTTTGGAGTTAACTAAAATGCACAAGTCTACAACAATATGGTCACTTTCAACTATCAAAGTTTGGAAGACCCTGTAAGTATCGTTCTTAGTGCATCTATGTACAGGTTGGCGTTCGCTCCCACTCTCTATATAATTAAAAGTCGCTGTTGAAAGAAAGTAATTTATATAGAATTGTAATAAGATTTATTTCGATTTTTAGTTAATTTTTAAAGTTTTACCATTTTAAGCCTATAGTATACAGTTCTTTTGAATAAAAAAAAACTATTGTGGTGAAAAAAAAAAAAAATTCGGGAAAAAAAATATCTGTGGTAGAACAAATTGTTTTTTGGTCAACTATTACACGGTGCCTCAAGAGTTATGACTCTCCGATGTTTTGTCTCTTTCTTACTCCTTTAGGTTCATAAAAAGTCATTACTCTTGAGGCACCGTGTAAGCACAAACTAGATTTTTTTTTGCACAAAACAATGCCACTGACATTGTTTTGCGCGAAAAATAATCGTGGTGAGTATAATTTTCTTTTTCTGGGGTTAGTTCACAGTTCAATTAAAAAAAAATTTTAGCAGAGAAATTTTTCTTTTGCGATAAAATCACTCCATAAGAAGTACATGTATTTCTGTATACTAAGCTTTAATAGTAACTTTTTGCTTAAAAAGAGTGAAATAAATGGGCCTTAGATTTAAATCTCACGCTTTACATAGCCAAATAATAGCCAAATAATAATAATTATACTCATATCTCATATCAGTCTTAAACTTATACACATAACAGATTTATCCTATAAGTATATGTACTTTGTTAAGAGGAATAAGTTACTCATTATAAGTAAGATAAGAATCTTCACGAAAATACTGGATGTTTTGTATGAACATTTTAATGAACCTACATGTCTATTCGGCAGCAATACATAAATAATGACTGGCAAAAACAAAAAAGCAACTATCTTATCTGACAACAAGAAGTTTCTTATTTACGCTTAGCTAGTATAAACAAAAACCATCTTAACCAAAGACTCTGAGTGAATCTACTGAATATTAATTTTCCTAAAAGGATGTCACATATTGTTCATGGTATCGCAGTAGTTAGATAATGAAGCAATGATTCCACAGCCAGCTGGAAGTGTATCTACTATGTATACCTACTTCACATCATAGTGGTAAGCAAGGAAATCATACCAGGCGCGTCCTGCGGAGCAGTGGTGATTGGTGTTTTTGTAGTTGATGAAACTTGTGGTTACCTTTCAGCATTATCCTGTAGAAATATAACACAACAAGAAAAAAACAAGAAAATTCAAATAACTATATTCCGTTGCTTGTAATGTAGCTCCGGAACACACGCTATATTCATTACATCTAATTTGAAAGTGTTCTCAGGCTGCGTTATACCTGATGCCTGCATGCGGAATGAATGGATGTTGCACAACATGAAAAGTCGGCTTGGTATTGTTCGTAATTTAATTTTACCTTTTCCTTTTTTTTTTTTTGTTTAAATCCATCTCGAAGCACTTACATTAATATACCTGCCGTAAACCGGGGCGTCATTTCTCGCTTCCTCCATCAAATGGAGATAAAGGAACAAAAGTTTAATATTTATGTACCTACGAAAACGGTAACAACCAACCTAAAAATGAATTGAAGTTTTCCCTGCGTGCAATGGATGATAAATACGCCCGGATGGAAGCTGAGAGCGACTTAACAAGGATGTGTGTTTCTGTTCGTTCTCTCTTTGCTGAGCTGCAACAATTACTTGAATTGCTTGCTAAGTGCATTTTGCTATTCAAAGTGCAAATGAATGTTACAGAAGGACTCTCTCATCTGACACCTCCCTAGTTTAAATTTTCATTTCCATCTGCTCATTGTTCTTGTGGATGTATCTTCCTATAATTTTTTATTTCGGTTTTTTTTTTTTTTTTTTTTTTTTTTCTTTGCGAAAGTCAATTGCTCACTTATATCTCACTTATATTTGTTGATATTTTAACAGAATCCTCCTCTTATGAAAAAACTATTTTTATCTAAAAAACAAAAATATTAAAACTTTCTCTCAGGATACAAAATTGCACTTACCTACTTGGTGATAATTTCTTATAAAGGTCCGGTATTTAATTTACAAAAGACTTGGTTGTTAATATTTTGAAAAAATCGAATAAATTTTTAAAAAATTGCATTCACTATTAAATTAAAAAAAAAAACAGCAATTTTCATATGCTAAAACTTTGGATTAAGGTCAGAAAATGCTTTTCCTATTCAAATGAAGTTCTTTCCGTGAAAAAAAAATATTAACTGAAACGAAACTTAAATATGAGTGTCAATTTAGCGAAGCAACATTCCCTGATCGAAAAATTATTAGGTGGATAATATGCTGTTTATTAGCCTGTAAATAATTTTCAAACGTCGAATTTGTCGCTCGATGTTTTCTATGTCTTTTTTGCAAAAATTGTCAAATTGGTATCAAATGTGCGAAGAACCTCCTGAAAAAGGGGTAAACACTTCTTATAGTTGATGGTTTACTGCTTAATAATTTGCCATTCGTCAGTACTAAATTAGGTGTGACAGTTTCGGTTGTTTCAGGCGATGTTTTCTTTATTTTTCTTATTTTTGAAAAAAAAAAAAACATAGAAAACATTGCACGACAACTAACTAAGCAAATTGTAAAGCAGTAAATATTTCAATATCATGAGTTTTAACACCTTTTCGAAGGGTGTTTTTCGAACTTTTTATGAAATTTATAATACAAAAAAAAAAACATAGAAAAGATCGCACAACAAAATTTAAACTGTCAAAACTAATTCAGATATAAAACGTTTTTCACCGTTTTTGAGGTACTCAGTTGATATCAACTAAGCACAGCAGAAAAAATCGAACGACAAAAAAATTCAAATTTATCACAACTAACTACCGGCAAATTATCCACCCGTAATAACTAATTTTTCGATCAGCAAATAATGTTGCTTCGCTAACTTGACACTCATAACTTAAAAATCTACCAACATATTTAAGTTTTAAATGAGAGTTTATATGATAGCTTAGGCTGACCAAAAAGTAAAAAAAGCGTTCAACTTAAATATTAAGGTTTTATATTGGCAAATAATATCTTTTTAGGATATTCCCCGAATGGTTTTTGTTTTTTTGTTATTTTGCTCAAAAAATTTCCAATGGATTTTTATACATATTTGCATTATGATTATTTATACTAATAATAATTGTAAATAATAAAATAAATAAATATTTATTCTTATAATAAATGAAAGAATGTTTTTGAAAAAAAAAAAAAAACATTTTAACATGGAACTCATTCTCACAATTCTCATGAATTTAGGTTCGCAAAAAAAATTTAAAAAAAAATGTATTGAACATTTAAATTCTATAATTAATTAGTCAACACTCCAGGGTAAATGTTTTCACAGGATCATTATTGTTTTTTAACCCAGCTAAATATCAAGGTATATTTCAAGTAACTAATCAGAGCTTAACTCATGTAATTGGCCCTTAACTACGTACATATTGAATTAAACTTTGATATGTATATCTATAGGGACTATGACTCAATTTTGACATTTGCGGAAATGTAGAATTTAAAACTAACCGCGATTCATATTTAACTACCACAGGGAATCAGAATATATTTTCCTGCTAATATTTATTAATAATATTATGTGTTCTATTGTATGAAAAATAAAAACAAGATTTTTTTAAAGCAACACCTGATGGGGTCAGCAAGTTTAAATCAAGGAAAATTTTTCACGAAAAAAAATGCCTAAACATAACAAAAATAACAAAAGACTGGACGAAATATATGGCCACATTTCAAAAGCCTTATCCGCACAAATTATGCAAATTAAATTAGGGTATACAAAATCCTTACAAGAAATTCAATCAAAGAAAACACCTGCACCAATGGCGTAGGAAGGAAGGCATAATAAGTAGAAACCAACCCAAAAGCAAAAAAAAAAATGAAGAAAACAACAATTTTTATAAAGTATATCTGATATCTAAGCAAGCATACTCCGTAGCTCCGTAGGTGTATAAAGAAAACCTCCTTTTTATATATGTATGTATATGAACCTATCTAAGCACCCGTGTTTTTTTTTTTTTTTTTTTTTTTTATATAAAGGCTATTTTTTTTCTGGTTTTACATACAAAACTAAATCGATAAGAAACAATTGTGTTTTTTTTGTGTTTGAATATAGTTAAATTTCTTTCGCGTAATCGAGAAATTTAGATTATTTTAATTATGTATATTGTACAGTGTTCATGACACAAATGCTCATTTCAGCTTTAGAAAAAAAAAACACTGTTGGACAAAAACAAAGGAACACATTTTTTTTGTATTAAATTAATAGGAAAAAGTATTAAAAATTTTTAAGTTTTTATTTATTATACAGGGTGTTCCATATAAGGTGCACCAAAGAGCTAGGACGAGTAGGTTTGATTAAGAAAAGAAAAAAATCGTATGGGAGGGGGGTCTATTTCCCCCTGTTTAGGCGGGAGGGCAATTTTTAAAAAAAATTGGCTTAAGACAGAAAAAAAAAGATATATTATTTATTTAAGTTTTTAAAACTGCTTTTAAATTAATTTATATCACAATAAGCTCCTGAGATATTGATGAAGAAAATCAAAAGACTTTGTTCACTAAAAAAATAATATTTCTATGCATATACAAAAAAAAGACCAAAAAAGTACCGAATTGAAATTGAAAAATCAATTTTATTGGTAAAAAAAAAATACTTCAAAGGACTTGAACTCTTGGACTGAAAAACCTTTTTGTGGTTTATTTTTATCTTCTTTATTGTGAAATAAACTTTCCTACTTGAAACAAAATTCGTGAAAACTCTCAAATTTAAAAACTTTTATCTCAAAAATGAATTTCAACTTAAACTCGATATTTTTTGATCTACTTTTTAAAATATTATAATCACAAAATTAAGAACTCCGCCCTAATTCTTAGAAAAATAAGCATTTATTGAAAAAAAAAAAATTGAATGTGCCCATAAAAAATCTCTCTAACAAAAAACTAATATTTTGTTTAAATCAAAAAAAAAACAGGTTCTATGGCAGGTATGCCCTTGACTTTGCATGATTTTTAGGAATTCATCAAAAAAATGTATAGTTTCTGAAACTATCTATGAGGGTTAGGTTTTCTGATGGAATATATTTTTTTGCGAATATCCCAATATGAGGTATTAAGATCACACAGATATATGGCAGGTAGGTACCATTAATATTAGTTTATGGTACTTTTCCATTAAAAACACTCCTTGTTAACTGAAAATTACTTACATGTTACTGTTTTTATCAAAATCGTTTAGAGTCGTTTCCAAGATAAATAAAACGATTTGCATATAAAAATAATTTCGCGTCAATTTAAATTTTAAATTTGTTTAAATATTTATTCGTATGTATGAATGAATTAATGAATAAATTTTGAGTGCTATTGCACTGTGACCTTAAGATCTATTGTGCAACCAATCTAAAGCTGTGTGATGAGGTTGCTCATTTAAAGCTCAACCTCCAAATTAGATTCCTTAAGGAATTTTAGTATTTAGGGTATTTTTTAGAGAAGGTAATCTGCTCTCTTCTATCTGGTGATGTCCCAGATATCTATGTCTTTGACGTAAAAATGCATCACAGTTACCTAATAGATGTTCCGGCGCTCATAATGGGCGTTGCAGAATCTGCAAGTGGCACTGCTCACTAGACCAAGAATACTGAGGTGTCTTCTTAGCTTGCAGTGATGGCCAGTGAGGAGGCCCGTTATAAAGCGAAGTTTATTTCTACTTAAGCTGATGCAGGATAGGTATCGTTCCTGGTTGTAATTACCAATAAGTAGCTTCGCCTGCCTCAGCTTGGGGAATTCTTTCCAGATTTTTAATCTTTTGTCCTCCTCTTCTGTTTTGATTTTATTTTTGATCACGTTTTCTTCTATTCCGCAAAAGGGTTCTGGCCCCGTTAAGGGTGTTGTTGCCCCTAGTTTTTCTATGGAGTCCGCCTCTTTATTCCCCTGGACGCCAACGTGGTCTGGTACCCAATAAAGTCTGACATTGTTGTTCCTGCCCAGTTTGTTTAGCCTGCCCACACACTCCTATACTAGTTTAGAGCTGATGGTGTATGAGTTTAGGGCTTTTAGAGCGGCTTTGCTATCTGACATGATGGCAATGTTTTGGTTTCTATAGTTTCTTTCGAGATTATATTCTGCACATTTACCTATGGCATTTACTTCTGCCTGGAAGATGCTTGTAGACTGTCTCATAGGCAAGGAGAGTTTGGTTCTAGGCCCAAAGATTCCTGCCCCAGTCCCTTCTGTTGTTCTCGATCCATCCGTATACCACTTGATTGCATTTGCTTTAAGTGTGTAGTTCACGGTTTCGCCTACCCACTCTTTCTCTTTATTCGTATGTAAATATTTAAACAAATTTAAAATTTAAATAAAAATAATAATTTTTAGATACCCAGGATTTTTTTTTAAAGTATTTATTTTAAGTATCAACAATTCCTGACTAAGCACTTTTCACTGAAGGAATTATCATTTTTCGTTCAATATAATCGTAACCATGGGACTCGGCATTTCTTTTTTCTTTCTTATTACCTCTTTTTTTTAAGAATACAACACAATGGTTAATTGGATTGGTATTTGTTTAAAAAAAAAAAATTAAAATCTCTTGGAATTGGTTTGTACCTATTTTTAAATTAAAAATATTTAAAGCTTCCATAAAAAGAACAATTCATTGATTCTGATTGATCCTTCTAGGAAGATAAAGTTTTTCATCCGCCCTTTTGATATATTAAGGATTCAAAAGGATATACCATCCTACGCGTAAGCAAATATCAAAAACTGTTATTTTCTTTTTTAACATTAATATTTTTTTTTAATTTAAAGACTAATGGTCTTATTAATAAACATTGTCTAACTTTGGACAGCCGTCCAAGTTTTTAAAAAACATCTCTAATTGTTGCTAAAGTGATCTGTCTTTTAATCTTGCTTTAGACAACGTAATCTATTGTCTAAACCTTGAGAAATGCAATATTTTTCTTCATTAAAAAAGTATATTTTCGACTGTTTCAAAATACTTAGACATAGTTTAAACAGCCAAAAATCTAATTAATAAGACCATAAAAATTCTGGTGGGTCCTATTAAAGTTTTTAAAGTCTAATAAAATGTATTCTAGTCATTCAATCTGTCAGTTTTTCATTTGAATTTTCCTGCCGTTTTTATTTTTTTTTTTATAAACGTCCTTTCTTGTGTGCGTGCATATGCAAAACTCACGTTTGTGGTACAAATTGCTCTCATGAGGGCAATTTTATTGTTTTTTTTTTATTTCTGCTGTCACTGACTTTATTTGACGTTTGGTAATAAACAAAGCGAATTCCCTTCTATTTGTAGGAAGGTAGCTATCATGCGGTTTAAGTGCAATTTAGATCCTTCAGGAGGTCAAAAAGACAAAGTAGAGAAATAAATTGTGGTTTGGAATATTCCCTTACCACAAGTGTTGAATTTACAATTTAGGTTGACACTATACACGGGATGTCGTCAAGTCGACATGATAAATAAGGTTTTTTTTTGTATCATTTTAAAAGAACGTACGTTCCTCTTATACTTGTTTGAATCCTGATAATCCTTCTTCGTGTGTGTCATCAAAAAGGACATTCAACTTTATGGCATTTTTTTTTTGCAAAAAAAAAATGAAAACAACGAATTTTCGTCTTAAATCATTCGAAAAACTATGACTAACACGTGGTTTTTGTCGTTCTAGAGAGTCAGCGATTAAAGCAATACTAACACAAAAAAGGGAAATATATAGGACACCACCCTTTTTTTACGCTCTAATATTGCTTCCATTTTGTGTGATGTCGTTCTGGTTGGAAAAGGATCCCTTCTTATGGACAAAAAAAAAAAAGAATAATACAAAACTAAGATAAGGATGCGGATTTCAAAGGATAAATGTTTTGTTGCGAGTCAGCAAAAATAACCATTAGGACAAAAGCCCCAAAGAAGATATATGTTCTTTTTGCCACTTTCTTTCAGTTTTCCCGCTCTAAATGAAAACAATGCGAACTAAAACCAACAACATCTAAATGGTTTTGAATGGAGTTTGAATCTGTCTTGTATACATATAGATCTGAAGGTTTTGTATTGGATTTCACTAAGGTTTTTTTTTTTTATTACAGATGGACGCCCTTAGCTCCTGTATAACGGAATCATTCCTAGAATTCTAGAGTATTATACCGTTGATGGTTGTTTTTGATTGTTTTACGAATAAAAAAGCAAACCTATTAAACGGATGGAAACGATTTTAACTGAAATATCAAGTGACGAAGTAGTTCAACATGACGCAAATCGTAGATATTTTCTTAAACGTATTTGAATAAGGGGCTAGAAAAAGATTTATAGGTCATATTCTTAAGAAATGATGTAGACTTTTGTTCTTGTAAAATTGGAAGACTCCATTATTTAGTAGCTATCTTTCTTTCAACAGAATGGTTTTAGGCTGCGGTAATCATAGCTTTATTTAAAAAAACGTACAATAAAGTGTGCTAATTTCAATCATAATTTCTCCTTCTTTTTTTTTAATTTAAAAAAATTAAAAAAAATATATTATCTACGGGAGGAGACTTTTGGTTAAATTGTGTTTTTCTAAAGTTATCATTCAGACAAAATTTTATCAAAATCGCAGGATGTGTTTTTGATTACAATAAATTTTTCAAAATTGAATACAATATTTTGAATTTGTTTTTACAGCGTTTTCTTCAAAACTACTTTTTATATATTTTTTTTAAATTTTTAATACTATATCAATTGAAGAATATACATGCCATCTATTCAGCATATAACGAAAGATTTAGAAAAGAAGTACCTAAACTTTTATTTTAAAATTTGTTTCTGTTATATGGTAGACCCAAGTGATATAAGCGCAAAGAACAATTTTTTTCGAGTAAAACAAGATTTTCCTTAAAGGGTTATAAAAAGTCATTGGGTAGCTAACATTAATTTTAGTAAAAAGAAATATTTTTGTTTAATTTTTTTTTTTTTAAACAAGATGCCAACCCAATTGACTTTTCAGTTTCTATTGGATTAGAAATATTAATATGCTGCAAGTCATGATATGTATAAGGCTTCTATAGGTTTTTCTTTTTTTTTTATAGAAGTCATAATTTCAATAACTGCTTCTTTAAAATTGTTTGAAAGCTAGATGATCTAACTTAGACGAGGCTAAGTTACTGTCATTCAGTTTTTATAAGGCTTCTGTTACAATTTTCTGGAAGCTTTATCGAGTATGTATTTCGCTGAGATATGTCAGATTTTATGTAGTTATCCATTTAATCCACAGATGAACCACGGGAAAAGGAACTTAAAACAGATTGCAATTTTTTTTGTTATAATATTTAAATTTCCGACATTAAAATTAAAATCCAAAATTAATCTTCAACTGAATAAATTTACATAAATCGTCATAAAATCTTCTACAGTTCTTTACCTCGCATCACTGAAAAAAAAATTTTAATCGAAGTTTGGGCTTGTATAAGCATTAGTTTCTAAAATGACTGATCAATTTTTTGCATCTTCCCAATACTATCGGAATTAGTTGAGTGCGTATAGAAGTCGACTATTATCTTGTAGTTCCGTGTTAGATCGCTAGAAAGGTATACAGATTTTTTGTCCTTTAAAATTATTTCCAATACATTAACTAATAAATAATCGTGTGTAATAGGTACATATTTTTTATTAAAAATTAAATAAATACAATAAAAATAACTTCAAAGAAATTTAAAAAAAAAAATAATTTTTTCTGTATTTTTTTCAATCTCTGTAGACCGTACTAAGATTTTAATAGAGGCCTCTATAAATGTTCTCCTTTTTATGCTTACAGAAGTTTTACAAATGTCTTAACGAAATCAAAACGTCATTCAGTTAGGCCTAACCGAAGCTGAATCGTTAGTTGGGAAGTTAAATAAAAAATGACCATGTCATTTTCGAAAGCCATATTGAGTGTCATTTTTTTTTTCTTTAAAGCCTAGGTAATAAAAAATTTATCAAAATCAGGTAAACAACTGTTTTAAGGGTAGAGGTGCCATTAATATCTAACAATTTTTTTTCAATTTTTTTTTTTTTTGAACTGAATACCTCTAAATTTGTATATTAAACGAATTTGTTTTAAAAATAGTTTTTGAGAAAAATTATATTTTCCTTAAACTGCAAAATGTTTGATTGTATAGATACTTTCAGGTTTGTTCCTAAAAAATAGAAATTAATGTATCGGAGGAATATGCAAAAGAACTCTTGGTACTAATTTGGGGTTGGTGCAGTGGTGTACTCCGACAGACTTAATTTAAGTCTCTCCTTTTGTCTTCCTAACCATCGTAGCGTGCTTCAGGCGGAACTTTTAGGGATAAAAGAAGTTCTGTCTTGGTTAAGAGAAAACGTGATATCGAATAATGATATCCGCATCTTCTCAGACAGCCAAGCCCCTATAAAATCTTGTTTTCTCTAAGCAGATCAAATATCGGCTCCGTAATAGGTGTCATAACCGGACACTGTCTAATAGGCAAACATGCGACGAGGCTCGGGCTGTGCTCGAACGATTTCTGCAGAAGTTGTATGGACGATTTGGTTAACATAGACATTAGTAGTCTCGCAAGCTTCGTAAGAAGCTCTAAGTGGTTCAATGAGTAGGAAGAACTTCTACTTAATTCATGTGGTATCACAATGGGCCAACTTATGATCTAAGTGTGTCAAGCTCTTGTGCTGACAGCTACGTTAACCTAACCTAACCAATTTAAATAAAAAATCGATCCATCCGTTAATACCTAAGCTAAACAGACAAATGGTCAGAATTTCCAGAACAACTTTTCTCGACTTCTAAGTGAAGTTTGATCAAAATTTCTAGTTCAATTTTTTACGAATCTATGACTTTCTATAGGTAGGTATACGTATATTATGAATTATGTATGTTTATTGTACTTTACTAATATTATGAATTTTAAAATTATATTTTACGTTCCTTAAGCCACCTTTTCAGATGATACCAAGCCAATGATTCCCCGCCGCCGCAGGTTGCTAAAAAAGTAAACTCAACCTCAAAAACACCCACCTAATTTTTTGAACAGTTCCAGACGTAGAACCTATAGATAGAGCATCAGCCACCTTAAGATTAATGTTCTCCTCATCAAGCCAGCATTCCTTTCCATTTCCTGCCATTTTGTTGTTAATATAGATAAATAAGCTTTGCCATCAACATCACCACCAACCAAACCGCCAACGTTAGAAAATGTATACAACAAAAATAAAATGAGCAACAAAATTGCAAATTTCCTAGCTTGACGTACATACAATCCTACCCAACCTATGTATATTATAAGGATATATCCCACCACTTGACTTATGATGATAAATATCCCGTAAATATCCTAATTTATTTTTATTTCCATTTTGACATTTTTTTTTTCTAACTTAGTCGTGTTCTTGTTTATTTCCATCCCTCTCGATGTTGTGGATTATTTTTGCTATGCGCATCGTTATTATGATTTTTTTTTAACGCTCTTTGAAAAGCCATGGTGTTTTGATTTTCTATTCTATATACATTTCTATCTATATAACCTCCCTCTCATAAGTCCGGAACCGGAAACCCTGTATCGCCAACAAACTTATATTAATTTTCAATTGAATTCAATGCTTCTGCAGCGTTTTTTTAGTCAACAGAAAATATGTACAGATACATGCGTTAGCATCACCACTGGTGGCGTCATTGCCACCCGCCGTGTTCATCAGTAAAATCTTATTATGTCGTGTGGGTGAAATTGTTATTATAGAACAGAAAATAGAAGCCCTATACAAAGATTTTCTATACAGTGTGTTTCATTTTTCTATTTTGGTTGCTGTCAATATTTTTGTAGAAATATAATACAAAATGTTTGTGTGAATATGAATTTTTGTCGCCACCCCCACACAATGGTAGGTATTTTGGGAACACAACAAATTCTACATCATACAATCAACCCTGCTGCCCAGGGATATGGAGATGATGGTCTATTTTTTGTCCTGTCCGCGTGCTGTGATTTTTTATTCTTCATACTGTATGTGTATATGTTTTTTTAGGATGAGAATATTGTCAACTTCCGATTCAAGTTTCAAGGCAACGTATTGTGATTTATCGACTAGGGGTTTCATATTTTTTGTTGATCCTGCTAAAAGTGTTTTTATAGCACCTTTTTTTCTCTATTCCATATATGAGGGTGCGAGAGATAGCACAGTTGAAGGTAAGGAAGGAATATTGAGCATTTTTTCACGCTGTCATTATTAATGTATTATGTGCTGCGGTAGTGTTTGACTAGAAAATAAATTGAGTACATCAGACAACAAATTTTTTGTCTCTGCTTTTTTTTTTGTTTATGTTAGATGATGAATATCAAATATTGGTATTGGGTTCCAATTATACTATCACGTTGGACAAGAACAAAGACAAGAACATTTATAAATATTTTTCCTTTAGGCGTGGTTAAGGTAAGGTCTAAGGTGAGGTTTCCTATACCACGCATCATAAAGTTGGAAAAAAACGGTGCGGATAGTAAGTGCACTCAAGGGTGTAAGATGAATTTAAGACAGCTAAATTGTATTTATGTTATGTAACCAATTTCGTCATCAGTTGGTCGCGGGGACTAATTAACAGATTGCTCCTTTAATAGCCTATCTATACCATATTGAGTTTGGTTTTTTTTTTTTTTAATATAGGTAAGCCTAAGAGCCTGGTTAACAGCAAATTTTTTATTTATTTGTCCAGATTGCGGCTCGAAAAAAAAAAATAGATGCGATCCAAATTTAGCAAGGACTTTGTTTTTTTTTAGCATGTTTCACGTTGGGCGCCATTTGTAAAAATAAATTTGGTGGCACAAGGGCTCAGTAAGAACCAGGGCCTAGTGACTTACAACTCTCAACCATTCCTGTGTGCGTGTCTGCAGGAATGGAGGGACCTACAGTTTATTGCCCGGAAAAAAAACTTAAGGTGGAAGCGGCTGGTATTGAACCCAGACCTCTGGCATGACAGTCCAACGCACTAACCATTACGCCAAGGGCTACCATTTACAAAACAAAATAAAATAAAATGCATAAATACTAGCACATTCCAAAAACTATATTAATAGCTTATTGGCTACAAAAAATTAGTTTAAAAACTTGCTAATGTTTTCAAAGTTATTTTGACAGGTCGTTATTCGTTAATGCTTGTCAGTTAATCAATTTCTTTCATTCACCATTGTAAACAAATTCATTAATTCAAAGTAAGAAAATATATTTAAAAAAAATATATATTATTTAATTTTATTAAAAGATACTTTTCTTTATAGGTAATGCTGATCGTGTGGACTAGATTCCTTTTAATTTATCATGTTTTTCCAACCCATATTTATTAGATGACTTACCTGAAAATAGAAAGAAAAATATTATTAGGAAGTGAATCGATAATTTACAATGTATTAGCTTAAAAATCATTGCAAATATAAACTGGAAATAAAATTTTTACCTACATAATATGAAACATAAGGATGAGATTATAACAAAGGAATAAATTCGTTAACCCAACGAATGATTAAGTAAACAAGATATGCGATTTACGTTAATCAATAAAAATAAAGTAAATGAGTGAATGAAAAATTCGTTGTTTCATTCAAAGCTTTGTTAATCTGCAAACTACAATATTCATTAAGTAAATGAAGTTAGTCATTTGTAGGATTTTAGTTAAAAATTAATTGAGCCAGCAAAGTCTTGCGTTGTCTCACTCAACGTAGGATTTGATTCTGTTTCAGCTTGTATTATTTTGCTGCAGCATAGAAAGCATCTACCAACTAAATTTGAAAAAAAGGATAAACAATATGGGTAAAACATACAGGAATTATTTTATATCAAAGAATCACCAGCACAAATTTTCACAAAACAAAAAAAAAACAATTAGAAAAGTTAACAAACACCTCTACATTGCTCTTCTTTACATTTTACTGGCATCGTTCGGGTTTATTTATCTTTTTGTTTTGTGTAAGATTCATTAAGCATTAAATAGGTTGACCCGTTTCAAAAAGCAAAAGAAAATGTAAAAACAAAAACAACTCAAACCAGAAAATGCCACACTACTGCCGGGAGGCACTTTCATTAATCACATCCGCCCTTAGTGTTTGTTCAGATGCTTTTAGTGTTGAAAATTGCATTCAAGAAAATTTAATGACTATCCTTGTTTGCTTTTTTATAATTTAAATGCTGCTCTTCTAAAGGGTAGATGTATTGGTTTGGTTAAGGTTTTTGCTACGTGACGACAAAAATACGTAAATGACTTCATAAGGAGTAAATTAAACAACACTTACTTTATGTTATATTAATTTATTTCATTTAATACATATGTACTTAACTTTATTTTATTTTTTTATTCATTTTATTTGTTTTATTTATTTTCTTTATTTTATTTATTTTCTTTATTTTAATTTTTTTATTTATTTTATTTATTTTATTTATTTTATTTATTTTATTTATTTTATTTATTTTATTTATTTTATTTATTTTATTTATTTTATTTATTTTATTTATTTTATTTATTTTATTTATTTTATTTATTTTATTTATTTTATTTATTTTATTTATTTTATTTATTTTATTTATTTTATTTATTTTATTTATTTTATTTATTTTATTTATTTTATTTATTTTATTTATTTTATTTATTTTATTTATTTTATTTATTTTATTTATTTTATTTATTTTATTTATTTTATTTATTTTATTTATTTTATTTATTTTATTTATTTTATTTATTTTATTTATTTTATTTACTTTATTTATTTTATTTATTTTATTTATTTTATTTATTTTATTTATTTTATTTATTTTATTTATTTTATTTATTGTATTTATTTATTTTATTTATTTTATTTATTTTATTTATTTTATTTTATTTATTTTATTTATTTTATTTATTTTATTTATTTTAATTATTTTATTTATTTTATTTATTTTATTTATTTTATTTATTTTATTTATGTTATTTATTTTATTTATTTTATTTATTTTATTTATTTTCTTTATTTTATTTATTTTCTTTATTTTATTTATTTTATTTATTTTATTTATTTTATTTATTTTATTTATTTTATTTATTTTATTTATTTTATTTATTTTATTTATTTTATTTATTTTATTTATTTTATTTATTTTATTTATTTTATTTATTTTATTTATTTTATTTATTTTATTTATTTTATTTATTTTATTTATTTTATTTATTTTATTTATTTTATTTATTTTATTTATTTTATTTATTTTATTTATTTTATTTATTTTATTTATTTTATTTATTTTATTTATTTTATTTATTTTATTTATTTTATTTATTTTATTTATTTTATTTATTTTATTTTTATTTATTTCATTTATTTAATTAATTAATTAATTTTTTCTTTTAAATTAAATTATTTGACTTTATTGTTATAGTAATTAAAATAATAATAAGTTTCACTAAACACCGATAAGGAGGTGTAAAAGGATAGGAAAGAATTTTTGTTGGCACAGTCGACTTTGAAATAAGGTGTTAATTATTATCTTATAAAGTCCCACGGGTGACTTTCAGTTGAAAATAGGGGCAGGTATAAAGAAAATAATGCTGTCCAGCGTGCGGCTTGAAAAAAATAAAATATATGCGATCAAAATCAAGGAATTTGATTGTTTAGGATATTTCACGTTGGGCGCCATTTAAAAAAAAAAATAAGTTTTAAAAATTTTAGTAAGATACTCAGTGGTATATTATTTGAAATCTTCTAATATCAGCAAAGCATCCGTATTGAATGTATTTGGTATACCACAAATTAAATACAATAAATTGAAATAAAGTTTTTTTTTTTAATTTAATTGATGTGCAACTCTCTGCGACCAATGCACATACAATTTATTATATCAATTTCAAGTTATTTTATTTTTTTTTTATATCCACACGCGAAAAAAGTCAAAAAGTTTATAATAAACATTAAAAGCAGCTCCTCTGACATCCCTCGCTCTTTTAGAAAATTTCAAACCGCATAATGAGTTTATGCATTCAAGAGTAGTTCTTTACATCCTAAAAATAGCAACCAAGCTCAGTGGAAGATCGCAAGCAAAACAGTAATACAAAAAACTTACAAAAAAAACAAACTTTAACCCTAAAGAAGCATTGCAACGAGTGAACGGTATACATAAATTTATGCCTATAGACATTATGGAAGTTCAGTTGGAGAGGAGGTTATATAGCAAGTTTAGTATAGTCAACGACTGACTTTGGTTTCATTAAAAAAGTTAACAGCAACATTTGTGTAGCACATTATGCCGGCTTGCTGTTGTTTGCTTATACATATTATGGCACATGCCTAACGATGTTTCATAGTGTTGGTCGATAAACATTTTTCAGCTCTTGCGCTCACTCTCCTTAAATATTATCTTTGTAGTACATTTTGGCATACATGAAAAAAGTTGTTATAAATGGGATACTTTTAGACTGGCTTATATATGTAGGTAGATATGGAAGGAACAAACTCCCTTCTTACTTTGCCTACCACCTAAGTACTTGTTTATGCTCAATTACACTTCCCCACGTATAGGGCTTGTGTGAATATGCATGATTATATGTACTTATAGAGCAAACAACTACTATACGACAACGACATTAAACCGGAGATGGTTTTTGCGTCTATTAGTGCGCTACTGCTTGCCACAAAACTGCCAAGTGTCTGCTCCATAAGGCTCCTCTGATCCAAACGAAGCATGGAAATGCTCTTGCAATACGCTCACTTTGCAATTTTCGACTATAGGCGTGAAGAAGATGGGTACAAATGCTAGAGCATGTATGTGCGAAGGGAGACTAGATTTAAGATTTATAAACAGAAAAAAATCGATATCTACTTTTTTTTTTTTTTTTAGAAAACTACGTTCTCTTAAGTTTCTTGATTAAAAAACAATGATTTTCATTAAAGGGTATATGTGTATTCCTTTAAAGTACGAATACAAGGTGCCCAAAACATATGGGCCGAAAAGAAGAAAAATTAAATAAGCGTTTTGTTTACGGATATTTGAAAAAGTTGTAAAATGGCTGGTTTCTCGAATTTCTCTAAAACGAATAATGCTATTAAATTCGTCTTAATTTTATTCATAAACTTTCAATATAAAATTAATAATGACGTATTATATTCAAAAAAACAAAAACTGCTAAAAATTTTAAAAAAAATTATTTTCGGCTCAAATGTTTCTATAAGAAACAATGATATTGACTCCAGGAAAGTTTTATTCTACACACAATACCAAAATTGATAAATGACAGAATTTGTAAAAAAAAATCAATTGATTTTTTTTCTAAGCCAATAAAACTACAAAAAAAAACTGCGAAAAATTGTTAAAAAATATTTTTGTTGGCTCAAATATCTCTAGAAGAAAGAATGATATCGATTCTGGTATAATTTTTTTCTACGCACATAAAGCCGTAATAGATATGTATGTAACAACTATTAGAGCTTGAAAAAAAAAATGAATAGCAAACAGTCCAACTTTCGTCTTCCCTTAATTGCACAACTTACAAGACCTTGAATATTGTATTTTTATTATAAAAAATTGCATCGGGTATCAATTAGTTTCAAAGGCCACCAATGGGAAAATAACAATAGTGTGGATCACACCCAGCCAATTTTTAAGAAAAGCAATCGAACATTTGTTTAGGACGACTATAGTCGCGTTTTTTTGGGAAAACTATTCACAGTGCAGTAGGATTTTATATGAATAACAAAAACAACATCCACAAAACTCCTAATAAAAGCATCAGAAGAAGAATCCTGCTAGGGATGTTGTATTTCCTAAAACGCGAAATATAATCAGGGTCGCCAGTTTGGTGGTTTCCCCCCCCCCCCCCCCCTCCCAGATTTAGGGTTTTTTTTCATCGAAATTAGGGCATACACATGCATACTAACATCACAAAAGATTAATAATGAAATGGATAACATTATTTTTTATGTTTTCTGTCTCGTTATTTATAATAATCGAGCTGACGGCAAAGCCATAGCTTGAAAATTCGTAAAAATGTATTAAATTGTAACAAACATAAATTGTTAATAAATGAATTCTATTACTTACTTACTTACTTACTAATCGCCATTCGTTACACTTTCAATTTCAAACGTCAGCTTTAATTAAAACTATGGTTCTTATTTGCTATTTTATCTGTTGACGTTGGTCATTGGAATGTATGTTATTTTGTAATCTATATACAATTGTATAAAATGCAAAAATAGAAAAAAAATCCAATTATTTCAAAAATACAACTAACTACTCAATTAAATTTTAAATAAAAACATTTTTTTTTAAATACTATTTGAATACTTTGAAGTACCTAAATACTTGTAGGTACATAATGTATGATTTGTAAATAAAAATAAAAAAAGTTGAATACAAAATTTGGGGTTTTTTCTTTTAAAATATGGTAATCTAGGGGGTTTTTAAATTTTTCTGGGGTGATATTTTTTTTTTCATCTGGCAACACTGAATATAAATATAAACAACATCGGGCTTCTGCGCATGTATTTTGTTGGTAATTTTTTACTAAAATCCCAAAAAACACGGCTTATATTGCTTTCTATCTTTTTAAGCAATATCAACAGAGAGCCGAACATAGAAAAACAAATTTGAATCGTAGTTTTTGTTATATTCATTTTGAAAATTTCGATGCCATGAAATAAAGTCTAATGCAATAAAGCACATTTTTTTGTTTAGGATTAAAAAAAAAAAAAAGCACTCTCAGAGTGCAATCAAATTCTTTGGATCTTATTGAACTGATCTTTTTTTGCAAAAAAAAAAAATAATAAATAAACTAAAATATGTATTTTAATTTAAGCTGCAGGCACCTGCTGCCGTAAATTCGTCTGAATTTTTAGTTTTCACACCCCAAATTGATCTTCTCTTAAGCAAAGCGTAGCGGATAAAAATTTTTCCAAAACCCAATTCATCCGACTTCTTTATTATCGTACTTTTAATTTTTATAGAAACCAATACTTCCCCCATTCCTAGAGCAGCCCAGCAAACATTTTCATTCAGAAATTAATCATTAATGGATCACAAAAGTGGAAGATATCGGCCGAAAAAGAATTCACTTATGATTCGATTTGAATCCTTTTACCTGGGCAATTAGACACCGATATGAATAATTTTAGTGAATCATTTATGAACTCAATGTTCTTCATTTAAATGAACGTATATAAGGCTTCTATAAACTCATTTAAATGACTATTTTATGAACCTATTGTGAATCATAAAAATGATTCCAATCATTTAAGTGAAGGAATTCAGAGTATATACCTTCACTTTAATGAATTATTTTGGAATAATTTTTATGATTCCGAAAAGATTCATGAAATAATCATTTAATTGAATGTATAGATACCTTAAGCGTTTATTTAAGCGAAGAATATTGAGATCATGAATGAGTCACCAAAAATATTCATATCGGTGTCTAATTGCCCAGGTAAAAGGATTCAAAATGAATCATAAGAGAATTCTTTGTTTCTGATCCATTTATGATTGATCTCGGAATGAAAATGTTTGTTAATGCGATGACAGAATTGTTATGGATAGATTTGTTAACTTTTTATATTTTTTCAAGTATTAAGTTGTTATATTTACACTATTAACTCTATGTTTTTTTTCTTATTTACACTGTTATATGTAAATGTATTGTTTTAAATAACTTTTTTTTGCACTTTTTAAAATAATAACACGCC
Source organism: Epistrophella euchroma (assembly GCA_947049315.1). Classification (NCBI taxonomy): domain Eukaryota; kingdom Metazoa; phylum Arthropoda; class Insecta; order Diptera; family Syrphidae; genus Epistrophella; species Epistrophella euchroma. The sequence goes on along the minus strand of OX346247.1, from coordinate 101,320,087 downwards.
CAAATTAAACACTTTTTCGAAATGATAATTAACGATCCAAACGAAATTTTTGTCGCGATAATGTTCAGTTATCATAACTCTTTTGTAAGAAGCATAAATAAGGATGAAAAAATAAGAAAAGCATATCCGAAAAAATATTTTTTTAGATTTTGTTTGCACACTCACATTTATGAAGAAAAATGAATGAGCACTGAGTGTTAATTGTTTTCCTTTGTTTGACACATGGAAAAAACAATTCTCTTTCTATCTCCCCCGTAAGGATTCGTAAGACCTTTCTGTTCATTCATAATTCATTCACATAACTGAAGGTTTTACAAATATTATTCTTCATTTTTGGTGAACAAAATCTGAACCTTCAGAAAAATGTTTGCTGGGAAGTAAGTACAAACTAAATTGAAGTTTTGTATGCTTAAACTCATGCTGTACCTATTTACATATACAAAGTAAAGTACGGTTTTAATGTGCTGAATCCAATTTAGGCTTATATTAGGAATTTTAGCTCAGTTCAATTTTTAAATTAAATTTCTAAATTATATTTAATGTATCTTTTACATTTCCTTCTCTGAAACACCCTGTTTTGTTTGCTTTTTGGTGAATGCAATGCAATTACGTAGATCGTGTGCCTATTTTTGTATGTATAGAAGTGCATATCCGTGTATATTAATCTTACTTAGACTTAAAATCATCACTAGCCATACAGGATACAGTGCTCCACTTAATATCCTTTTTAGCAAAATGTGAGGTGCACAGTCAGTACCTAGGTACATAAGCGTAGAGTTTTTCGATAGTCCTTTGTGAGCTGCATTTTTGGTAAACATTAGACAACTAATCCGCCTTGGCGGCTGTGCTCGCCTCGACTTTGCTCAGTTTGTTGATGACGACATGGACTCATGCCACAGCACAGCAGCCAACGTACAAGGTTTTGCAGCGCAAGAACGATATGGGTGCTGTTTGCTATAGTGAATTTTATGAGGTTGCAGTGATTACCTAAAATGAAACCAAGAACTTGTGCAGCAGAGCAGATAGAATATCCTTGTTGTTTGCAAAATATAAACGGTAACTATACCTTAGAGTACCTATCTCCTATAATAAGTGTTATAAAGCGATGCATCGCACGCAGTGGGTTTTGTATAGAATATTAAATGCAATTTTAGAACACAATGACAATGGACGGTATTTTGTGAATAAATTCTCGGATTTAATGAGTGTGTTCGTGTTGGATGAGTTGGTTTGTTGGTTGTACAATGTAGGTACCTACACTCTGCTATATCTGCTTTTGTCATGTATCATTGCTAAGCTTAGAGTATGAGTACGAGAGAGATTAGTGGTATTTAGCTGGGATTTAATTAGGATAATAACTATTTACGTTGAAGAAAAAAAATGTTTGAACTTTACAAAATAGAAACAAATCAACATCAGATACATACATAGACAACAAATCAATCTTGAGGCTGCACCCTCTGCAAGTATAGAGATCTTTGCTGAAGCTCTCTGGTCTCTGGAATAAGTTACATTAAATTAACGCAATTTCTAAACGCCAGGTTTAACGGCATTCGCGCTCCTCAATAGGGTAAAAAAAAAAATAAGAAATAAATGCAAAATTGTTCTAATTCAATTCAGTTTTTAAATCATTAAATTTAATTTCATGCTATATTAATATTTTTGTTTTTATATTTCTGCTGCTCAAACATATTATATGAACCTAATCTTCCATTAAGTACATTAGCCCACATCAAATAACTCCGTTTGCTAAGCACTTCCTAATCTCTATTTGAACAGTAGTCCCAATACATCATTTCCTCGTTATGTACTTAACTGCTACATTTTTTTTAAAGAATGTATATTTTTTTTTGTTACTGATGGAAACCAAAGCTGAAAGCTTCATTAATTTATCATCAATTCTTTGCTCTTCGAGGGTGGCTCTATTTATTCCATCTTCACAAAACAGAAATAATTTTGAACACCAACAAAAAATTGATTGATTAGCGAAGTGTAGTGTGAAAGAAAAATCTCAAGCTAACCGTTTTTTTATAATCAGATGGATGAAATAAAAATGATCGATTTATCGAAATTGACTTTTTATCTTAAAAGAAAACACATTAACTTTTATATCAATCCTTGTTATGTAACCGAATTCCTTTTAATCCATCCTGATTTTGTGACAATGCTTAAAAACTGTATTAAAATAGCATTAGGGAAATGTGGATTCACAATACCTATTCATGTATGTTCTATTCCATCAACGATTCCAATACCTATATAGTTATAAATCACATGGAACCTTTTCGACCTGGGTTTGAGTTTTAGAAAAATACAAAAATATGACAAATTCACTAACTTTTTCTTACTTTACTAAAAAAAAAACAAGAGCTTGAATCTAGAATGGGTGGCTGATGGCATACAATATATTTTGTTTTGTCAACTTTTCTTGAAAACTGTTTTTAATAAAAACATTTTCAATGTTAAAAAGCACTATTCAGGTTCTTGGCGAAAGATTCATATGTCTTTAATAAGATTTTGATAAATTTTAAAAACAAAATTGTCTTATGTATTTATTATGAAATCATATATGTCGTAATTAGCAAGACCAACGTGGTTCCAAAGTTTAATTTATAAATTTTGTTTTTAACCAAATCAAAAATCAACAAATTATTTAATGTAAAGGTGGCAGCAATACTCAAATTGTGGTTCAAGGTTACGGTTTTCGTATGTCTGAAAAGAATAGAATTGATGTCATCATCACAGCTTACTTACAGTTCCAGCAGCTTTGCAGATGGATAGTTTCCCGCTTAAAAAAAAAAAAAAATTAGTGTTTCCCCGCGAACTCCATACCGCGTCTATCCTTTTCTAAATAGAACAAATTGTTCATCAAAATATTAATTTGCAATCGACAAGTAAACAAACTTGACATGCGGAAATAAAAATTGTAGTAAAATTTGTTAAAGATTAAATTTAAAAAAAGTGCGTATGCGCCCCAGTGAACCAAATTTGAATAAATTCCATCTCTTTATGGAGCATTTTGCTTAGTAAATAAATCTTATTTATTTTTGTTGTTCAGAATACTCTGGTATTGAAATTGAAACTAATTAGCTTTTGATAGCATATTTTGCATTTTAATAAAAATAATAAATACAGATTTAATAAACGTATTATAACAAATACAAAAGAAACTTTTTTTTTTTTTCCAGAATAAAAAAGTTCGTCTAAATTCATTAAAAAAATCAGAGTTTATGCAAAAAAATGTATTAAGAAATAATTTTATAAAATAATTTCAACATTTTCTAAAATTAAATTTGCTATAACATTTTTAAACTTTTAATAAAAAATTAATTTCGAAAAAATCATAACCCGTTGTCACAAACAAAAAAATAATATTAATATTTATTTGAAACATTTTAATGCACTTTTATTGATTGATGAATCTTTTGTATAAAAATGTTGATCGACATTGGCTGATTCGTTAACGATAAAGTCAAAAATCATAAAAACGGTTCTATAGTAGGTAGGTAGGACTTTGTTGCATTTGTTTATTTAAGAAAAAAAAAAACTAAAATAAAATATTTTTAACTGTTAAAAAGAATTTTAACTCCCTTCATGAGTACTCTGTACCGTTCACGCAACTCCGTTGCTCCGGTATACTTTACCTACGATTTTGGACTTTACTATGCATTCCCAAAAATTCAATAAGGTCCAAAATTTGGCATTTGAATTTATTTCATGGCACCCGAATATAAGTATTTCGCAAGTAAAAAAAAACTCTCTTTCAAATTTATTTTAATAACATGTCCCTACCACTACTTTTGATACATAAATAAAAATTCGATTTAAAAAAAAAAACAATTTATATGAAAAATTCGTTTCATTGCCTATGTAATGATGTTGTATAATAAAAACATTTTGCTTCAAAAAATTCCATTTCTTTGAGAGAATTTTAAAATTCGTTCCTACTTACATATGTATGTAATGTACTTTTACCTATATTTTTTATTTGTACACAGCATTAGTGGTGAATTGTATATTTATACGAGTATGCTTGTGATGTGTGTTTTTTTTTCAGATTTGTGCTCTCTTTCAATAAAATGGATATACCTAATGCCAATGTTCAATTGACTCATTAAAAATCGTTAAACTGCCTAAACGAGTCTATTATCTATTTATTGTATTTATGTGTTTTATTCTGTTGTATACACAACCAATGAACATCCTTACATAAAATAAACTCCCCATCCGCATAATAAAGTACTAACACATCCGAATAACAGACAACCAACCCCCATTCCCCCTCCCCAAACCCATTGATTTTTGTGGTATAAAAGTGGAAAAAATACAAAATTAAATATTCCACGTTTTATTTTTTCACAAATGTTCTATAAAGAATGAATAAGTGGGTGATTGAGTGCTCTTATTCCATGAAAATAAAAAAAAAAAAACAAGAAGGTTCTTTGATGAAACAACTGATGACATGAGGGATTCAATTTTCCCTTTGGAAACAAAATACATACATACATAAGACTACGAAGAGACATATTAAATCTCAAAAATACTCTCTTCTAAGATCTGTCACATAATCTGTCTTACTCAATTACTACGAGTATATCCAGAAAGTAATGTTGATGTTGAACCGTAATTTCTTCGACCATCTAGTTTTGAACATAAAATGCACTAACTGATCGCACAAACTTGCTCCTGTGGTTCAAGGTTTTTACCTACGTGGATAAACTTTGAAGACATAAAGAATTAGTTTATTAATTAAATTAAAATTTTGATGTTTACAATACGAACTCAAAACTTATAATAATAACAATTTTGATTTTTTTTAATCCAAAAAAAAAAAAAAAAACCCTTGGAAAACCCTTGTAACCCTACGATGAAACCTTTTGCGAAATTCAAAATGAAATTTTTTCAGCTCAATATAAACATTAAAGAATTTTATTTGTTCAAAAGACTTTATACCTACATTCGAGGTATGCAATTTAATCAAAATCGTTGTAATCGTTTTTGATAAAATTTAAAACAAAATAAGTTATTGTTTGGCTACGTCTTATGATATGAAGATATGAAACAAAATCCCATACAAATCTTTGCATCAAATTCAAGCCCGATATAGCGGACGTACAGACCCATGGACGTATAGATAAACGTTATGGTAAATTTTATACCAAAACCAAGAAACCAATACTTGTCCCATTATATGTATAGAGCAACTGAAAAACGAAAAAGACAAAAATTCACTGATCCAAAGAAATCGGTAAATAAAATTGAAGTACACCCCCTTTATCGAAATAGATAAAAATAAAAAAATAAAAAAAAAAAAACAGAAACGCACACAACCAAATAAAAAAAAATAAAAATTCAATTTTCATTTCACATCCTTGAATAATATACAATGTTAGTTGGATTTGGGGGACTTCTTTATTCCAATACAGAATATTTCAACAGCTTCGAGAATACATTCGACACGAATTTGAATGAAATTTTTTGCCAACTCAATGAAAAATACAAGAAGAAAAATTCGATCGAAAAATTTTCTTATTTGGCCCCCCGCACACGACCGACAAAGACGAAAACGACGACGCTCCAATTTTCGATGGGAAAGCTACAATTGTACAAACAGAAGTCCTGAATGGGAAATAAAAGTGTAAACAACCCACGTAGTATAGTACGTCCTACATTATTAATGATCTGGGATGATTCTACGTTTTTTTTTTTCCTTTGAATCTATCAGTGATGCGGGTACAATAGGTTTTTGAGGGGATAGAGAGATGAAGACGGTTTATTTACTTTGAATCTATTGGTGCTTCCTTTTTAAATGTAAACACACACGTCAAAGAATTAAAGGAAAAGATAAAAAAATCCCATAGAAATCAAAATAAATTTACTTTGATTATAATGCTGTAGAACATCATATATTTAAATTTCTACTAAACACGTGTATCTGATAGATAAATGTATCTTAATAAAAAATTAAATTAGTTTGCACTTATTTAAATCTTCTGTACGTGCGGTTATTTTTTTTTTTTCGCACTGTAGGTTGAGTTGAGATAAGAAAAAAATCATGTGATAGGGGGGTCTATTTCCCCCTTGTAGGCGGCAGCGGCTATTTTCTAAAAAATCGTCTTAAAATAGAAAAAAATCGGCAACCATACTTTTTTTTAAACCCAGAAGTTCTTTTTTTATTATGTTTTTGATTCAAATTGTTTGAGAAAACAAACCCAAATTTTGAAAAAAAAAATTAAGTTTTCAAACTAGTTTTTTTTTTTTTTTTTTTAATTTTACGTTATTAGGTAGTATTTTCATTTTTAATATTCGATGCTCTTATCATTTTCTAGTCAATCACTAAAAACCTGATGTGTAACAGTCTTTTAGTTTTTGAGAAAAATGGAAATTACCAAATCTAGTTTGTTACTTTTTTTTAGTAGAAATAGGATCTTTGGAGCAACAAAATAACGAATTGACGTCGAATTTAAGGGAAAACTTACTTTTCTTATTTTCAATTTTCTCAAAAAAAAAAGATTACATTTTGACATCTGGTTTAAGGTGTTTGTCTAAAAATTGATGGTAGCATTGAATATTAAACTCAAAAATACTACTTAATAACGTAAGATTTTGAACAAAATCAGTATGAACTCAATTTTTTGATTTTTTTTCCAAAATTTAAGTTTTAAAATTAATTTTTGAAAAACTGATAACTAAAACAACTAAGCTTAAAAAGAAAATAAACACAAAGATTTTTGGCTTTACAAAAATATATATTCTGCCATTGTAATGGTAACCGTTTGTTTTTTAATATCTTTTTTTCTGTTTCAAGTCAATTTTGTTTTAGTAAATTACTCCTCACGTTACTTTTAATTTTCTCAAAAACTAAAAAATACCTGTTTTTTATGTTTTTTTTTTTAATTTTCAGTCGATTTCTTAGAAAATTGCCACTCCCTCATAAACGAGGGGAAACAGACCCCCCTCCCATACGAAAAGAAAACAGTTATTTCCTATTTTCAATTTTTTTGAAGTGATTTTAATTGTATTTATTCCATTTTTAATCTAAAACCATGTATTTAATTATAAGCAACAAACGCCCGCAGAGAGAAGGGGTGGGATCCCCTCCCATCTCCAAAAGTTTGTTTAACTTTATTTGCTAAATACAAGCAAAACAAAAACTTAAAAACTATTTTAAAACTACTTATGTCTAAGGCAGGTGTAGGAGAGGAAGGGAGGAAGGAGAGGAAGGCTTAAAGGCTGAAAGGAACTTCGCAGGATATGGCTGGCATATTGAAGGATGGGCCTGACAAAGGTTATATACAGGGATTTAGTGACATAAGGATCATATAATTCTTTGGACCATATAACCCCAAGGTCGAGTATAGAGTCAACTGTGCTAATCTGCGTATTGTTAATAAATTACTTTCTGGGGGGGAGTAGGGTACGTTTACGAGAGAAAGTTATCGCTTGACACTTGCTGATATTCAGTTTAAGGAAATTTTTATGGCACCAGATGGAAAATCTGCTTAGATCATCTTGGAGAAGTTTAGAGTCCTCAAAGAAGGAAATTTGACGGTAGATCTTTTTGTCATCAGAATAAATTGATATGAAGGAGTCTTTAATAACATCATCAACGTCATTGAATACTGCTAGAATACTGCTACCTACTATTATTTATTAACTAATGTACTAATGTACAGGAAATAATTTTAACACACACAGATTTGTATACACCTTTCTAGGTATTGAACTCGGAACTCCAGAGTATTAGTCCACCACTCTATGCATTCAACCATCTTATATAATTGGGAAGATGCAAAGATAAGTCTTTTTTAGAAACTTCAAAATGATTATTTTTAGAAACTCAAGCTTCGATAAAAATTAATTCATTTCATGATTAATTTTAGATCAAAATACTATATTATAAATATCATAGAAAGTAACACACACAATTACAAAAAAAAAAGTCAGGTTATATAATAAACCTGTAACTTCATTTATAAAAGTCTATTCGAAAACAGGTAATAGCCTCGATTAAGTTTCTTTATCTAGCTTTAAAACAATTTTCAAGAGGCAGTTATTGAGATCATGACTTTGATAAGATTTTTTTTCCCAGGAAAGCCCTATAGAAACCTTATGTTCAGTAAGAATTGCAGTATATCAATATTTCTAAGCTAATAGAAACTGAAGTGTTAGTTGGGTGCATATGTATGTATTGATTTTTTATTCAATAATTGAAATATCTATTATTCAAAATTTCAAAAAGCATCATTTTGTATGTATATGTATAAAAATTTATTAAAAATAAGCTAAGCCGTTATAACAAAATTAGTAATAGCAGTACCGTTGGTAAAGGTTGCTGAATAGTTAAATACTTTAATTACTTATGAATAAGTAAACAAGAAATAAATTTGCACTAAGGATTTTTTAACTATTATGCCATCTATGATGGCAGGCATATAAACTTATCAGCCCTTATTCTATAACATAAAGGAAAACATACAATTTTAAGTTTCCTCTAGGGAATTTCCTTAATTTCCATGAACTCGAAGAACATTTCTTCAGAACTATTTGCCTAGGAGGATTTAGAAGAAAATACATACAGATTCACATTAAAAGAGACATAATACACACACATTTTCATATTCCATATCGTCGTATTTTCATATTATTAGCTTGAAGCCTAGAGATTTTTTGCGAACTAAAACGTTTCGTTGGAAGTAAAAATAGTTATATTCATTTAGAAATAAGCAAGTAAAATATTTAATTTTTAAAAAATTTCTTAACCGGATAAAACATACAATTTCACGTTTGAAGTAATTTAAATGAATATGATATTAATTCTGTTATGAGCTTTGATTTTGTCTCTTTGAAAAGAAAAACATTATGTATGCCCTGAAGGATTTTTCAACTTTACTCATATATGCATAAAACAATTGTGATTTTGAAAACCATTTTCAAACATTAATTCCGTATGTTAGAAGTTATGTTAGAAATTATTTAAAAGACAAAAGAGTTCATGTTAAGAATGGGGATACCTGCGGCGGTATATACACATTCATTTGCACATCTGCCAGGACATATCTACTCATTCCCAACAACGAAGCAAAAACAACAGATTCATAAAATAATGAAATGTCGATGATGATGACGTTGACGATGACGGGCGTGGCATGGTGGTGGCGTTAATGAGGCTGAGGCTGGAAAAAATTATTCTCTAGCTTTGCGCGTAAGTGCACTGGCAAACTGGATGATGATAATAATGATTCCCTTGGGCGCTAATTATGCCAGATACGAGCATAAAGGATAACAAGTTTTAACATTAAACGGCTGAATAAATTTAACTTTTTCAAGCTTATATTATTTTTCTTTTCCTCCAGAGAAGATAAAATTTATAAAAAATATACACACACATACACACATGTGTATAAAGAAGAACCCAAAACCAGAAGAATGTTTTAAAAGCATGTGCATCAAAGAACGAATATTTTTTTGTTCGAAAAGAAAACCATAAAAGCAAAAATGAATATAAAAAAAGTACTAAGCAAACAAAAGCTCTAATGCTGGCACTAGGGTAGGTATGGAAAGATGAAGCATAGAGAAAAAAAAATAATTACTAATTTAACTCTTACGAACAGAAATACATTAATATTCCGCCCACCACTACCGCAGCACATTAACAAGAATTCCAAAGCATTGTGCTAACTTTTCTTATTGTTTTTTTTTTTTTATTTTTTTATTTTTAGTATATCTTTCCTTGCCATACCAACCCAGAGGGGGTGAGTTTGTCTGTTTAAAAAAAAAAAAAAAAAACCACAAACGCAATATTTTATTTATCTGGGAATGTCCTTGAAAAGAATTTTTCGAATGAAGGTCTAGGACTTTTTGTGGAAATTAATTATAAATGTAGTTTTCTGAGAATTATTTTATAGATTCAGAAATGTATTTATTTTTATTCTTTTTTTTTTTCGTTTTCTAATACAAAGCCTTAGGGACGAATAATATTTTAGTGAAATTATGGCTAGACAAGAGAACTAGACATCCTTTAGCATATTTAATTCTAACCAAACTGAACGTAATGTTAGTTAAATGCACAACTGAATCGGATGAATTTGCTCTTATTGTGTTTCAAGGCTACAAACAAGCCTTGAATTGAAGATTCTCTATAAAATTTGATTAAATGACAGAAAATAAATATGCATATGTACCTATAATAATACAAAAAATATGCCATTTAAAAAAAAAAAAAAAGTGAACTCTACAAACGTAGAAACGTAGTTGTTGGTATATATGTATTACAATAACAAATGTATCTACCTATACCTACTTTAAACGAAATTACGTAAAAATGAAAAATCCTTACGAACATCCCAACTAACAAAGTAGCTTCCGATTTTGGCAACTTAAGTATTATTCGCTGCTGTAGCACTTTTATAGCCCTTCCAGAGCGGAGTTAAGTCGTTATAGGAGTTAATGTTGGTATAATTAATCGCTTAACTGGCTGAACAGAATAGAATGACGGAACTGAAGTCGCAGACGGAACTGGAAGAGCTGTCAAAAAGTGTCGTACGTTATTTTTTTTACATGTCCACAATGGAGCTGTACAGCTTTGAAAGTATTTTGAAGAAAAACAAAAGAATATTATTGTGTACAAGCTCAGAATTCACATTTTTTGTTTCCAATAATTTTCCTTTTAATAAATAATTTTTTTCGCGATACAAATAACCACAATATTTTTTTCCGACCCAAAAAGTTGTTTTTTTTCTTCATACAAATTGAAACGTCAAAAGTGCCGTACGTCAAAAGTTAAAAGTTGGTGAACTCTTCCGTCTGCGTCTGCGTCTCCGTATGCGTCTACGTTCCGTTGTGTTCGCAACATTGAATTTGCGTGTATTCAATATTTTGACAGCTGTTCCAGCTCCGTCTCCGGTTCCGTCTGCGTCACCATTCTGTTCAGCCAGTGAGTATACTCTGGAGTACATTATATCAGCCTTACAGACACAATGAGTCAATTTTTCTATAATCATACTATAGTCATACTATAAAATGACCGTAGAGTTTTTGCTCCCAAAATTATCCTATAAAAAAGTTAAAGAACCCTTAAACTAGTAGCTGTCACTTCGTTCCGATATCAATTGTATAAGAAAATGTTGTAAAGCTTTAATTTAGGTATTACTATGACCTATACACGACATTTTTATAGAATGATTATCGGAGAACCTTTGGCCAAGTCATAATTTTATCATGCTATAATTTTGTTTCTATTGGGTGTTATAGTGTTGTATAGTTCCTATAGATTCTGTATAAGACTGTTCAAATTCAAGAATAAATTAAAAGCTTCTACGCAGCCATTTTTAATCATTAATATTTATCTGAAAACCTATTCATATCTAAATTTATAAATAAATAGTCGAAATCAAGGCAAAAAAAATTAAAAAGCCTGACAACTACTATAAAAGTGTAAACAAGGACCGCCAACAGTTTAAAAAAGATGACAGAAAAAGAAACGATAAACAACAAACTCAAACGATTTTAGATCATCGCTATAGAAAAACTACTATAGGCGCGTATTCTGTTTTCTATAGCGATGATATAAGTATGTATACCTATTTACATTATTGTGCAGCATCTTTGATGAATGACTATTTGAGGTTACAATTTTGCATAAAAGAGAACCTGATTTATTGCACTGCACTGCATAATAAGATTGGCCGTGAGGTTAGCGTGCTAGACTGCTATTGGTGCAAGGGGACTCCGGTTCGATTCCAAGGACGTGTAAGTAATTTTTAATTTAAATACAAATAATAATAAAAAATAATTATCTCGTAAGACCCTTTCAGGTGATCATATGGAAAAATATACTCAATATGCACTACAAATATAAAATAAAAATAAAAAATAAATACATAAGTTTTTTTTTTATAGAAATAAATTCCTTCTTTGGCACTTCTTACAAGTCTTATAAGAGTATTCTTTAGAGTAAAACGATTTTACTCCATAGAGTTGAAATAGGAGTGGAAAAAAGGTCGCATTTTTAACTCTTAGGAGTATAATACAAAACTAATAGAAGTAGGTTAAGGAGTAATAAGAAACTTCTTTGAACTTTTAAAATTGTTGGTTGGGATGTTGAGAAAATTTAATTTTATGACAAATAAAAACTAAAATCGTTGTTTGACAGAAACTATGCCTTCTATAGACAAGCTAAAACATAAATTCAAATTTTCCCCTAGGAAACTACAGATTTTGTTTAAAATTTGGTACAGGGCATTTGTACCAAATATTTAACAAAATTTAGTGTAAAACCGCAAACCGAAACAGACAAACAAGCCAATAGACTATGGTGACCAAAATCACTTTTAAGAATAAGAAAACTATTTTTGTTCTTGTTTTAGTATGCACTATATTGAATCTAAAATTCAATAACTGAAAGTTTTTTGTGACTTTTAGTCCAATACGTATCGCCAATGCCTGAAATTTGGGCTCATCATTTAGATGCTGTATAGTACCGTTCTAAAATGCAATATTTTGGTCGAGGGCTACCGACACCAATCATATCTAGAGCGTATATGCATCACTGCAAATTATATTATTCTAGGCGAATTCAGTACCTACCTTTCGTCTTAGAAGTATTTAGGACAGAATCTAACTGATGAGCCCAACATTCAAATAAAGGTCACAAAAAATTACAATACTCGATTTTGTTTATTAGTCTAAGAGCCTAAATCAAATTTGTGGATGTGAAAGTTGGCCAAAAAACAAAACAATTACTCCAAAGCTGTGATAAAGCTGATGACATAAAGTCTTGCAGTGCCTGCTCGCGGCTTAAGTGAGCAATAGTACGGTAAAAACCCAAAAAAATCAATTTATGGGAGAATTTTATAAACGAAAAATCATTTTCATCTTTAACAATAGTTAATGGTCCCCTGCTAACCAGTGGGTTTAAGACCATTTGCAGTGGGCTCTTGCTCTACTAAATCATTTGAATTACCCAAAAGTATTAAAATGGGATAAACCGAACGATAAAAAATCTAGGGCGTATAAGTAATTTATAGGTTAGTCCAGGAGAATAAAGAAATTTTGTCTGAATAGAAATCTTTTCCATTCATCCCATTAAGCAGGAGGGGCAAATTCGTAAGAAAAATGACTAAATAAATATGAAAAAAAAGAAACAAAAACAACGGCTCTTACAATGTCATGCTATATTTTTTTTTAATGCCAGAAGTTAGTTCTTTTATTTGGTTTTTTATCAAATTATTTGAGAAAATTTTTTGAAAAATTATTTTTCAAACTCATAATTTTCAAAAAATTAAAAAAAAAAATCTGTTCAAACTGATTTCTACCAAAATAATATTCGGTGATGCTAAATCAATTTCTAGTCAAACACTAAAACCGAATGCCTAAATTTCTTTTAATTTTTTAGCAAATTAAAAATAGCATGAATTTTTTCGTAAACCTCAATCCGTAATTACGAAAACATAACATTATTGTGTTGCCGTTATTTTTTAATGATTTTTTTTTTCAAGTCGAGTTTTTTAAAAACTTCTTGATAAAATTCAAAAGAACAAATTTTGATTTGCTAGGCAGCAAACCACGCCATTTTCGATCATTATTTTTTTATATTTTTCCGAACATTAAAATTAAAATTTATTCGGTTGCTCAATTTGTGAGAAAGAATTTTGTTGGTGTGTTGATTCAATTTCTTAATTCCCGTCTTAGAACTCAATATAGCTTAAGCCAATAAGCTTTTAGTTATAACCAAGTTGGCGTTCAAAAAATTGATTCTTAAATCCAAGAGCACAAAATTTGATTAAGATATATGGTTAATATGTTCTACCATAAACTTTTTTTTTACATAAAGTCAGTCTATAGACTGTGTAAACAAAAAAAAACTATAAAACCAAGTTCCCCCTTGTTTTCCATGTCTAAACGCAATACTTTCCCACCCTACTGTGTGATAAATAGCTTTCCTATACACAATTCCAAGTGTACACCATAATCTGGGGCAATGTTTACTCAACAACGCTTGCCTCATTACTCTAAGGATCAAGTGTGCTCAATTGAAATTTATACGCTATTTCCCAGAGCACATCAAAACTTTGCAGTTCTCTACATCTCATTGAATAAATACATAAGCTGATGGCTGCTGAAGTAGGCTGAAGAGATGGCAATGGTAAGACAACAAAAACAACTACTACTATTCTAACTTTGTTGTAGTACGTATACCATAATGACTGCCACTGCAAATGCATTCATCACTAAAAGAAAAGAAAGGGGAGCAATGTCGGTAAAAAAAAAAATGAAAGAATAATAATAATAATAATATAGGCTCTGTCGTGCCTACTACTTGGCTTAGAGTAGAGTCCTTATACAGAGCCACCCAATGTTCCTGCTAATGCATTCTTCATAAGTTAAAGAGTGTGCACTGCTTCTGCTTACTCTTGTGTTTGCCTTTGGTTTTGTTTGAAAAGTGTGAGCATAATTACAGTTTACCCAGAGGCTGGAGATGCGTAGATACGACGATACGTATTTAGTTCAAAGAACACCAGGCATAATAAGAATTAGAACCATTACCACACTCATCATCATGAACACCGCACCACACCATTATGATGGCGGCGGCGGACGATGACGATAATCATTATATCCTTGTTGTGTCGTTATATTTTGTTCTTCTCACTGAAAACAGAATTTGAACACAAAACTACCAGGAAGGATGTTCATGTTCATTTTATATCTTACAGAGGGCTATAACATGAATAAAATGGCCTGGGGAACACGCATCTTCTCTCAAATCCCCACCGCAAATAGAAATACAGCCTTGGCCCAAAGTATTAACCATCATGTTATCCACTAAGTTATTCTACTTGTCATGCATAAGTTGTTATTATTTAATATGTTTTTTATGGAATCTATAAGCTTAGCATCCCTAACTGGCCGAACTGCAGCAAGAGAAGTCGCTGCAAGAAAAATTGACTCAACTTTAACTTTTCTACTCGCTACAAGCTGCACATGAGATGACATATATGGCATCGTTCAACTCACTCTCGCGTTTTTGGCTCAAGCTAGTCGTGGTGTAGTCGCGCTTCACCATTGTAGACGTTCTTTGATACATGAATGAGCGATTTTAGTGACAGCTTGTGCTATAGCGATTCTTTTTGCTGCAACTACATCCCATTGTGTTCAAGGGGTAAAACACAAAATTTTACCAAACTTAGTCAAGAATTTTTGATAGAAATTGGTCACTTTTAAATATTTTTGGTATAACTCGAAAGCTACGCTGAATTCGAGAATTTAACTTAAGACATTTTTTGTAGAAAATTAGATTTTCTATCAAAATGGATGGTTTTGAAAAACTTTATAAAAAAAAATCTTATAAGAGCTAAGAAAAACCAACCTAAAAACTGCTCAAGGCTTATATATGAACGGATCGAAAATGCTTCTTTTTAGCCACAGCCTTTTTTTTTGTGATTTTCTAGAAGAAAAAAATAAAATTTTTGTCAGCTCACCCTAAACGGGTACATGTCATTACCTTTGCATTTCGGTTTTTTTCTTAAATTTTCTCGAAAAGGGCTAGAAGTAAAACGATTTTGATTCCTGTCAGCGGTGATCAAAGTTATAAAAAACCTGTGTTTCAAGTTTTTGCTTAAAACTTAACATTTTTTATCGCAAGAGCAAGTTCGGACGATCCCTATCATGTCTTTATTTTTTTTGCACGCGAAGCCAAACCTTTTTCTCATAAAAAAAAAAGGGTAGTGTTGTGATATTTTTGGTCAAGACTGTATCGAAGGATGATGATGGTCGTAATGTTGATTATTGGTGAAGGCTTTTATGCTTCAGAAAACAACCTAGCAGTATCAAAACACCACCAGACACCATGATTAATGATCACGATTCGGTTCGAAAGATGCAGTCCATCTTCCAATGGTGATGGTGGAAGATACATCTGGGAGACAGGTGATTAAGCTAGTACATGGCTGGTGGACACATTACTACACAGATAGTAGAAATTATATAAAACTGGAGCAAGAGAAAATTGAAATATAGTGGAAACTGTCGGGGATTAAGGAAGATTTAAGTTTATCCAGTCTTGTATAGCCGATGCTGCGGAACATACTATATAGGTACAGCGTACAGGTACAGATACTGTGCAAAATATCCAGGGTCTTTCTACCTTTATAAATTTCTGAACGAATAAAATAAACCATCATGCAGGGTTAAGTGATTAATGAACTAGGCCATCAGAATATAAGAAGCGAATAAACTAACTAACTTGTGAATATCCTTTTCTCTACTCTATAATTATTGAAACATTATCCTGGCAAAATGTTATACATTCATCATATTTCTGTATGAAAAGGATTGGGTCATAATTGAATGTAAATATGTATTTTAAATGAAGAAGTTTAGATTGAGAGCTTTTGGATTTATAAAGTTTAACACTGTAAAATAAGTATTTATGTGTGTAGTTTGTATTTGTTAAGCTTACATCAATTTTATAAGTATACGAGGAGGTACATACATATTAGGGAGAATATGGGCAAAAGTTTTCTTCTGAAATGATGGATTAATTAAAGTGATATTGACGAACTTCGAAGTTATGTTTTCTACGAATAAAATTCGGAATTTCCAAAAACATATATTTTCATTTGAAAACTTATTTCTGTTTAGGTGCCACAGGGACATATTGATTTTCCTGAGTAGAAGTATTGATAGGTATACCAAGATTTTCATTGCGTTGGAGGCGATATAAAATGCAGATACATTTTTAGTAGGCAAGTATGTAATAGTCACTTTATGAACTATTTGAGAATATATTTTCCACCGATTTTATTAAGTTTTAAGGGTTTTTAGTATATACTTTTTTGTTGCATGTTTAAATAGAACTTATCTTCTTATTACCTAACCCGGAGGATATTCACAGCAAACATATGTACGGTGGAGGGGAAGAAAGGGTGAGATTTTATAACTAAAATATTAATCTATATACATATATATGGCGTGACCAAGAGGGAAACGCCATAACTTGAGAACGGCTTTACCGATTTCATTCATTTTTTTTTTTAGTTTTGGAATACTTTGTTAGAACATTCTTTTGGAAAGAAAAAACTAAAAAAATCCGAAATTTAGCATTAAAATTTTAATACTCTGCTTCACTAAATTACCTATTGTTCCTATACAAAAAATTTGATAAATAAAAACAAAACATTTGAATAAGTATTTGTTTGTTTTTTTTTTAATTTTATTTTTGCGAATCATCATGTAATTTGCATTGAACCACATTAACATGTTACGGAGCCGAAAATTGAAGCACTTGACCAAAAAGCCGGTAGTCCTGAAGTCGCGCGCATAACTCGGCTGAACCTCATCCAATTTGCGCAGGAAGGGACATTTATAATTTAAATAGCGGACCCCGGCGAACGTTGTATCACCCTCACATAGAAAATATGCTTTTTTTTAATATAATATGAACAAATATAACTTCAAATGCAAAAAGTTCAAAATAGATATACACATGGTTTTGTTTGTATATTTTAGGAATATCGCAGCATGCAGGCTTTGAAAAAAATTTCCAAAGAATTTATTTAAAAAATTTCTACTTTCTTCAAATAACAAAAAATTCAGATATAAGAAAAGCAGACGCTGGCGATAGAAAGATTTTCAAAAATTTTACACTATTTTATACTTTACAGTATATAAAAATCGCAATATATTTTAATTTGTTTTTAAACAACAAATCAATGTAACTAACGTAAAGGCTTATTTTGACTTAAGGGGGGTTTGGTATTCAAAATATATCTCACACCAATTATATAAAATGAATAAATTGTAAAGTTGTGATGTACAGATTGTTAAATCTAACTACTTATGCTGATAAAAAATTACGTATACGCCACAGTGACCCGATTTTATTCATCTTTTTTTTTTAAAGTTTTTTAATACTTTGTGGAAGAATCTTACGGAAAGAAAAATTAAGACAAATTCGCAGAAAAAACTTAACGACTTTTTTTAAATGAATGTGAATTTCAGGAATTGAAGTCCTGTGTGTGTTTAATCAAATTTAGACTTGCAGTTTACCAACTATTTACAGCAGAGCATGATGTAATTTTCGGGAACCAGTTTCCAGTTTTGAAAATTCTTTTTTTTTTTTTTTTTTAAAGACTTAAGAGGATAGTTTTATAAAAATCGGCTCGGCAGTTTTTCAGCAACTTCATGTTTGAAAATATAAAGTACAACATAGCGTAGAATGTCAGCATTTCTTATATCTGAGTTGGTTCTTAGTTGAAATTGTTTAAATAATCTAAAATGACGTTTTCGATTTTTTCAAAGCTTACAAACATTTTGATCTTTAAAAACAGGCATATTTTCTATGTGGTTAGGCGATACAACGTTCGCCGGTGTCTGCTAGTAAAATATAAAATCATAATATGGTACTTATCGTAAAAAGTTACAGTATTAAACATAAGCTGCAACAGAAGGCTAGAGATTGTGCGATGGTTAGAAAAGAAAAGAAAAGAAAAAAAAAGAAAAGAAAAGAAAAGGAAAGAAAAGAAAAGAAAAGAAAAGAAAAGAAAAGAAAAGAAAAGAAAAGAAAAGAAAAGAAAAGAAAAGAAAAGAAAAGAAAAGAAAAGAAAAGAAAAGAAAAGAAAAGAAAAGAAAAGAAAAGAAAAGAAAAGAAAAGAAAAGAAAAGAAAAGAAAAGAAAAGAAAAAAACCCAAAATAACCAAAAACGAAAATTTGCGTTTTAATCTGAATTTTGTGTACCAATTCTAAAAGCATAAAAAGTTTTTCGTTACTTGCTTTTAAACCATTATTTATGATCCTAAAATTATAAATTGGGGGGGGACGTGTAAAGCCGATTTGAAAGCAACTACGAGAGAATTGCGAGACCCACTTTTTGCGTCTATTTTTCTGACACAACAACCAAATTTGGAAGACCTTCACGAAATTCGTCCAGTAGCGAAGTGCGACCAGGACCACGATTGAATTCGGGAAACCAGCAAAATACGGTGTCTAGAGATATGATGCTTCATTACCAAGAGTCAAACGGAGATGATCGGCACATTGTTGATCGTTTCATCCACGACGAAGTTCATTGAAAATCATTGCACGAAAATGAAAAAAGATAAACGTTTCAAATAACATCAATACAAACAGCGCTCGTACGACACAATTTTCTGAGTACAATAGACGCTCGATATAGGCCTGTTCACTATATCGAGATTGTTCAATATTTCGAGAGAGAGTAAAATTTGATACAAAATTAACATTTTGTCCGGTGTCAAGTTTCAACTTGGTCAAACATTCATATAAACATCATAAACATACTGCAGGTGGAATATTCTTGTTGAGTACTGAAAAAAAAGTGTAAATAAAAAAAATCTCGATATAGTGATGATTTTTTCGTTCACAATTTAGAGTAGTGTGTATAAAATTTTGTGTTCCCTTTATTGGATAGTTCACTCTACCGAGATTCACTATATCGAGCGTCTACTGTATATGATAAATTGATAACCACTTAAAATGTAAGACTTTACGATGGCAATGTTCATACTGGTCTTGCCATAATCTCAAGACTTACGTAGCAGCTTAGGCTTTTGCATGTTTTTCGACATTTCTTTTTTATTTACTCCTTTTCCTGCAGTCTCTTATACACATACTTATCTTCTAAAGAGATTCCATAACGAGTTACAAATGTGTACAAAAGATTATCAAGTGAAAAAACCGCTTGTCATCAATCAAATCACATATATATAGATATGAATCGTAAAAGTGTTATTCAGCAGATAGTCCCAATAATAAGCCAACAGAAATATTAAAAAAATAAAAAAAAAAAAAAACTGCCGAAGGCAACCAGAATCCAATCTGAAAAATTCATTTCATCATGACTCTTTCTTACTGTCCTGTTATTGATACCAATTTTGTCCTTTAGAAGGGGGACAGAAAAAAAAAAGAACGGAGGAAATTACATTTCCAGCCGTAAGGTTTTGCTTTGCTCTTACAAAGAAAGTGATTTTGCTTCTATTTTCTTTTTCTTCTCTTGTCAGCCACAGATACGTACCTACTAACTTTTTTCATACTGCTCGAATCTTTTCCATTTTTCTATTTATCCTTTTTTGCATCTCAAGTTCCCCAAAGGAGGTAATGATGACGAGCAGAACCGACAAAAAAGGGCAAAGCAATCAATTCAACAAAAGCGAGAGCTGTGACACTTTCTGCTCAAAAACTCCAACCGCACCCAAATGCTGTGACATCGCTCCAATATTTTGGCACAAATATAGTATCTCACATATTTTTTAATCGTTATCCTTTTGAACGTCCTTATTTCCTGCCTGTTTTTTTTTTTTCCTTTTTGCTGCAAGGCATTTAGTGATTTTTTTTTTATTTCTGTGATGATTTCTTTTTCTCACTTTCAAGTCATTGTAATGCAATCTGTGATATAACATAGAAAAGACGATACGAGCCACGAGTGACGAGTTCTTTCAGAAGAACGATTTCTTTCCATTCACATTATACCTAGGAGGCTGTTCACATGTCAACACAGTCTGGCAACGGTAATCTAGTTTGAGAATCTTCTTCGTTTTGTTGTCACATATAGTCAATAGAGATTTGCTGTCACCTCCTTATGAAGGATCTAAGGAGGTGAGCAAATTTGTGTGTGCAGATGACATATGAAGTTTCGCCACATTAAGCTGGAGAAGAGACTTTTTCAAATTTCGAAGCAAGGTTACAAAAGTTAGTCTTCTGTTGTTCGAAAGTTGAAAGTTTTAATATTGTGTCAGTTTTTGATGGTTTCGTTTAAAGTTTATAAAGTCAGCTGAAGCTGAATATTTAATGGATACGTACCTATAAGCTTGATAGTAAGGAGTAGAGGGAGTGAGTTTAAAATACAAGAAGAAGAAGTCCATCATCAATAATTCACAAAGTTTTTCGATGTTATATGATGTTTTCAAGTTGAAATGTGTCAAAATAGTTTTCGCTGAACAAATTGAAGTCAAATTACTATTCACGGTTGGGATTTAAGATAAAATGTGACTTTTGTTGATGTGATTTGGTGTAGGCGTACCTACACATAGATACTCTTTTGGTGGTTTACGAGTGCAAAACTTTTATTCAGTTTTGTTCTGAAGTTGTGTTGGGGAAATATGCAATACGGAGACTTTAAATGAAGTAAAAAAAAAGTTAAATGATGAAGACATGAAATCAAAACTTTTTGGGAGACCCTATTATATTATATCTAACCAAAGAGAACAAAGTTGGATCCTAAATGAGACTGAGGCAGTGTACCCAAATTCTATGGAAAAGCACCATTTTCGCCGAATTTTACGAAGCGCAGGGTTAAAAAAGGACAAGCCTAAAAATGGGGAAAAATCGAGAAAAAAAAATTATACGCTGGGTCGCATGAACTTGCTCCTTTAGCTAAAAACTGTAATGCAACTACCTTAATGTCAAAGGCTTCTGTTAGTTCAATAAATATTATATTTCAAAATTTTTAAAGGCAATATTGTTTGAATTACTTAAAAGCACCAGATTGCAAAATTATACCAAAAATCGGTTGACAATTCAGAAGATATACACGAATACCTAAAAATATAAAGTCGATTTTGTCAAAAAATATCAAACCCCTATTTGCGAATTTATTGAAGTGCAAATTTTTAAAACGGCTTTGGTCATGAAATGTACGAAGTATAGTCAGAATTGGTAAAGTCGTTTCTGAGAAAATTTGAAAAACCTGTACCGAATTAAAAGCAAATCAGCTCCTCCGTTTAGGCTCTAGCTTTAATAACCGTAGATGCACGGACGCACCGGACGCACAAGCCAACGACGCAGCTACCGCCGACTACGACGGTATGGCGAAAACTACTTTTTCAGACTTCGCCAACATCCTCGGTCGTTTAAATTTTGATTACCCTATTATTATGTTGGAAATGTTTAAGCTTGATTCACATTATAGTGCCGATATCGATACAGTCTCGATACGTTCTTACTCCGATAAAATATTCTTACACATAAAACAATGAGTATATTCACAACATCGATACCGCTCCGATACCGATACACTCTCGCTCCAGTTTCGATTCATTGGAAAGAATATTTTATCGGAGCGAGAACGTTATTTATATAGTTTCTATGTATTTTAAATTAATAGAAAGGAGAACAAAATGAATTAAATAATTTTGAATCGGTATTGGAGCGGCAATGTGAACAGAAAGGGATTCTATCGGATCGAGAACGTTTCGAGACTGTATCGGTATCGGCACTATAATGTGAACCAAGCCTTAAAGATATGTTTGAATTTATTTGATTAAAGCTTACACACATTTTATTATCAAAAACATCTCATTATTTTTATTTTGTCTAAAAAACTTTATTTTCACTTCACAAAATGAAATTTATGTGCATATTTACCTACTAAATGCATAGACATTAGGGTGTCCGTTATTTCCCATTATTTTTTGGATCGACCACCCACAAAAAATTTATTGACCAAAAAAAATTTTGTCCGAGGTCATTAACCCGCGCCTATAAAGCCATACATATCACATACAAATTTGTATGGAGATTTTGCACTTTTTATTTTTTTTTCTCTCGAACTAATGTAGCTATTCTCAATTTTTTTTTAACTATTTCTTTAAAAAACCATCACATCCAAAAATTTATGTAAAAAGAAAAATTTATAATTTATTTCGAATTTTAAAAAGTTCACATTTTTGTACTAATCACCTTTTTTACCTTTTATTTTTTTTTCTCTGAAACTAAACAAGCTATTCCAATTTTGTTTTTTGATTTTTCTAAAATAATAATGCTCTTAATAAAAAAAAAACAAAAATTCTGAAAAATAAAAACTTATAATTTATTTAAATTTTTTAAATAATTAAATATTAGTTCAAATTTTTGTGGGAAATGTGTGGCTTTAAAGGGACGGGTTAATGACCTCGGACTAATTTTATTTTTTTGGTAAGTAAATTTTTCGGAGCGCATTAACTTTTGATTTAGTGGGTGGCCGATCCTAAAAAAATGAGTTTGGGAAAAAACGGACACCCTAATAGACATACATTCACAGTTGGTGCACACAATAGGTAAATTGTTTTTGCATAGCAAAAAATCCAATCTAAATAATTTTGACAAAATCAAATGTGTTTGCTAATTAAAGCAAATTTATTGACTAAATTCTTATCTCTGTTTATTATCAACAAACTTCATTTACCTTGTCCAAAATTAAATTTTATTATTCTTATCGATTTTCTCTCAAAACCTCACATTCAGTTAAAAGTGTATAAAGTAGAATGATAGGTACCTATCAATTAAAAATGATTTTGTATAAACGGATAAAAAGCTAAAAATGTGTAGATATGAAAACGAAACAACACATACAGGGTGATTCGCATTAGATTCTGAAGTAATTTAACAAATCAAAAATTTGAAGATAAACTAAAAATCAAAATCGTTTTTGCGTTAGAGGCAACCGGATGCTCGGTAATAGATTTAAAATCTAGAATAACGTACGTACGGTTTCATCCATACCAACCTAAGAGAGGTTAAAAAAACTAAGAGAGGGTAAAAAACCTAAATGTAATTCTCAATCAACGCTTTACTTTAGTCAATCGCTGATACAAAGATTAAATTCACAAGTTAGTGAAAACTTGTCTATTGATAAGAGAAACAAAATGTTTAGCTATAAATTTATTTTCGTTTTATTTCAAAATTATCTTTTGATTTATATCAGCCCTCGCACCGTGGCATTATGTATTAATTTAATTTTTTGTTTTTAATAACTTAACTTGCGAGTTACCTTGTGAAGTGAGCATAAAATTGCCCCAATTTGATGAATTCATTTCTGTTTTTAGATGAATCCAATTATATTTACACAAATATTAAAGCAATAAAGTTCGCAACTACATACAACTAAATTGCTCTAATAAATCATGTATAGGCAATATCCTTTGTGAATATATGAACTGTACAGTACATGTACCTATTGTACATACATTTACTAAACACACATTTATCTATAAAACCACGAAATGAGTTTCAGTTCGGTTTATTCGATTGAAATAAATTCAATTAAAATCATTTATGCTCTCGCTAGCATGGATATTGAAATATTTTATTTGTAGTTGGTTTGGTGTGGTTCCTCGTTTTTGGCATCGAATGCAATTTTACACTTTGGATATTATGAAATACATCATCATACATGTACATATAACTATAAATGAAAAATGTAAAATATAGGATTTTACTGCATTTGTTATTTTGTGTTTTCAAATTAAAGGATAGAATAATTTTAAAGTGGTTGCTAGATGGAATTTTCGTAAATTAAAAGGTTTAATAAAAAACATGTTTTTCATATAAACGATAAAATTTAAATTGGAAAAGCTCACAATTCTTAAAATTCTAATGCACATTTGCTGAAACGAAACTTCAGTATTTAAGTTCAACATAAGAGCTTATGTGACAGTTTATTCTAAGGAAAAAGTAGAACATAAGAGTTTAAGTTGAGCATAATTATTTATGTTTCGTTTCAGCAAATGGCCATAAATTGGTTGTAAATTTAAAAAGAAATATAGCCTGGTTCCAGACTTTTTTTTGGACACATTTGGGCAATCTGTCAAATATTGAGGAGTGGGGATGAAATTCAGACAGAAGAAATCTGCCGAAAAAGACTGAAAAGATTTCTGAGCAAAAATGTCTGCCACTTTTTAAACGTCAAACACCGTCTAGAGTTGCCATGAATCTATAATAAATCATTTTCATTATTTTCAAAAGAAATAAAATAATGCATGTAAAGTATTGATTTTATTGTAATAAAAATACAATGCTCTTTAATTTATCATAAAATTGTAAAATAAAAATTTATTTTGCTGCCGAAAAATAGGTACATTACAACACATCTGTAATTACATTTTCTTCTTCAGAATTAATTTTTCTAAACGAACGGTAAATTTTATAAAAATTAATTAAGTAATTAATAGATTGCTAAAACAATACAAAAATTGCACAACAAAACTAAAATTAAAATAATACTAGGGCAACTCTTAGTCAGCAGCTATATTTGAATTTATTTGAATTAAAATTTTCATTTTTTGACAGAGCTGACAATTTCTGTCTAAATAAATTCTTTGGGTAGAAATTGTCAAAAAAATTAAATGTTTATCTCGCTCGCCAGCTTTCTCTTTTACCATAAACTATGCCGAATTTATAAAGCCTGTAACAGGGTTTGGCAAAATTTGACAGAGCTGACAATTTCTGTCTAAATAAATTCTTTGGGTAGAAATTGTCAAAAAAATTAAATGTTTATCCCTCTCGCCAGCTCTCTCTTTTACCGTTAACTGCCGAATTTATGAAGTCTGTAACAGGATTTGGCAACAATTGTTGACAAATTGTGACAATTGGCAGTTTCTGTCAATGGTCTGGAACAAACTTAAGCGGAATGGTTTTTTCCAAAAGTTTACTGCATTTGGATTTTTAATTATTTGAAAATACTAAATTTTCGAATACCGTCAAGATATTTTTTAAATATACATTTAGTTTACTTATACATATTTTAATTTATTTATACTTACATAAATATCGATTAAATAGAATCATCAAGTTTGATGGGAACTTACCTAAAAAAAAAAAGAAATACAATAATTAGAATTGAATTAAATCTCGAAAGGAAAATAAATATGTATAATAAGATATTGTATAGGTAAGTAAAGTACACACATACATTTATTCTATTTAAATACAAATAAATTTTAATTTATTTACTATTTTAATTCATTTATATTTATTTTATTTATTTTTGTTATTTTTTTTTTTCAATTTCAATTTGTTTATTCATTTCAATTATTTACAATATTTTTTAGTTCTGTACTTTGTATTATTAGTTTTTTTTTTTTAAATACTAAATAACTGAAGGACACATACCCCTTGTTTATTCGCCTAAAAAAAAGGTAGGGATGGAAATACAATAAAATATATTATATTTTTTTAGTTTTACTATAAAATGGAATGAATATCTCATTCTAATTTTATTGATAATCGAACTTTCTTAAAATAGCTAATATTAATGACATGTGTGGATTGGATTAAAATCGTGTTAATTTTGGATACTAATGAGGTTAATCATGTGATATTGGGAAAATTATTTGCAATTTATCGCACAGTAATTGATGTGTACATATCTATAAAAACTAAGCTAAAATGAATTATTTTCAATGCTTCAACTTTGTTCTTTTTTTTAACTAAATTTTATGTATTTGTTTTAACATTTACATCAAGTTGAAACAAAGTTGATCATTGTTCATGTTACATTGAATTGTGTTAAAAATTAGTCAAAACAGGATAGAAATCTCAATTAACCTAAATAATCGACTTGTCAAAACGTTGTCACATTTGTGTTTTAGTCATCGTTAAGAGGGAGTCTCTCAAAAGTTATATTGTTTTGAGTTCATAGTTTGTTTCCCAAAAAACAAATAGTGGGCGTAGAAAATATTTTTTTTCTACCTACCTCTCGATGTTCGACACACAAAAACACTGGTCGATAAAATTAAATTAATTCTTTGTTACAAAAACCAAAGGTTTTATGGTGAGCTGAATTCGAATCCAAAGACGGAAATTACATAACATCACATCAAATTGTTGAGATGTTCCCGTTTGAAAAAAAAAAATAAGAATCTAAAAGAAAAAAAGTAGTGTTTTCAGAAACCGTTACAAATTATGTACGTTGAAACAAATTACCTGACGATATATTATATATCGAAACCTCGGAAATAGTGAAAAAACGTTTTTTTTTTTTTATTTTCAAACGGGAATATTTCAAAAACGTGA
This sequence comes from Epistrophella euchroma, assembly GCA_947049315.1. Taxonomy (NCBI): domain Eukaryota; kingdom Metazoa; phylum Arthropoda; class Insecta; order Diptera; family Syrphidae; genus Epistrophella; species Epistrophella euchroma. The sequence continues at coordinate 101,293,297 of OX346247.1, read as the reverse complement.
CGTACGATTGAGTATTTCTGAATTCAGATTCAAATTCAGCACAGCAAAAACCTTCAAAAAAGTATATATTGGTTTCTGTAACAAAATCGTGTAATCAAGATGATATAACATTAGGGTTCATTAAATTTTAAAATATTTAATGTTACTTTTACATGAAAACAAATTTCAATATTTTAAGAGCTTGTAAAGAGCTAAAAAGAAAGCAGCTGGCACGCTGGCGTATGCTCGACTAAGCTCGCCGTAATGGTCGGGGTTCTTGCTGCTACTCTTGTACAAATCAAAATAAAATAAAAAAAAATCGTGCCATAAACAAAAAAAATACCTAATTAGTAACCATATCAAAATGGTTAAGACGTTATGTAGATTAAAATTTAAAAAAAAAAAAAAAAGGATACCTTTTGCTTTATACAAGAAAGAAAAATTAAGTAACAATCTGCTGTCCCTTAGATAGCTCATTCAACTTTACCCACCCGTCATAATATCAAAAGTGAAGATTTTACTACTTTTGCTGGGGAACCCACCACGTATGGAAAATTTTCTACAATGCCACACCATGTCATTTGCGTCCCATGATGTTGCAATTAACCCCTATGATGAATGAATACACCCCCACTTTCTACTTATACCACATATCTCACCTTTTTATTATCTACTCCATTATTTTTTTCTTAACGTTCAACCAAAATTCAATTCTCGTTTTATCACAATTTGGTACAATGTTTCAATTTTATTTGACATTAAATAAATCTTTCTATAAAGAATTGAAATTTAAAAAAAAATTATACATATGCTAGTATTGAAATCAACCAAAAACAATTAACTGACTATAACTGACAAATAAATAAACAAATGTATATAAATTTTATATAATAACGAACCAAAGGTAAAATTTCCTCAAGGCTAAGCTGCGCAACCTAACCCCCAAGATTACATCTGATGCAATTCAGCAACATGAATATAATTTAATTTTTAAATGTAATATTAAATTGTAGTTAATATCAAAAAAAAATGTGACTGATTTATATGTAACAATTATTGAAATAAAATTAATTTAAAAGAAAATAGACCAAATATAGACTATATGAATTTTTTAAAGAGCACAAAAAAAATCTGTAACAATTATTAATACTAGTACGTCCAACCCTCGAAATTCGAGTGCCAATTACATTTACTACGTTTATATTCAGGACCGAGAGCTCTAGTTGGATTTTGGTCGGATTTTCGACCCAGTTTTTTTCCTTCACAGATTTGAGAGCTCTTGTGTTGAATTGAAATGGTGTCGAGATGACATATGGGCCGCGTTTGGGGGGGCAAGCCAAACCTATACGGATAGGTTTGTGTTGTTGTAATCCCATAGGAAAATTCAGCTGATGAACCAAACAGCTGTTGTCAAAAACAAATCTAAAGCTATCCTAAAATTTTCGGGATACTAAACTATCCTATGCGCAATCAAACACAACATACGATTTGGAAGACACAGCAGAGATCTGGGAAAAAATAATTTTTGGTACTTACTTGAACTTTTTTCAGCTGTTTTGATTTTTGATAGGTACCCTATCCGGTTCGTTCGAAAACATATCCGATACTTAAGTATCTCAGATAGCCTATCTGTGTACCCCCCGAACGCGGTGTTTCTCAAGTTAACTCCTCAACCCAGGTTTTTTAGCACAAATTTCGACTCGACTCCACTCCTGAAGTGCAGTCGAGTTGGTTCAAGCTCATTTCAACTCGATGCGGATATACAAAGGGCCTAATTGAGCTTCAAGTTCGCTTAAATACCACATGGAAACGTAGTAATTATCTTCTAATTGACGGACATTTTGACTGAAGTTAAAAGCCTACAAAGTACCTACTTACAAAATTTTTCTTGAATTTGCCTATTAAAACCTATGATAAGACCGTGACCGAACCTACAATATCCAACCAAATGTATTTTTGATTTTGTTATACACGACGATTTGAATACCAATGCGATGCACGGTGCAAGCTGCCAACCCACTGATCTCTATAATACACTGGATAGTGTATTACCTACAATGTATAACAGTTTCTGTGGTTCCAATTGAAGATTATAATACGTGGTCAGCCGCATAATTTGACGTTTGTCTGACACAAAATAAATATTATTTGTGGTTAATAATCTACTCTCTTCTCTCTCTACTCATATTTTAGTATTCGGTGTATCTCCAAGAAGAAAAAAATATGAAACAGTTTTTGTTTTTTCACATTCTTTGCTTTTGGAGTGTGAAACGTACGAAGGATTCATGTCTTTATATTCAGTACCTTTAATTCATATCTTTATATTCAGAATTGCCGTAATTTTTGGTATTTTATATGTTATACATGTATACTGTTATACAAAGAATGGTCAAACGCATAATATAACAATTGTTCAAATGGAGCCACCATTTTTGTATGAATACGCTATCCAGTGTATTATAGAGATAAGTGTGCCAACCCCACCACTGATCTCAATAAAACACTGTATAGTGGATTCTCTATATGTATAACAGTTTTTTTTTTTTTTAAGAAAATTGAATTTGACAGTTCTTGTACTTCCCACACAGTTTGTGTCTTTTTTAAACAAAAGGAAAGAAAGAGATAGATAGAATTGAAATTGTTTTCGTATTCGTACCCGCTTAACACGCCGACTCCACAGGACATACAGATGCCCAAGATCCAAACCACAATCCAATCAACAATCAGCTTGTTTTTTTCTTGGGCACTTTATGTCATGTCGTTAGTTATGTCGATAAAATTCCACTAATAAGTCAGAGCAAGAGAATCATACAAAAATTCCTTTCAGTACTACTTCTACCTCTCTCACACACATGGAACGTCAAATCTCATGGCCAAGCTTTGAACAGAGCTCATGTCTTGTTCAAAAATTTGGTTTCCTCGACATGTTCATGACATGCACATGGATTTTTGTGCCTCCATTGGATTTTTTGTAGACTATTCTTTAATTGATAATTTAGCAGGAGCTTTGAAGATGAAATTTTATGTAAAAAGATTAGCAACACTAAATTTCATTAAAATTGTTTGTTATTTTGCAGTAACACTTTTGTAAGAAATTTATTCAAAGCGTCACTAAATAATTGACAAAAAGTTCTTTCATTCAAATAAGTAAGTATTACAATTTTATTATAAGAACTTATAAGCACAAATCCACCACACCAAAAATCATAAAGTTCAACTTTTAATTGTAGCACTTCAGCTCTTTTACGCTTCCCCCACCACAAACAACTGTCATCCGAATTTCCAGACGAAATTTTCTTGTCTGAAATTTACGAATAAAGTCTTTACTACATAAGCCAAGAAAGTGAAAAAGTACAAAAGTGAAAGTTTTGAAACTCATTTTGGGATAGTGTTTCTCACAGGAAAACTTATAAAAATGATGCAGAAAGCCTAAATTTTGGTTTAAAAATAAAATGTGTATATTATTTTTCACAAAACAACTGCGCTGGAAAAACATATTTTTACTTTTGTAATTTTGCAAAAAGTGGCCAATGTAGTTAAGGCTTAAACGTAACTAAAAGTCACTAAAAGTCGTCTAACTTTTTATGACAGCTGGCCAATCAGAAGCTCCAAAAATTCAGAAATCTGAATTTTCAGATGTTAACGTAATGGATTGAACGCGGCCAGTCTAAACTGTAATAACTGTTATAAGTGTTATATATAATAAAAAAAAATTTGACGTTTCACGTCCTTCCCACAGTTATAATCTTCCTTCAATTTTCTTCAAAATTTGTATATGAATTCACTATCCAGTGTTTATAGAGATAAGTGACTCCTACTATGACTTTGTATTCTATCTCGCTCTCACTTTAACCTTTCTACCCAAACCAAACACATGCACAATAATTGTGTTGCATTGTTTCGTGGTTTTTTTTATTTTCTTTCTCTTTTTTGTAGGTGTATTTGGTGATTATTCTCCGCTGAAGCTCATCCGTGGACGATGAACAACCACCTCATTGTGTTTTTTACAAATATTCTTTCTCGCTCGCTTCTCACTCCCTCTTAATACGAAATTTTCTTTTGTTAATTAAACTTATTTGCGGTTTAACAATTTAATTAATTTATATTTTGTGCCTTCGGGTTTTCTAGACCGCGTGAATTGTACCACAAAATTAGTGTTTTCCGTTTTATAATATGATGATAATGATTTTGAAAATTTCTATGTTCTTCCTCCTCGCGAAAATTGTGCCTACAGGAGTTCTTTATTTTAAGTGCCTGTTTACATTGGATTTTTAATGAAACGCGATCTCATTCATTACTATGTTCCCCGTGTTTACATTATAAAGAAAAAATCCTTTCATAACAATCTTCCCTTCCCTATCTCACACAGTCTACCCTTAAAATCCATGTATCTCTCACTCACACAAAAAAATCTTCATGCTTAATCCGAGAATATTTATTGAAACTGGTGCAATCTACCCTTCTCTTTTTCACACACACTCTACTCGTCTCACTGGTTGCACCATTCACTAAAAATCCAATGTAAACAGGTACTAACAGATCATCCCAAGAAAATTCAATGTGCCGCGGCAGACTTGTGTCCCACCCTTAATTTCATTATTATTATTTTCTGAACGCTGCCAACTGATATTCCAATATCTTTCCAGTAGTGCTGGAAAACTGGTTGGTTGTATGTTTTTATGTGAAAAAAATCTAAACGTCAAATCGTGAATTTTAAAGTGTTCGGTTCGGTGTTCGGTCGGGTTTTAAAGTTTTAATTAAATTTGTGGTAAAATTTACGCGGTCTTAATGCCAAAGGCATATTTATTATATATCGTTTTATTGCACAGAAGTGCAAAATAGAAAAATTTACAACAATAACTAAAAAACAACAAAAGAAAGTTGCATAATAAGTGCGAGTATTTTGTTCACTCCGTCTCGCTCTGGCTCTCGCTCGCACCTATTGTGCAATTTTGTTTTATTGTTTATTAGTTATTTTGGTGCAATTAATTAATAAATTTTTGCATTGTGCACTTCTGTGCGCAAAAACCTTTCAAACGGTATATAATTAGTATGCTTTCGACTTTTGTAGACCGCGTAAATTGTACCACAAAAAACACGTTTGCCGTTTTATAATATGATAGGCAAATAAATAGTAACACACAAAATTCCGCAATGGTGGGATTCCACGTTCAATTATCTTATCTGTTGAACGTATCTTTTCTTGTTGATTTCTTTTATATATAGGCACGTAGGAATTCTAGTCTTGTTTAAATGGCTTTCTGGTATGAATATCGTTCTACCAATAACACAACGAATATGTATGTAAATACCTGGTTTATATACAAACTTATTGTCCTTTTAACTATGAAATAATTTCTTGATTTATTTGTGGTCGGTACATAAATACTATTCTTGATTAGGTTCCAAAACTTCTTTTGGTGACTTGAGACTTTTAATCCGTTGCTTGATTTGGCATCGACTTCTAAAGAAATAAAGCATGGAACAACCAAGATTTGGATAAGATGGTAGATCAGATATAAAGCTAAAGGTTAAAGCTTTTTATTTTAATTTATCTTAAGATGTTACATTTCTTTTTATTACCTTAGGCCTCTTTTTGTTTTAATATAATATATCCTTTTTCTGGACGAGTAATAATTGTTCTTGAAACTTCCACAATTATTTATATATATACTATATATGTACATATATTTCTATATTATTTTTTTTTTTTATTTATGATTAAATATTTATGCTTCTATATTTGATTTGAAATGAACCTAATTCTAGAAAAGAAAAATTAATTTTTCTCAAATAAACAAACAAAATTTTCTCGGTTACTAACAACTAAATTAGTGAAGTATTGAAATATACAGTACAAACGTAAATATTTTTTTTTTTTTTTGCTGTTTTATTAATTGACTTCCGGGTACACGCATTTATACATGTAATAAATATGCCATTACAAGCTTTGGAGCAACTATTTTCAACTTAACTTTTAGTTGAAAAAAGGTGAATAAAGTCTATACATTTTTCTTGATTTTACGCCGTTCCTCTTGTATGTTTATCAGATAGATTGGCATTCAAACACTTTTACTTCTGATGTTATAAGACATATTTTCTAATGAAAAAATTAAATCGCATCTTACGTTAAAAATTGCGCTTTCTTCTACTCCATTAACTTCTCAGCTGAATAACGTATGGAAATTGCTTAAACGAATGGAAAACAACAAAAACAATAAATGTGTTTACGATTTTAAAACTCAAAATAGGTCTAGCATCGTCCCTTTTCACTTTTAAATGCGAACACATCAATAATTTCGCCCGCTTTATTTTTTTTGCTGTTATTCAAAATGATACAAGCAATATCCCTTTCAACCATCATTAACAAAAAAGATACAAATATCTCGTATTCCATTACATTAAACCCTCCTCTCAAGTATTTTTCCATTTTTTTTTTTTTTCAAAAAATTAATGTAAGTAAACCTTATTCTTTGGAAGTGGGAGGAATACCAATTCAAAAAATATATACATAAAGAATGAAATCACAATTCATCTCTTAAGTTCCATAGTACTGTCTACACAGGGATGTATAACCACTCTGTGTCTGTTATACGATAAAGGGCCCAAACTGTGACAGCAAAAGGGATGAAGCAATTTGCTATGGTTCACTGAATATAACTTAAACTCATCCCAATTCCTCATTTTTCTTCGTAGCTATTCGAGCCTTCTGTTGATGATTTTACATGATTTTTAGGTCAACATGCCACGCTAAAAAAAAAAAAAAAAAAAAATGAAAATATGGGGAATATTTTTAAATAAATCCTTTTTAGTCCTCTATACTCTCAGTCTCAGGACAGTTCAACGACATGCTGAATTATTCTTCTTCTTAGGCGATCCTTTCTCCCTGATTATGTATATTTTAGTTTTCCAAGGAGAAAGCGAATACAAGTAAAGAATACGTTATAGGTCGTACAAACAATTTATGTAGGTATGCTAAATAAGCTTATTTTTAAAAGAAAAAGGACTTCCAAATATAGGTAAATTCATTTTAACTTACCGAAAAAGCTTTAAGGAACACCAAACATTGTATAATGCCTTCCATTGTGTCCCCGGTTAGACAAAAGGTCCCCGTCAAGTGACGTCCTTTTCGTCCAACAGTTGCGGCCGCCAGAGAAGCATGTACCAAGGCACGTTGTTGACCTTTGGTACCGGGCAAAGCTCGAGGAAGAGGCGCAGCACGCATAAGCCTCTCAAGAGAATCCATAGTTAGTTGAGTTTTTTTCATAAATATAATTTTTTTTTTTTTATTATGATATTATTTTTTAGATTAGATTTTGTCTGCAATTTATTCTATTTCACTGAATGATGGATTTTACAAACTTTAATGCTATCCGATGCATTCACCCCGAATGGGGGTGAATCTTCTGTGAAGGACATTCGGATTAATGAATGTAAATGAGTATATGCACTATGCAGCACTATCTAAAATGGCAGACGAGTATTATAAAGGATGAAGGATGCTTTACGTTAGTTTTTTGATATTATTAAGTTTAATTAATTTTTTTTTTCCTTTTAGCTTTTATTCTTCTGGAATTCAATTTATTTTTACTTTTAACTTTTTTCAATTTTAATTCCGATTATCTTATGGGAGTAGAAAATTGCACTTGCTCACATTGAATAAATAGATACCTTTAAATCACTTGTTGCAATTTTTCGTTTGTTTTAAATTCACTTTATGTATTTTGTTTTATTTTTTTTTTTAATAATCATTTGTATATTCTTTCACATTTATACTTGCAGATAATTTTTTTTTCAGGTTTCTGAAAAAATTAATATTGCTTAAATTTTCAAAAATTTTCACATTTTTGATTTTTTTATAGGAGAAGTTTGATGGATTCACTTTTTCTTTGTGATAAATATTTTAGTTTTTAAAATAAATATTCATGCAAAATGCAATTAAAAAAATAGAAAAAAAATAAGAGAATTTAAATAAAAAAAAGTGATAAAAAAGTGTCAGACAAAAAGTAAAAGAACTATATTTGTTGCACTTTTCCAAAAAAAAAAAATTTTGAAACTTATTATCAGTGTTAGGATTTCTATGTTAATACATATTTATAGTTGGTGGACATAGAAGCAAACGAATAACATAGTTTTACGAATCAGGAAATTTCAATAAAAAATGGCATTCAATCGTAAGAGCATATTGTTGCATATTTTAATATAAATGCATATAAATGCATTTTTTTGATATTTTTATAATAAATGCATATTTTTAGTGCATATTTTTAAAATATTAAGCAAATTAAAAAAATTGAATTTCTTATTTTGACTACAGTGCATAAAAACGTATGCATCAAAATTTAAATTTATGTACATGGAAGACTTTTTTTCAGACCTAGTTCCCTATCACATGAGGAAACTGAGTTTCCAGCAACTTATAGTTCCTGTGTGAGAAGAGCAGGAAGTGCGGGTGGACAAAATCTCTTTGTTGGACGATTTGAGATTTTTTTGACATTCCTCTTCATAATACGTAAGTTGCGTTCAACCAAGTTACTCTTAAAAGAAACTTTAGCACATCTCTTACTATTTTGTTTCTTTGGGTAAAAAGTACAAGAGATTTTAAGGAAATTAAAAGAAAATGTAAAAAAAATCTCCAGCGACTTGTTTCTTTGTGTGAAAGGGGACCTCTGATAGACCAAGTTTTCTTTTTAAAAAAAAAATGATGGTATGCTAACAAGGCTTAAGGAATTTGGAAAACTTTAGTTCACACACACAGATTTTAAATATATATTTTTTTTTAATTTTATTTTCAACTCAAAGTCGTAAAGTTTATTTATTTTAATAAGTAATTTTCCTTTTACTTTTTAATAAAAGAATGATTTCTATTCAAATTTTCGTGTATTTCATTTTTTCGTAATTACTTTTTTAAAGCATATTTTCATTTTTTTTTAACGAATATTTTCTCATTTTAAGTGCATATCTTATGCGCATATTTTGTGTTTTTAGCACATAAAAATCCGAGCCCTGCTTGTTTAAAAAAAAAAAAAATTCTATATTTTGGTGCGCTCTAATATTACCTGTATTGAGTGGAACCTATTAAACATATGTTTTTAAATCCATTTTGAGCATGCTTAAAACCATGTTTAAATCCTGATACATCGATGAGATGCCAAAAAACCACTTGCTATAAGGTTTTGAAAAAATCTTGTAGGAAATCAATTCAGGTTTCCAAAACTGCCCTTACATTTTCTGTATAATCATCTTTCTTATTGGTAACCAAAGTCAAAATTGTTTTTTTTTTCCATTCAAATGCAATATTCCTTGGAAAAAAAATTGTAGAACGATGGAAAAACACAAAATTATAGACGAATTAATAAGTTATCCAACCAATACATTTAATTGGCTCAAAATTTGTGTTGAAAGAAAATTATGCTTTTAACAAAAAAATTAATTTTTGTCTAGTGCTGGTTTCCATATTTGCGAAAAAACGGTCCCTTTAAAAAAATGCCCTGCTCAAATTTCTCAACACAAGAAACATAAAGCTTATTAGAAAGCTTTTCGTGTCATCTCAATATGTCTACATTTCACAGAGACTGTTCTTCAAAAAAAAAAAAAAAACACAAAAAAATGTGTTCCCATAATTTTTTGTCTAGTCTATACACTCAGAGAATTAATATATTTTATTCCGTTTGTTGGTAACGGATTTCATTTGCACTAATTGTAATACATTTACTGGAAACTAATAACAATCCCTAAAAAAGTATTCCATTCGTTGTAACTGTAATACAGTTGGCACAAAAATTAGTTCTATCACACCAAACATATTGTCAAACAACAAATTCGTTTGCAGCTCAATTTGCATGAGTTGATTGCGGCAAACAAAAATGTTCCACAAATTCAAACTCCATGTTTTTTGGCAGGAAACTAAGTTTTTTACAGCAAACGAATGAATCGATTGCAAAGTACCCTTTTACAATGTTGTTTCCTGCAAAAGGTTTTACGTTTATTATAAACTTATCAATTCGTTTGCTACAAATGAATTTTAAAATTATGACGGTACTTGTCGTCGCGCAAAAGAAAATAATTTGTGGCAAACGAATAACTGATTGCAGGGTACTATTTTATGATTTGAATGTTTGCGGTAAACGTTCCATACTTTTGCGGCAAGTAAATCTTCGATTGAGTTCGATAGATGTTGGGTAAGCCCGTTTGCCTTCGATGATGAATTTCATATTTCGTTCACGTTTTTACAATTCACACTTACTTTCGTCTGAGATATTCATATAGGGAGGTGGAAATTCCATGCAAAAGTGTCTTCTGCCTTTACGTTGTTGTGTACCAATATAGAGTACATAAAGGAAAAAGAATACCACGCTATTTAAATTCAATTCGAATTTATTTAGCAAAACGATGCACGCTGTTGGGTACGAAGTGTGTACCAATAAAAGCTTCACTTAATTTTTGGGTTGCAAAACCTTTAAACTCCTTTAAAAACTATCAAACGCCTGACAGCTTTGCAACAAACGTTATATACGATCGTTACAAACACAAAAATTGTTTGCGTGAAACGTCAAATTCCTTTGCAACCAACGCGCTATTCATTCGTCGCAAACGCTAGATTTGGTTACAAATCCTAATTATTCGTTTAACTCAAATATCAATACGTTCAAATGTTTGGTACAATAGTATAAACCGCTTGCTCCAAAAGAATTTAAGAATTTGCTGCAAACGAAGTCGGAAAACTCGCCAGCAAACGAATAATTCGTTTGGGCAATTTTTTCGTTTGCCGCAAACGATTCGTTCTCTCAGTGTAGTAACTATTTCTTTATAGGAAGATATTTCAAATATACAGAAATATCAAAAGTTTTGTACGGAAATTCAGACTTTAATTTATCTATATGGTTTCCCATAATTAAAAAAAAAAAAAAAAAAAAAAACAGAAGTAGGTATCGTTATAACTTTTATTCACTGAATCTTAATTTCTAAACTTTTTGAGTGGCACTTTATAAATTAAAATAGGCAAGGTAAAGGTAACATCCTAAAAATTAAAATTCACATCACTCTCAATTTGTTAGGTAAAATTTGTTTTTGAATATTTAATACATAAGTAATGTCAACCTTTAATGAAAATGCGTCTTCTCAAAAAAAAAAAAATACTCATTTAACTTCGTTATACAACACTTCTGATCTTGAAACCTTTAAGAGTCACCATCCATCAAAATTTTAAATTATATTTCCATTTCGCACTTCATAAAATAGACAAAAAAAAATAAAGAGGAAAATTTTCTCCCCCTCATAAAAAAGAATGAAAAACCTGAAGAAGCTATCATCTTTTCTGATAGCATTTTCGTAAATATGCTTGAAAAATGTAATTAGATATCCATTTCGAACTTGTCTTCTAAATTATAATTATTATTTATCTGCTAAAAAATCGTTGCTATATTTTTTTTTTTATTTCGTTATTTTTTTCAATTTTCTTTTGTCCTCACGAAGTTAGTCAAAAAATTGTCTTTTTTGTATAAATCTAATCGGGTATACCTGTGTGTTGGCCTTGGAAAGAAATGTGATCATTTCCAATAGCGTTGAAAAATACACTTGGCCAACATGCCAGTGGCTTCAGAATATACCCCAACTGCCATGAATGGCACATTTGCCCTTGTTTACCATTTTTAGCTTATATTTATTTATTTTTTTTTTTTTTCACTGAAAAACAAAATGAAATTCACAACAACATCTCCTTAAACTTCCTTGCTTGTCCTTATTTCTCAAGTTGGCAAGTAGAAAAAAGTTTTTTTTTTTTTTAAACTGTTGTTTTACTTTTTTTATTTTACCGTTTTGCCCTTAAGAACAATTCTAATTTACAGATTCTATTTAAAAAAAACTTCTTACAAAAACAGGGCGCGCCTCAAAACACAAACACACACATTAGCACCAATTGACATAAACATTAAAAGAAAAAAAAATATTTACTTACAGGAGAAATTTTGAGAAAGCTTTAAAGTGCACCTTTATAGCGCTTTGATGTTTAGTATACACAAAAAAAAAAAAACTGATGTTGACTGACTGTTACTTGGAGTTTTTCTTTTTTTTTAAATTTTGTTTAAAAGAAAACTATTTTCCTGGGTGTTGAAGCACATAAATGCAAACGGGACAGAAAATGGACTTCTCAATGAGCATTACTTGATTGGTGTTTTTTTTGTTCAATTAAATACAAAAATTATAAAATAGAAATAATTAAATTTATCAAAGGCTTTTTTTAAGGATTCTAAAATTTATTTTTATAATATGGGGCATTGGTGTTTTTGAATCTTAGAAGGAAACAAATGTATTGAAAATTGAATGTGAACGAGATTCTTTTATCACAAATCTTTACTACTAAAATAAATCATAAAAACTCCGCTTAGAGTAATTTTCCTTTGAAAACATAAGAGGAATTTTTGTTTTAAAGTAAAGTTGCATACTAGAGATGGGACTTGCAAAGTAGAAGTTTGAGAAGTTTTTTTTTTTTTTGAACTGCTGAATTTACTAACTAAACCACATTATAAAAAATTATTGAAATTTAAAGTAAAAAACATAATTTTTATGCGAAGGAATCTACTTATTTGCTGAAAAAGACATTTTCAACAAAGTAAATCATATCTATCCATTTTATTATAATATTATATGAGCACAGCCACACATATTCATTCTTTCCGAAAATCGAAAAGGTATAGCTTAGCTTTGTTCTATGTATATAGGTATCTATAGCTATTTTCAAAATAAGAAATATACAAATTACATCTCAAACGTTAAGCCCTATATTTATTCCCATTTTCCATTTTCAAAACCAGACGATGACGACGTTCGTATAAATTTAAATGATGCCGAGTTATTTATTACCCTTACAGTCTGCATCGCACTTCCCACATTCTGTGCAATGATTCAAAAGGAAATTTTAAGACTTTATTTGAAGAAATTATTAACTTTTCGTTGGTATACATTTGTCATTATATTAAAAGCATTTATATTTCAGAGACACATTAATTCTCCGTCGATTTTCAATGAAGGTACATAATATCAGTAGCGGACCTAGGATTTGGCTGTAGAACACCCAAGTAAACTTGAAAACTTTAACTGATATACAGGGTGGCACTAGTTTCGGAAATTATTGAATTTATTTTTTCCTTTAGAAGTAATCCAGGTATGTACTTAAAATAAATTTGACTCAGAATTTCTTTGAAATCGGTTAACGTAAGCACATACAGCCGATAGGACTTAGAATTTCTTAAAAAGATAGTAGTTTTCACAGTATTTAACACAAAATTTAGGTAAAACGCTGAAAATTGATTGAAAATCTTTTAAAATTTAAGGCATGTTACGTAGTTGGGAGCGGGCAGGGGTAAACATAGCATCTAAAATTAATAGAGTTGACAAACATATGTTCTTTTTCCTTAAAACTAATGTGACGACGTCTACTTTAGTTGTGAATCGAGCATCAAAAAAAAAAAAATTTAGGAGATCGTCCCAAAATTGAGGGGTTTGATGGTAACTTTTTTTCGGTTTTTGTATGGATTTCGTTATCGTAACTGAAATTTTGCTCTCGCGTCAAAAAAAGATTTGACTTAACAAAATCTTAGAAAGCGCATCAATTTCTGTAAAAAGTGTTAGTTTTAATAGTTTTAACCTCACTCTCCCCTACCATAGGAGCATACGTTTTTTTTTTTTTGTGTATTTTATTTTTGACGTTTTTAAAATCTATCGATAACAAGTTGATTGCATCGCATAACAATTTTAAAGCTAAACCATAGTCAGCAGACCGAACTAAATTTTAGCTCTCATACAAAATTCTTTTCAAAATTCGCTAAGCCAAAATTTAACAAAGCGCTCTAATCTAATCTAATTTTTGTTTTTACTATACATCAAATATGTGTCAAAATCACGAAATAATCATTCGACACACTGATTCTCGAGATTCTGTAATTTTAGATAAATGGGGGGGGGGGGGGCTTGGTCACATAATTAAAGTGTTTTTGGTGATAATCATAGTCATTTCTATTCCCGGCCCCATTGTGCCGAAGCATCTTACTAAAAGTTAATCAAACTTTTGCTGTAGGTATGCAATATAAATAAACGAATCCCAAAATTATGCAACAAAATATATCACCTTTGTTGCTCAATGATGTCGTTTTCCGTTGGTCACTCCTAGCACTCTTTTTTCACTCCATCCACACTCCCAACACTCCAAAAACCTTCCATTTGCTGTTCGGAGTGATGATTTAGGAGTGTTTTTTCACTCCGGATTTCATTAAGGAGTGCTAGGAGTGCACTCTGAAAACACACATACTTTTTAAAGTATGTGTTGGATTAATTTTCAAAATAGTAAATTATTCTTTTTGGGATGTTCCAGAATTAAAATTATTGAAGAATTCATTTTAGTTTTAACTTCTACATAGATACACATATTACGGAAGAGAGTTTTTCATATTCCATTAGAATCAAAAAGGAGTGAAGCACTCTGAAAATCCAATCGAAAACGACATGAGTCAATGAGTGTATATATATTTACATAAATGTACAAGTACATACAGCGAAAATACGCGTGTGCATCAACTAAGCAGGTCACTTTTTCCGTTGCAGATTAAAATGTATAATTAAATAGTTGCTACTTAATTCATAATTACTTACGCAAAAAAAAAAAATAATAATTGCTATGTTGGTTTGTGAAAAAATAGGGTGTCCTGCTAAGTTGATGTCAACTTAGCAGGTCAACTTTCTCAAAACTATAGATAAACGGTCCGAGAAAATGGGTTTCCATATATGATGACGTCATTCCTATTTATTCAAAACCGAAAAAAGTGATTAAAATTTTTTTTGCGTAAGTAATTAGCAATTAAGTAGTTTTCAATATATATACCTCCGGACCGTTTATATCTATTTTTGAGAAAGTTGACCTGCTAAATTGAAGTCAAATTAGCAGGACAGCTATTTTCTCGCAAACCAACAGAGCAATTAATTTTTTTTGCATAACTAATAAGCAATTAAGTAGTTCTCAATATCCACTCATGACACCCATTTTCTCGCAAACAATCAGAGCAATCATTTTTTTTTGCGTAACTAGCTAATTAGCAATTAAGTATGTAGCTCTCAGTATGATCCACTCCCTATAAGTTGACGTCAACTTAAACATAAATATAAAATGTATTGTTGCTTAGTTTCGCATTTCTGCGATGCTCTTCCAGAGACGTGGAAAAAATATCAACTACTTTTCCATTCTCATCCTCATCCTTAGTAAGAGTATTAAGTGGACACTGTCTGTTAGTCGGTCTAAGTGGAGTATTAAGTGGACACTGTCTGTTAGTCGGTCTAAAACTGGAATTTCTTCCAGAAATATTTTTAATTTCCCTTTTTCTGACTTGGTTGGGTTCAGAAGTTCGCATTGAACCAAATACCGAAAAAGTCGGAAAGTCGATTCATTTATTAACCTTGCCAAAAGCTCTCAACTT
This sequence comes from Epistrophella euchroma, assembly GCA_947049315.1. NCBI lineage: Eukaryota > Metazoa > Arthropoda > Insecta > Diptera > Syrphidae > Epistrophella > Epistrophella euchroma. The sequence continues at coordinate 101,277,854 of OX346247.1, read as the reverse complement.
AGGTACTCAATATGCAACTGATTGCATTGGTAAGCCAAAGTTCTGAAACAATTCAACTTTATATTAACTATATACGACGTAATCAATTTTCAAAATCACAATTAGAAGTTTTAACAAATGTTAACATTAAGGACGTCGACCTACTTTTTTTTTGTTTTAAGTTCAAAACAGGAATTAGTCTGACATGACACAAATAACGAAAACTATCAATAACATACTTAATCACTAATCTTTTTGACAAACAAGTCCAAATACAACATGGCAAATCCTTGCGCCCTGCTAAAGTGTCTTAGTGTCACTATAAGACAACAATGTCACTATAATTTAATAAAAGGAAAATCTCCTCTAAACAAGACAAATAGCCATTCATTTATTCAGTTTATTTGTTTACTTGTATTGCTTGAACTTCCTGATAATAAAAGGCTATTTATCAGCGTATATACTTTGCAGTAATTTCACATTTAATTTATATCTTCCGGTTCAAAGCCGATTATATTGTTTTAACGCGCTGTCATTGGACTAATTCGATTATGTTTGTCATCGCAGAAATTTTAATTGGGAAAATTTTATTGAAACTTTATGTGAAATTTAAAGGATCTTATCTTTAGCGAAATTTGTAGGAAAAAATTTTAGGTATGCATTAGCTACTTAAAATTATTCTAAATAAATTCTTTATTGACCACTAGGGGCGCATAAGAAAATGAATAAATTTCCCAAAAGAAAGTTTTCAAAAAAAAGTTTCCCAATTTATTTTATTTATTATCATGCAAAAAATTCAAGAAGAAAGTGTTTTGTATCTACTTGGATTTTATGTTCACAATGAACTTAATGGCTTAATTTTGTTCAAGACGAATTATATCTTTTTTTTATTATACATTTGTGCCCTAGGATACTAGTTAATAGTCGGTCAATGGTAATAAGTTACAACGTTAAACTAAATTTCAAAGTAGATTGCATCTGGAACCTTTGCCCGAGGATAGTCTTATGTTATTATATAGCTTCAAAGGTTTTGTTTTTTTTTTATATTTATTTTGTTTGGATAATTTCCATAAATTATTGACCATTTTTTTAAATACCGAATTTTTAAAAAAATAGTTTTAAAATTTTTCCTTTTTATACAATTTTTTTTTTTAAAATCCAATACCACTTAGACTTAAAAAAAAAAAATACCTGTGTAAATATTGGAGTAGTTAAAGATTTTTCCTAAGGAAGGCAGCCAGACAAAAGTAGACAGATCAAAGGTCTCTTCGTTTAATTCCCAACAATTAACTGCTACAAAAAAATCCTTTTCACAAAATTATAATTAGTTATGAAAGAACAAATTACTTAAATTTTAAAATTATATAGGTGGGATAGGAATTTATAGAAGATGGAATAAATTTTTAATTTTATGAAAATATGTAATATAGTATATTGTTTTCCAAGAAAATCTGGCATATTTTGAACTTTAAATGTCAATATTTCCCAAATAACATCAGGCAACCAGCTTTCGTCATAGTCATAATATGTTTGACATTTTTGATCCTGTATAATGTAGATGAGTATGCATCCGAAACTAAGAAAACTTCCTTTTATTTTTAAAATTTCTCTACTTCTCTCTTCAATTTAAATACCATATTTTCAAGATATTTTTGTCGACGAGTCACTTGCAAACATTTTTCACTTTGTTTTGAAGACGATAAGGCAAAAGGCAGGGAGGGTTAGAGCACCTTAAAGTATGTTGTGGTTTCTGTACATATATAAAGCTAAATTCTTCCTGGATAGATATTTATTGGCACATACATATGTGTACGTATAGTTCTCCGTTTACAATATAATTTTATAATGTGTGTTTGTATAAAATATAGAGTAGGTACCCTCTATATGATGCATTGAAGGATAAGGGAGCAAAAAATAGCAAAACTGAATAATATGAGATTCTTTAGTTTTTTTTTTATATTATCGAAAAGTCCCATTACCTACACTCTCCATGGTTTGAAAGAATCAAATATTTATTGCTTTGTTTTAAACTTCTTTTACTGCATCCTTTGCATGTACAACCAGGGATGGATTTATTATTATATGAGAAGATAAGGGTGTGTTGTATTATTTAGCAATACATAAAAAGAATCTACAGAGCCCGTAGCGTAGTAGTTATCTGCCATGTAATACCTCCAGCGAGGAATTAATAAATCGTCAAAAGTATCTCTTGTCATGAAAAAATCCCTATCACCTTAAAGTTTGTATCCACCAGAAAAGTGTAGGTCCTCACACACCAGGAACAATTAAGAGTTGTAACTTCTAGACCCTGGTCCTCCAAAAGCTATCGGGGCCAAATCCAAATGTATTTACTTAGTTATTTATCATAAAAAAAAATCTTTTTCCTCATTTACGTTGGCAGTATTCTAACAAAGGATTGTTTTAATTTTTTGAGCAAATGACGAAAAACTTCGGATCATATTATTTGGCTTTTAACTTTAGCTATAGCGGTTCAATTTTAGATGTGTAAAAAAAATTACTCGTTAATGCCCACTTGACATAAAGATGCTGCAGAAGAACAAATATGTGGTGTCTGTCATACCAACTTCCCTGCTTCTGTTTGTACACAGAGCTTTAAAACCTTTTTAAGAACGAAACATAGGACCATGCATGGGCATTTCGACCAACTTTCAACAGTCTTCAACAGCGATGAAATTTATGTCATATCTGAACCTCAAGAACCTGGCTTCTGATGCGATACTTATTGGGATACCATACTTTCCAGACGAAAATCGAAAGAACACGTTCAACATTTCTTGTCACTCGATTTTCAACCACCACAAATCAACAAAATCTTCCGAGCTAGGCCAAGGCAAGACTTTACTATTATTGTCAAAGTTTCCTCCGATCACGATAAACATAAAGTCTTAAAAGCTATCACCGATTTACGAAAAAGTCACTCACGCCAAATCTTGCTTAAAGGCCTTCCACACTATCCCACTGAGTATTAACACATGTCAAAAAAGTGGGAAGTAAATTATGTATAATAGTGTGGAGACAAAATATGAAATTTCATCCCACATGACTTGTAGTAGCCGTGGCGTGATGGTTAGTGCGATGGACTGTCATGCCAGAGGTCTAAGGTTCGATCCCCAGCCTCGCCATCTATTTATTTAAAAGAAAAACGGCTACTGCCTCTTGCGAGGAATTGACAAATCCTCCAAGAGAATCTCCTGTCACAGAAAAGTGCCGCTCCTTAGCCGTTCGGATTCGGCAATAAACTGTAGGTCCCCTCCATTCCTGCAGACACGCACACAGGAATGGTTGAGAGTTGTAAGTCACTAGGCCCTAGTTCTTCATGAGCTATTGTGCCATCAAATTTATTTGTATTAATACATGAAAATTAATACATGAAAATTAATACATGAAAATTTTTAGGATTGGTTCTAAGACCATCACACATTCTATCCCACTTGGGGGTTTGAGGTTATGGTGATTTGTTTGGACGCAAATGTGAAAGCAAAATACGAAAATATTTTCTTCACACAAATTGGCAGTCGTGAATCACACACTTTTTTTTAACATGTATTAATACTTGATGGGATAGTGTGGAATGGCTATTTAAGACATTTATGAAGGGAATTCTGAATTTCCAATATACTTTCAAGAGAGTTTAACTAAAAACAACAGAATTATAATGCGGCATGCTATAATTCTTAAAGGTTTACTGCACGAGGCGTGTCGTACACGTTAAAGTAAACAAATCTTCGAAAGCTGTCAATGTCGATTCTCTTGATCATCTTAATTCCTTACTAACTGAGCGTTTATCTCCCAATGAATTAAACCACAATGAGCAGCACGCTAAAAACAAAGATGCCACTTCACTTCCAGTACCTTATTGCAATCACAATACGGAGTTGCCAACTTCACAAAAATTCTGATAAATCATTTTTCAATATTTGAAAAATTCAACTTTTACTTAAATTTTTTAGTCACTCACAATTATTTACTTGTTAGATTTTATTCAATTATTTGTATGAATTTAATTCCAGTTTAACTCCATTGAAATATTTTTAAGAAAAATTGAGGTTTTTTTTTTTTTTTTTAAGGTATTAACTGTCTATATTTTATTTTTATTTCTTATAATTCAAGATAACTCTCTAATCATTCAACTCACTAAATACGCCCCTGTTTTCTGATACTATCGATTGCTGCTGTGGCGGCGGTGGCAATGGAGCTTCTAGATATACAATCTTGAAAATAAATGGTTGTTAGTTTTTCGAAGTTGGTATGAGCCTCGAAGTGGAGTGTTAAAGTTTAGTTCTTTTTGAACAATTTACCACCACAAAATATCTTTTATTCCCCTTAAGTCTATAAGGAAAAGGCGCCGCCGATGATAAGTAGATTGAAGAAAAAAACCGTATTTAAATGACTTTTAAGAATTCGCTTTGCAGTAGATCCAGTTACCTATATTTGCTTTTTATAACTGAAAATGAAAAGCATAGTGAAAGGGCATACGATACCAAATATTTGTATGCAAGTGTAGGTATATTTATCCTTAATCAGGAAATGGTAGCATTTCGAGAATCTAAACATATACCGACACATATACTCATATGGGCATCTTACCTATAAGATAAAACGTGAACTCATCTTGCAGGACCATCTTAATCCAGGATGTGGATGTACTAAACCCAGTAAAGGCTCCAATTGCAAGAAGTGTACGTGGTTATTCGTCCAAGCAGATACATTGGCAACTGAAAAACTTAAACTAACAAACAATCCATTTTTTGCCTTGTCTTGTTTTTGAATTTTCTTTAGAATTTATTATCCTTTTTTATAATTTTTTCTGGGAGTCTATTGTGTATGGTATGTTTAACTATTAAAAGATGTGGAAATTGAAAACTTTTGCAATATAAAATTTTTGGCACACTCAACAATTCCTGTTTTCTGTACTTAGTTGATTTTTTTCATTTTTTTTTTTTTTTTTTTTTTTTTTTTGAAAACGTTCCTTATTGATTTTACTCAAGGGTTAAGTTTAAATATTGCAAGTTCTTGGCAGGTTATAGAACTAGCAGTAACTATTTGAAATTTACTTGGTGCACGTTTTATCCTTTTCCATCATATATGAGTCTGAGAAGATGGAGAAAGTTTTTTTTTTTCTCTTTCTCTTCTTATTTTTGGTGGAAAGGATATGGTGAAGATATTATGACAACATTATTCTCTGCAATGCGTGTTTCAGGTTGCATGTCTGACTTTAAGAAAAATAAGTTCTTGAACTTTTCTTTTGTTTTTTAAATCTAGGAATCACGTAATACATTTTTGTTTGGTAAAGGTAGAGTTTTCTTTGTGGTACTTTTCCTTCGGTTTCTTTTTTTTTTAGAAATTTTTAATATTTAATATCAACATAATATTAAATATTAAATATATCTTTTGACTTGTGTGTAGCTCTTTTATGGCAATATAGGTAGTTGATTTTACTAAGTTATGTAATTTACACTAGCATACGAAAAACTTAATTTTTTAGAAACTCTGAATTGACCAGGCAATTTTTAAATTTACCAAATTTAATGTGTAAAAGACGGAAATTTCAATTTTTAAAGTTTTTGCGCAAAGTTGCATATCAATTTATTCGGATCTCTTTGTTCTCGTATTGCAGATAGTTTTTGTATGATTGACAAACTGAAGGATGAAATCCTTTTTCAATTTACTATCTCGGGGGAAGCATCATCAATGATATAGTTGCTATAGTTCCCTCCGAGTAAATACCAGTTTTCACACAATCAACAGCAAAAAAAAAGAGGAAGGAATATACAGATAAATATAGATACACAGGAGCTTCACATGTATTGGCAATAGAGTCAATACATAACAACAACAACAACAACAACAAACAAATAAAATAAAGGCTCTCTATTCAATCGCATTGCTTTTGAAAAACGACAATAAGGAGAACTTCGGCAATGACGCAAACGGATGAACTAATGAAATTGAATTTATACTGATAAGAATTAAATGAGGAGATTTTGTCGCGTCGCGATTCTATTCGTCTTTGTTGTGCTTTGTTAAATTTATAAAAAAAAAAAAAACCAACACAGAGAAAGGATATTGGAAAATTACTTTACTGAGTATGTATATGTATATATAATATACAGATAGACAAAGAAATAATTACGTCACAGACAAGGAGGAGACAAGAATAAAAGGAAAGGAGCTCTTCAATCAAATCAAGGAAATTGAAGAAATTCAAGAGGTATATAAATTGTATTGATTTTTTAATTGAATTGCAATTGATTAAGTTAAAATTCATTAAAATCCAGAAAATAATAATAAAGAAATAAGTATAAATATAAGGGATCAAAAAAAGGATTGGAAAATTGAATTAAGAAAATAAAAAATTGAGGAATATAAAGAATAATAAATAATAAAGTTAAAAGCAAAAAGTAACTCAAACAATACGGTTGCTCTCTTTTGAACATGACAAAGCTTTTTGAAAAAAAAAATTAGGTCGAAAAAAAGTATAATTTGAATTAAGTAACCGTTGTGTTACTTTAAATAATAACATTTTAACGGAAATAAACCAACATAACCAACATAACTAACAGAAATCCAGGAAAATAAAAAAAAAGTACGTATACGCCCAAGTGCACCACTATTTTACTGTCGAATTAGAGAGAATTTAACTACAACATATTTGAGCTGTTCGTTAGTCAATTCTAAAACTATGTGGCTTGATATGAAGTTAGAAGGACAATCATTGTTAAAAAAAAAAAAAGGGAAATTGCAGAAAATATTTGCCCTGTTCATTCTTTTTGAATACTACTTTATAAAATTAAATACATAATTTTTCCTATTTCAACCAAACTCTCGTTGTTTTTTTTTTTTTTTTTTTTTTTTATTTTGTTTAACAAAATATTTTCAAAGTTTTTGTCGCAAAACCGAAATAAGTTTCTTTTTCTAAATTTAAAGGGATTGAATTAATAATCCAAGAAGAGCTACATCACATACACATTATGTTATGTATTTAAAGTTTACTTATTTTCCTAAAATAAAAAAAAAAAAAACAAATTATAATTTGTATTTTTTTTTTTTTTGCAATTATGTACAAAATAAGTATGTAATTTATTTATATTTACTTTTAGTTTTGTGTGCAGTCAGTAATCTGGGGAGGTAATCTATGAACGCTTACTGTTGTTCAAAATAAAATTGAACTATTATTAAACAGAATAAACATAGAAAAATTCAAAAAAATAAACCATAAATAGATAAATATACACTTTGGAAGCCTATGGCAGCCTACTGATAGTTACTTCTGATTCGTACAATTTTTTAACTTTATCAATAATTTTTTTTCCACTAAAACAACAACAAAAATAATTTTCTTTTGTTTTTTTTTTAATTCTCTTCTTCGTAATAATTTTTTTTATTTACCACCGATCAATTAACCAAAATGTACATGTTTTAAGTTTGTTTACTGAATTTAGTTAAAATCAACTATGAGCAAAGCTCAATAAAACGTAAATTAAGTGTTCAAAAATTATATAAGAAAATATTCAAAGTTCTGCATTCGTTAAAAAAAATTGTAAAAACCAATTAAGCGAGGGAAAATTAAACGAAAATAATTACGTCAGAATTTTATTAAAGCAAATAAAAAAGAAAAAAAAATGCAGATCAATTTAAATTTCAAAAATTTCTCTCCATCACGCTTTCTCCAGTAAAAAAAAAAAACATAAACAAAGAATAATCACTTCCACCTTCAGCACTTATTTACCTCTTTTTGTCCAAAGAGACAGTCTTTTTTCATATAAAATGAAAAAAAATAAAAAAAAAAACTTGAGTTTACAATATAAAAATTGGCTTACACGCGCGAATTGAGTTTAAAATTTCTCCGAAATGCTATAAATTCTTTTCACGTGCTCGTCATTATCACTGCTACAGCTGTAATCGCCTTCATCGGCGTCATCATCATCATTATCGTCGTCGTCACTCGATGACAAATATTCCTCATTACTTTCACAAAAATTTAACCTCGCACTTCGAGGCTCATTGAGCGATGATGACTTCTTTCCGCTGAAAATTGCCCTTTTCAGATCCAAGACAAGAGGTGCGGCTGCCGCCGTTGGTGGAACTATATCAAAAGTTGCGGCCGGAGCCGTTCCAGGTGCTCCAAGGACACTACCCACCTCGGGAAATATTCGATTATCTGACAGAGACGAGGAGAATTTCGTAAAGAATTTGGTAGTATTTTTGTGTTTCTGTTGTTGCAGGTAATAATAGTCACGTGGTAGTGAGGAGAAATTCGTTGTATTGTTCGATGTTGGAAGGAGTATAGCCGGAATAGTTCCCTGTTGTTGTGGCAGTGAGGCCGAGGATGACAATACCGAGTAATTCTGGTGCTGATGTTGCGATGGCTGATGTTGTCTCTGATGGTTGAGTTGATAATTGCTAATATGGTAGCGTTGATCAATTGATGATTCGGGAAAACGAGCGGTGGAACGCGTTGATTTTGGTGATTTCAATGAATTATCAACGTTGCTGCCAACAGTCACACTACTGCCGCCACCTCCGCCACTACCTATAATCGGTGATGCAGATAAACTCGATGTCGGACTTGTCGGCTGGAGGGCTCGAATTTTTTCTTCGGTTATTTGACGACGATATGATTCGATTCGATCGGACGTTACTGGTTGTGTACTATGCATGCATCCTTGAAAAAAATCCAATGCTTCATATAGGATAAAACATAGTCCCAGGACAATGAATGTCTCCATCATAAGAATTTCGGCATTATTTAAAAAAAACTAAGTTTTTTTTTCAAATGAAAATTAAATTTAAAAAAACAAAAGAAAGAATATTTTTCGCAAATGGAAAAGGATTTTGAAGTTGTGTCCTGAAACAAAAATGAAAAAAAAAAATCATATTGAATTGGTTTTCTATTTAAAATTTCATTAACCACAAATTCTGCCTTCAAGATTTTTAGGTATGTGATGGATTTCTTCGTTTGTATACTTTCTTTCTCACAAATTTGTTTTAAATTTATCTCGGCTGTGATGAATCATATTTGAAAGAATTAAGGCAGAAATGATTTAAGATTAAAATAAAATATTTACCATAATATTTATCTAAACTTTCATGGATAATATTGATTTTGAGCGCATACGATTCAAAGTTTTTAGTAATAAGGTCAGCCAATAAATTTTTTTAATATCAAATTTTGGTCCGATTTCAAGGCCTGATTAAACGGCCCTTAAATGACAAAAAAACGGTGGTTTGCGCTGTGAAACTGGGGCTTTAAAGTATAAATGTACCAATTAGATAATTTATTGTTGGTATAGTTTTCTGACCGTCTGTATTTGGATCTTCATTCACATTCACTGTCAAAAATAAAAATCGAAAAGTCTCTAGATTTATTTCTAGTTTGTAAACAGGTAACCTATAATTAGCATTGCAATGATAAATACGAAATGATTTTTTTTTTCAAATTTCTGACAGTTATAAACTATAACACATTGAAGATGTAATCTTAATGGGTAGGTATTACATTTTAAAATAAGGAAATTTTAAATATATTTTTACTTGAAAAAAAAATTATTAAAAAAATTAGCGGTATTCTTAGAAATTGATTTACATACAAATATAATAAATCATTGCTTTAGCATTTAAATAAATTAAATGTCTATTTACTGAATGACAAGCATTTTAAAATATTTGTGAAAATTAATTTGTTTAACCTTTTTCAAGATTATTCAAAAAAACTTAAATATTTTTGTTTACATTAAAAAAAAACATCGATTAAAACCTGGCATTTTTCGAATAGACTAGAAATGAATAGGATAATCGAATATTAAAAACAAATATATTACTTAATAATGTAAAATTTTGAACAAAATTAGTTTGAACACAATTTTTTAATTATTTTTTTTTTAATTTAGGTTTGAAAATTAGATTGGAAAACTGTTCATTTAAATAACTTTATTTTAGACCAAAATAAAAACAGAGAATTCTGCCTTTATAAAAAGGTATAGCATGTCGTTGTGGCAGTTAAAGTGTTTTTTTTTTTTTCTGTTTTAAGTTAATTCTTTTAGAAAATTTAATTTTAATTTTCTCGGAAAGCAAAAGATATTTTTGCTTCCGGTTTTCTGTTTTTGACTAAAAACTAATAAGAGCATTTAATTTGGAAAACAAAATTAGCACTTAATTATGAAAAGTTTTGAAAAAAAAAATCAGTTTGAATTTTTTTTTTCATTTTTCTTTTTCAAAATTTTGAGTTTGAAAATGAATATTTTAAAAACTATTCTCCCAAACAGATTTATTGGAAAATAAAATAAAAGAAGAGATTTCTGGCTTTGCAAAAGGGTCATGACATTTTAAGTTTAACTGCTGTTTTTTAATAATTTTTTTAAGTCAAATTTTTAAAAAATTGCCCCTCCCGGCTGAACGAGGGGAATAGACCCCCTCCCATTATCTCGACCCAACCTACACGCTCTAGCTTTTTTTCACACCTTAGGTGAATTGTAGTAGCCGTGGCGTGATTGTTAGTGCAATGGACTGTCATGCCGGAGGTCTAAGGTTCGATCCCCAGCCTCGCCATCTATTTATTTAAAAGAAAAAATGGCTACTGCCTCTTGCGAGGAATTGACAAATCCTCCAAGAGTATCTCCTGTCACAGAAAAGTGCCGCTCGTTAGCCTTTCGGATTCGGCAATAAACTGTAGGTCCCCTCCATTCCTGCAGACACGCACACAGGAATGGTTGAGAGTTGTAAGTCACTAGGCCCTAGTTCTTCATGAGCTGTTGTGCCATTAAATGTATTTATTTTTTTTTAGGTGAATTAAACTGTATATTATACTCTTGACAGTGAGAAAAAAAATTCAATCAAATTTGGACATTATTGCTTTAATAATAAACTCAATTCCATGTATAGCTACATAATAGAAACATACCAAGCAATTTATGTATCGAAAACCTCGATTTTACATAAATAAATTGACCACAAAGTGATTTCGTTGTAAAATGTAAAATATTTTTATATAATATTTGCAACAACCCTTCATCTCAAAAAAAAAAAAAAAAAAAAAAAAAAACCTTGCAGCATTAATCTCAACGAGTACTTTTTCAATTTGTATCCATTTTAATTTTTTTTCATTGCCAACCAAAACAAACGTTGTTAAATTATAATCCCATATCCTTTTTTTTTATTATAAGGCAGCCAGAGTATAGCCGCAGGATATTTTTCCTCATATGAAGTGAATTTTCCTCGCTCATCCGATTTTATTTGTATATAAATATATTGCAACAAATACAATAATCTTTGGTTAAAAAGCATAAATAAAAATGTACATACTCGGATATATGCAAAATAAATGATTCGATAATAATTCAACACATTCCATGTATCTATACAATTTATACTTTCCATACCCAACCCATACCACCGATGAATATTTTTTTATTTTATAACCGAGTATGTATGCGGCCAGGATAGTAAGAAAACAATTAAAATTTATTAACGCACAAATATGTATTATATTTATGTGCGACAAGTTAAATTGAATTTGATTTGCTTGAATATGTAAAATGAACAAACCAATTTTAAATTAAATTTACAAAATGAGAAAAAAAAATAATTAATTCAGTTGGAAAAAAGTAAAAAACATAAATGCCGATATTGTTTATTTTAATTTATGTATTTCTGTGACCCAAATCTCAAGCTTTTCATGTCCTTAATGGAATTAATTTGTGGCCGTGATTAATCATATTATTATTGTATTTATTAAAATAAAATATGTGAGAACATTTTTCATTGAAAATCTGTCTGTTTATGATGAAGGTATGGTTTTTGATACTTCGACTTTTTAATAATATAAAATGTAATGTTTTTAGTGAAAAAGTGGCAGTGAATAATTTTTTTTTTTATAAAAATGCATAACATTGGAGGGGATTGGGCTCCAAAATAAATTGATAGCTCTTTATTGTATAGTAAATTCATAACTTTTAAAAATTGCATTAATGTCCCGTTAAATGCGATAAAAAATATCGCAACTCAAAATTAGAAACTTCTTTTAACCGTTATAAATATATATTTGCACAATAAAAAATACTTATCAGTGTTTCCAAATTGATGGTTTTTCAAAAAAAAAAAAAAAATAATGGGAAAAATCAGCTTGGTGGGAAAAATTCGTGGTAGGGTGGAATTTATTCTTCAAGTTTGTTGTATTAAAGAAAAAAAATTATTATTACCAAAGAGATATTTTCCTCAAAACAAAATTACAAAAAAAACCATGATGTAGCTAATCTACTACGTTTTTGATTACCACAAGGGAAAAGTTCATGCAATCCAGTTGTGCATATCCCTAAAAATCAGATTTTTTTCGTACAAAAATAAATAAAAAAACAATAAATCAATATCCAATTATGCAGTCAACGAAGGAAAAAACAATTATGCAAACAATCATGTAGTCTTGGTTATTATTTTAAGTGGTAGAAGTTAGAAATAATAGGACTGCATCGCACAAACTATGATCTAGTATTATAAGAACCTACCTATATTTAATAATAATAATTATGTATGTATTAATGCATTAAAAAAATTAAAATTATATGGGGAAAAAAAGCAGGCACGAATTTGAATTTTTTAGGAAGATTCTCAATGAAAATTATCAAAATCGCCGGGATCCTTTTCGAGTAAAACGAAAATAAAAAAAAATTATTCTATGTGAGGTTCCATTTAAAACCATTTTTCCGAAATTTTGTTTTCAACGACTGGTAGCTTATACCCACTAAAATGTATTGAATTTTTTTTAGAAAAAATCTGTAGAGCCATTTTTGAGAAAAATAAGATTTCTCAAATTTTGTCTTCAGTTTTTTTCCAGGCAGTACGCAGTTCACGCGCAAAATTGTGACATTTGTACCCGCTGTAGGGTGAAGTCTCCACTAAATTTTGCCAGGAAAAATAATGTTCGAAGCATTATTTTGCGGGAAAAATTTTGACAGGCCAATAATTTTGCACGATAAACACGATCAACTATTTTTTATCGATAATTTTACAGAAAGAAAAAAAAGAAGAAAAACATTTATTTTGCGCTATTTTTCCATCGTTTTTGTAGAGATTAGAATTGTAGAGATAAAATTTGTCTTTTCCCGATCTGCGTACTAGGCTTGAGGAAAAAATTAAAAGTAAAAATTTCCACTTGGGTGATGTAAATAGACATTTTAATCAATTTTTAATTGTAGTGCAGACTTCTCCGCTAACACTTTTGCCCAAAATAAGTACATATTCAATTGAGGAACTTGATTTAGCAAAAAAAAAAAATTAAGGAATATTGGACTGTAAAAAAGGTTTGATATAGTGTTGTAGGTAGGTATTTCCTTTCTTTTTTTTATATATATAATTGCTTATCCACCTTAAGTCAATGTTTTAGAAAATGATCCCTCCCTTATAAACTGAACAATTTTGTTTTAAAACAAGCCTAAAGTAATTTCACCAATTTATTGGCAATTATACTTGAAAATACCATTATGCAATTCTTCCCTTTGAAAAAACAGTGTTTTTCATTTGAAAATAAATATTGTATCAAATTAATTAAATAAGTATTTTAACCCTCACCACTTTCTTTAATGTACATGAATGTCAATGGAATAATCAGGAATCAATATAAATTGATTAATAAACATAATTTTTTTTACGCAATAACATTTTTTTTTCAGTTGTCGACGATTTTTCCCCCGAATCTTTCTTAATATTGCTTATAGTGGAAATATCAATCAAACATTTTTTTTTAAGAAACTGAATTTAATTTAATTTTTTACATAGACTTTTTCGCTGAAACATTTGGTTTACAAAATATTCACGAAAAACTACAAAAAGAATTTTAAAGCCCTGATCATGTCTAAAGCTCGTGGCTCTGGACTGCAGACTTTTAGTATGTTGTACCACTTAAAATAATAACCTGGACTATATGACTTTTTGAATTTATTTTATGATTTTGGGTCTTCGTTTACTGAACTATATGTACAAGAAGACATGAAGGCCGGTTACTTCGAATAAGTTTAATTTTACGCATGCAATAATAAAAACATTTATTCCTAGACCATTAAAAATAATAATCTATATTCTTGTCGTCATACAAAAAAAATTCTTTTTGAGCGGGCGTTAACATGATCATAAGCTCCTTAAAAATTGAGGTACAGTCTAGAAGTTATTAATTGAAGTTGTCTTAATCGGTATTTGAAATCTAGGGTAGCACAAATAATTTCTTTTTTGAAATATATTTGTATGTATAAAATCAAATTAGAAAATCTCACCACCCATTGATTTACTTTGGCAGCATTTTTAAATGTTTTAGGCCATATCTCTTAAATATGTATATGATTTCAGGACCAATAATTATTCATCTCTCTTCTGACCCCGGTCGGTGGCGGTGGTAATTTTGGTATACCTTTAAGCACTTAAAATCTTAGTTTTCATCCCTTTACAGCTTCTACTGGTTATATGTATGTATCTAGTGACGATGATACCTAACGGTCTATTTATAATACTAAATCAACCGATGAAGGCTCCCTTAAACAAGAGATTATTTTTAACTAAAGGCAGACTAATACCCTACCTAGCCCATATTCATTATCGTATTCATGAATGTCCCGTAGGCGAACTTGATGCCATGTCATGTTGGTTTTGGCCAAATAGCTAAGAACTCGAAAAGATACATTTGCCAGAGACCCAAACCTGACACCGCATCCGCAGTCTGTATTTATTTACATTAATTAGATACTTTTACACCGTCTGTTAACGAAACACACGTGGACCCTTTTCCCGTGATATAGGTTATATCACATTATGGGACAACATGTCTCTTTCCTCTTTTGTCATTCGAGCCAGAAGTTTAAATAAAACAAAATATAGGTTAAAGAAAAAACAATGTTACATTGACGGTTGCTATATACAACCCAGGTGAAAATAATATGATATGGTATACCATAGTTTCCTGGTGGTCGTGGTTGG